>OZ007597.1:1398634-2097951 GCA_963931845.1 Maratus michaelseni | reverse complement strand
GCAGGTTCTACACGTACAGAATAATCAAACGTGGGATTTGATTCAGTCTAACACTTTAATCCAACCTCAGTTTGATATGATCATTTTGGACAAGTTTCTCCAGTCGTCTCCTCGCTACAAATAAAAATCTGGAGAAGCAAATATTTTAACAGATGATCTCTTTGACTCTGGGAAGAGATATCCTCTCAATGTTTTCATTTTATAGACTCGGCTTTTCTCGGTGTTCTTAAGGCTGATCTCAAATCCAAACTGGCTACTTCGTGACATATTGTTTAATTCGTTTTTGTTCGTAAACGCATGAATTTAGGCAGGTGTTCTTATTCAGAAACTATTTAACAGAAACGCGTTTTCCATTTTTTTTTTAAGGAAGATGATTTGTCCGAAAATGCTGTCAAAGTCCTTGTTTTGAACAGAATTCCTGATGTTTCAGAGCGATGAAGGGGAAAAACGTGTCGTCAGGTGACCCTAATCGCTTATAACTGTATAAGTAATTTATTGATCAAACAATGGAAAACTCATTTCGATTCCAAATTGCTTCGATAGTTTTGCCTGCCGATTTTATGTCTTTGCGTTTAAAGATGAACCAGAAGATGTGTCAGAATGTTTCGTGTTTTTAAGCATGTCATTTGAGAACCACCTTAAGTGCTTCTCAAGCATTGGTAAGTTTATGGGGGCATTAATACCCTTATAACATCAAAGTTAAGGGGTTTATTACAGTTTATAGTCTTATAACGGCACTTCAAGGGCTGTGAAGTGAAATTGATGAACACTTGATATAATCCCTTTTAGAAATTTAACGAAGCATTTAGTCAACGGCACTTTTTTAAGAGGAGCAGTGGTAAATTAGATTCCTTTTTAAATTACTACTTTTCTATTAATTGGTGATGAAGAAAGTGACTTATGCTACAACGCAATTTTGTGATAAAACTAAACTCCAATTTACCGAGAATATTCTAGACTTTGAAGAAATTACAAGTATTTCTCGCCAATCTCTCGAGCTGTTAATACCTGGAAATTTAAAGAGTGAGATTGAATTTCTACTATTTTTGTGCACTATTTATTCTGTTATGTTCTTTTCACGCACTTTCTATAAAAAGTTTGATCAAAGGATGCTGATTATAGAATAATTGCCCAAATAAAATGCGTCTGTTTTGATTAAAAAAATGTTCAATACGATTTTTTTTTCGCTGCACACTGTTACGTAACAATGTTGAAAAGCGTTACATAATTTATGTGTGATGCTGCATTTTCATTTTATACTTAAAAAAGTCACTAGGGCATAGAACCAGTTGTTAAATTATTTGAGTCCCGTCACTGAACATTAATGCGTATTTCCATGCGGAAAATGTGTATCCATGTAGAAACTCAATTGGTTTAGGTGTTCAAGAGGAGGTCATATCCCATGTGAGATCCTACATCTCGTATGTAGGAACTATACGTAATACTAGTATTACTTAGTATTACGAGGGAGAGCGGTACACTACAATTTATGAGAAAATGTAGCGACTTTTCTAGTTTCGCTACTTATAGACTCTACTTCTGAACATTGTGTGGAAGGATTCTGTAACTTGTTCATAAATCCAATACCTAACCTTCTACGTACATAAGAAAACGCATCATTTTCTAATTATAAATGTTTAGTTAGCACGTACAGGGTGGCCATAATTAAACTGCAAGTGTTCAAGGGGTGCTGGAGAGAAAACTACCGGGTATATTCCAGTGAAATTTGGTATCTACACGTTTCAGAACATGCGCAAGTCAAACATGCAAAAAAAAATGCCATTTTCACCCAATAGATGGCGCTGTACCGTATTTAAACGTTCACCGGTGGCATATACAACCTCCAAAATCGATAGACAGAGCATAATGACATTCTAAGAGGCATATAAACAATATAAAATGTCATTTACAGTCTATCAAAATTCCATACAATTCGCTTCAGTAATTAAATTTTTACAGTATCATGTAATAAAAATTAGCGTAAATAAGATCACAAATTAAACAATCCATAAAGACGCTTTGGAAAACAAGCCATTATTTATTCAATGAAATTATTACATGATGTGCTCAATATGTGAACCACCAGATGCAACCACATGCTGAAAACGTAAAACAGCATGGTCCACCGTCGCATTTAAAATCTGTGGTGTAACACACCTCACGTGTCTCGTTATGCTAGATTTCAATTCAGCAACAGAAGCATGTCGTTCTCTATAAACCATACCTTTTAGATGTCCCCACAGATAAAAATAGCAAGGATTAAAGTCCGGTGAACGTGGGGGCCAAGCGTTGTCGAAACCTCTGCTTATGACTTGGTCCGCACCAAAGGTATCATGCAGCAATTTTTTAACATCTTTAGCGATGTGAGGGGATCCAAAATCACAGATACTTGGTAAGTAGTTTTTGAGTTATGCTTAAAACATAGGATTGTATGCGACTTATTTCTCAGTTTATCAATTATTGCTGTAACTCTTTGAGTTTTCACGATAGTTCACTGGTCTTTTTATATGAGTTGCCCTATAGTATTGACTATCAAATCATGACAAAAATATTTGCTGTAGTTCGCGAATGCGAAGTTAAAATTTATTTCATAAAAATATCTATATCTCATCAAATATTCAATATATTAATATTTTAATCAGAGTATACTATTTCTATAATTCTTTGTCAAGTTTTTGGAAAGCGGTGTTAAATTTGGCTAAAAATTCTGCATGCTAAAAAAAAAACTTTTGAATTTTTCGCAGAAACATTAACATTTTCAGGAATATACGTGCTATAGTTACAAAAAATGCATACAAATGTTGAACAGAACCTACATAGTCATTTGCTACAGTGACAGACCATATTTAGCATTTTTTGTTACTTGGATGATCGAAATTATTATTGCCCCCCCCCCTCTAGTTGTCCTCGTCTTCAAAATCTTCACTGAAAAACATCAAGTCAAACATGTTCTTTACATCCTCAAAGTACAAGGGCATTCCGGGCATTTCCTCACGAGTTTCAGTCAGATTATCGACAAAACGTCTGAAATCGGTCACTGCCCCTTAATTTCTGGACACCAGTGTAATATTAATAAAGTAAATCTAAAAACTTTTGAAGTCATGCAAATTATAAGAATATCCAGAGTTCAGCTAACCCTAATAAATAGCTTGATGATAAACAATTTTTAGAAACCATGCAATTTGAAAATGTACAAGACTTTGAACTTGAAGCTCAACTGAAAATTACATAACAAAAAGCTTTACTAAATGAATTTTTTTTAAAAAAACAGGGTTCGTGATTTTACTTATTTATTTAATCAAAAAATCATATATTTTTTTATTATTTAAATCAGGTATTTAAAAAAAAATTCAAAATACAATTTTAAAATTATACATTTTAAAGTAAAATAAACTAAGTCATTACTATTCATTCTTACTAAGTCATTAAAATTAACAATTAGAAATGCCCATTTAAATATATTTGAAATTAAAAAATATACAGAAACTCATTCACTTGGTTAAATTGAAATATTTTAATCATAAACTGTTAAAAATATACAGTTTAAAAAAAATGGAGCTACAGAAAAAGATTTAGTTTGAAAATGTGAATTCTCTTTTACTTTTGAAAACATGAAATAAATAAAACAAATTGTCTTGTGTTATACATCACTTATTTACACAAACTGCAATTTAAAAAATATATCCTATTCTGTATAAAATATATATACCACCTTATCCTCACAGAAAGTATCCATGGTTTTGTATTAAAAAATTCACATGAGATTTACATATTTTTTAATAGGTAAATTTATGCATTAATCTTTTAACATTTCTCAGCTGAGATTCTATATTTTTTAATAAGGATTTTTATTTTAAAGTGTGATATTTGATATAAATAAAATAAAAAAAACATGGATTTTGAGTTCTGTCTTCCTCACTCCTTAAATTTACAATATATTTTTGTTAAAACATAATATTTATAATGAAATATCTTAACCTAAATTTGAAATAATTTTTTAAAAAGTTTATTTAAATAAATCAGTTGATTTTAATATCGATTTAAATCAGGATTAAAATCAAGCTGATTAAAAATTGTTAGAATATACAAGTTTTATTTAGCAATTATTTAATTTAAATTGAGATTACAGTGCTGAAATTATATTTCAATTATTGATCTAAATATTTTAAGATTTCTGAACTTTCTGTGCTACATGATTGATTAGATAATGTTGAAAATATTGGCAATGAAACTATGCTTAGATTTTAAAAGATACCAAAATTTACCAAATGCTAATAAAAAAGTTATTAAAAATAAAGTTTATTTTCAAAATCATGTACTTGCACACAATATTTTAATAAAATATTATATTAAAGTAAAAGTTTTAACACCACTCCGGTGAATCTGCTAAAAAAAAATTATCAGAAGTCAATTTGATAACTTAAAACAAGGGTGCAAAAATATAGGCGCCAATGGGCCGATTCCTACCACTAAATTTTTAGTATTCTTCACCTAATAAGAATACTGATAAAATTTAGGTAAGTATACTAATAAAATTTAGTGGCGGGAATCAACCCATTGGCGCCTAGATTTTTGCACCCCTGATTTAAAACCTGCATTATATTTTGATGTAAAAAATAAGGACTTGTTAATAATACTTATAAAACTCCTCACAAATGAAAAACGCAAAAATATGGAAGTATAAGCACTTTCTTACAGAGGAAGTCCAGTTGCCAGTAAATATATATATATATATTTAAAATCAACATTTTATCATGATTAGTAACAATGAAAGAAATGTTTGTGAGTCTTTTATTCTTCAATGGCAGATCACTTAATAGCAGAATATTAAAAATTACAAATAATTCAGGAAAAATATATAAAAAATGAGAGTCTATTTAATAAAAAATCGGACTTCGCAAATGTGTATGTGCTATCTTTTTTTAAACTTAAACTTAGTAAATAAATCAATCGCATTTAGTCTACACAAACATTAAATTGCATATACTAACAAAATACCATTTTAAAAAATATATATAAATTACTCGATTTTGTTTCTGGCTAACTACAAAAGACAGAAAAAATAAAACAAACATTTATACTGAAAAATAACATTTATTTTCAACAAAACTATAAAGCAAAACGTTTTAATAAAAAAATTTACAGCAATACTGATATTAAATCAATTTGCATTTCTTCCCTTAGAATTGCTGCACTTAGTAAAAAAGTAGGCCTAGATTCCTTAATTCTTTCCAGGCCTTAATTGAATAGCCAATAGTATGCTACCAAAACAAAATTGTCTTAGTTGGAAAAAACTGTCAAGCCATCAATATTCGAGAACAGCATGATGTCCTTTCTTACATCATCATTCGCTATTAAGCAAGGATGATATGTTCTAGCTGGAATGCGACACTGATCACTGCAGTATTATCCTGCAATAATAACAATAATAATATTAATATTTTTTTTATTTTACTAATTTCTAGTGATCATGTATATATAATAGGACAAAAACAGCACAACAGAAATGAATGATTAAGAGGGCTCTTCGTCTTCAGCGATAAGTATTTTTAAGATCATAAAATTTGAAAATTTTCCTTCAAGTAAAAATTTCAAAATTCATAAGTTTTTAAAATACTTAAAAAGGTAAGGAAAATTTTAAAAATGTATGATTTAAAAATGTTAATTTAAAGATGCACATTGGACATCTGCTTCCTGCTGGTGAAAGCTATATTTTGATAATTGTATAAGGGAATTCATTACCTTTTTAAAATTTACATAGGTTACCATGATATTTCACAATCAGCATTAAATGAAAAAAAAAAGGTTCCACAGGAATATAATAAGAACAAGTGGGTAAGTGTGATCGAAGATCGCTCAAATGGTTTCGTTTAATATTCCTTTCAAAACACTTTATCCTTTCTTTAATAAATCCAAATAAATTTCATTTAGCAACAACAACAAAAAAAAAAGTCATGCTTTTTATAAAGTAAAAATTTACCGGTCTTTCGTTTTTTCGAATATCTAAACCAGCCCGATAGCGGGCGAAGCCTGCTATTATATTCTGTCATAATAATATCTGCAATGCGGACCAAATGCGATATTTAAACAAGAACGAAAAATCATGCGTCAAGCATAGATTATGTAGCACTTTCCAACGCTTCTAAAATAATTTTATAAATCATTACCGTTTAATAAGCTGAAAGATGACATCTAAGTAAACAATTTGGAAAACGCATAACATATTTAAAAACGTAATTTCAGGGATTTTCAATATATACAATATTCGGAAAAATATCCGAATACTTTTATGTAGCCCTGTATATGACCTATAGATTTGTATATATACATAGGATGCTAAATATTAGTTTAGTTAGGAAACGCGTAGCACAGTTTAAATTCTCCTTCTGGAGTTTCTGTCAATAAACGGAAATGTGTTCGCGAACTTTTGTGCTGCCCTGTATAGGATCTACAGAATTTATACACACCACGTAATAGACAAAAAGCTAGTTAAGATTAAAATCGCGTTCAGTAACTTAAACGCACTTCCAGGAATTATTGTTAACAGACAGTAGAGAATTCTTTTGTATGTCCCTGTAAATGAACGATGACTGCTATACACACACTATTCTGTAGTAAGCCTCTTGTAATGCACCTTAGTAATATATATAAACTTCAATGCGTTTAAAATAGTGGAACATTATTTAAATAAGCCGCAGACGATTTTTCTCCATAGACGTAATGTAACGGAATTATTTTGACTGTCCCTGTAAAGTAACTCTAAGTGCTATGCACACCCTATTCCATATTAAGCTTCTTCTAATGCATCTTAGTGATCTATATAAATTTCAATGCGTTTACAATAGTGAAACATTTTTAAAATAAACCGCAAATGATTTTTCCCCATAGACCGCAATGTAACGGAATTCTTTTGAGTGTCCCTGTAAGAAAACTATAAGTGCTACACACTTCAGTTGAAATAGGGAACGTGCCATAGATAACGACAATAACATATAAAAATTGCAGAGCAATCCGAGCATATTTACGGGAGTTAGAGCACGGACAGACGGCCAGGCGGCCATACGGCCAGACAAACCGAAGTCATAAGCACTTTTCAACTAGGTTGGAAAGTGCTAAAAAATAATTTCAAAATTAAACATGTTGCACACCTTCAAAATGTTAAAATATGCAAATATTTGCATAATCGGATTTTTATCATGATTCAATATGTTTCTCAAACACATATATTTACTATTCTGTATTACTCATATTGATACTCGCTTTGTATTATTCTCAAACATTTGAAAAAATTGTTAAACTTCCAATATGACGTCAGATTTTCTTTTTAATTCTCTAATGACGTGATATTAATCTGCTTTGTGTACATACACATACTCATACTCCTTGTATTATTGAGAAATCTTTGAAAATTTTCGTTTTATTACCACTATGACGTGAATCATTTTTATTTCATATTAATATTTTTTTCAATTGGTGAAACTTTTTATTTCATTTTCATTTTTTCACGTGGAAATCGTTCAATAGAAAATTAATTATTGTAGAAAGAATTTCATTGTGGATTTTTATTTTTTGGCAACTGCTTTAACGAAAAATGTTTAAATATAATAGGAAAATTCTGTTAGAATTTTGGATTTTTATCTCTGTTTATTAAAATAATACGATTTTTTCAAATTTTAATATTTTGAGCTTCATAGCTCGTATTCACCTAGATATACACAAAGTTTCAACTCTGTAAGTTACATAGTTTCTGAAAATGGCTCTGTGACGGACAGACAGACAATGGAGCGGGAGTAATAGGGTTTCGTGAGATGAACGAAACCCTAAAAAGTGACAATAATTTTAGAAAACGTAACAAATAGTGATTTAACAGATTATCAGTTATTCGGCTGAATACTAACTTTTTAAAAAGTATATTGATTAAAAAATTTTTATATATAAAACTGGAAAAAAAATGCATAGTTATACTGATGGTGTTGAGTTCACAGGCTATTCACGCTAATTGTATATTACACTCTTATTTCAAACAAAAAACCCATCTATATATTTAAAACGCTAAGCAATTTCTTTCGACAATCCGTGAGAACAAACTACTGCATCAAATTACACCATTCTTTTTTTAAACGAAAGATATTTGGACACAGATTTGTTATCGTGCATTCGTTTGTTAGAAAATTTAATTAATTAGCCGTGATTTTCAATTAAACTTTTACTTCTGCTTATGACGTCATAAAGTCGGCAACGCCCACTGTTGCGAGGAATAGAGTTTATTCTCTGAACTCCGTGGTTCGCCAATCTTTTGACATTAGCTAATATCAACTAGGTAATATTTTAACATTGTAATATAAAATTTTAAAAAAACTTACTTAAAATTAGCTAGAATATAATCATAATAAAATATCTAAACATAAACATATCAATATGAATAACAAATCTCACGTAAAATGTTGCAATTTAAATGATTCCAATTGAAACAAGATTTGGAGAGTTATTCCTGACGCCCAGCTAACATAAAAGTACCTATTTTATTTTATTTATTTACACACAAATTCAATTTTATTATAAAACACTAGGTTGCCATACAAAGCAAAAATCGTCATTTAGGTGCCAAAAATGAACCCCGGTGCGTCTGCGATATCCGCACTGATTAAATCAAAATTGTTTTGGTTGCACCGCATATTGCAAAATTAATTAAATCCATGATTATTGTTTCTTTCTCAGATTATAAATAAGAAAATTTTGCACAGATGTCATATACGCACTACATTGGCGTGATTTTTTTACCCCGCCAATTTGGCGAAAACTTTGTTTTTGAATATTAGTTACAAATAGCATGGAATAATAGCACGTGATTTTTTATTTAAATATAAAAAATAAAATAACGTAATAAATGAAATAGCTTCTATTATTTAAAAAAAGGAAATAAAAATAAATAAATGATAGTTTGATATAAATAAATATTGATATACATAATAAAAACAATTTATAGAATTAAATTAAAAAATAAAAGTAAATCAACCACAATATAAACAAAATAACCGGGTTACCATGTGAGGCATAAAATTATCATTTTGTTGCAATCGCGCCAATGTGGTGCGTATATGACATCTGTGCCAAAAATTTAATGCTTAACGAAATTCAATTATTTGATCGATCGCAAATTTTGGTACTTTTCCGTTATACGGACACCATGCCATACATGTAAATGTATGTAAATGTATGCTTGGCGACAATGGTGTCCGTATAACGGAAAAGTACCCAAATTTTTCTTAGTTCAGTCTATACCAAAAACAAACATTTTACAGGTAACAGGAAAATCGTCAAAAAAGGACAGCTTCATCATCAGTTATGACCAAAGCCATTAAATAATAAGCCCAGTCAGATAGTGTTAAATTTGTTAGCGGGGACACTAGCGCCATTCCTCTGCTGCGGAAGGAGGACAAAACAGAAGTGCGTCGCAGAGAAACGATACGATTTATGTATATCGATATTTTATACGATTTTTATCGTTTGTATCGATTTTTTGTTTTTGCACTTCCTTTAAAAGCTTGCTAATTATTGGGATATTTTACATTAAAGCTAAAATTATAATGAAAATAAAAAGAAAATTGGAATTTTAAATATTTTTTTTGCACACATTTTAACAAAAAACTGTTAGTTTAACAAGAATATTTTATAACAATATTTCATGATGTTAAATGTTTTTGAGATTTTTTAGCAATTTAATAATAATTTAAAATCTAGTAATTGAAATATTTACTCAATAAGAATGAAGATTATTTAAAGATTTTATGCATACAGGATAACTAGAATAGAAAAAAAAAAAAAAAACTGAACATTTTTATATTTTATTGGATTTTTAAGAACTATGCAATTAAAAATTTTACAATTTATCAGAAATTTTTTCATAAAATAAATAAAATATAAAACGAAAAGAATAAATAAAATTTAACATCATGAAATATTTTTGATAAATTATTAGTTTTCTGTTAAAAATATATACAAAGAAATATTTAAAATTCCAATTTTATTTTTATTTTCATAATAGTTTTAGCTTTAATGTAAAAGGCCCCAGTAATTAGCAAGCATTTAAAGGAAGTGCAGGTTAAATTGCCCATAACATCTCACAATTTTGTATTCAGCATATCATTTTTTAACACTGTCCAACCAAGTTGAAAAGGGTTTATGACTTCGGTTTGTCTGTCCATGCTCTAACTCTCATAAATATACTCGAATTGCCCTGAAATTTTTGTCGTTTACTATAGCATGTTCCCTATTTCAACTTATAGTTTTTTACAGGGACAGTCAAAAATATTACGTTACATTACAGTCAATGGGAAATAATCATTTCAAGTGCATTTTGATGATGCTACGTCATTTAAAACATGATGAAATTGATATATAATTATGAAGCACATCAAAACAGGCGTTTTGTAGAATATGGTATGCAAAACATTAATTATTCATTTACAGGGTCAAACAAAAGAATTCTGTTATACATTGTTCTATGGGGGAAAATCGTTTGTAGGTTAATATAGTGATATTTCACTATTTCAAACATAATGAAAGTTATATGCATTACTGAGGTGCACTTATTAATTTCTCTCATCAAAGTGGTGTGAATTGCGTTTATTTACAGGGAGACACAAAGATATCAGTTACAGTACATGCGTGTTATTTAGAGTCAATGTGTGATATGTGGGTTTCAACTTTGGTTTGCGTTTTAAGTTTAACTAAATTTTTTCATAGTACGTGTGTTTATAAACTCGGTTGTTCATATACACGGCTACACAAGAGAATCCGTAAGTATTACAGATTATGGGAGTGAATTACTTAAGGGTAGTTTTTAATTGTGTTAACCATTTTCCTGCTGAACTATGTTTAGTAGACTAATAAAAGTTTGTAGTATATAAATAAATTCATATACAGAGCTACACAAAGAAAAATATACATTGACGTTTAGGGTTGGTAATTGCTGCGAGTGAATTTTAAGTTGCCTTTTAGCTTAATTATTGGTGTGTACAAAAGCTTCAGATAATATGCAGGGCTGTGCAAAAGATTTTGAGTGCATTTTCATTGGTTAGTGAAAATTGCTAAATGTGAATATTCTAACTGAACTAAATTTTATCATGCTATATATCCCCATCTATTGATCATATACAGGGCTGCACAAAATAATTCGACTACTTTTTTGACACTGGAATGTAATTTTGACAGCTGTATTTTTCAATATGTTATATGTTTTCCATAATGCTTACTTACATATCTCCCTTCACCTTATTTAACGGTGAAGTTTCATTACAATTTTCTGGCTGTGTTGGAAAGTGTTTCATAATCACACATAATTTTTTGTTCTTGTTTTTAATACATTGATCTAGTTCTAGTTGCTAAAAATTATATTTACAAAGGAACCACTTTTGGTGCAGCTCGCACCTAGCATCCATACATGGTACATTTCGTAGCCCTATACATAAAAGTTAGAGAACTGACAAAATTTCTCTGTTAAAGTCATATTTTAAATTTTTTTATACTATATTATTTTTTCGTTATTGGATTTTTAATTGATAATTTCATGCCAAAAGCGAGTCAAGTCGCCAAATAGGGTGTTATGAATCCAAACCACTACTGACACAGCAGAAAAGTATGACATTCGTCCAGGGTTGTCTGAAAAAAGTCTACAGTCAATGTCACGCCACCAAAAATGCAATTATAATGTTGAAATTTTTCAAAATGAAATTCGTAGATTTTTAAAGAGTTTTTTAAACTTTTTTCAATATTTTATTCTTACTATTAACTAATTTGTATTTTAAAGTATTTAAAAAACTTCTCTGTTAATAGTCCAATAAATGGTCTCGAAAATTGCATTTTCTGAAAGTTATGCTGCTGTAAAATAAAAAAAATGATTTTAACACAAAATTTTCAACAATTCTCAAACTTCGTAATATAGGGCTTTAAAATGCCACTCTGTCTCAATGCTATGTGCGAGCTGCACCAAAAGAGGTTCCCTTGTTAGTAAAAAGCTTATTTCAAGAAATCAATATAATTGACCCTTCTCTCTTAAAAAACTACGAATTTTCATTAAATAAATATTTTATGTAAAAACAGATCATCATGAAATTTTGTAAAAAAAATTTCTTGCACTTTTTGGTTCAAATATCCACAGATACTTCAGAAAAGAAAAAGAAAACTTATGATTTTAATAATTTAGTAAACTGCAGCTAAAATGCTACTTTAAAAAATAATAAGACTTCAAACTTTTAATGTAACTATTGGGTTGCTCGGAAAGTTGGTTCGTACCGGAAAATTCTATTATTAGACATTAAATCAGATAGCTAATGTCTAATAATTGACGGGCAGAATTTTTTGGTACAAATTTTTAAGCAGAAGGAACTTTCTGAATAACCCAATATATGTATTTAATGACTAATTAGCAGATAGTTAACTATCAACATTTGTATAGATTTCTCTGTGGTATATGTTAAATTTAATCGAATCATTGCATCTAGTATGTGAATTATATACTATATCAGAGATGAATTCAGCGGTTGGGGCAGGGTACACATACACCATATGATTTGCAATTTTATGCTTTTATTTTTATATTATGTTAAAATTGTTATTATAAGACATTATAAGTAAGCTGTATTTCAAAACACAGGTACAATGACAAAGATTGTGCACTTAAAAAAAAATGAAAAAGTTTCCTGTTGGAAATGGAATTATAGTTACCCTTATCGATAAGAAAACTTTTCCGAACCTACAAGGAATAAAATCTGGAAAAATAGAAAGTTGTTTCTTTCTGTCAAGAAACTTTTCCTTTTTGATTCAGAAACTTATCTTTAAATACAGAATAAATTCCTGTAGACTAATGAAATCTCTCCTTATGTATAAACAAAAGCTTCCCAAATCAATAAGTAAACTCATCTTTAATAATAGAATCAATTCCTATAAATCTGTATAACTTTCAATTCACACAAAAAAGTTTTGAAAGAATAAACAGAAAACATTCCTTTTTAAAAAAGAAACATTTCTGAATTATTCATTCGGGAATCTTGAAAAAGGTAAAAATACCTCTGTAAAATAATAACTTTCTTTTCTTTATGGAAATATATATATTTTTTTTAATCAGAAAAACATCCCGTATCATAAAGACTTTTTCCTTATAAGGAGTAAGAACAATGACTGATGAAAATACTCACCTCTTGGACACTATTTTTGTTTCCTTTTATCTAACTTAAATATTATTAAGAATCTTTTTTGCATGCCTATTCACACAATCAGAATTACAGATAAATGGGTAATAAGAATAATTCAAGTATGTTAAGATCATAAAATAGATTACTTTGGTATGTTTTGTATTACAATGGTCCAATTTAACGTATTGTCATCTTTAAATTTTATTTATTTGTTACAAGTACACTTTTTTATGTTCATAATATACATAGCATACTTCTTGTTTATTTGTAATCTGCGTGTATACGTATCCTTAATATATTCAGTCAAGATAAAAACAAAAGCAAAATTGTCCAAAACAAACCATTTCGCCTGCTAAAATGTTCCCGCACCCTTAAAAGCACATTTTTTCTTTTTTTTTTTTTTGAAAAATGTAAATTGTCATATAAATGTAAAACAAATCTGGTGAAAACAATTTAGCTTTATTTTTAAATGGTTCTCTTAATTGAAATGAATTGGAAAAATTATCAACATGGAACTGAATAGACATAATTCAAAAACATTGTTTAATACTAACTATTCTCTCGTTTTAGCAGTGATGAATTCAGCAGAAGGCTTGGGATACACACAGTGGAGGATTTGTGGTTTTATGCTTATAAATATAATTTTTTATGTTTAAAGTTATATCATAAGTAAGTTGTCTCTAAAAACACAGATAAAACGACAAAGTTCATGGTTCATACACTTGAGAACGATTTTATGTTTATATTTGTTGTAGAAGTGCAATGTTCACCCCCCCCCCTCCCCTTTTGGAGAAGAATTTTTGTTTTAACACTGACCTTCAAAGTACCCATAACCAAAAAAAATAATATTATTAAATTTAATGCATTTCATTTTGTATGGAGTGTTTTTAAAAAGGTAAAATTCTACATATTTTTTATGTTATATAAGTTAGTTGTTTCTCAAAATACAAATATATCAAATAAAATTCAAGCACTTTTCAAGGATGTTCAAGGGTTGTTTTAGATCAAAGTGTGAAAAAAAGGGAGAAAAAAAAAACTTTTCAAAAATTAAAATCAGATTTTTTAATTAAGGTTTTTTTGATCATTTAAAAGTAAACTAAGACAATATTTAGAAAAAAAGATACTGTATACAATTGTTTAGAAATCAGATAATCTTTAACTTCAAACACAATTTCCCCAATTTTACTTTACAAATATACATTAAAAAGTACTTTTTATTTCAGATTGTTTTGTATCTTTTCTATTGTTATAACTCAAATAATACAAATAATTTTTCTTTTTTTTTTTTTTTTGTCAGCTCATATCTAGATGTAAAGTATTTTGTACACCTGAAAATTTTTTCAATCATTTTGTACTTTTTAGTATTATTATTCATTTGGAGGAAAGAATCTTTCTAAATATATTTGGTATTTTTTATGTTAGCCGGATGTCAATTATATAGAGATGTAATCATTGGCACCCAGCTAACATAAAAATAGCAGTTATTTGTATTCTTTAATTTTTATTTAGTACTTTACTTAATTATTACTATTAAGTAGAAGCATTAATATGTGTCTTTGTGTAGAATATTATAGTGAACATGGTATTTTCAGGTACTTTAATAAGATGTTTTAATAAATTTACAATCAGCAGAAAAAGAAGAAAAAACTTATCTATTTATATTATTAAAAGAATTTTCAAGTTTCTGTTCAAGAGAAAACATATAATTTTTTTTTTGATTGATCATTTATAAACATATGTAGACTTCCAGCCTTTATTATCTGTATTTTGTGCTTTCAAACGCTGTGAAACAAACATAGATAAAAGTTGAAAGACATTATGGAATAAACAACAGTAGTATTAATTTATCAAGCATAGTAGAGCAAAAATTTTGGCTTATTTAATCTAAATAACGTGAAGGTCGTTTAAATTTTTCAAGAATAAAATTTCAACATTGATTTACATCAATGATAGATCTTATTTTTAATCAGCTTACCATAGTTTAGATATACACAACATTACATAAATTAAAATGGTTCTAGAATAAATATAATACATAAGAAAAAAATCACCACATTGCTTGACTATTTCAAAGAATTCTTATCAGATCTTTAGATATTACGATATATATTTTTTTCAAGACAATATATTAAAAAAAACTTTTAAATAATAAAGTATAGTTATTTAGTAAGGTACATTTATACGATCGGTAAAAATATCATACATTAAAAAGTAAAGTAATATCACTACAAGAGCAGAAGTGAATTCTCAAATGAAGTTGCTTTTCATGATATTGAATTTTTTACTTAAAGATTTGCGATTAAAGAACATTACTTCAAAATTAGAAGTAAGATAGGGATTTCCCCTTATTTCTTATTACTGACTTCTCCTATTACTTAACATTTAATCAAAGTAATTAACTTAACTGCAAAAGGATAACAATGTTATGTGGTGGATAGACAATAAAGATGATCATTTAAAAGAACAAACACATTTATTAAACATTTAAAAACAAACAATAAATAAAAATGAATGTTTCAAAATTATATTATTTTGTGATACTTTATATTTAATTGAAATAATAAAATACTGCTCACAGATGCAAAATATTTACATCTTGAGATATTAGAGTAAGATAGCTGTTTGCAGAGTGTGTGCTTCTGGTGTCATTAAAGTTCATTACCATGATGATATAGAGCGATCACCACAAAGTCTGTAATTATTATACAAACCGATTTCCGACTTACTCTTTTCCTGAATTCCAATAAGCTTTATCCATCGCTGACATCTAAGAAAGACATAAGAATTCAAATTTGAATTAATATAAATTACGAGCATACAATTTGTGGATATTTACAGGTTGAATAGGGGAGATTTACTTGATGAAATTTTATCATCTTCTTAGGAATACTAACGATTTAAAAGAGAATTTTTAAAACGTAAACTATTGGCATCTGATGCCTACTTTCTGATGGTGAAAATCTTGTTTTAATAATTATATTAGGTAATGAGTAATCACGCTTCTAAATTTCCCCCGTAGACTAACATTAGATTTCATGATCGGGAGTTTCAGTGAAGCAGCCCCTTAATAATGCATGTGTTGTTACTTATATATGCCATATGTACATCGTATACACATGTCATATACGACCTGTACTTAACAAATTTAATAAAATCTAGTAACGAAGAAAACATTTCGCAGGTAAAAAAAAAATATATATATATATGTAATTTGACAAAACACAAATTTTTATTTTATGAATTGAGAAAAATTTAGAATAATAAATAATTAAATTCAGAAAGATAACATAAACTTCCTTTTGTAATATAATCTCTAAAAAAATAATGCTATAAAGGCCGAAATAACTGGCATGTCCGAGAAATGCTGATGCTTCAGCAGTTGAGTGCTATAAAATGGTTATCTGATGATTGGGGGGGGGGGGAGAATTCAACATTGACACCATGTCAAAAAAAAAATTAATTTAACAAATTACAATAACCATTAGGAAAATGTTCTGAAAGCTTAAAAAAAATATGCCTGCCAAGGTTGCAGTTATGATTTCGCCAACATCATCGCAAAGCTTATATATGCATCCTAGATACGCATATATATAATATATATATATATTCCAAACACTCCTATATGTGCCATATACGTCATTACACACATATTATTAACGTCTTATGTGTCATATATACATCATATACACATGTCATATATATACATCATATATGCATTATATATGACTATAACTTGGCCATATACGTCAAGAAATGTTATATATATATCATATATTATTATAATGCCATACATGCTTTATAATTTGGCGATAAATCTTGGTCGCTTGGCGATTCATCTTTGGAACCCGTGATAACATGAAAGTACCCAAATTTTAATCATATCAGCATAAAAATAATTCAGAAATAGGGATCTGTTTCATACTTTAATGTTTAAAAAACGAGAGAAAAGTATGAGCATGTCAGGAATTGGCACAGACGCACCATGTTGAATTTTTTTTCTCGCCAATTTGGCGAAAACTTTGTTTTGGAATATTAGTTACAAATAGTATGCAATAATAGCACGTGATTTTTTATTTCAATATAAAAATAAAATAATATAATAAAAATAAATAAATGGTAGTTTGATGTAAATAAATATGTTACTTTGATACTTTTCTATTGATAAATATAGTAAAAATAATTTATAGAATAAAAATAAAAATAAATAAACAAAATAATCGGTTTACCATGTGAGGCTAAAAATTGCCATTTTGTTGTAATTGCGCCAACATGGTTTGTATATAACATCTGTGCCCAGGAATTTTAACATAGTTGAGCAGAGAAAAGTCTTTTTTATGTAAATCGCCTTAATGATAAACTGTTAATATTGATAAAATAAATATTTGCATATTATTAATAATTAGTATATAATAGTTGTTCACAATATATAGACACAAAACTTCAAAAACAAATTGATTTACATAATATGGGTTATTTAACCAATGTGGAACAGATGCTTTACACTCACGCAAACATATAAACATAAGTTTGGCGGCTTTTTGGTTGGCGCGATTTTCAAGACCGCGCCAAACGAATAACTTAATTTTAATACAATGGCTAGGTTGCCATTAAAGGAAAAAAATCCCCTAAATGTGGCGACTTTTTTCCTTTTTTTAACCGATTAATTTTTTTTTCTGCGTGAGTGTAAAGCATCTTAGCCAGCAAGGTTAAATAAATAAACAGTAAAATAAAAAAATTTAATATACAAAATCGTATCTTAATCTCACTTCTCTAGGACCAGATTTTGGATCTTAGCGAGTATCGCCAAAGTTGGAAAGATTTTTTCGCGCGTATATTTTGCAGACCACTGCAGCATCTATACCAAATATATAATATATATAGGGTAGATGTTATAGGTGCAGATTCACGGTCGCCAATCGCCACGTGGCGACTGGATTTTTTTCTGTGGCCACTAACTTTCCATGTCTAAGTGTCTTACAGGGATGCCCCTTTTCCACCGACTGTCAGATTTCCGCTTTTTTTAAAAAAAATTATTTTTTAAATCAATTCTGCACATTTTCTGCGATATTTACCCCTTTTTTACTTTTTCTGTTGTCCATAATTAAAAAACATGATTAAGCATGGATACCACATTTCCGCAGATCTACAAGTTTCCCGTTTTCTTCTTTAAAAAGAAATTATCCCTGAATGTCAAAAATTGTTCAATTTATTTTATTAAAATCTAAAACTTAAAAGAAAATAAATCTTCTCCATATTTTTTCATATATATTTTTTCTTTTGATTTTTATAGACATACTTTTTGATGCAAATGCCCATGGTGAGCATTTATTTTCAGCTATGAAAAACACTTTGGAGGGGAGATTTATCTATAGAACAAAAAAGTTAAATCGTTTATTTGGGGCCTTACATTAAAAATATTTATTCCTACAAACTGTATACAATTATTGTTGGAAGATTCTATAAAATCCTGTTGCCCAATTTTAATAAAGAAAAAATAAATCATTTATTTAAGTTTTGTGTAAATTTTATTTTAAAACTAGCTGTTACCCGTGACTTTGTTCACGTAACATTAAAAAATGAATAAATGCATTA
The DNA here is from genome assembly GCA_963931845.1 of Maratus michaelseni. Lineage (NCBI taxonomy): Eukaryota > Metazoa > Arthropoda > Arachnida > Araneae > Salticidae > Maratus > Maratus michaelseni. Next base: position 2,079,166 of record OZ007597.1, on the reverse strand, counting down.
ATTTAGCAAAACATTTCACTTGATAATTAACAACATATATAATTAACCAAAGCTTTATCACATTTTATAGGAGACCATACGGTATTTCTTTGCTATAGGGGCCTTGACGTAACCCAGTCTTAAAAAAGTGAAATTTCATGCCAAATAATACAATACAATCGCGAAAATGAAACTGCAACTAATAAAAAAAGTAGGACCCAATAAAATCGTGAAAATCGACGAATCCCTCTTCGTAAAATGAAAAACAACATTGGGAGAAATCTTCTATACAACAGTGCATTTTAGGTGGTATTTTTTGTGTAAAATTTGTATATGTGTGCATTGCTAAATGGGCATTATTATATTGTTTATTTGCATAGACATATGTTATATATTTCTTACTACATTATTATTTTATGTCTTGTTTATGTATAAATTAAATAAAGTGCTTCACACTAAGTGGTGTAAATAGTGAACGAACTGCTTGTGGATTTTATACATTGATAGATATGTCATAAAAATATAACAATCTGATGCGATTCTAAAATGTAAATAAAGGTTGCTAGAAAGTACTTTAAATTCTGCCCAATTCTAACCTCGATATTTTCTCTATCGCGTCAAGAACACTATAAGCAAATAAATACCGACAACACCAATCTCATTATCTAAATTTACAATTTTTTGTTAGTATATATAGGATTATTTTAATTTATTTCGTGCGCTCGAATAAGTGTACTTTCTTGCTATTTTATTTTGCCATCTCTATTTATTCTATTTTCCATTCATTCCATTTATGGATATTGATTTAATTTACATATTCGTGTCAAAGAATATTCTTTAAATTTATTATTCGTATTAGGATAGGATACGATTAGGGTTAGGATAAGGAATAAAAATTGAACGACAATGGCATGACCGATTCAGGTTTAAAGTATGAACCAGGAAGTCTATTTACATCATGAAGCAATAAGAAAATTAGAAAATTATCGGCTGATATTTTTAATATGTTTTACAGTCATAGTTGGCATCAAAGGTGAGCGGGGAAATGATCATCTAAAATACCATTAAGTATTTACCACGTAAAAAACAAATCTGGTTACAACAATGTATTTAATTTTGCGCCAAATTTCACTTGATAAAAAAACAAAAAAAGCAAATTGGCTATGGACCCGATTACAGACCCCTAACCTTCCTATTCTCGGAAAATTTCTACCTATATGTAAAAAATTTTCTACTATATAGAAAGCGCTTTCACGTTTATAATGTCATGAATTGGCACGATCGGCTTGTTTAAGTTAACACAATTCGGCTGGAAGAAAATATTCATTACTTTTTTATTTCTTCTTTGCTTTTGCATTACGCGAATTTGTTGGTAAAATCGTTTTTCTTTTCGATTACATTGTTGTGTTTTAAGTTTAAAAAATATTGTAATTTTACTTAAACATTGCTTTAAAATCTATGCAATTTTTCTCATCCTACAAGACTTTACAAAAATCTATTATGAAACGGAACTATAAAAAAAGCTATATTTAAAAGTGACAACAAAGTTTTTACTATTTTAAAACTAAAAGAAATGTAAAATTAAATCTCGGTTCGAAACGACGATTTACAAATGTGTTTTGATTCTGGGACAATGATAGAGGAAAAATTCTGTTACTTCGTCGCAATCATATTAAATCTTTAGCTTTTATGATAAAAGTAACTTTCTTTTAAAAAATATAGTTATTTTTATTAAGATTTTCTGATTTTCGATACCGATAATTTTGCGATGCATATCATTGACATTTGCAATCCAATATTTTTCAATTTTTTTTTAACTTTTTAAAATTAAAATTAAAAATATGATATCTTTATAGTAGCCGTGTGCAGACGATAAATCGCCAACCTATCCCATCATTCGTATTGAAATCATTAAAAATATAAATATTTCACTCATTTCATTTAAAACACAGAACTTTAATTTACAACACATACATTTAAAATACATATATTACGTACGTTTAAAATAATTCCTTTCATGTGAAAAAGAAAAAGAAAAAAAAGGAGAGAAATTAATCAGAAATAATTTGATAACACAATATAATTTTATTTTAACATCAAAGCAAATCTGTTTTATTTTGCTATATATGACATCATATTCGCTTGCTTTCCATACTTACTCGTATTTATGCACTTTGTATTATTAATTAATTAATAATTAATAAGGACTTTACGTTGTCAAATATTTGAAAACGCGCGTTTTATTTCTAATATGACGTCATTTCAAATTCTGTTTATTCTTAAGTAATTCATTTCCTTTTCATTTTTCACGTGGAAATTTTTCACTTGAAAATAAATTGTTGAGTAAAAATTATTACTGAGGGGTTTGATTTAATATTGGCAACGATAAAGTATTAGCAACGGTAAAATAAATTTAATGATTTTAAAATATTATACGAAAAAATGTCCATTTATTCTCTATGAAAATAACGAAATTTTGAAATATTAAGAAAAATATTTGAATAAAATAAACAAAAACCAGTCTATGTTCATTCGAGGGTTATAATTAACCTATATGCAAAGAAACAGGATTATTAAATGTACCATTTTGACGCTAGCTTCAGCCTAACATTTGCACACAATCGGATTTATAATATTATTAGGATATACTGTTTATTACTTTTAAGCTTTAATAGTAAACAATAAATCTCATATAGCCCTATAAATGCTATTGTTTTTATGCGTTTGTTTCACAATGTGGCCACTGGATATTTTGGGTTTAGGAGCCACTGGCTCCTTACAGATTTTGGGAATCTGCACCTATAGTAGATGTGCCAGTAATGGACACCCTTAAGGAATTTCAGTACTTTTTGGTTAGCCGGGCGCCAGTGATATATGTACATATATAAATACATATGTATATACACACACATATATATATACATACATATATGTATATATATGTGTATGTATATATATATATGTATATGTATATATATGTGTTTGTGTGTATATATATATATACACATGTATATATATCACTGGCGCCCGGCTAACCGAAAAGTACCGAAATTACTTTAAAAATTATTTTTTAATTGATAGTTATAATTGTTATATTCCACATTTTTTAATATTATATTAATCTACCAACAATATTTAACCATGCTCATAGTCACATTTCCCAATGTGAATCGAAATTTAATTGTAAATAACAGAAATAAATCAAAACACCCTAAATTCCAGTAATGGACACCCCACAAAATGATATTATGATTGTATTTAAAACTAGAATTTAAAGAAAGCATATTAATGTAATAAAAAAGGCTGAATTTTTATTGGTTATTTTTTTACAAACCAAAAATGTTGAAGGTGGCTCATTACTGGAAGGCGGTCCATTACTGACACATCTACCATATATATATATATATATATAAACACAAAAATATCATTTTCAAAATAAACAATGTATTGACGATTATAAATATTTTCAGATATTGCAGTTTAAACTAAAATAAATCAAACCAGAAAAGATTATTTCAAATGAAAATTTAAATAATGTATATCTAAATTTAACAGTTTATCTTTCAGTGGCTATTTCATGTAAATAATATCTCGCATAATTATTGGTTTTACATTTAAATTATCAACTTCAAACTAGGAAAATATATTTCTAGCTCTAAAAAAGGGCACAATTAATAACAGTTGAAAAATTCATTTACACTTATTTCACTGAAAATATCATACACAGTATTTAGAAAATAAATATCAAGTATATGAAAATAGCGAACATCATGATATTTTACACATAAATATTGGCTATACCTTATATATCACCGAACTCTGTTGGTTTAAACTATTTACTGGAAACAGCGTAATTTTTAAGTACCGAATCGTTAGAAAACTATTACTTTATTTTCAACCTTCAATGGTCGAGCTCTGATATAACAACTGTGTGAATAATATATTTATAAATATTAATTACATTTATAAATTTGCATATCAGAGACAGATTACATCAGCTCCGCAGTTTTATTTTGAAATCATTTTATGAAATATTTATAACATTTAACCAGTTTAATTTATTTCATATTTGTTTTATTAATTAGTAATTATAAAAGTTGTTTAAAGAAGTTTTGAATTCTAAGGGAAAAACCAATTCCATATCGCCATTCCTTCCGTATACAAACTATTTACAAACCGAAAACAAAAACATTTAATTAATTTAAATTAATCTTACTTGAGAAAAAATTGATTTATATATGATTCATTTAACCAATGTTAAATAAAGAAACAGTAAAATAAAAATAAAAAATTTGAATATGCAAAATCGAAAATCAAAACATAGAACTTAACTTACCCCGTCATTGTGTTGCCATTCCTTCACGACAAATCCACCATCTGCGAATCGTTGCAGCACTCCCAACCGCTAGATGGCGCTATTTTCAACTTGCGAAAAGTTTCCCATTTATCTGACTGGGCTTATTATTTAATGGCTTTGGTTATGACAGCAAAGTTGTATAAAATCTAATAATCTGAATTTTACAACGTTTATGCGAAACACCACAGAGAACGTACGCTATTTTTATATAAGTAGGGGATATTTAAAAGAATAAGAGAACTAACAACCTTCAATAATATAAATTCATGAAAAAGTAAACAAATAAGTGATTCAGCAAATCTTAAAAATATGTATTTCTGGTACTTCTCTATTATCACGTCGACCACTTTTCATAGCAAAAAAACTATCGCCAAACTGTAAAATTAAACGCCAAAACTGCAGTCCCATTTCTTTGATGTCAAAAGCATTATACGTGTTTATGTCATCAAGTGGTTTTTAATTCGACATTTGCTTGTATTTTTAATTATGTTTTACTGATTTATTAGTTATTTCATTAATTAAAATAATAATTGTGTCCTTAAATTCTTATATTTTATTTATTTAATTATTTTGATATTCCAATGGCAACGTTCTCCCGTTTATTTGGCGTTACAGTTTGGCGATAGTTTTTTGTTATGAAAAGTGGTCGGCGGGATAATATTCTGGTACTTCTTCATTATCCCGTCGAAATTCCGTTCATTATCCCGTCGTCCCATTAAGAAAAAATAACTATATCCAAATTAGGTACTTTTCAATTAGCCGGCACCAGTAAAAATAAAATAAAATAAACTTTTACTTCTGCGTATGACGTCATAAAGTCGGCAAAAACTCCCACTTTGGCAAGGCTCAGAGTAACGAGAAACTCTGCGGTTGCGAGGATAAAAGAAAAGTAATAAATATTAAAAGCACGGGGCTTTTAGGTCGAATTTTTAAATTTGCAAGTTAAATTTCGGTGAAAATATTTATCTGCGTATTTTATAGGCGAATAATAATTCATATTTATTGTGATGTCATCGGAATATTGTCCATTGGGTTTATTTTATCATTATGCATTATAACTTTCTGGATGCCATTTTTTCATTACAATTAAATACAAAAAAAATATATTTTTTTGTATACATGGTGTTTAAGCATAAAAGTAACCTATACAATGCGCGTTTGAAATGTTTGCGCCGGGGAAAATGACGTTATGCTTAGCTTGAAATGCATTTTAACATTGATAAAACTAAAAAGAAAAATTGATTGTGTCAACATGACGTAATGGATTTAAAAATTTTTAATTTTAAAGGTCAGAATTGGAGCCTTTATTGGTTGCTTCATCCTTATTGCATACCTTGATTACATGTTAACAATTACTTTTTTTTAAATATAGGTTAGAAGATTTCATTTTTTAACAACAAAAAAAAAAAATCACAAAAGTAAAGGATTTCAGGAAAATTAAAATTATTAAAAATAGTGTTATGGTAAAAAAACCTGAAATAATGATTGTATTTTTAGCTAGAATAAACAATGTAAGGCTAATATTTTATAGGAATTATTTTGGTAGATTTGTTATAAGTTCATTTAACAGTTCCTTATTAGGGGCAAAGTCCTATTTCTTTCACTGTGAATTTCTCTTTCAATGTCAAAAAATGGTAGTCTACTTTTGGACGGCAGCCAAAACACAGTGACAATTTTTAGAAATGTATAGCGGTTGTGACAACAAACGGCGCTACGCTTTAGCTTTCATCGCGCTTACATCACTTCTAAATACTTCAAATTATCAATTTATTTACTACATTTTACTACATTTTACAATTTCAGTTCTTACATCATCAATTCGAAAAAAAAATTAGTTATCGATTGAAATTTATTTGAAAACTGAATTTTTAAATAATTTTCAAGCATGAAATATTTTTCAATTCTATCTCAAAAATGATCATCAGTTTGCTTTAATAATGTAACATAGTCCCTGGGAAAGTTGCCCCAATGGAAAATACATTTTCCTAACCATCATAAAAACTGAAAAAAAAATAATTAACCCCCCTAATGAATCATAAGATCAGATTACCCATAAGATAGTGCATTTTGGCGCTAAACTGAAATGTGTCAAAAAAAAAAAAAACTATTTTTAGTTTATGATTAACATAAAATTGATATGTTGATATCGTTGATGTATTATATGTTGCATCAGAATATGCTAGGAACTATATTTTATTATTTTTTTTTAAAGATCCGTTGGATATTTAACTGTATAACAGGAAAAAAATCTCCGACTGTGATGGAAAAGGAATAATCATCCTGATTATGTAAAGGAACCGAAGAAATCATACAAATAAATTACACTTGAAAACATTAAAAATCTCCCTTATCTGCAGATTGATTTATTATTGTAAAAAAAATCCTTCATCTTTACATAACAAGTAATATATAATTTTTTTTAAAGTCAATTCCTACTTTTAATCATAAATATATAAAATAAACCCGTGGAGCGTTAATGTCCCACGTTATCTTTATTGAACGTTTTTTTTATAATCATCGATGCGGTATTTTATTTTTGGAGGAAAATCTTTCATTTCATTTATGAAAACAATGGGAGAAAACTTTTTCTCCCATATAAAACTAAAATTAATTAATTAAATTTAATTAATTAATTAATATTTGAAAAAACTGTATTAACATCAAGTGTCATCCAGTACAAGTTTTAAAAAAATGTATTTGAACTTGAGTGGATGAATAGAAAATATTTTATTAACGATTGAAAATTTGAACAAGATATATAAATATATAGAGAGTGTGAGCTAAAAGTAGGAATTGAAAAAAAAAATGATTAGCTTACAACAATGGATGCGTTTCAGAAGATATGGATTTGAAACGAACAATGATTAAAGAAGACATTTAAAACTTTTAATTTAAACATTAATTTTTTTTTAACGTCGAATTTCGACGGCGCGTTTGGGGAGATGCAATGCACATGCGCATAGGAGCTCATTCGGTTGCATTATTACAGGGGGGGGGGATGTGTGCTTTATTTACTATGTTCTTTTATTGACTGAATATGAGATGAACGTAGAGATATACTATTTGTGTGATATTTCATAGGTCCGGGAAATTTTCTTTCTTGCCGTGGGGAATATGGCGGTAATATCAAACTGATTTGCATTATTACACAGTTGTTTGCGGATTGTTTGTTTGGAGTTTGCATCGGAAATAGTACTGTAATTCACTGTGGGAAAAAACTTTTAAAATAAAATATTGGAAAGACTGTTTCATACGCGAGCTTATTTTACTAATATTGTTATTGTAATTTTTTTCAGTCAAGTTTTGACGGGTTCCATCTAGTTTAGTTAGATTAAAGAAGGGCATTAGCACCTCTATTTCAACACTTTATACTTAACCAATTAAAGTCCATATATAATCAGGGAAGCGCCTTATCAAAATAAACTGATTTTATTTATGTACCAAATTTGAAGTGAATCGGATAATTCTGCATGAAAAACCAATTTATCTAAATTAGGGGAGGAGATTAGCCCCGTTCCCTCCCTTTATACTTCACCAATTAACCTTCAAAATTAATCAGGGAAGCACCTTATCAGAATGAACCTCTATACAAAATTTGAAGCAAATCGGATAATTCTGCATGAAAAACCCATTTATCAAAATTAAGGAGGGGAGATTACCCCCCGTCCCCCACTTTATACTTTACCATTGAACCCCCAAAACTAATCAAGGAAGCCCTTGTAACAATGAACCTATATACAAATATTGAAGCAAATTGGATAATTCTGTATATAATTTTTTTTAATCTAAATTAAGGGAGGGATTGGGCCCCGTTCCTCCTCTTTATACTTAACCAATGAACCCCCAAAACAAAACCGAGAAACAACTTGTCACATTGAACCTATATACAAAATTTGAAGTAAATCAGATAATTCTGCATGAAAGACCCATTTATCTAATTTAAGGAGGGGGATTTGCCTCCCTACCCTTTATACTTAACCGATAAACCCCCAAAACTAATCAGGGAAGCGCCTTGTCACAATGAAGCTATATACAAAATTTGCAGCAATTTGCGTAATTCTGCATGAAAAACCCATTTATCAAAGTTAGGGGGGATTAGCATCGTCCCCCCCTTTTATACTTAACCAATAAACCCTCAAAACTAATCAGGGAAGAGACTTATCACAATGAACCTATGTACCTAAATTTGAAGCAAATCGTATAATTCTACATGAAAAACCCATTTATCTCAATTAAGGAGGGGATTAGCTCCCGTTTACCCCTTTAAACTTAACCAATGAAACCCCTAAACTAATGAGGGAAGAGCCTTATCAGACAAAATTTTAAGCAAATCGGATATTTCTATGAAGAGTTATCCCGTTACACACATAAATAAGTACATACAGAACCTGCGGACAAAATAGCTCCCAGGCTTTGATAGACTGCGAGCTAAAAAGGGATAAAGTAAAAGTTAAATTGATGCTCACAGGCTATTCATACTAATTGTATATTATACTTTTATTTCAAAGAATAATGCCCTTCAAAAAAACAAAATATCGACAATAAATTAAGGAGGGGTTTAGCACCCTGTTCCCCCTTTATACATAACCAATGAACCTTCCAAACTAATCAGGGAATGCGCTTTATCACATTGAACCTATATACAAAATTTGAACCAAATCGGATAACTCTGCATAAAAACCCCATTTATCTAAATTAGGGGGAGTGGGGATTAGCCACCCTTCCTCTCTTTATGCTCCAATTAACACCCAAAACTAATGAGATAAGCGCCTTATCACAATGAGGCTATATACAAAATGTGTAATTCTGCATGAAAAACCTATTATCTAAATTGGGGGTATTAGCCCCTGTTCCTCCTCCTTTATACTTAACCAATGAACCCCTTAAACTAATCAGGGAAGCGACTTATCACAATGATCCTATGTACAAAATAGGAAGCAAATTGGATAATGCTGCAGTAAAAACCCATTTATCTAAATTAAGGGTGGGATTGGACAGAGTTCCCCCATTTATACTTAATCAATGAACCCCCAAAACTGATAAGGAGAAGCGTCTTATCACAATTAAGCTATGTACAAAATATGAAGAAAATTGGGTAATTTTGCATTAAAAACCCATTTATCTAAATTAGGGGGGATTAGCCCCTGTTCCCCCTTTATACTTAACCAATGAACCCCCAAAACTGATCAGGGAAGCGCCTTATCAGAATGAACCCATATACAAAATTTGAAACAAATCGGATTATTCTGCATTCAAAACCCATTTATCTAAATTAAAGGGACTATTGGACACCGTTCTCCCCTTTATAATTAATCAATTAACCCCCAAAATTGAAATGGGGAAGAGTCTTATCACAATTAACCTATATACAAAATTTGAAGCAAATCTGATAATTCTGCATAAAAACACATTTATCTTAATTAATGGGGGGGGGGGGTGTAAGCCACCGTCCCCTTCTTTATACTTAACTAATGAACCCCCAAAACAGATCAAGGAAGTGCCTTATCAGAACATATATACAAAATTTGAAACAAATCAGATAATTCTGCATGAAATCCCACTAGCCCCCAGTTCTCCCTGTATCTTTAACCAAAGAACCCCCAAAACTAATCAGGGAAGCGCCTTATTAAAATGAAAGTATAATCGGACCGTTAAATCGGATAATTCTGCATAAAACCCCCATTTATCTAAATTATGGGGGGGTTAACCCCCGTCCCCCTCTTTATGCAGAACCAATTAACACACAAAATTAATGAGGGAAGCGCCTTATCACAATGAAGCTTTATACAAAATTTGAAGCAAATTGGGTAATTTTTCATAAAAACCCATTTATCTAAATTAGGGGGGGATTAGCCCCTGTTCCTCTTCTTATACTTAACCAATGAACCCCAAAACTGATCAGGGAAGCGCCCTATCAAAATGAACCTATATACAAAATTTGAAAGAAATCGGACAATTCTGCATAAAAAACCCATTTATCTAAATTAAGGAGGAGGGTATTAACCACCGTTTCCCTCTAATGAACCTCCAAAACTAATGAGGGAAGCGCCTTATCACAATGAAGCTTTATACAAAATTTGAAGCAAATTGGGTAATTTTTCATAAAAACCCATTTATCTAAATTAGGGGGGGATTAGCCCCTGTTCCTCTTCTTATACTTAACCAATGAACCCCAAAACTGATCAGGGAAGCGCCCTATCAAAATGAACCTATATACAAAATTTGAAAGAAATCGGACAATTCTGCATAAAAAACCCATTTATCTAAATTAAGGAGGAGGGTATTAACCACCGTTTCCCTCTAATGAACCTCCAAAACTAATGATGGAAGCGCCTTTTCACAACGAAGCTTTATGCAAAATTTGAAGCAAATTGGGTAATTTTGCATGAAAAACCCATTTATCTAAATTAGGGGGGATTAGCCCCCTTTCCCCTTTATACTTAACCAATAAACCCCCAAAACTAATCAGGGAAGCGCATTATCAGAATGAACCTATATACAAAATTTGAAAGAAATCGGACAATTCTGCATAAAAAACCCATTTATCTAAATTAAGGAGGAGGGTATTAACCACCGTTCCCCTCTTTAAACTTAACTAATGAACCTCCAAAACTAATGAGGGAAGCGCCTTTTCACAATAAAGCTTTATGCAAAATTTGAAGCAAATTGGGTAATTTTGCATGAAAAACCCATTTATCTAAATTAGGCGGGGATTAGCCCCCGTCCCCCTTTATACTAAACCAAAACACCGCCAAAACTGATCAGGGAAGCGCCTTATCAGAATGAACCTATATACAAAATTTGAAACAAATTGGATAATTCTGCATAAAAAACCCCGTTTATCTAAATTAAGTGTGCTATCAGCCCCCGTTCCCCCCTTTATATTTAACCAATGAACCTCCATAACTAATCAAGGAACCGCTTTATCAGAATGAACCTATATACAAAATTTGAAAATTTGAAATAGGATAACTCTGTATGAAAAACCTATTTATCTAAATTAAGGGAAAGGCGAATTAGCCCCCCGTTCTGGCATTGACAGACTGTGAGCTAAAAAAGGTTTCTATTACAATGATATTTGGAGTCTGTGGACTTCAAAATAGCAGAATTTTCAATTTTTGCCTTACCTCGGGTTCTCTTCAACGTTCGACCTCTGTGGGAAAGCAAAAGTTGTCGCGGCAGCACGACAACCTGGGAACCGTTTCCTCAAGTGGGGTTTCGGCGACGGGATCGGCGGGTGGCCTTCGTCATTTGCCACGGGTTCGTCCTGTGGGGAGTTTCCCCAGAGTGGGGTTACTGTCCTAGCGACCTATGTCATCGAACCGTGGGTACTAGGTTAGAGGGTCCGCAGTGAGGTGCGGCTCTCTGGCCGGCCGTAGCGAGACAAAGCTACTGGCGCAGTAAAGGTCTCTCAGGACCTGGGAACGGTGGTCGATTGTGTGCGGTGCGTCCCGCACCGGGACGCCTGCGGCGCATGTCTCTTTTACCTCGGGTTCTGCAAATCCCAAAAAACTGAGTGAAAGGACTGTATACTAAATGCAAAATATCAACGATAGTTTTTAATTAAAAACAGTTTTCATCTATGCCGTACATGGATAGTTTATTTGGGCTTCTTTAATCAATCAAAGTTGTTTGGTATATATAGTACCAAAATAAAAATAATAATTTAGTTTATAAATTTAAAATCACATATAATTGGTTTAATTTCACTTTGAATTGTCTAAAAAACAAGCTAGAGACTGCGAGTCAAGTCGGCCAGTTTTTTAGCGACTCCCGACTCTTTTTTCCCCCAAAAAAAAGGTGTCTGACTCATACTCAGACTCCACAACCTGGAAGAAATGATTGGATGAGGACATATCACAAAAATTCTAAGCTTTGAGATTACTTAAGAGTAGTGTTTGGAGGGGCACGCAAAAATTCTGTGCCTAGGACTCTGAAGTTTAAAGTTGAGTCCTAGTGACATTTATGATTTATATGTTGACATCATGACTCTTTTGAACTTTTTTTATTTCTTGAAATTTGAACAGTATTAACACGTGCATTTAATTACATGACAAGATTTAGTTAAATGAAAGCAGAAATATGAAATAAAATCAAGTAAGATATTTTTTTTGCTAGAACCCCACATACAAGACAGTTTTTATATAAATTAGAATGAAAAATAATGCAGAAATGTAACAAAAGCTACTACAGATTTTTTTTTGAATGAATGAATGCAGAATTAAGCTTTATATTTTATATTTTTGAAATAAAAAAAATGCAGGCCTTTTGAGGGTTTATTCTCCCTGAAGCCCATTCAAAATAATTTTTCAAGACATGAGCACAAAATAAAAATCAGAACAAAAAATTGTCTTCCTTTCCACATGTGACAAGATGTTCAGTATTGGAGATCTCCCCCATCCATCTCTACTGACAAAATTCCCTGTTTGCTTTTTTTCTTTTTCTGTTTATTTCAAATTATTAGAAAAGATTAAATGTCCTTTTTTATTTTCAAAATAATGTAAGAAAAATAAAATTTAGCAAAATAAATTTGAATATCCAGGGCGAGGCAGTTGATCTCTGCTGCCCAAGATGAAAGCTTCTGTGTGCAAGCTTTTACAGCATGAATATAGATAATATCAACCTCAAGATATTAACCCTATTCAACTTTACGTTTGTTACAACCAAAATTTTGTCTGATATGCAAAGACTACTGAAATTTATTTTACCATATACCAATATAAATTTCATTATAGCACCCTAACATAAAGTTCTCAATTTATTAATCAACATTATATAATTTAACCGACTCAATTTCAATTGAATTTTAATACACTATAAATAATTAGGGATGTAACGGATATTCGGCCACTATTCGGTATTCGGCTTATTCAGCCCTTTTGCCGAATATTCGGCATGGCCGAATACCTGTACCCGAATATATTTAGATATTTTGCCGAATACTTGCATATTTGGCTGAATATTCTAAGATATTTGGTTAAATAAGTTCCAGAAAATCAAAACAAAATGTGATTTTAAATATTTTTAACAGACAATATTAAAGAATTATATCTAAATACATTAATATTATAAGAAAAAGAAATACTAATACTAACTCAATTTTAAAGCTTCATAACAAAAATAACTGTATATAATAATATTACATAAATCAAAAATATTTTTCTTTTTGCATATTTAGGCATCATATAAATTTAAGTAAGTATTGCAACGTTAATTTTTTTTACATTAAAATGCAAAATATATACTGCATTTAAAGTTTAAATCTCTCTCTCTCTCTCTCTCTCTCTCTCTCTCTTTCATCAGTGAATTTAAAAATATTAACTTTATATCTATTTTTTTATCTGATTTATAATGATGATAAGTTTCTTAAACAATAAAATTCATAAATATTAAAAACAAATATTTTACTGTCTTGTAAAAATGCTTTATCTTTCACAAATTAAATTATTTTTCTAGCTTTTAGTTTTACTTTTAAATAATAAATATATGACTGTATAATTACTTTACTAATTAAAAAATAAACATTAGATGTTGATTAAACGAACTATTGAGTTTGATACATTGTAAAAAAACCTATTACCTGTACTGAAAAAACATTTAATGAGTTTCTTCAAAATAACATGCAGAGGTAACAAAATTATTTATCACTGTAAAGCCTGAAATTGTGATGCAAAAATAACTTTTCAGAATTTTCAGGAAGAAGTCTGTTTCGTTTGGTTTCATATACATTACCAGCTTCAGAAAACAAACGTTCACTATATAACGTGCTTGCATACATTCCAGCTGTTACGATTTTTGAACACTCGAACAAAAAATTAATTTCAATTAGTCCTTAATTTAATTTTTGATTTTAAAATTGAAATTTTTTTTTTTTTTTTTTTTTTTTTAAGTCAGTATTTGGCCGCCGAATATTCGGTATTCGGCTTTTCGGCCAAATCACTATTTGTTACATCCCTCCAAATAATAAAATGTAAAATTGATTCTATAATAATGTAGTACCTGAAAAAAGACAATATGATTCTGATACGGCATCGAACATAGAAAAATCTCATGAATTTATTTTAAGATCATAGTTATGCTATTGATGTCATCAGTGTTGAATTCAGACATTTTTCTCCGGGAGGGATTTCTGTGGCTCCGGGGGGATATTATAGAGTTCCGGGGGGAGGGGGGGATTGTACTTTTTGACTATTAAAAGCATAAAATGTGAAGGGACATTTCAATGCTCCGGGGGGGGGGGAGTGTCCACCCACCCCCTGAATTCAACACTGGATGTCTTACAGAATTAAACAAATAAACAAGGAATTTAATTTAGAATAAGTTAAAAACTATTTAAAAAAACAGTCTACAAAAAAGAAGTTTCATTAAGATAATATCTAAGTTAGAAATTTCTGGCACATAAAAATATTTTTTACTTTGGGGATATTTTTCTCATAAAAAATAAACTGAGCGAGAAATAAGATAATGTGCATTTTATTTCAGGCTACGCAGCTCCTTAAACATGTTATTCGATTTGATAATCATGCACTATAAATAAATGTACATATCACATACAAAATATTAAAAATCACATAAATTTTAGTACTTACTATTGCGAAGTTAGAACTACGTAGGATAGTTGTCCAATATTTAACAACATGGCGTGCATCTTCATCGAAAATCTCGATTCTGTTCTATTATCAATCACGTGACGCAACGCCTTTCATACGTCAGCAGAGAAAGAGACTGCGCAGTAAGTCCGGAAATGCTGTTTTCCATCCTTTCGGAAACTAATCCGATATAAATAGATTATTTTTATGACTGTAGAAAAACTTTCTGTTGTGAATCGGAATAATTATTTTATCGGTTGTTTTCCGCATCGTAAAGGAAATTTATCTTTTACGAAGCGGAAAAGGGTAGGAAATTTTTTACAGTGTACACACAGTCAGATACAGTTGATCGATTATTATAAATATAAAAGAGTCTTGATTCTATAACTCCATCAGTTCTCACTTTTACCATTCGAAAATGAATGAAATACTCCCGTAATTATCAGAAAATTAGATGAATGTAACATTTATTTACAAACTTGTGAAACATCATACATGATTCAAACTCGAAAAATGAACAGCTGAAACCCATTCCGTTATCGCCTATACTTCTTCTGACCTGTTTCTCATCAAGCTTCCTCTTGGAAGAACGTACAGAAGCTTGTTCCAAAAGTTCTTTTCCCCCCACGTCAAATAGGTTGTTGTGTCCAGATAAGCTTTGATTGCGGGATCAATCTCTTCCGGTAAATCACCCACCTTGATCACGACGATGCGATGGATTTTATCTTCCAGGCTTTGCCTGTGGGCCGTTTGGAACTCCATGAGACACCACTCGCTGTCTAGGAAGTTCCTGAAACGAAACAGGTCGAATTAATTAAAATGAATAAGTTAATTGCATGCAGTAGTTTCCTAATTGGAACATAAATTAAGCTTTATTGCATAAAGAACTATGATTTGTGCGCTTTGCTTTACGTACTTTTATTTCAGCAGTGCGTTTTGGACCTGAAACGTCGTGCTCGAGGTAAAACTTTTTTCTAATGCGTATTTGGGGGATGCTTGGAATCGCTAAAATCTTTTTTTTTTGTTTAAGGTCGGTTAAGATCTTAAACATGTTACTTTACTTGATATGTAAGGGTTAAGAAAAGTTTACAAAAGTTTGTTATGCGTACTTTGAAAGGATGAGAACGGTCCTCTTTGAATTTTGAACAGCCCAAATGATGTTGTCATTGATACGTTCTCCGGCCATAAAGTGACGGTGGTGGACGCATAAGTGAATGTCTGGATCTCTCTCTTCGATCACTGTAAAGAAAGTCACATAAATGTAAAAAAGAAAATAAGTTACAGAATTCATTAAATAGAGTGATTTAGCTATCTATGCAGAGTCTCCGATAAAGACAGCAATTGTTTACCTGTTGGAGAGACGTAGGCAATGTAAATTATAAAAACTCTCCAAATTATGATAGGAATTAAGAGTATGTTAATTTAACAGTCCTGATATTAATTTTTAGAACACGTTCTAATTTTTGTACGGTTCCTGGGTGGAATATGTTATATTTAGAATAAAACAGTATACATGCTCTGACAAGTAAGACAGTAACATCTCCATACTTCTACAACCAAAACTGCGTAATTGCCAAGTCACAAAATAATCATTAACTAAAGATGTAGGGACTAGGATTAATTTGTGAATGAAATTTTCAGAGGTAATAAGAGAGATAATCTTGGCTTTACATGATCTCAGAACTTTTTACCGTAAAATAGTCCAGAGACTTTGGTACATTTTTTACATGTGATTTCACTTATTTTTTAAGTAATACCCCTTTTGTGGACTCTGTGCTTTTTTTTGGACATCATCCGCCGATATTCGCCAATATGACACCCTGAATCTATTATTTTAAGGGATAAAAAATTTGAAGCTTTAGTTCCGTTTGCAAAGTCCTCGAGATAAAAAGAAGTTTCAGGTTCCTACACAAGCGCTAAGTTATAGGGGGAGTCAAAAGTGATATCAATTGCTTCCAGGAAAGGTGCTATCGATCTAAGATATTACTTGCAGCCCTAAATACCTGATATGTGGCATAAAAATGCTGTTTAGGATACAAAGAAAGACAAACTTAAAAGTTCCGGAAAATTCCAAAAAATCGAACTATTTTCGATTTTGCGATATCCTTTTCATTTTGGATTCTTTTTTTCGAAATATTTTGATTCTTGAATTTTTTCATTCTTTGTATCCTAAATCCTACCTTTATACGAAATTTAAAGTTTCTAGTACTAAAAAATCGAACTATTTTCGAACTTTTGATTTTTTACAAATTTTCCGATATTTTTATTTTATTTTCGAATTTTCCGATTTTTTTCTTTTTTTTTTATGAATCCTAAACATTACTTTTACACTAAAGTTTAAGTTTTTATGACTAAAATATCGAATTATTTTCAATTTTTCAATCTTTTTGGAATTTAAATTTTTTTTAAATTTTTCTTTATTTTGTATCCTAACCAGTACTTTCATTCCAAATTTCAAGTTTCTAACAAGTCTACGGGATATGCCTTACCTTTTTGATGATCGGTAAGTGAGTGAGTCTCAAAAGATAGAAAATTTGAGTTAATATATCTTCTGAACTAGAAAAGATAGAAACGTGAATATTAAAAATTTGGTGCCGTTTGAAACGCACTCTAGATAAACGAAGTTTCCAGTTTTGGGGAAAGATTTTTTTTTGGTGGGGGGGGGGGGGGGGGGGGAGGATATATGGTACATTTTGTTAAATTATTGTGGTGGTGGAGTAGTGTATTCTGGGTGGACTTAACCCTTCTTTGCATGAGTTTTTCTTTTACAATTGTGTTTTTTTATACATATATTAAATATTAGATACCAGAAATTTTAAGATAGATTTTTAACTTTGTTCAGCAACATAGTTCACGGGAAATTTACTTGATTAATATTTCTATATAAATATAGTGGTGGCGAAGAAGTTGATTTATTTATTAAAAGCTAAATAAAAAGTGATGGAAATTTACATCACTATGCAATTACGGGTTAAGGTAAGTTTAGTTATGTACGGCTGCATTCTTTAGAATGATTATGGATGTGGAGTGGCGTTGTAATGGTTAATTTATATCATTTAATAATAATAATTTATATTATTTATTAATTTATATTATTTAATAATAATAAATAAATAAATGTATTGGAAGGTTAAGCTTCTGGTTATTGGTTTCTAATGGTTAGTATTTGGTGTATTTTATGGTAACGATGGTTTTGGTATAGTATATAAATATCCATTAGTTCTTAAATCTTACATTTAATATGTAATATGTATCAATATATATTAATCTATAATTATATCTAAACATTTACTAGATATTTAAAGATATTTATAATAATATTATTATTACATTATGTTTAATTAAAGATTAATTGGTGGGTTTGTCTGTTGATACAGGGATATGTTTATACATATTTTTATATAACAATATACAGTAAAATCTCGTTGCAACGAATATCTAAAGACCACTGATTAAAATCGTTATACTGAAAAATTCGTTAATCTGAAATTACAATATCTCATTTAAAAAAGGAAATTTACATGCACATTGAATAAAAAAAAAAATTATTACTATACATACGTATAGTAATAATATATATAATTTTTATTCAATGTGCATGTAAATTTTGATTAATATACAAACATGTCAGTAAATAATAAATATACAGTACATTATTGTGAATTTACTACTTAGAAATAAGATATTTATTAAGGTCATTAAACCTGAGTTAGTCATATGTGTATCTCTATGATACAAGCCGCCATTTTCAGCTTCTAAGTCTTAAATGCATTATCCGGTTCGAGAACAACTGCCGCAGTTGATATATTGATATCGGTGGGAGAAAGGTAGGAGCGACCACAGGTTCCGAAACTATTTGGTTCAAAACTTACACGAGGAAAATATCGGTTTGTACCACACAGATACATATGCGACTAACGCAGGATTAAATTTCAAGATTTTAATCGTAACTGTTATTTTAAAATACTTATAATTTATGCTACATACCTGACAGATTAAAAATAAATCTCATCGACATCTGCCGTTAAAGTAATTTTATTTCTTTACAAAAAAAAAAAAAAAAAAATCAGAAATTTTTTTCTGCACTGAAGTGGGCAACGCATTTTTCAAAACAAATCTGTATAAAATGTTTCCGGAACATTAATTTGCTGTGATAAATACTTTTTAAGAGTTTCAATGTTGGATAGAGCCTCTTTTAACCGTATAACACAATCTTCGGCATTTGATGGACAGATCAGAATCATCATCTCCACTTTCACCGTCACCTGCTCCTCCGTCCCTCATTGAGATTCCGACTATGTCATTTGTAGTTAGGTCAGAACATGTCATAACGTCTTCATCGCATTCAACGTAATCATTAGCAGATGATGTAAGTAGTAAGCATTCTGTAGCTGTGGCCCAGAGATCAGAAAAAAATTCGATGCTAGACTCCTCTGCAGTTTTTTCTGGTTCATTTGTTGAAGGTACAAGGCCGGATTTTCTCCAACAGTTTTTAATTGTGGTAGAAGACACATTTTACCAGCAACCCATATCATGTCAATTGCCTGTCTCACATTTACCTTTGCAGATCCAGAAACTTCATTTTGTAAATCTGCAAGAACTTTTTCTACAAGTCCGCGCCGGAAATTCACTTTGACATTTTTTATTATCCCTTGATCAAGAGGCTGTAAAATGGAAGTACAGTTAGGATGCAAAAGTTCTAATTTAATATTAGATAAATATGCTGTAAGTAAATGTGCAGCACAATTATCTGCGAGCAAAATAATTTTTCTTTTCATTTTGCTCATTTGATTATTCTAAGTCACTTAAAAAAGAGATCATTAGACATCCAGGAACGACTATTACTTTCATAGTCACATGGGAGATTTTCCACATTTTTAAAGAATGTGGTTTTGCAGATTTTCCGATGACTAAGCTTTTCAGATTACAGCAAACCAAAACCGAAAGTCGTACTTTAGATTTTTTCCCGCCTTTACAATGTTCACCTTTCATTGCCATAGTCCGATTCGGAAAAAGCTGTTTCATCGGCATTAAAAATATTTTCTAGTGGATATTTCTCAAGTATAGCCATACGTTTTTTCTTTTCATTCATGTGCAACTGACATATCGGCACTTTTTTCTTCTCCAGAAATTTGTTCCCATGTTATACCATACATTTCACGGAAACAAAATAGCCAATCAGAACTTTCTTCAAATTTCTCTGTTTTCAAAACTTCTGAAAATTCTTTGGCTTTACCTTGTAACAAATTAATTATAAGTATTAAACTTAATTGGTTAAATTTAAATTAATTTATTTTACAACATTTATAATTTTATAATATTTAGGTTGCATTCTTCAATTACCATTATGAACTTAATTTCTAGTTCCGAATTTTCATATTGCTTGTAATGTGTTATAATTTATTTGAAATGATATGAACAAATATAGTTTAAAAGCATTTCCTTTTGTTTCAAATTGACTTACCATTTTAAATTATATTTTATTTAGTTTTTTACTTTTTAATCATAATATTAATTAAGATTTATTATTTTGCGTAAAATTTAACTATTTTAAATGTTCCAAGCAATTTTATTATTTACATTTTATAATTTAAATAACGTAATATTTAAGAATGATTAATTACTTTAAGTATAGATGGCAGCACTACAAAACTGAATTTAAATTATTTTAATCTCAATGTATGAATCGATTATTCTTCATGGCATCGCGTAATTAAATATAATCTCTTAATTTTGTGCAGCAAATATTTTAATTTCACAATTGATTATTATTATTATTATTACCTTTATTTTATAATTAAACAAAAATATTTTTATTGATCTATTAAATTTATTTTTCAATTTCTTAAAATCGTTGATGTTTATTTCACTGTAAATTATAATTGCCATAGTAGTTACATGTGTTCTAGGATACCGTGGATGTTAACTCGATGAAATATGTTATTGAATGGGTACGTTTTGCTTTTATATATTTCTATTTGTTTATTATTTTTTCATTAATGCAGCATTTTCCTGTTTTTGTATATTTCATAAAGTTAACTAATATATATATGTAGGATTTCAGTTTGAACACTTCACTTGATCAAATGAACTGATAGTCTAATGATATTGTCCGTGATTTAAATGCGTGGCTGTAATTACTTTGGATCACGAGTTTTGGCAAAGAGCCGGTTTTCTATTTTTTGTATTGAAACAAGATATAAAAGGATTATAGCCGGAAAAGGTATTATTAGGCCTCGCTGGATTTTTGTAAGCTAAATTATTGTTATATAGTTTTAACCAAGAGTGTATATATGTGAAATTAAAGTTAGTATTCTGTTGTTCATCGACTATTTGGCATATTGGTTCAGTAAAGTAACTATTTATACGCAACTATCTCACATTTTGGGGGTTCGGAATGCCGGGATTATTAAAAAGTAAAAGCCACTAGTAGTGAAATGGAAACCAAACGTAAAGTGTTGTAAAACGCCAGTATCAAAAGCTGAGTTACGAATTAGCAAGGTGAAACCGTAATCGTATTACTTCAAGCACAATTTTTGAAAGATGGGAACTCTAAATAAAGCTAAGAGAATTGATCTAATAAACCTTTGCGAAGAATGCGGAATTGAAGTACCAGAAAAAACGACAATACCTGCCCTAATAAAACTAATCAAGAGTTGGGAGAGCTACGAAGAAGATTTTATACGAGATCGATTGGAAGTAGTGATAGCAAGTAGAAAAGAGAAATAAGAAAGAGAAGAGAAAGAGAAAGCGAAGAAATTACAAGCAGAACTGGAAGAGAAGAAATTACAAGCAGAACTGGAAGAGAAGAAATTACAAACAGAACTGGAAGAGAAGAAATTACAAGCAGAACTGGAAGAGAAGAAATTACAAGCAGAGATTGAAGAAAATAGATTGAAATTGAAAATGGAAATGGAAGAGAGAAAATGGAAAATAGAATCGGAGCAAAAAGACCGTGAAAGCGAAAGAGATTTTGAAATCAGGAAAATGCAGATACAAGAAAACTCAAGAGAACACATTAATGAAGACCCATGACAAATCCAGGTAAGCAATTTGAATTGCTTAGATTATTAACTAAATATGATAATTCGAATGATATCAGTTTATATTTAGCTATGTACGAAAGGCAAATGGCGCAAACGGGCATTGATAAAAAAGAATTGGTAAATTATTTAATTAATCTAATGCCGTTAGATGTGATAAATATAATAACAAGGGAAAACGAACCTGAAATTCACGATTACGATTACATAAAAAATATACTACTAAAACGCTACAAGCTATCACCAGAGGAATTTAGGCTGAAATTTTTCTAATCTAAAAAGGAGCCATCAGCCAATTGGCGAGATTTCGCTTATGAGATAAAAGTGTATTTTCAACAATGGATTGAAGGCCTTCACGTAAATAACTTTGAAGGTTTGGCGGAATTAATTGTTGTTAATCAAATCAGGCATAATTTACCTACGGAAACAAAAACACATTTCATAGAGGAATTATTATTAATAAAGAAATTTGATGAATTAGTTAATAAATTAGATAATTACGAAACGGCACGAAGAGTTTACAATAAACAATCAGTTAAGGATGCAAGCAGTGATTTTGATGACAGAAGATCGAGAGTTGCTGACTACGCCAATTCGAAAAGACGCCAAGTTGATAATAGGCATTATGTAAGTCATGAAAGCAAAGAGTCACACATAATCTGTTTTGCGTGTGGCAACCCTGGTCACGTGAGTGCGAAATGTGCCATGGCGAGTAATACAGAACGAGAATATTCAAATTTTTACCCGCAACATAATCAAAATTGGCGAGAAACAAAATACCAAAATGAGACCCAAAACACGCAAAGAAAAATAGTTAATATGGGAATGTTAAATGGTATGAAAGGAAGAATCTTAGATATTAGCGGAATAAAAATAAACGTAATAATCGATACAGGAAGCGATATTTCAATCGCCAGTTCAAGATATCATACTGCAATAAATGCGCCAAAACTAACCAGAGACAATATATACATATCAGGCATAGGTGGTGAAGAAATTAAGCCAACAGGATTTTTCTGGCATAAAGTCTACGTGGATGAAACAGAAATCCAGGATAAATTTTACGTGGTACAAGAGACGGACTGCGATTTAATAATAGGTAGAGAAGCAGTAGAAGGCATGACGTTAAAAGAAACGGAAGATGGTGTTAGAATAATAAGAGGCAACAAAGTTCGAGTAGGATACATTAAAATTAACGAAGTACCGACAAAAATTGATGAAGCAAGCATAAACAACGATAATCGAGATTGGGAAGATATGGTTAAAGTCGACTGCGTAAATGACGAGCTGAATTTGACTCATGTTACAAATTTAGCAAACAGAGAGAAAATAAGAAAAGTAATAAAACCATGTAAGCCGAATAAAACAAAAGATACAAGATTATCCGATGAATGGAATGAAGACTATCCATCTCCAGAAGAAAATTATGAAAGTAGTAGTCCTGCACATGGTAGAAAAGACTATGTGAAAGATCGCAATAGGAATTTTCATCATAAGGGAAAGAACAGAAATTTTAATAGACCATTTGATAACAGAAGCAATAATAGATATCGCCAGAGATATTTTGAACAGTCATTTAACCGTGGAAATTCATACACTTTAAAAACCCTTCGGAAACGTTTCTGAAAAATTCGGGCAGCTAAAAATAATTTGTTTTTATAAATTATTCTTTAAATTTTGAAAATGTATTCGTTTCTGGGGATTCAAAAGACAATGTAACATGCTATTTGAAATTTCTGATAACTCAGAAGATTATATTATATTTTCGTTCGTGGTTATAGCATATTTTCATAAAATAAGAAACATTGGTCATTTTTTACAGTGTAGTATTTAGGATGCAAAATAAGAAAAAATTAAAAAATCCAGAAAATTCGAAAAAAAAAATCAAAAATTCGAAAAAAATTAAAATAATTTGATCATTTGGCCTTAGAAATTTAAAATTCGCGGTAAAGATAGTGTTTAGGATTCAGAATAAGTTAAAATAAAAACGCAATAAAATTCGAAAATAAAATAAAAAAAATCGAAAGAAATCGAAAAATAAGGAAATTTTGAAAATAATTAGATTTCATAGGGCTAGAAACTTGAAATTTGGAATAAAGGTAATATTTAAGGTTCTAAATAAGGAAACATTAAAAAATATGGATAATTCAAAAAAAAAATTTCAAAATAGAAAGAAAGAAAGAAAAAGAGAGAAATTGAAAATAATATGATCTCGTATTCTTAGAAACTGAAAATTTGGTGTAAAGGTAGTGCTTAGGATTCAGAAAAAGAAAAAATTAAAAACACAACAAAAATTGAAAATAAAATAAAAAAAAAACGAAAAAAAACGAAAATTTGAAAATAATTCGATTTTGTAAAGCTAGAAACTTAAAATTTGGAGTAAAGGGAGTATTTAGGATACAAAAAAAGAAATAAATAAAAAACCTGTAAAATTCGAAAAAAAATTCGAAAAGTTGAAAAAAATTCGATTTTGTAGCTTTAGAACTTAAAATTTGGCGTAAACTTATTGTTTAGGATACAGAAAAAGGAAAAATTAAAACATAATAAGTTCGAAAATAGAATAAAAAACTCGAAAAAGATCGGAAATTTCAAAATAATTCGAGTTTGTAGCGCTAGAAACTTGAAATTTGTAATAAAGGATACAAAATAAGAAAAAATTAAAAAATTCGAAAAAATCAAAAATTGAAAATAATTTTATCTTGTAGTTTTAGAAACTTAAAACTTGGTGTAAAGCTAGTATTTACTATTCAATAAAAGGAACAATTACAATATTCGTTAAATTCAAAAATAAAATCGAAAAATCGAAATATCTTTAAGAAATCGAAAATTCGAAAACAATTTGATTTTGTACTGCTAGAAACATTAGTTTTAAGGTAATTGTCCTATTAGCTAGTACAACGCCCCTAATTGTTTTATGTTCTTTCCCCCGGATTATGGTTTTCTTTTCTTTCGTTTACGAATTTCGTTATAGAAAAGTTCCGCTATAGACTGGCTACGATACAGGCGATTTCTTTATAGACAGGTTTGTTTTCTTTCACAGGATGTACTCTCTATTTACTTCACATATGACATATGGATTGTTAAATGATGTAATCCCCAGAAAAATTTTCACAGCTCCCCCTACCCTCCCGGACATTACTGGCTGGTTATGGCTTGATAGTCCTTTCTAAATAAAATCATGGTGACTCTAAGATTTACTTGATTTATCTCTAAATTAACCTAAATGATCCTAAGAAGACGGATCAAATAATTACTATATTGGCATGACAATCAGGTAACTTAGAATTAAAATCGAAAAATCAATGAATTTATAAAAAGTCGAAAATTTGAAAATAATTCGATTTTGTAGTCCTAGAAGCTTGACATTTGGCAGAAAGGCAGGGTATAGTACACAAAGTAAGGAAAAATTAAAAAATCCGTAAATAATAAAAAAAAGACTAAAAAAAACGAAATATCTCAGATGGATAGTACCTATCCTGGAAGCAATTGAGAGTACTTTTGACACTCCCCCTCCCATAACTTAGTGCTTGCCTAGGAACCTGAAATCTCTTTTTATCTACAGTACTTTGCAAACGAAACTAAAGCTTCAAATTTTTGATACCTGTAAATAATAGGGACAGAGTGTGGGCTTAGCGAAAATCAGTGGATGATCTCCAAAAAGAACCCAGAATCAAGAAAAGGGGGATTACTTACAAAAAGAAGTGAAATCTCCTCAAAAAGTCACCTGTAAAAAATACAGCCAAGTCTCGTAACTCATTTACCGTAAAAAGTACTGAGATCGTATAAAGCCAAGTTTAACTATCTTATTAACTCTGAAATTTTCATTCACAAATGACTCCTAGTCTCTACATCTTTCGTTATTTATTATTTTGTGACTTGGCAATTACGCAGCACTTGAAGTTATTACACCTTACTATGTTATGGGATGGGATGGGATAATTTAATTAAGGCAAATCATATACGCACAGGGAAGTTATTACACTTTACTATGTTATAGTATTATTTGATTAAGACTAACTATATACATCACATTCTCGTACTACGTAATTGCCAAGTCACAAAATAATAATTAACTAAAGATGTAGAGACTAGGAGTGATTTGTGAATGAAAATTTCAGAGTTAATAAGATAGTTAAACTTGGCTTTATACGATCTCAGTACTTTTTACGGTAAATGAGTTACGAGACTTGGCTGTATTTTTTACAGGTGACTTTTTGATGAGATACACATATCAGGCATAGG
This sequence comes from Maratus michaelseni, assembly GCA_963931845.1. Classification (NCBI taxonomy): domain Eukaryota; kingdom Metazoa; phylum Arthropoda; class Arachnida; order Araneae; family Salticidae; genus Maratus; species Maratus michaelseni. The sequence goes on along the minus strand of OZ007597.1, from coordinate 2,052,956 downwards.
TGGTGAAGAAATTAAGCCAACAGGTTTTTTCTGGCATAAAGTCTACGTGGATGAAACAGAAATCCAGGATAAATTTTACGTGGTACAAGAGACGGACTGCGATTTAATAATAGGTAGAGAAGCAGTAGAAGGCATGACGTTAAAAGTAACGGAAGATGGTGTAAGAATAATAAGCGGCAACAAAGTTCGAGTAGGATACATTAAAATTAACGAAGTACCGACAAAAATTGATGAAGCAAGCATAAACAACGATAATCGAGATTGGGAAGATATGGTTAAAGTCGACTGCGTAAATGACGAGTTGAATTTTACTCATGTTACAAATTTAGCAAACAGAGAGAAAATAAGAAAAGTAATAAAACCATGTAAGCCGAATAAAACAAAAGATACAAGATTATCCGATGAATGGAATGTTGACTATCCATCTCCAGAAGAAAATTATGAAAGTAGTAGTCCTGCACATGGTAGAAAAGACTATGTGAAAGATCGCAATAGGAATTTTGATCATAAGGGAAAGAACAGAAATTTTAATAGACCATTTGATAACAGAAGCAATAATAGATATCGCCAGAGATATTTTGTACAGTCATTTAACCGTGGAAATTACGATAAATATAGATCTGGGAAACAGAATTGTTTGAAACCTCAAGACATAACAGAAAATACTTCACATAATTCAAAAGCAAGGTACCATCCAGATTTTCCCCCTAGATACATGAATAGAGGCTACTATCATGGTCAAAATAATTATAATTATGGTGGCCAACGATCATACAAAGCTAGTTATAATGAACCAAAATATTCACAACCATCACATAAAAATTTTTCTCATCAGGGATTTAAAGAAGATTATAGTGGACGAGAAACTTATTAAAATTCTTATCATTCCAGAAGCAATAGGTATGAAAAAACATAACAAATCAAGATGCTGATGTCGAGACGCCATCATGTCAGGATGACCAATTTGTAGGATTTCAGTTTGAACACTTCACTTCATCAAATGAACTGATACTCTAATGATATTGTCCGTGATTTAAATGCGTGGCTGTAATTACTTTGGATCACGAGTTTTGGCAAAGAGCCAGTTTTCTATTTTTGGTATTGAAGCAAGATATAAAAGGATTATAGCCGGAAAAGGTATTATTAGGCCTCGCTGGATTTTTGTAAGCTAAATTATTGTTATATAGTTTTAACCAAGAGTGTATATATGTGAAATTAAAGTTAGTATTCAGTTGTTCATCGACTATTTGACATATTGGTTCAGTAAAGTAACTATTTATACGCAACATATATATATATATATACATATATATATTTGCACCTATTATGGTTAATTATTCAATATCTGTCCATTTTTATTCAATTTTCTTTACATGAGGTATCGTGGTTGATTGGGCAATTTGAGTAAAGTAAATTCGGCTCAGGCATATTTATTCAAACAGAAATCAATCACAATTTACTTATATCAGTGGAATATTGTTGCATAACGTGTTTCACAATATAAGTTTATATTTCCTTTTTGTAATATTTTCACATTCCGCAAATTGGATATTTTTTCTCCGCATTTCTTCATTTTTTTTTTTTTTTCACTTATTTCATTTTGAGAATTTCACATTTTTGGATATATGTCTTTGTATTGTATTATAATTATTGGTTCATATATCGTCAATTTTTTATATGATTTAATGATTATTATACACAAAAGTTTTATTTTATATATATACACAAAAATTAAAATATTGTGGTTAACATGAATTAAACAGAAAAATGAAAATGCAAACAAACATCGAATTTTTAAGCAGTTCAAATTAAATATTGATATGAAATAGCCAATAAATAAACGATAAAATGTTATGCACACCATATTCTACAGTAAGCTCTTCTTGTAGTGTGTATCAGTTCTATATATAAATTTCAATATGTTTGAAATAGAGTAACATCGTTAAAATACATTGCAAACAATTTTCTCTCATAGACTATAATGTAGCGAAATTCTTTTGAATTGACTTGTAAGCGAACTATGAAGGCTGTACACTTCTTTTCGATACCGAACATTCCATTATAAACATCAATAACATATGTCTAGTGCATGGAAATTCGAGTATATTTACGCGAGTTAGAGCACGATCAAGCGGTAAGACAGACAGATTTATGAACGCTTTTCAACTATGTTGGAAATTGTTTAAAAAAATTGGCAGAGTTCCATATAATGAAACGTAAGTATGAATTATTTCTACGCAATCTTTAAAAGCTATATTATGTCTGCCCAATGAAAATATGAAATTCATAGATAAATTAATTTTTAATTAAAATACTCATGTAAAATTTCACACCATATGTAACAAAAAAAATCAGAAATGAGTTGGACTTATTTTGAAAAATTCGAACCTCTAATGACGAAAAAATATGAAAGCACTTACATTGTTAAGAAGAAAGCCCGTATGAGATATTAAAACACATACATGCACATAAAGATTGTTAATAATTTAATTGCAAAATTTGTAAAGTCCCATTGTAGTAATTTTCTTAATGTTATAGTTTCTAATTTAATTTTAAATTGTATAATTTATGTAATGAATCAAAGACATTTTTTTATTACATTAAGGCGTTTCTCACTAAAATGAATACAGAAGACCAAACAAAAAATCGATTTCTAGAAGCCTTCAAATTTACAGCTTTCAACTTTTCAACACATTTCGCCGAGTAGTTTTCGAGATATGCTTTCAAACCTACCCTTATTTCGAAATGTTTTCCAAAGAATAGAGTTCTAAATGTTAAGTCTCTATAATTCCTAAACTGTTTGGATGTCATGTCCATTCAACATCTAAAAGATTTTGCTAAAACGAAGGCCACCTCTGCATTATCGCTGTCTTTTTACCAGTAAACAATATGTATACTTTCATGGGGCAACTTGTTTTCGCTGGTTCCTGTCTTAGCATTTTCAGAACGAGAATACTCGGTTATTTGGACTATGCAATGCAACTCAGTATTTACGTTCCCCATATCAAACATGAATTGGTATTCAAACATTTCTGTCGTAATCTAAACACATCCAGATTCAATTATTTTCTTCACAAGGATACATTAGATTACATACGCATTACATACATCTTACCTGAAATGATTTCGTCTATGACAAATGTGTCATCCTGGTGGCAGAATGATAAGAAGGCGTCGAACATTTTATCATAATCGAGGTCCTTCTCTTTGACGAAATTGAAACCGTGGTAATAAAGTAACACCTTTAGGCTGAATTCATATTTCCTGTACACAATTTTGGCAGCTAAGCAAAGTATTATGATAGCTGAAAAGAAAAATATGTATCGTCATACATTATTTCAAATGTCAACATCCCTTTTTGTATGCACATACAAAACGCCCAATGATGAATGAAGTATATTACAGGGTGGCCATAATTAAGTTATGCGTTTGAATGACTCTACAAGATAAACTATTTGGAATATTTTAAAAGATTTGGTATTTATACGATTTAGAGTATGGAAACGTATTATGCAATAAAAATGATTATTTCGAACCTTATTAGTTTACCTATAGATGACGTTTACATGTTAGGGGTGTTTCATTATCAAATATTAACAAAAATAACTTATTTTAAATCCAAATTATATGGGACGACGATATACTTTCATACCAGTGCTACAATTAATACCATTTTGATAAAAAAAACCTTTATTAACAGAGCGCGGCTTTTTCTTGGCTAAAATTTTAGTGCTCATAAAGATCTTCATGGCTAAAACTTTAAACTTAGAATCATGTGAAATTTGCCATAAAAAAGTTTTAAAAGTTATCTGGTAGGAAATTCTCCATTTTTCCTTTCTTTTCATTTTATATTTCTTTTTATATTGATAAATAGCGCCATCTATTGAAAAAAAAAATCATTCATTTTTATAGCAGAGCTTGTTTCTTCATGCTATAGACCTGTGGCATGGTCTTAACCTAGTTGGAGGTATCGAACCCCGCGATTTTCACACATGCATTCAACAAATCCTTTATAAATGGAAAAATATATATATATATTTTTTTTCAAATTCAAAACATAGAAACATATATATTTTATTAGTGCACAAAATGAATGATACATCAGTTGCACATGTCTTCAAGTTACAAAACCAACTAAACATGAATGTCATTAAATAGAAACATAATTTAATGATTATTTACTGCAAATCAATGGAACATTTGCCGTTGTATTTTAGTGACAAGTTCAAAATTTCGGGGCTTCACCTTGGCAAGTGCTATTCTAATATCGTTTTCGTAACAAAGTATGTTCCTTTTCTTTGTTTTTATGTCTAACATTCTCGAAAAGGATTGCTCGCAAAGATATGTTGTAACAAACGGTATGAGTATCTCAAGGGCTTCGATGGGGCTGTCTTAGCAATACGAGGAAACAGTACGATTTGGTGTCACCAAAACGTTGAGAGCTTAGCTGTTCTGAAGAGTTGCTGTTGAACCTAGCTCTGCTGAAGTTCAATTATTTCGTGTAGGTACTCATCATTGACTCCTGCTCTCGAACACTAAACGTGAACGGCTGTCTCACCCATTGTGGATATGACTCTCTGGTGGGAAAGTATCCACCAAGAGACTTTGAAAGCTCATCTAAGGGCATTACAATTGCTTTCTCCAGTTCCCCGAGTACAGAAATGACTCCGATTTTAAACTCATCCTCATCTTTGACCTTACTTACACAGTCGTCCAGCAGGGGAAAGTTTGCGAAGTTATCATTCTGCATTCGTCGTTTATATAACGGTAGCTTTTTTGAAAAGCCTTCAGGTTTTCTTCCGCTTAGATGACGTTGACTCTAAACCCCTGCATCTGTTGATTGAGATCATAGAAGATACCGGCCGTGTACGCCAAAATGAAAACGAACTCAGAATTATCAAAGCAATTTTCATGACAATGTTGATGCTCTCGCAAAAACAGGGCTAAGTTCACACACATGGCAAAAAACATGATTCAGCACCTTTCCCCAGGATAACCACCGAATGTTAGAATGGTGCAAAAGTACCTCGAATTCAGAACCCATTTCATTACACATTTCATTACATTTCATTACTCTTTGAAGATGCGGTGCTTCAGAGCACTATTTCGCACATAATTCACACATTCCACTACAATTTTTAATACTTCTGTCAGTTTTTAGGCAGAGTTTTTGTTGCCAACGCATGTATGTGGAGCACACAGTGCGTAACAATGTTGTGTGATGCAGAAACTTTCGCAAGTGCATCAAAAACCAGAATTTCGTTCCGGCATGGCTGGAGATCCTTCCGAACAAATTGCAGAAACTATATTCCACTGAAATATCGTTTTCTCTGAAGAAGTCATCCACAAGTTTCTGCACTTCGACTGCCTTGGATGTTGTTGTAAGAGGCATACAAAAAAAAAAAAAAAATAGCACTCCGGGAGTGCCGATAGAAGTGAAAACTTGAACAATTATGTGTGTATTTTTTTAATCGTCAGGAAACGTTTTATTGCGCAGGAAATACTTTTAAATGAAGTGTTTTTTTTTATTCATTATTATAAAGTACTACTACAAAAATTATATAACAATTTTCATTTAATGCGCTATTGTACATGAAAAATAATGCATATTATTTTACATACAAAAATTGCAATCTATTGCTTAAAACGTAAATTTACAAATAAATGAAATATAAAATTTAATTAATTGGTATTCTTTGAAATGAATACCAATGAAACTTATGAATTTTCATCCACAATTTAAACAACTCTCAATATATTCCTCATTTCTTCCATGAGATTTAGTTTCATATCTTTTGTAATAACATTTATCTGCAAAATAGGGTTCCCGCTTCCTATCACTCCAAAAATGACTTCTTTGCTGCCTGTCTTGTTTACGGTATTCGTGAACATTATGCTTTTTTCTATCTTCATACTGCGCGTATTGTTTGCGGTATCTATAATTTCTATCAACAAACTTTTCTTTTCTATAAAATGATTTCACTTCATTTCCGTATCGGTAACCACGTTTCTTAAAACTTTCGTGAAATATTTCATTATTTTCATTTTTTTATATTACTTCCGTCTATTTTTCTCGTGCTCGTTAAATTATAATATTTTCCGTGTTTTGTTATTTCATTTTCATCTTTTGATTTGGTCTCGCGAGTTGAGTCACTTTTATCTGTTTTCACCGCGCGTGCTAAATTTATCTTGAAATTATTTTCTGAATTTTTTTATTCATAATACCAATCATTTCGCTTTCTGCACGTGAACTATTTCCTTTTGATACTTTCGCTTCATTGTATGAATTGGCAACATATACAGAGGTGTCGGTAACAGTGTCGCGAATTCAATGGTTTTTTCCCATCTCAAAAAATGCCCAACGCGCCTAAAGAAGTTTTCACTTCAATAAAAAATTTTCTTTTAACTTGTCATCTTTGACATAGCTCAAAAATACAACAAGCTGGCTTAGATTGGAAATATCAGTGGTCTCGTCGAGTTGGAGGTTGAATTTTGCTGGGCTTGAAATAGACCTGCAACTACTTGAGACAAGATGTCATTGCGCCATGTCATCAATTCTGCTGCTGATGGTGTCATTTGAAAGAGGAATTTTGGACAACTTATTTTCGGCAGCTTTTCCCACCAAGATATTCGCCATCTTCAACGCAGCAGCTTTTGAGAGTATTTTACCCGATGTTGTGTGGTTTTCCCTGCTTTGCAATCAGGTACGCAACTTCGTATGATGCTGTTAAGATCAGTTTGGCGACGGGTACATATCCGAGAACAGGCACAGTGGCCATTTCATCGAATCTGGCTCTCTTCGCCTTGAATTCATAAAGCGTTGTGTTCTTGTATTTCCCATCTCCATGCAGCTTTAGTAAGTGTTACTTTAATTTTGCCCCTGCTAGACTAGACTTGCTCAACTTGGCATTGCAAACCATGCCTTTAGGACCTGGCTTCCTTCACATTTCGTTATATACGTGAATCCATATTGCAAGCATTATTCTGACCATTTTTGTTTTGCTCGACATAGTACGAAGGGATTTGAAATATTAAAAAAAAATCACAAATGGCGTACTTACACGACAGTCACAAGTCAACTACTGAGTACACCAATTTCCCTGAAGACAGATATCAAGTCCAAGCGAACAGCCAATGATGTCTGTGAAGAGGTGATGCCACGACTCATATGATGGTTAGGATCAGCTAGAGCCACTTATTGCCATACTGAGCATGATGTAACCTTAGACGAACGATATAGGTAGACTACGGATCCATTGTTCGTTGTGGAGAAAATTTAAACAAACATGATTCAGTTTTCATCGCGCAGAAGGTACTGTTTTTTGGCAGTGACCCCTTTTTTGGCAACTTTCTGTTTTCATTCTCACAATAAAAGAAACGTCAATATAGAAGCAAAAATGAAACTAAATAGAAACTTTCTTTAAATAACGATTGTTTAAACATGGCAATAAGGAAAAGGTCATTATTAACAATGGATTCAGAGCGACATCCCCGAAAGACTGCCAAAACCGTAAATCTGACTCACCAAACACTACTCTAGACAGTATAAATACCAAATCTTTTAAAAATGGTCCAAATAGTTTAGCTTGTAGAGCCCTTCAAACATGTGCACTTTAAATATGGCCATACATTATATAATGCAGTAACAAACATTCTATAATGTGTACTATGTGGCCAAAAATCACAGGGCATTTCCGATTTTACACGTTTTGTAGAATATCTAAAGATATACTTGTTACATTCTTCTGAAATTTTAGGAATGCAAAGAATATGATTGACTTATATTTCTCAGCCCAGGTTAACGAAAAAGACAAGCTACCGTGGTGCATTCCACTTATCTTTTTTTACAGACCGCTAGAGTGACGTGATGCTCTTTTCGTACACCTGCATTGGTGCATTCGAGCATCACATGACTCCGGTGGTCTGTAAAAAAAAAAGATACTCATAAAGCACCGCGGTAACCTTTCTTTTTCGTTAACCTCGTCTCAGGGAAGATTTTATCACAAGGACAATTAGGGGAACCAATAAAAATAGAAGAAAAAAATATATTTGGAATCACTGTGTAAAATAAAATGCACGAAATGATTTGTCGCTGTAGAACTTGATTATGTGCACATGGTACATCACTGTGTTAATTTGCGTAAAAATAGGAAGTCTATTCATGGAAATACGATGATTTCCTTAAGAAATTGAAGACATTTTTGTATGTTTTTTGTTTATTGTATTCCTGTAAATTTAACACCAGTTTCAGAAAATTTTACAAAATGCAGTAGAAAAAGCATAGAACATTTAGACTATAAATATATTAAATATTAAATGAAATATGAACAGTTGTATGAAATATTTTTTTAATGTGCATGCACGAACGATACCAAAGATTTTTTTCATCATTTGGAAGGATCTACAGACCAACAAATATAAAAAAGAAAAACTGTCGAATATCTTGAAAATTCATAAAGTAATCGGCAATAGTGAGAGCTGAATTTCGGTTGATTTCGAAAAGTACCTGGATGATAAGGAATTTTTCACTAATTGTCATTTTTATTTACTTCCAACAAAAGAGTTAGTATTTAATGTAATGTTAGTATTTAATTTAAGTTTCAAGGAAAATATAGTCCGTGCATTGATTATATTTACGTAAAGTGGGGAGTTTATGGTAAAAGTTTGCGAAATTTAGCCCAATACGCAAAATACTCTACAGTGAATTCCATCGCATATATATGCATTTTCTGTACACACGTAATTTGTATGACAGTGGTGAAGATAATAAACTAAAATCTAAAATATAGGATACATTATTCATGAGTTATGAGTCTTTCAATTTGACTTTTATAGTGATATTTTTATAGTGATATATAGTGAAATTTACTGTATTTATCGATCAAGGTCTTTTTTTGTGTGTGTGCCGTTTATATCTAAAATACAGTTTTGACAGTTTTCTTCGAAGGGAAAAAAATTAATTCTTAAACGTTTGGCACTTCCAGTTTCATTCACAGCTATGAAATAGTTTTTAAATTCTGATAACTTAGATTTTTTTTATCGAGAGCTTTTGAACGTATGCTCCCATTTTGAGAATTCTTTTTTAGTTGATTTGGCTCGTTCTGATGGTCTCCCAAAAAGAACTAATGCATTAATAAAAAAGGAAAATGAAGAAAATTTAAATTATAAATGACAATTTGGGGAAAATTCCTTATCATCCAGCTACTTTTAAAAAGCAACTGAAATTCAGCTCACTCTATCGCCGATATTTTTTTGAATTTTCATGACATTCCACTAGTGTTTTTAAGAGTTGTCTACCAAATCATGAAAGAGACATCTTTGGTATCTGTTGTGCATGCGCAGTGAAAAATTGTTTCATACAAAATGCTCATACTTAATTAAATATTTAATATTAAAATAGCACTATATTTATCTACTATAGTTTTTCGGGTTTTCTGAAAGTGGTATTAAATTTGGTTGAAAACCTTGCATTCTTAAGCAAAATACATGCGAACATTTCTTGAATTGTTTAATGAAAACTTCATATATCAATGTATATACGTGCTATTCTTACACAAATAAACATAAATGTTGTACCCTATCCACATAGTCATGTGATGGAGCATTTAATTTTACATGTTAACGGAAAATATTATTATTTTCTTAAATTTGTTTTTGGTCCCCTAATTGCTCTCGTGGTAAAACCCTTGCTGAAAAATATGAGGTCAAACATGTTCATTATATTCCTACAGTCACAAAAGACTCCGTCCAGAATTTCTCTAGATATTCGACATCGCGTCTGAAAGCGAAAATGTCCGGTGATTTTCGGCCGTACAGTATATATATATATATATATATAAAGGGTGTTTAAAAAATGACCGGTATATTTGAAAAATCAATAAAAACTAATCGGGCAGCGATAGAAATACACCGTTTGTTGCAATATGCTTGGGACAACAGTAAATTTTCAGGCAGACAAACTTTCGAAATTAGTTACAATTTTCAACAACAGATGGCGCTGCAGTCTGGAAAACTCTCTGGCGCATGAGACGATACGTGGACGTTGGCTTTTTTTGGACCGCAGCTGCAACACGGCGAATGGAAACCCGAAGCCGCTGTTGGATCACCTGCTGCACAAGCTGAGCATTGCCCTCCGTGGTTGCCGTACGCGGTCGGCCTGCCTTTCCAGCACGTTCAACCTTTACGCTCCCAGTCCGTTGAAATTTTTCAAACAGATCCTTTATTGTATCGCTTTTCGGTCCTTTGGTTACATTAAACTTCCGTTGAAAACTTCGTCTTGTTGCAACAACACTGTGTTCTAGGCGGTGGAATTCCAACACCAGAAAAATCCTCTGTTCTAAGGAATAAACCATTTTTTCACAGCAAACTTGCAATCTGTGAACAGCACACGCTTCCAGCAGAAAGATGACTTACAGAATGGCGAACTCACAGACTGCGTTTTCTTCTATATCTTTCAAATCGCCTGCAGCGCCATCTGCTGTTGGACATTGTTACTAATTTCGAAAGTTTGTCTGCCTGAAAATTTACTGTTGTCCCAAGCATATTGCAACAAACGGTGTATTTCTATCGCTGCCCGTTTAGTTTTTATTGATTTTTCAAATATACCGGTCATTTTTTAAACACCCTATATATATATGCAATGTATATATACAATGCAATAAGAAACATGCAATTTTCCCTAAATTTCAGCTGTTATAAATGTTATTTTTTCGAGTAGGCATATATTTCAGACTTGATTTAATGTTTGTAAATGAGTTAACTATAAAAATCACGAGATTTAAAGCACTGATTGCATTTTGTAATGCTTTCTTTTAAAATTCTGAAACGTAGGTGAGCGTCGATAACTTAAAATTATCAAAGCAATTTATAATTCTTCGAGCTTTCAATAAGATGCAGTCGATTTTCTTATTTGAAAATTTCTAGCTCTACAAACAGATCTATGGAACTTGGAACTTTGATAAAAACTTAAATTATTTCTATTTACATGAAAGTGTTTTTCCCAACTATAATATTCATTTATAGATTTAACTTCATGTATTTCTCAATAGCTTATTTTTGTATCCTTCCGTAACAAGATAATCTTTATAAATTTATCTTAGAAAATTTTGCATTCCATTCCACCTCTTTTATATGCGAGTACATCTTTGTAAATGGTAGAATTTGAAGGTTTTTAGTGTGTTGAGATGAAGAATTGCTATAAGCTTGAATCATTTATTAAATTCCATATTGAAAAGTTTTAAATCGAGCTGATTTGTTGTAGAAATAGATTAATTCATTGCATATTTCTAGTGCATTTTATTGACGGTATTTACATTGCATTGGTTACATTTGCATTGATTACATTGGTGCATTTTATTTACATGTTTTATTAAAAATAACAATGCAAATTTGCAGTTTTCATATTCAGAAACCGTTTTATTATTTAATCTGTCTATACTAAAACCCTCTTCGCTCTGTCTGTGTGTCGGTGATAGCTAGCGAAATCTAGTGCACCTAGCAGTCTGAAAATGTTGGCGAGGAAAGCCCGAAGCAGGTTTTGATACACCTGAGGTTCGCGTTTATAATATTTTTTAATAATTAGCCTAGATATTAAGTAAAAACTCATCAAAGACTCATCTCCTTCTTTGCGAATCGGCAAAAGCCCTCGCGAAATGACCAGAAACCAAAATACGCATTGTGAGGAAATGAATAAACGTACTCGTTATTGTCTGTGTTATTTCGTAGCTTTAAATCGTCCTAACTTGTCTAAACCATTCAGTACAGTTAAAATTGGAAGTCTTATTCAGAAAGATGGTTTTCTTACGTGTTAAATGCCGTAATCAATTAGAAAAAATATCTTTTTAACCTTTTGTAAAAAGAAAAAAAATCAAAAAGAGATTTTTTCCAGAAGGACGTTTTTCCCCTTATGACAATGCCCCTCCAGGGCGCAATTTTAGAGATACCAACAAACCGAAAATATGCTCTTAGAGCATTTTTTAACCGACGCTGCAATTCATTTTAAAAATACCAATTTTAACCCTTTCAGAAACACCGGCGAACGCAGGTCACTTCGCGCCTCACGAGGACGATTTTTTTTCTACGCTAAAAGTAACTAAACGTCCGTATTTCAACACAATATTTTTAGAGCATTTCAGTAGACCAGATTTACATCACCTACAAAGTTTTCGAAACATTAATATGTGCAGAACTATTTAAAAGAAATAAAATCTGACAATTTTTTGAAAAGAAACGTGAAAAAGTGGGATGTTTCGGCGTGGCTTCCGGCTGTTTCGATTCATATTTTCACTACTAAATCTGCATATTTTCCCCCGGAATTTTTATAATATAGTTATATTTATAAGCGGTTGAAATTTCAGATCGTTCGGAAGATTAGAACAATTTTTTTATTGATATGTTAAAGAAGCCGGCACGAAAACAAACAACAACAACAACAAAAAAGTGGGTAAGTGTGATCGAAGATCGCATAAAGGGTTTCGTTTAATATTCCTTTCAAAACACTTTTTCCTTTCTTTAAAAAATTTAAATAAATTTCATTTTCAAAAAAAAAAAAAAGTTACGTTTTTTATAAAGTAAAAATGTACCGGTCTATTTTTCTCATTTTGTCGAAAATCTGAACCGGTCCGATAGCGGGCGAACATAATAATATCTGTCATTTGGACTAAATGCGATGTTAAAAAGAAGTCAATTTCAAAATTAAACATGTTGTAAAGATACCTTCAAAATGTTAAAATATGCCAATATTTCCATTATCGTGTTTTTATAATGATTCAATACATTCCTCAAACTTATATATTTACTATGCTCTATTACTCATATTGATACTCACTTTCTTTGTATTATTCTCAAACATTTGAAAAATCCGTATGACGTCAGATTAATTTTCTTTTCAATTCTGTAATAACGTCATATTAAGCTGCTTTCTGTATTTACACATACTCATAATCCTTGTATTATTGAGAAATGTTTGAAAATTTCCGTTTTATTACCAATATGACGTCCTATTAATACTTTTTTTTTTTTAATTGGTGAAACTTTTTATTTCATTTTCATTTTTCGCGTGGAAATATTTCAATAAAAAATTAAATATTAGGAAATTAATTATTGTAGAAAGAATTTTATTGTGGATTTCTAATTGTTGGCAATTGCTATAACGAAAAATGTTTAAATTTAATAGGAAAAGGCTGTTAGATTTTTGGTTTTTTATCTCTCTATATTAAAATAATGCGATTTTTTTCAAATTTTATAATTTTGAGCTTCATAGCAAGTATTCAGCTAAGTACACAAAGTTTCAACTCTGTAAGTTAAATAGTTTCTGAGAACTGGTTCTTTGCCGGACGGTCAACGGAGCGGGAGTAATAGGGTTTCGTGAGATGAAGGAAACCGTAAAAAAGCGAGAAAACATATTTGTTTTACAACTAGATAACAATATTTTTTCACGAAGTTTTTACACGGACTGTAAAATCGTTATATTTATAACCGATAAATTCAAAGAGTTCGGACAAAGAAAAAAAAAAAAAAAAAAAAAAAAAAACTATAAACCGACCCTACGTGAAAAAACAAGAAAATGTGTTATTACGAGCACTTGTATCACTAAATATGAATATTTTTTTGCGAATTTTCATTTTAAATTATATAATTTCACACAAAATCGGGCTAAAGATATAAAATCATACAAACTTCACGTTTGTTTAAATTTATTATCACGGGCCCGGGCAACGCCGGGCGGCTAGTCAGCTAGTTATTCCTAAAATATGTATTAAAAATAAACCATGGTATACCTAACATAACATCTTATGTCAATAACACATGCCTTTAAATTATAACTGCTAGTTTCGAAAACCAAATCGAAGATCGAGATGGAAGGAAGGGTATTGGTGGTGGAGGTGTGAAGGGAATTGTCGATATCAGCTTCTTCACTTATTTTTTTCACCGTTTGCCACTGACTGAAAGTTCTGACCGTCTGTTGAGATATTTAAATTTATCGGCATCAAAGAAGTCAAAACAAAACTTCATTATAGTATCTAACAAGTCTCCTAGTACGAAGTGCCTATCTAGCTGCAGTGGGGCCAAAAAGGGCGCTCTGCTTTTAATTTTTTTTCCTTTCTTTCTTCCAGTGATAAGTCCTTAATTCAAATAGAAACTCTTATCGGAGTGGTGTACAGGGCTGACATGGGTGGGCGTGGGACAATTTCTTCGAAGAGCAACTGCCGGTCAGAACACCATCTGTTGACTTAATTAGCAAACGTTTGCTAAATTTTTTGAATATTATATCTTTAAAAAATCCCAATGCAATACTTTAATATAATTTTTTTTAAATTACACTTAAAAATAACAACTTTGAAAATACCGATTGCGCAGGACTTATTGAGTTCATGAATTTGTTAAATATTCATCAAATAAGCAATTATGTAGCCTGTAAAAATGATAAGCAATGTTTTTTTTAACTCGACCCTTTATAGTGTTTTTCGGCTTTCATATAGCCCCAGTCACATCTATACACAAAACAACATTAAGACATATTAAAATTGAAAGTAAAAATATAAATTTATAAAACGAAAAACAATGAAGCCGTGTAGCAAACACACGGCGGAACTCGATGTTTGACAGTGAGTAAGCAACACAGCACTCACGTTCTGTGAGTGCTGAAAACAGTGTCACGGTATGACCAAAAATCTTTTACTCTCACGGTGTTGCTGTGATTTCACTCGCCACTCTGCAGTGATTTACCACGAAAACTACACACTGGCCCCTCTTACCCCATTTCACCTTACTAACTATTATATTAATTTAAACTTGTCGGATGTGTATCTCATGCATGTTAATACTTCAAAATTTGCTATCACAGCGACAAGAAAATCAATATTTTTCGTCTTTCTGTTCTACGTCAGCTGCTTGCGAGTTTCCGGGTCACCTGGACACGAAGGACCCGTCGCTGCATGATCAGTTGATGTACAAGCACAACACAATTACGAAAAATGAAGAAAATCGTTATCACAGCGCCCTTTTTCGCCGGAATAGCCCCAAATTTAATTGGAACCTGCTGTCCATAACCAAAATCTATAAATGAAATTTGGTTCAAATCTATGCGTATCTTTTTACAGTTTTCGATGATACAATCAAGACGGACACACGGATAGACATACATTTTGTAAAAACGTGTTTTTCGGGATCTCTGATCCCTGAAACGTGTATATTAGTTCAAAACCGGAAGTTGAGAACAATTTCGATTACAATACTATCCTCTATTATACTCGTAGTTAGAAGAAAGTAAAAATGTGTGAAATTTTTTAGAGTCCATAAAATAAGGCTATTATTACGAAAAAGAAATACCAGAAATATTGTACTTACTTAGTACACCGATAGATGATGAAATTATGGAATCTACGTGTTTCGGGCAGAGGTCGTGATCAGTTAGATTCCCTATAACTTTTCCATTGAGGGTGGATTCTCCTGTAGCACTTCTTCCACAACGAACATGTTCAATGTCTAGGATCTATATAGATAAAATAAATGAAAATACACCTCAGGTCCGATTTTACTCGACTTTTTCATATTTACAGGGTGTTATTTCATATCGTTGTCCGATATCTAATTCCTAAACTGTTAGTTTTAGAGATAGGGTTCCAATTCAATTTAAATCAAAATTACGTCTATTTTTGCACTCTTTTATTTAGCTTAACTTGGTTCATGTCTGTAAAGATGTAATTTTGTAATCGATTTTTCACTCACTTCCTAATGCGTTAGAATTATTACAATTATGCAGACAGGTGTGTTTTCGATTATAATACAACGTTCAAAACTTAATTATAAATTAAAAAACTAACTTAAGGTATTTTTCCGTTAACCGGGCGCGGGTGATCAATCGCCAAATATTCTTTAGGGTTACAAATGTTAACGAATTAGAACAACAATGGAGTTAATGATGCGCTAAATTACGCTCACTAAATTATGGCAATTGGCTTTAAAAATACAAACAAGGAAATATTTGAAACACTAAAATGTAGAAAATATAAATATAAAATAAAGACAGTAATATATAATTTTAAAAATATTCTTTTATTATGTGTCAAAAGGAAACAGTAAATGCGGTAACATAAATTAAATGTTATCAATTTATATTTCGATTTCGTTTGCATTGTAACACCTATTTCAATTTTCTACGCGTATCAATTCCCAGATCGAGCAATATTCATAGGCCGTTCTTCCAATAAGGAGTAACATCACTTTCACGTGATAAAATTTAAGGTCAGTCTCGGGATTTATTTTAAAGGAATATGAGATGTTTATTAATTTCCTTTCACACTAAAATGAAAGAGTGAATCGAATAGAAATTAATCTTTTTAAATAGATTACTTTTTAAATGGTATTTACTAAAATTGCAGAGGGTGTTCGAACATTTTTTAGACTATTTCCCTAACTATTTTACATAAAATATTTGTGTTTCAAATGTTCAGTTTGGTAAACCCTTATTCTGAACTACCTTTTTACACCGTAATTTCTCTGACAATAAAGTATTTTGTAGTTTTGGAAGATGTCTTTTGGCACATTCCTCTTGAAGAGATTTCCAAAGTCCATGAAGGGCTCTAGGTCGACATTTTTTTAACGGATTTACGCACTTTTTAAAAGTCCAAAAGCTCACAAATCCATGGGTGATACATTCGGAGATTTATGTATTTTTTATTACGAAAATTCCAGTTTATTGAGTTGTAGTCTTATTTTATTTATTTATTTTTTAATCATGCACTAACTTTTTTACACCAAATGAAATACATAACTTTATTTATATTATAATTTGGGAACGATTAAATAAAAATGACTAAGCAACTGATTAAGCAACAGCATAAAAAAAAAAAAAATCTAAAAACTCAATTTTCTTTCTAGAGTATTTTTAGAAAATGGAAATACTTCGATCCGCAGGATTAACATTGAAGAAATGAAAACGGAAATTTGACTGATCCACAGCCTTAAAACATACATAAGAAGACTGTTACAAAATTATTTCCTCTGAGCAGTTAATCATCTCTTAAAATTCAATGCATTACAGTCACGGTTCCATATGTAGTCATACTACATATATATGACATATATGATAAGTTATAAAGTAAGAAGTCACAAAAAGAACACAAGAAGTCACCTAAAATGTTTAGACAGCACCAGAAAATATCGTTTATAAAATGACAATACAAAATCGAACAAAAACATAATTTTTATTTATTAAATTCTGTAAAATTATTCAAATAAATTATATGAAAATAAATAAAGGGGTACATTATAATAGGTTTAAAACAAAAACTCATAAAAATCTGTAACTATATTCAATACAATGTCTTAAAAGTTTAGACACAGTGAGAAAAAATACCCATCATTCGATCCTTTTACACGATGCTATTAACATTAGTCTCCTGGTTTGTGTTAACTTCAGGTATTGGATCAAATAGATTTTGCAATATTACTGGTGGCAGAGGATACCATGCTTTTTTCAATGGCTACTTTTAGTTCTTTAGGAGACACATGTTGCATTTCAATCTTGTATGCTTCAAGGGTTAAGGTAGCTCAAAAGTTCTCAATTGACTTTATGTCTGAGCTTAAACCTGGCCAATCAAAAACGTTGATATCTTGCGCGGAAAGCCACTGTTTTGTACTATGTGTGACTTATGGATTGAAACACTGTCTTGCTTAAATTTCTATCCAGGGCTACCTAAGAGTTCACCTGTTGTACTATTCAGGGAAAACATGTGGTTGGTTAAATCCCATGCTATTAATCATATATATCTCCTTCCAATTTGATTTTTATATTTTAGTGTGTGCCTAAATTTTTGAGACAGACTGTACATATACATGTATATAGGACATATATAACTCATATATACAATAGATATACGCCTTATATATGCTATATTGACATTTTATATGTCGTATAAATGATATATATACATCAGATATACCATATATATACGCTTTATATATATGTTATATTTAGATCTTATAGGTTATATGTATGACATATGGCATATAAATATGTATATATGATGCACATATGATACATTGGTTTTCGTATTATACATTATATATGGCGTATATATAATGAATATATGTAATAATAAAAAAATTCGCCATTTTTCCTTAATTAATTTATTTCAAATTCCTACAATTCTAATTTTATTCCTGTCTTTTACAATATCTCTTAAATCTAAATTATATTTTTATTCTATAACTTTAATCAAAATATTCTTTTAATTATTATTCTAAAAATCTTAATCTGTTAAAAGCTACACGTATTTGTAAAAACCTTAATTTATTTCTTCTTTTGAAACATTTAAATTTTATTTCTTTAGAACATCTCTTAGTATTATTTTTATTTTTATTAATATTATCATACAGTAATAAGTTCCCCGGCTTTGCAAGCTTCTTATTGGTTACTCCTCACATGCATTGCGAAAATATTCATACTCTCGCTACTTTTAAAACGCCGTTGCACAAACTTGGAGATCAGAATTGGTACGCTTTTCTTACTGCCAATAAAAGCACGTCACCTGGAGGAGGGATCCTGTCAAGTTGGTGTAATTATCTCTAATTATTTTAACATCTACATGCTGTTCTTATGCATAATACCCTCAGATATGAATTCTGAAATTTTTAGTTAGTGGAATTGATTTATATTTAGTATCGTATCAATAAAACAACTGATATCAACTACTTATCTTTTTTATTTCTACGGGAAAACTCCATGTTTTGCATAACCATCGTCTTGCCTTTGGAATCATGACTGCTATGTATGTTACAACTGCTATGTTTACGACTGCCACTGCTCTATTTTTACGGAATACAGGAGTGCTAATTCGATCTCTTTATTGTGAAATGCCATATTTATCATCTATATGATATAATGTATACATGACGCATATGGCGTATATATGACTCATATATGAACTTGACGATGACCTAAAATAAAGTATAAAAAAATTCTTACAGTTAAATGCCTCAGAGGAGAAGTTAACCATCTCTTGAATTTCAGTGCACCACAGTCACAGTTCCATGGGTTTCCAGACAGAGACACGTTTTTCAGATTCACTTGATTCTCGAGTATGGAATCCGGTAACCTCCTCAACGTGTTGTTAGCCAAATAAAGTTGGATAAGATTCGGAGGTAGTTGAATGCCCCCAAGAGACTCCAAGCTATTATTCTCTAAGTTGATTCCTAAGACTCGGTCTTCGAGGTCGAACAAAGGATATATTGTCTGTTTCATCACAAGAAGATTATGGCCGGTGGAATTTATCGTTTCGTTACCCTAAGCAAAATTAAAAGTAACTGAATTAATTTGAATTTTTAAAAGAACGCTAATAAATTAAAGAAAAAGTCAAACATAAGATTCCAAAATTGAAAAAAAGTCCTAGATCGGTACATCGGTTTTCGAACACAATTCGTACCAACGCATTTTTCGAAACCTGAATCGATCTTTATCATAAAATGAAAATACGATTAACTGATTTCCACCTCCGAAGTTATTCATAGTATTTAACTAATTTTAAGGCATTTTCCCCGTTAGCCGGGCGTGGGTGATCAATCGCCAAATATTCCTTAGTGTTACAAGTGTTAATCAGTTAGAACAACAATGGAGTTAATGATGCGCTAAATTACGCTCATCAAATTATGGCAATTGGCTTTAAAAATACAAATAAGGAAATATTTTAAGCACTAAAATGTAGAAAATATAAATATAAAATAAAGAGTGTAATATGTATTTTTTTAAACTCTTTTATTACGCGTCAAAAGGAAACAGCAAATGCATAAATTAAATGTATAAAGTAACTTATAGTACTTATCAATTTATATTTCGATTTCATTTGTATTTTAACACTTAACTTTAATTTTCCTTGACAGAATTGAGAAAATGGAAAATTTATAACATTTTAATAAAGTTTAATAAAAACTGTAGCCTTATCTTTATTTGTGAAACTTTGAATGATTTGAGATTGAGTAGAAAGAGGCAGGGATTCTATTCTTTTTTTAACACTTATTAACATAGTTGAAAATTGCTTACGAATTGATTACTTCGGTTTTTATGTCGGTCCGTGCTCTAACCGGGGCCTCCGAAATGGCGCTGCGTGCTTTTTTTACCGACCCTGAATCTAAGAGCGATCCACATGCGTATCGTCACAAACGACGTCGGATCCACTGCTGAAAAATTTTCCCATTCTTGTTCGTTCGTTCGGATTGTTTACGATGGTGTTGCGTTATTATTTATGATTTTGTTTTGTAATAAATAATATTTTACAGTGTATTTAAATTTTAACTCTATAAAAAACTCTAGATTGTAACTATTAAAGTAAGTGTAGATTATATCTTATCTTTAAAATAATTGGAGGGGAATGTGTACTCCTGGTTGTAAATCTGACTATGATACTGAAAGGCAATGTACAACAGTCTTCAAATTTCCGACTGATAATTTAAAGAAGTTGTCGTTAAGCGAAATTGCATCCTTATAATTTTACTCCTATTGCAATAGCAGTGGTCTGAATTAAACATTACGATGAACGTTTTATATTTCATGAGGATAGAATTAAACGAGATGATTTTTACTGAACTTGTCGTGCGGAGAAAAAAAAAAAAAAACTACCCTTACGCCATATGCCTACCTACTGTTCATAAAAATATTCCTGCATATTTGAATGAACATTTGCCTCCAAAACGAAGCTATCATTTGCTTCCAAAGAGCCAAATGACAGCTGGAGAAAAATAAAAGAAACAGGTGATATACAGTTTAAGAAGTGGTGCAATGATGACATTATAATTAGCTTTTGAAGATTTTAGAGATAAATATGTAAATATATTCTGTGGTGTTCAAAAATATATTTTACCTTTCATGCTGCATACATTTTAATTCGAAATAGTAACATTTTGACATTTCCTTCTCCATCTTATTTATGAATATTAACTAATTTAGCCAATAGTACAACAAGCTTATGCGAAAGCCGTTTAAAATCCTACCTACCAAGTTAAGTTTTAAGTTTGAATGGTCACGAAAAATAATATGGAAAATGGCACGGCAAGAGAAGGAATATTTAAACATATTTTCTAGCAACCTAATCACAGTTTCATATACACAAGCAATGTTTTCAATATTTATGCAGTTTATTTAATATAAAGAAGCCTATTTTTATATGAAAACAGAAGTGAATCTATACTAATATTATAAAGGAGTAAATCTTGTTTGTTTGTTTGTAGGGGGTAATCTCTGGAACTACCGAACCGATTTCAAAAGTGACGATGGCAAATTGATGGTGACAACCCCTGCTCCAACATAGGCTATATTTTATGTCGGTGCCACTAACCCCAGGGGGTGCAGGAGCAAAAAACGTTCTAAAATTGCGATTTTTCAGTTATCACACTGGCTGTCAAGCCCTGAGAGCTTGGCAGCCGGTTCTGTATGTATGCATGTACGTACGTAATGCGATAACTCTTCATAGAAATATCCGTTTTCCTTCAAATTTTGTTTATAGGTTCACTGTGTTAAGGCGCTTGCATGATAATTTTCGGGATTGATTGGCTGAGTATAAAGGGGGGAACGGGGGGGCTAATCCCCCCCTTAATTTATATAAATGGGTTTTTCATGCAGAATTATTCCGTTTTCCTTCAAATTTTGTTTATAGGTTCACTGAGTTAAGGCGCTTCCCTGATTAGTTTTCGGTATTGATTAGTTAAGTATAAAGGGGGGGGGATCGGGGGGCTAATCCCCTCTTAATTTATATAAATGGGTTTTTCATGCAGAATTATTCCGTTTTCCTTCAAATTTTGTTTATAGGTTCACTGTGTTAAGGCGCTTCCCTGATTAGTTTTCGGGATTGATTGGTTAAGTATAAAGGGGGGGAACGGGGGGATAATCCCCCCATTAATTTATATAAATGGGTTTTTCCTGCAGAATTATTCTATTTGCTTCAAAATTTGTTTATAGATTCATTGGGTTAAGACGCTTCCCTGATTAGTTTTCGGGATTGATTGATTAAGTATAAAGGGGGGGGGGACGGGGGCTAATACCCCCTTAATTTATGTAAATGGGTTTTTCATGCAGAATTATCCCATTTCCTTCAAATTTTATTTATAGGTTCACTGTGTTAAGGCGCATCTCTGATTAGTTTTCGGGATTGATTGTTAAGTATAAAGGGGGGGGAACAAGGGGCTAATTCCCCCTTATCTATACTAATATATAAAGTAGTAAAGATTGTTTGTTTGTTTGTTTGTTTGTTTGTAGGGGGTAATCTCTGGAACCACTGAAGCGATTTTAAAAGTGATGGTGGCAAATTAATGGTGAGAATCCCTGCTCCAACATAGGCTATATTTTATGTCGGTGCCACCACCCCCAGGGGCGTGCAGGAGCGAAAAACGTTCTAAAATTTCGATTTTTTTGTGTACTGAAAGAGATAGAAGTATCAAATTTGGTATGGTAGTTACTTATAAGATGTAAATGCTCTCTAAGAACAAATTATAAAAACATTCGCAATTTAAAAGGGTGAGATGAGGAAGAAGCGTTCTAAAAACATTCTAAATTACAATTTCTATGGAATCTCTGAAACTACAGAACCGATTTCAAAAGTGATGGTGGCAAATGGATGGTGACAGTCCCTGCTCCAACATATGCTAAATTTTTTTGTCGGTGCCACTGCCCGCAGAGGGTGCAGGAGCGAAAAACGTTCCAAAATTGATATTTTCAATAATGAAGGAGTTAGGAACTTGACATTTTGTATGGTCGTTACTTACAAGATTTAAATGCTCTATAAGAACAAAATCTAAAAAAATTCGAAATTTAAAAGGCTGAAATAAGCAAAAAATTTTCTAAAAACATTCTAAATTACAATTTGTATGGAATGTCTGGAACTACTAAAGCGATTTCAAGAGTGATGGTGGCAAATGGATGGTGACAATCCCTGCTCCAACATAGGCTATATTTTATGTCGGTGCCACTACCCCGAGGGGGGTGCAGAAGCGAAAAACTTTCTAAAATTGTGATTTTTGCGATGCTGAAGGAGCTAGAAACTTCAAGTTCGGCATGATTGTTATTTATAAGATCTAAATGCGCTCTAAGAACAATTTCTAAAGAAAAATGATCTAATGATTCTGCGATTTTTCAACTATTGAATTTCTAAAATTACCAAATTTCACAATAGAGTACCATAGCGAAACTTTCACGCGTAAAAAGATAATGATAAGGGCGACGTGTCCTGACGTGTATATTGACTATAGCACGAGTCACAAATTATAGTATCCTTATTATTCTCTTAAAATATAAAAGTGAATTATGAAATGTCAATATTTTGTTTGATTAAAGGTTCGTTAAGAGAAATTGACCAGCGTAGCGGGCGTAGCTTGCTAGTTTTATATAAAAAAACAATAAGAATAATAATATACTAATGGCCTCGTGCGCGGATTTCTCATTGCAGTCTAATATTTTTATCTATAATTTTTTAGATGCAGCTTAAAACTTCTAAAAAAAAAAAATAAAGATAAAAATGTCATCAAACAACATTAGTGAAGCCAGAATCTCGTCTCATTTATTCCAGAAAAATTACTGTAAAACTGATCGAAAATAGCAAAAGGCACGCGTGAGAAAAAATTAATAATTGCATTTTAACTGCAACAAAGAATGACGTCATCCGCTTCGGGAAAAACATGGGGCAAAGAAATATAAATTAAATGCATATAAAACACAATTTAATGTAATATAACAAATCATACCTTTTAGGTTACCCGTGAATTACCACTTATTCGATCGATGAATGGTGTTATTTTCTTCTAAACATTTCAATTTCAATTTCGATTGTTAATCATAAATATTGTTATGAATTTTGTATATATTTGTATTTCATTTTTTTTAATTTTTTTTTATTTTATTATTGTGAAAATTGCAGTATTATTAATGTATTTCCTATTGAGCATCATGTAACTCAATGCTAAAGGCCTCGGATGCTTAGCAAGAAAAACAGCCTTACACCCTCATTCTTTTATAATGGAGTTCTATGGGAATATCGCCAAGGAATGGGTTTATCGCCAAGTTGGCAATGGTTTTGGCGACTTATTTTTGTCGCCAAATTTGGCGATATATCGCCAAATGTCGCCAAGTTGGCGACGGATTTAGCGACTTTTTGTGCAACCCACCCCCCCTTATACCTGTACATTGGGATCCTTTCTCGCTTGGGTACTCTATCGAAAGTTGAAGTAATTTCTGGTAAATTCTGGACATCCGAAAGCTCTCGAAAATTCTGGAAAGATCTCTGAAACCTATATAAGGACCTCCACCAGTTCAGTTCAGTTAGTTCTCTGTCAACTGCGATGCGATTGAATACATACGAGAGGCTTTGCATTGAGACTGCGTTTCTCTGAGTGATTTTGTATTGAACAATACGCTATATTGCTGTGTGAAATTTTGCTGTGCTGTTATTAGATTTGAAGATTTCTGAATATTTGTGACATTGTGAAGATTCTTGTATTCTCCTAGAGCTGTTTAGAGTGAATAAAGCCTGTTGATTTAATTTATATCTTGGCATCAATCCTTTCGAACCCCGAACTCACACATTTGGTGTCAGTTAGTGGGATTGAATGCCGATTACCAGAGCAATGGAGGAGCAACTGAAGAAATTATTGGAGACATTAGGAGCGATGGATAAAAAAATGACTGCGAATCAGGCTGAAATGAAGAAGGATATGTCAGCGATGGATGAGAAAATGACTGCGAACCAAGCTGAAATGAAGGAGATGTCGGAAGAAATGAAAAAGGACATGTCAACCAACCTTGGTGAGTTGAAAGAATTAATAGATAATAAAATAACATCCTTAAATGAAAGAATTGACAGCGTGGAAAACAAATTTGAAGGAAGATTTCAAGAAATAGAAGAAAATGTTCAATTGACAGCCAAAACCGTAGAAGAAAGAGTAGAAGAAAAAGTTCAAAAGATCGCCAAGACCGTTGAAGAAAGCATAGAGAATGTAAAAAAAGATTTGGAAAATGTGAAGAAACAAAAGATAACTGCCGAAAACTATCCCGAAGATGTCAAGTATCAAGCTATGCTTCCTCGGGCCTCTATTAAACTCTGGACCTATGACGGAAAATCCTCATGGCCAGTTTTTAAGACACAATTTGGGATCGTAGCGGACGCCAATGGATGGAATTCCCAGACAAAGGCTTGCCAGTTAGCTGCTTCTCTACGAGCTGATGCTTCCGACGTTCTACAGACTTTGCCTGCAAATGAACCGCTGGATTTTGAAACGCTCGTCAGTGCCTTAGAATTGCGCTTTGGTGAGAAATGCATGAAGGAATATAGCAGACTCCAGCTCAAATCTCGAAAGCAGAAATCCACTGAATCCCTGCAAGAACTTGCTACGGATGTCGAGAGACTTTCCCATCTTGCTTATCCTGACTGTCCGACTGAAATTAGAGAAAGTTTAGCTCTGCAACATTTTATCGATGGTGTGCGTGACCCTGAGATCCAGACAGCACACCGGATTGCAGATCTCAATAATCTAAAAGGGGCTTTAGTTTACGCCCTGAAATTCGAGGCAGCCCAGCAAGCTACTAGGAAAGATCGACACTTTGTGCGAGCAGCCAACCTGCCTGAGACGTCGGATAGAGCTGTGGAGCGTTTACAGCAGCAGATGAAGGACATGATGAGACAGATGAACTCCTCATTAGCCAACAAACCTTACAGAAAGATCAAGTGCTGGAAATGCGGTGGAGAAGGCCATATCCAAATGAACTGCCCAAGACGACCCAGCACCGAAGGTTGTAGCTCCCCCGCTAACGGAGGAGCAGGAAAACTGATTAATGACCATCTTGCGGGGCGGAGGTTTCCACATCTTGATAAGCCGCATTTTCAAGTATGTGAAATTTCTGTAAGAAGTTGCGGCGAGAACGGAGTTTTTATAGTCGGAAATGTAAATGATTTGCCCTGTAATATGATCGTCGATACAGGAGCTAATGTGACCATCATTCGAAAAGATCTAGCTCAGCGGCTGAAAGAAAAACTCTTCTGGACCCCGTGGAATTTATGTTTCAATTTTAAAATGATGTTTTATTAGCAGTGAAAAGTCTTGATTTTCCGAAATTAACGTTTATTATTATCAATAAAGTAAAGGCTTACCCACAATACGTTTAAGCCACACGAAATATTTTTTTAATGTTACTGTAGCGGCTGGGTCAAGCAATTTAGACCCAACTTAAAAGTAAATATTAAGAAACTCCTTAATGTCATTTTTACCAACTCCATGTTTCCATTACTTTATTTTATTTTTGCTGCTAAAATTATCAGCAAGCTATTTAATGAAATCTGGCAATTTTCAAGTTTTATAGTTTTTTTAGAATAATGAAAAAAAAAATTAAATGTTTTATTTGGTGATATTTATTTTGGTGTAATTAATAAGTGATATTAAAACATTTAAAACTATGAAATTAATATATTTTGAGCACTTCTTCTAATATTATGCGAGGCTTCCATATTTTCTTTCGTTATCTTTTTAAGTTTAAATTTAATTTGGCAATTTAGTTATGAAATATTACACGTAAACCAACAAATGCTGAATTATTTACATTGTTTTAAGAGCAAACCAGTTAATCTTTTGTAATTGAGTCGCACGCAGATTTAAAAAGTCCTTCCGGCCTGTACCGGGAGAAAAGGGTAGCTTTCCTATATCTTCATTTTAAAATTTTAGCTAATGTTACTCGAAACAGCAAGCTAAAATGCAAAGAACCCGATTGCAGAAGATTCGTTAATACTGAATTTGAATAAGAAATTTGCCAAATTAGTCAACTATAGCCAAGTTGGCTTCATTTATGAAGACTTATCACCAAATTTGGCGATATTTCGCCAAGTCTCGCAAAGTTTGGCGAGAATTTGGCGCTAACGGATATGAATATATAGTAGTTATGCGTATGATTGGGAAAATGATTACAACAATGAAAGATAATAATTTGCGAGAAATCGCGTTCACTAAAACTCATAAATTAACCCTTAGATTTTTGTAATGTGCTTAGGTGTCTTGTTTCAAAATGTCAGCCACCCTAGAATTTCAAACTGCTCTATCTCAGCCATTTTTTTAGATAGAGGTAAAACAAAAAATGCTCCGAAATCTCCTCGTATTAAGGGCTAACACGTAAGCTAAAAATAAATTTGAAATTTTAATGTTTTTGTATATTTATTTTAGTTTTAAAACTTTCAGTGACCGCCATTTTGAAACAAGATGGCGGACAAAGCTGGTCAACGAACTCTGTCGAGACATTGGTGAGCTTAATACACACAAATAGTTTCATCCAAATTGATTTATAAATACGAGTGTTATCGTATGACATAGATAAGATATATATATATGAATCAACATTTGAAAGGAGGGTGGTTTTGGGATCTGGGGGTCATGATCGGTGAAAATATACCGAAATTTTCCGGAATCGCTTCCCTCAGAACGCCTGCAATAGCTTTATACTTTTTTGTATTGAAATCTACCTAAAATATCCATTCCTGAAAATTACCTTAAAATCCATAAAACATCAGTAAATTGAGATACGCTTTTAAAGCGAATAACATTGAAAGTACATTTTTTGTTATTCGTCCACATAAAAATTGAATGTGCTATGCTTAGAAGTAAATGTCTTTACTTTATAAAGATCAAATAAGTTAATCGATAATAAGTTTTATCGGTTTATGGTCGAGAATGCACAAAGGTCCGTCATTGTTATTGTCATATTATTGTATTTTAATTTATGTTAACCCGGGCAAAGCCGGGTGGTTCTGCTAGTATTAAATATTTGATGAGATATGGGTATTTGTATTAAATAAATTTTAACTGCGCTTGCAGGAACTACAGCAAAACTTTTTTGTCATGATTTGATAGTCAATACTATTAGGGCAACTCATGTAAAAAGCCCAGTGAAATATTGTGAAAACTCAAAAAGTTACCACAATAATTGATAAATTGAGGAAGAAAAACCATATAATCATCTATCACATTGAGAAATAAGTCGAGATTTCCTCCTCAATTTATCAATTATTGCTGTAACTTTTTGAGTTACCCCGCCACCACCACCACCAAAATACATTTTTTTTTTTTTACTTTACAGGTAGTTATAACCCCTTTAACATATTTCAAAGTTTTCCAAAATAATACTATACACAGTTGCAGATAGATTACACTTACTCCATCCACCGTGAAGCCATCTCTCAAAAACTGAGGAACAACAGATAAATTATTCGAACTGCAGTCAACAGACATGAAATAATCATCTCCGACGTTGGTACATCCACTCGAGCACATGCCCGGGCAGTTTGAGTTTTCGTGTGCATAATGTGTACATATATCGATATCGGTTACAAAGGAATCTTTAGAATGGAGTCGAAGTAGAAACGGCTGAAGACGACAGTCACATTCCAAGGTGTTTCCTGTTAAAAGAACATTCATTGATAATTGAGACTTTTGTGGTAAAAACCCCGTTTTAATAAACATGTGCAATTAAACAAACTTTCGTGCATCAATCGCAGGAGATTATTCCTATAAAAATTTAAAATAAAAACAATAAATTAAATAAAAGCATTTTAACGTACATAAATATATTATTCCATAAAAAATTATATGTAATGTTAAATACGGAGTGATTAAAATGTTGGCCACTTAAATAACTGATGATAAAAACACACTGCCAATTAAAAAATATATACCAATCCAGCATAGTTTTTAGTCACGGTATCTGGAGGGACGGCAGTGCCTCCGCCAAGTCGAGAAAGCACGGCCGTAAGCATACTTTTCTGGAAACAACACAGTGCACTTTTGACCCCCCCATATCTATGCGCTGGAGTTTCCCAAAAACCCAGAACTTCGTTTTTCTAGAGTATTTGGCACACAGGACCAAAATTTAAAATTACAAGTTTCTGTCTTTTCGAGTTCAGACGTTACATGAACTCAAACATTCGATTTTTTGTCACTCACTCACTCATTCACGCGTCATCAAAAAGATTAGATAGATCCCGTAGCCCTAGAAACATGACTTTTGGAAAAAAGGGTAGTGTTTAGGATACAAAGTAAGGAAAAATTACAAAATCCGGAAAATTCGAAAGAAAAAAATTCGAAAATTCAACAAATTCCATCAAAATTGAAAATTGAAAATAATACGATCTTGTCGTCTTAGAAACTTAAAATTTGATGTGAAGGTAGCGTTTAGCATCCAGAAAAAGAAAACATCCAAAATCGAAAGCAAAATTGAAAAAATCGAAAAAATTTCAAAAAAAACGAAAATTTGAAGACAATCCGATTTTGTTGCGCTAGAAACTTCAAATTTGGAATAAAGGTAGTATTTAGGACACAGAAAAAGAAAAAAAAAAAAAAAAAAAAAAAAAAATTCGAAAAAAAAATTCAAATATTCGAAAAATTCGTAAAAAAATTGAAAAAATTAAAATAATTTGATCTTTTAGACTTAGAAACTTAAAATTCGGCGTATAGTTAGTGGTTGGAATTCAGAATAAGAAAAAATTAAAAACACAATAAAAATCGAAAATAAAATTAAAAAATCGAAAAAATCGAAAAACATCGAAAATTTGAAAACAATTCGATTTTATAGAGCTAGAAACTTGAAATTTTGAATAAAGGTAGTATTTAGGATATAAAAAAAGAAAAAAGGAAAAAAATCCAGAAATCCTTTTAACCTTAAAAACTTAAAATTCGGCGTAAAGGCAGTGTTTGGAATAGAATAAGAAAAAATTAAAAACACAATAAAAACCGAAAATAAAATTAAAAAATCGGAAAATCGAAAAACATCGAAAATTTGAAAATAATTCGATTTTGTAGAATTAGAAACTTGAAATCTGGAAAACAGGTAGCACTTAGGATAAAAAAAAAATTCAAAAATCCAGAAGATTTAAAAAAAAAAATCGAAAATTTGAAAAAAATCGAAAAAAAAATTGAATAAAGATTGATTTGTTGGAATTTTCCTGAATTTTTAATTTTGTATCTGGAGGCACGGCAGTACCCCCGCCAAGTTGAGAGAGCACAGTCGTATGCATCCTTTTCTGGAAGCAACTCAGGGCACTTTTGACCTCCCCATAGCTTTGAGCTGGTGTATCCCATTAACCAGAAACTTCGTTTATATAGAGTATGTGGCAAATAAGACCAAAATTTAAAATTTCACATTTCTGTCTTTTCTAGTGCAACCAATACATGAACTCAAACATTCGATTTTTTGTCACTCACTCTGTCACGCGTCATCAAAAAGATTGGGTAGATCCCGTAGCCCTAGAAACTTGACATTTGGAAAAAGGGTAGTGTTTAGGATACAAAGAAAGGAAAAATTACAAAATCCGGAAAATTCGAAAAAAAAATTCGAAAATTCAACAAATTCCATCAAAATTGAAAATTGAAAATAATACGATCTTGAAGTCTTAGAAACTTAAAATTTGATGTGAAGGTAGTGTTTAGCATCCACAAAAAGAAATCATCAAAAACACCAAAAAATTGAAAGCAAAATTGAAAAAATCGAAAAAAATTGAAAAAAAAAAACGAAAATTTGAAGACAATCCGATTTTGTTGCGCTAGAAACTTCAAATTTGGAATAAAGGTAGTATTTAGGATACAGAAAAAGAAATAATTAAAAAAACCCCAGAAAATTTAAAAAAAAAATTCAAATATTCGAAAAATTCGAAAAAAATTGAAAAAATGAAAATAATTTGATCTTTTAGACTTAAAAACTTAAAATTCGGCGAAAAGGTAGTGTTTGGAATTCAGAATAAGAAAAAATTAAAAACACAATAAAAATCGAAATATAAAATTAAGAAATCGAAAAACATTGAAATTTTGAAAACAATTCGATTTTATAGCGCTAGAATCTTGAAATTTTGAACAAAGGTAGTATTTAGGATACAAAAAAAGAAAAAAGAAAGAAAATCCAGAAAATTCGAAAAAAATGAAAATAATTTGATCTTTTAACCTTAGAAACTTAAAATTCGGAGTAAAGGTAGTGTTTCGAATTCAGAATAAGGAAAAATTAAAAACACAATAAAAACCGAAAATAAAATTAAAAAATCGGAAAATTCAAAAAACATCGAAAATTTGAAAATAATTCGATTTTGTAGAACTAGAAACTTGAAATCTGGAAAACAGGCAGTACTTCGGATTTTAAAAAAAAAATCAAAAATCCAGAAAATTCAAAGAAAAAAAATTTGAAAATTTGAAAAAATCGAAAAAAAAATTGAAAAAAGATTGATTTGTTGGCATTTTCCTGAATTTTTAATTTTGTATCTGGAGGCACGGCAGTACCTCCGCCAAGTCGAGAGAGCACAGTCGTATGCATCCTTTTCTGGAAGCAACTCAGGGCACTTTCGACCTCCCCATAGCTTTGAGCTGGTGTATCCCAAAAACCAGAAACTTCGTTTATATAGAGTATATGGCAAATAAGACCAAAATTTAAAATTTCACATTTCTGTCATTTCTAGTGCAAACGATATATGAACTGAAAGTTTCGATTTTTTATCACTCACTCACGCGTCATCAAAAAGATTAGGTGGATCCCGTAGGCCTAGAAACTTGAAATTTGGAATAAAGGTAGTGTTTAGGCTACAAAGAAAGAAAAAATTATAAAATCCAGAAAATTCGAAAATTCAACAAATTTCAACAAAATTGAAAATTGAAAATAATACGATCTTTGTAGTCGTAGAAACTTAAAATTTGGTGTAAAGGTTGTGTTTAGAATTCAGAAAAAAAAAAAATATAAAAAACACAATAAAAATCGAAAATAAAATAAAAAAATCGAAAAAAATCAAAAATTTGAAAATAATCCGATTCATTTGCTCTGGAAACTTGGAATTCGGAATAAAGGAAGAATTTAGGATACAAAATAAGGAAAAATTAAAAATCCGGAAAATTCGAAAAAAATCAAAAATTGAAAATAATTCGATCTTGTTAGAGACTTAAAATGTAGTGTAAAGGTAATATTTACGATTCAAAAAAGAAACTTTTAAAAATTTGTAATATTCGAAATTAAAATCGAAAAATCGAAAATTCGAAAACAATTCGATTTTGTAGTTCTAGAAACATGAGTTTTAAGATAATTGTCCTATTAGCTAGTACACCGCCCGTAATTGTTTTATGTTTTTTTCCCCGGATTATGCTGTTTTTTCTTTTTGTTTAGGAATTTCGGTATAGAAAAGTTCCGCTATAGACCGGCTACGTTATGGGTGGTTCCTTTATAGACATGTTTGTTTTCTTTCACAGGTTATACTCTATTTAATTTGCATATGAAATATGGATAGTTAAATGATGTTAGCACCAAAAAAATCTTCACAGCTCCCCCTCTCCTCCCGACATTACTGGCTGGTTATGGCTTGATAGTCCTTTCTAAATAAAATCATGGTGACTCTAAGATTATCTTGATTTATTTTTAAATTGAACCTAAATGATCCTAAGGATCAAAGAATTACTATATTGGCATGACAATCAGGAAACTTAGAAGTAAAATCGAAAAATCAATAAATTTATAAAAAGTCGAAGGTTTGAATATAATTCGATTTTGTAGTCCTACCAGCTTGACATTTGGCAGAAAGGTAGGGTTTAGGATACAAAATAAGGAAAAATTTAAAAATCCGAAAAAAAAAAAAAAAAAAAAAAAACTTCGAAAAATTAAATATAGTTTGATATATTAAGAATTTCCGAAAATTTTAATTTTAGCTTTTTTTAATCCTAAACAGTACTTTTGTGCTAAATATCAAGTATATAGGCTGCGAATAATATCTCAGATGGATAGCACCTTTCCTGGAAGCAGTTGAGAGTACTTTTCACTCCCCCCTCCCATAACTTAGTGCTTACCTAGTTACCTGAAATTCCTTTAAGGTAACTTCGTCGAAAATCAGTGGATGATCTCCAAAAAGAGCCCAAAATCAAGAAAAGGAGGATTACTTACAAAAAGGAGTGAAATCTCATCCAAAAGTCACCTGTAAAAAATGCAGCCAAGTCTCGTAACTTATTTACCGTAAAAAGTACTGAGATCGTATAAAGCCAAGTTTAACTATCTTATTAACTCTGAAATTTTCATTCACAAATCACTCCTAGTCTCTACATCTTTTGTTAATTATTATTTTGTGACTTGGCAATTACGTAGCACGAGAATGTGATGTATATAGTTAGTCTTAATAAAATAATACTATAACATATTAAGGTGTAATAACTTCCCTGTGCGTATATAATTTGACTTAATTAAATTATCCCATCCCATCCCATAACATATTAAGATGTAGTAACTTCCCTGTGCGTATATAATTAGCCTTAATCCTATTATCTCATCCCATCCCATAACATAGTAAGGTGTAATAACTTCCCTGTGCTGCGTTATTGCCAAGTCAGAAAATAATAATTAACTAAAGATGTAGAGACTAGGAGTGATTTGTGAATGAAAATTTCAGAGTTAATAAGATAGTTAAACTTGGCTTTATACGATCTCAGTACTTTTTACGGTAAATGAGTTACGAGACTTGGCTGCATTTTTTACAGTTGACTTTTTGATGAGATTTATTTTACAAGGAACTGTATAGATAGTACAATACAAAAAAATAAATAACTAAACTCCCCACCCCCACTATTACGGATTTACACGTTTCAGGCACTGCAGATTCCGAAAAACATATTTTTAGAAAAAAAAAAATTGCCGTCCGTCTGTATGTGTGTGTCTGTAAACGCTCTATATCCCGAAAAAATTGGGATAGAGACTTGTAAATTTGGTATGTACTTAGTATGTAATAATGGAAAGTTGCTTATTGAATTTCAGTAACTTCGATTATCCGGAACTATTTTTTTCGGACTCTCCAAATATTCGTTCTGATAAAAGGAATATAAAAATTTTCGAAACTGTGTTTTTAAGGAGTTAATATAAAAGACAATAAAAAAACATAAATTTTGTATTAAGAATGAAGTCGATCGGTTAATGAGTTGCCGAGATATTTGTAATCACATTTTCCACACGCTTCGATTTTTCATGACCCTGTATTTCATTCAAATTTCAATTCAAAGATATATATTAATTAGTAAAGAGACTCTTAATCTGACGCAGGAAACAGTTAGTTAATAGGATTATCATTTTTAGAATTATAAGGATGTTTCTCTTACGCAATTCGGTAATAGAGCATTTAAAGTTTATGACGTCCTCAAGCCACGATTTTATTCGAATATCAATGCATTTTATAAATAGTTTACACATGTTTTATTTTCATATTTTATATTATGCATATCTATGATGGGTAAGTATTACGGTGGCCCCCAACGATTAGCTTAAGATAGAGGCAACACAAATTTTTCTCCGGAATCCTTGGATCAGGGCCGAACATATAACGGAAAAATCTTTTAGGATTTCTAATTTTTTTTGTACATTTTTTTAAAGTTGAAATCTTTAAATTTCTATCACAGCATCCCCTTTCGGCGGACTATTCATAAATTAATCTAGGACCTGCAGGCCATAGCAAAAACCTATACAAAGAATTTGGATAAATTTTTACGATAACTTCATGCACTTTTCGATGATACAATAATGAAAATTGAACAAAAATCACTACCACAGCATCCCCTTTTGTCGGCATATCCCCAAATTTAAGTGGGATCTGCTGGACATAGCCCTATAAAACCTATAAACCTATAAACATAAATGCTATAACTAAAATTTGGTTCAATTTTAGGCATACCTTCATACACTTTTCGATGATACAAGGAGGACATACACACGGACAGACAGACATTTTGTAAAATTATGTTTTTGGAATCTTTGACCCCTAAAACGTATAAATCCGTCGAAAACTGGAAGTAAAACAATTTTTATTAGAATACTTTCTTTTATTATAGATAGAAAAAAGTAAAAAAACGCATTTTGACGATTCAACGAAAGTTCATGAGTAGCTCTCTCTAAAATTAAAAGGCCTAATTTCAGCAAATGTACTCCATTACCATAATGGTTAGCAAAATTAATTGCTATTATAAATTAAGAGGCAATGACCTCAGAAACAAATAAAAATAAAATATCTTTTTTATAATAATGTGTGCTGCATACTGAAGGACAATGATGATACTCGCTATAGATGGTCCTGAAAGATGACAATAAGATGCCAGGTATGAAGTCTTCTCAAAATCTTAAGTGCACAATTTAAAATTTTATTATAAAATTGATCTATATAATTAGGGCATGAATTTTCTCCCGGATTTATGCAATTTTTCATTCAGAATAAGTTATAAATAATGAATCGTAAAATCTTTTGTATAAAGTTAATTCTGAGTGAGATCCAGTATCAGGTGTAAATGATGACCGCAATTTTGGTAAATCATAATATTACTTTAAGAATGTCGAAAGTAAACTGTATCATAATTCAGCTAGAAACCGTAGCATTTCCAAAACATAATTTTGTTGTTGTTTTAATTTCCTTCTTTTAATGTGTAACTTGTAAAATATGTAAATAAATATTTTATGTTAACTACTAAAAGTATCTTAGTATCTTCCTTCAGCATTTAGTGCGATGATTTTTTTTCTAATTATTTGTTCAGCATATCTTCAATGATAACTTTTAAAGGAGGCTATGCACTTATAGCGTGTTGTTATATTTTTATCATAAAGAAAGCTATTTCGAAAAATATACACAGCGTTCACTTTGTGATTGTTAAATGTTTAGAAAACTGGCGTGCAATAAGTACATGAAAGTATAATAATTTAAGGAATAATCATTTGAAGTCGGTTTTCCTTATTTATTTACATATTTCTTCTATAAAAATACTTGTTTAATTTTCAAATGTAATTTATAAGAACTTACCTGCCAAATATATCTCCATCAATCTGTTCGGTATTTGGTCTGACATTATTACTTCGATATTGTTGTGGGTGAGATCTAGGTATTTCAGGTTAGGCAACTGCTGAAACTGCCACAGAGCCTTAATGCGGTTGTGTTGCAGGTATAGCATTTTAAGTTCATTAAGACCTGTAAATTCCTCTCTCGCAAAAGACTGTTGAAAGAGACATTTCATAGATTGATTTTAATTTCAGAAAACTAAACTAAAAGCTATTATTCAAATTTTGTAACACAATCAATGAAATCAAGCTAATTTATGCAATTAATTTTCAGGAATCATATATGCATCATTTTACACCATTTCTGGAAGGACTTTTTTAACCTCGTAACTTATCCCTCGCATATATTTCACACTTCATAACCTTTTGACTATACGGACCGGCACATTTCCTGCCACTGGGGACTATTTTTATATGCTATCAACACAACTTTACAAAAAAAAAAAAAAAAAAAAAAAAAATATGGAAAAAGAAGAATTATTTTTTTTTCTTTTGGTAAATTTCTTTTGCATTTGTCCTAAAAGTGTATGGCAAAGATTATTATATATAAAAAAAAGAATACGGATCAAATAAAAATAATCTAGTTGGATATGTATGTCCCGGTCCATATTCAACGGGTTAAGTTGAAAGAGATGACCGAGCCCACATCGGCGCACTTGTTTTTTCAATAATTCAAATGATTGATACCTAATAAACTAGATAAGTTTTGAACTAATTAACTCAGAGAAAACAATCAGTTAATATGTGAAGATTACAAGTTATTGAAATGTACAATGTAAATAATTTAAAAATAGAAAGAAATTCGAACGAAAATTGTAACTTTATTTGTAACTGATGCAGGAAAAACAGAAATGTATAGTAAAGATATCGCTCGAGCAACATTTTCGATATTATATTTCACACTGACTACGATAAGCGTAAGACGCTATCGAAATTGGTCTGTTGTATCTATACTTTATGGACATAAAATATAATAATAATAATAATAATAAACTTGAAATCAAAGTTCATTCATGGGCGTCGCCTCGCATTGTCCCATCTTTTCATAATTCTATTATGTTTACAAACAGAGTGTCTCTGAAAATGCGCTAAGATCGCAATCAAGGAAGGTGGCTGTTTTTTTCGGCTTCTTTGATGTGAGGAATCATCTGTTGCACTGCAAGAGGGGAAGATCTATGAAATGCTTATAACCATTTTTTGGGAGAATTTCTTTCCTTTTTTTCCGCTTTGCTCTTAAACATTCGAAGAGCATTAAAAAAAATCATAACTGACCCCATCTGAGACTTTGGAAAAGAAACCACATTGAAATAATTTCTGAAATCGGAGGACGCAATCTGAACAAAGCATAACAGAACTATTGCACACCTTAGTACCCTTAAGACCACATGGTCAAACACAATACATCCATGGAAATTTTATCGATTCGAAGAAATATACATACATAGACATACAAACAAACGCATATACAGAGTGTTTCACTACCAGACCGACAAACTTTGAGGGCTGATAGTAGACATGAAGACAAACATTATTAAATAGGAAAGCATGGGGCGCAAACGTCTTCTGTAGGGCCATTAAAGTTTAAGGTCCAAAACTTCAAATGATGATAAAAAACGGAAAAAAGGGTCGATTCTTTTGCGGTTTTCGCTAAAATCATTCTTTATATCACAATTTCCTTCAAAAATTTTTTTAAAGGTTACGTTCAAAAATTGTCGATAGAGGATGCTTTAGACTTTAGAGTAACGAACAACTACTTTTTACCGTTATTTTTTGTATGGGGTTAAAATTATTCTAAAGCTTAGACTTTAACTTAAATTTTAAGTCCAAAATCGAAAACATTGGGATCGGGTAACTAGCGAAAATTGAACTGTGAACAGAGGGGGGGGGGGGGGGGGGTGGATTTTAAACGCTCATAAACATTGAACTAATCTATTTTGTTGCGGTTTGCGTGTAGGTCATTCCCTTGGTAATTATTTTATTCAAAATGACGTACAGCTTTGGTGTCCTCATTTTTTGATAGAAGGCGCTTCCGACACATTTACGACATTACTCCTGGGTGTTGCTACCAGACCAACATACTTCCAGGAAGTGTTAGGGATGCTCGGAATCACACAGGAATGTAACGTTGGAAATGCCTTTTTTGCGAGTTATGGTTAAGAGAAGCAGAGGAAAAAGCAACAGAAAGAAGCAGAGAAACAGCAACACGTTAATGTGAGAGAAAACAGTTTCTTTAAAGGTTTTACTACAAAAGGTGTTTGAAATTACTACCAGAAGTAGTTCGGCAAGCTTGACAGCGACGGTAGATAGCGCTGTGATTTCCTTGCGGTAGATGGCGCTGAACGGTAAGGCGCGTGAACACCGATCACGCTGAAGTGATCTTTTGCGAACCGGTTCTAAAGGTAGTAGGATGGAGTATTCGAACGATGAACTGGTCGACATGTTGCTCGTCTGTAACGGACACGCCGCTCTGAAGTTGTACAAGAAGCGTTTTCCGCATAGGCGTGCACCCCATCATACGACATTTTCAAGTGTGAATAGAAAGG
Source organism: Maratus michaelseni (assembly GCA_963931845.1). NCBI lineage: Eukaryota > Metazoa > Arthropoda > Arachnida > Araneae > Salticidae > Maratus > Maratus michaelseni. The sequence continues at coordinate 2,014,577 of OZ007597.1, read as the reverse complement.
CTTCGTGAGACTGGGTGTTTAACGACACCGTTCAATGAGGAACAAGTGTTAAGTGTCGAATTTATGTTGTAAAGCTCCGGTTGAATATTGGTTTATCTTTTCTTTCTTTGTCATAGCAAACGCGCGCGTTTGCATGAAAATTTAAATAAATATTATTATTATGTATGCAACAGAATTCATTCAAATTAAATAAATCACGTGTCAAACATGCTTATTTGTTTTTATTTTTTTACTAGCGTAAATGCCCGCTATAGGACGGTGGGTAGAAATCGGATTTTTCACATTATATTTGAAATAATTGATAAATATTATACTCATATACACAAATGACAATGAGGAATCAATCGACAATGAGGAAATACATATATTGGAAAATTGTATCGCCTAACAGGCTCCTGCTATTCACGTTCAAACTCACTAAGTATTTTATATGCTTGTGTAAAAGAATTGTGTCTCATAATTTCATCTAATTCACGTAAAATATGCGGCAAATAGTTTTCAATATCGTCGTTATTATGTTGTTCCTGTACAGCTGGTGCTGTATCTTTCATTTTGGTACTTTTCTGTTATACCAACACCATGCCAAAATGTTTGCTAATGCGCCAATTATTTCAACCCTGACCGAGCAGATGTTGTCTACAAACCGTGTTGTCATGCACACCGTGCCAAACATTGTGATTTGTTATCATAGTAAACGCGGTAGTGTTTGCTATAATATGTTTAAGAAATAGAAAATGCAAACGTTTTTCTGAAATATCTGGCGAACCAGTTGACATACGACAGTGATTTTTTTTTTAAGATAGAACTCGACGAGACGAATAAAATGATAGGATTCAAAAAATTACTGTAGCTTACTGTAGTTTTTTATTTAACTTCGAACGAAAAAATGAAGACGCAAAGTTCAACAAAGTCTAGCTAACGTTTAACTGGAAGGATTAACTTCGTTTTTGTTTTATTTTTTTTCCTCTTGGTAAAACTTAATTTAGATTTTTTTTTTTTGTATGTTTGACGGTCTCTGAGAAAATCGAATTTATGTTTTAAAGCTGCGGTTGAAAATTGATGTTTTTTTCTTTAATTTTACCATAGCACACTTGCGCGTTTAAAACAGACGCGCGCGCAACAAGAGGAATAAAATGGTAGCAGTCAAAAATGACTGTATTTTACTGTAGTTTTTTTATTTAAGGATCAAACGAAAAAAATGAAGAACGCCCTCCCCTTCCCTCTATTTCCGAATCTATTGAATCTAAAATTATGAAAAAATCAGAGTTTAATAGAATTTTACTTAAACAATGCATAAAAACTATAATGATTATCCTAGGTGTCCTAGTTTTTGAGAAATTCACACTATTCTGTTGTTAACAAACGTTACTTTGAAATTGGTGTTTTTCATCTCCAACATTGCCAAGGTGCTTAAGGGTGCTCGTCAGTTAAATTTCCCTTTTCCGTTCTCCATGTTAATCCAATGAGGATAAGTTTCCTCACTTTTCTAAGGATATCTCATGAAAAAATGGAGTTTTTTAAATTTTCTTTTTTGCATACAATTCTTAAAACTTGTCGTTCTTTACCCCAGTTTTCATTTTTTATTAAAAATAATTTTAAATACTTGATTTCATGTGAAATAATCTGAGTATGATCAAAATAATTACTATGCCTCAGTAAATTGGAATTTCTGGCAATTCTAATAGGTTGTTTGAAAATTTTAAAAAATGCGGAAAAAACTAGTGTTTCTGATTTATACATTGATATAAAAATATTTTATTTTAATTTATTAGGGAAGTAGCTATAATTAAAATAAAATATATATTTCTATTTTGATCAGTTCGATGCTTTCCCCCAGCTAGGCAATCTATCACTCGATATGAAAGGAATCCCCGCTCTCTTTGTTCGATTTGAGTAATGAGTTAGGTAGGGGAGATGTTTCAGGGGTTAGTATTAGGGGGTAAAGGAAAGAAATTTTCAAGCTAGTATAGTGTATTTCTTATCTAGAATTCTGTTTTTCATAAGCACAGTTTATTTCCATGTTTTTAATTTGATTATTTTAAATCTTTATGTAGTTTATTTCAATAATTTTCAAATATATTTTTAACACTTTGTTTGCATTATAGTTAGTTTTACTTAATTTGCAACATTTGTTACATAATTTGTTACTGTTTTACGTAATTACATTCACTTTTAGAATTTATATAAGGTAGACGAGTTATTATACTTGAAATAATACATCAAATGATATTTAACATCAACATAAAAAATAATTATTTTTATTATTATGTTAATTATTATTACATTTTTTTAACAAATTTTAATTCTAGCCTCTGTATGTTCTTTCGCAAATTTTTTTATTAAAAGATGAATTAAAATTTTTCACCTGTGTCAAAGTAATTATATATAGTCTCTTCGTTACTAATAATGCAATCATGAAATAACATTTTTTAGTTTTTTGAAACACTGCCGTCAAGCGTTATTACTATGCTATATACTATTTGGAAATTGTATGTATATTTGTATTTGGCAAATGACTATTACTTGAGCATAATGCGAAATATTATGGAATTTATATATTATGGAATTAATATTATGGAAAATATATATTATATTTTAATATAATTATATAATTATAAATATATATTAATATTATGGAAATTATATTATATGCGAATATGGAGGGTACCGCTATTTTCGACAGCATACACTCTCTAATTTGTAGGATTTTATATATTTTTAAATGAAAATCTATCGAAACGAACTTTGATTTAGGGGCAAAATCCCCCGCCACGCGCGGCAACTATAGGAACTGCATGGCTTGACAGTTTCAGAAAATTTAATTAAATAAATATTTACGTATCTACAATTTTTCATATATAGACAGACGTCTTTACTTGTTCTTGAACCCTAAAATACAAAATATCGAAATGCTTCCATCAATAAGATATAACATAAACGTACTCTTTCATTCACAAATTTGAAAAAAAAAAATTATACAATTGCGTCAAAATCACGTATTTTTTCAAGGGCATTTGGCTTTACCCTTTAGTGTTTGCGTCCTCTTATCATGATTTATCCAGGGTCTATCGCTTTATCTTATGGTATGCTTATTTCCATTTAAAATACCTCTTCGAAACTCGTAAATTTAGAACCTTTTTTTTTTTTAATATGAAATTTCGGAGCTTTCTGGCACTAAAACTAGAAAATATTATTACCGGAAATACTTATTGGCGTTTTTATTGATGAAAAGATTCGAAATGTCACAAAATTCATAGCATCAAAACTCAGTTAATTTTGCATGCGGGATATTGAAATTTTTGCTATAGTACTTGACATAGCATAAATACATTGGTAGGCGGAAAAAAAGCGCACCGGAGAAAAGCACACCCAGAAAAAAGCGCACCAATAAAACGTCCACCTAAAATTGCAAAGTTATTACAATAAAAACTGTTTTAATTAAGATATTCAAAATTTAAAATTTTTTCCCCGTAAGGTATATTATGGCTTTTACCCTCAACAATAAAATAACCATATATTTACGTTTGCTTTTAATCTGAATATATTTTCATTTTTCTTACTGTTTGAGTAGCAATTCAAGCTGATTACTTAATTATTTACGAAACTCTTTCATTATGATTTTTGTTCTATTTTGAGTAAATAAGTCTACTTATCAGGTCAAATTACAAGTGTATCAATCAATCTTCCAGACTTTTTCTTAATATATTAATAGAGGGGACATTAAGAGGATGGAAATTGGTATTTCTGAATAGCTGTTAATTTCAAAAGAAACTTTATTGTTTCTACCTTTGGAACATTTCCGGATGCGCTTTTTTCCGGTGCGCCTTTTACCGGTGCGCTTTTTTCCGTGATTCGAATACAACCTATAAGAATGTATAAAACTTTAAAAAGTGTAACCTTTTAAAAATTCTTGGCAAGACTATTTATTACCATAATTTTAATTCCTAGCTGAACAGCTCTGCAATTTGCATTGTCTAATGCATCTTCAACAACTAAAAAAATAAAGCAAATTTTAAGTGTTTTTTTTTTTTTTTTTTGTGCACTTTGTATTTGAGTTGCACAAGGAAATACCTTGATGGAAGTCATCCTAATAATAGACTCAGTAAGTTGTATCTTTTATTATTATAATACCTGTGCACTCCTACGGAGCTTTCGTACGCAATCTTCGAGATTAATGGTTGTGTTTTTCATTAATTTTTATTTAATTGCAATTATTAATAAAACAACATGTTTTAACGAAATGTGAGTGTACTTTGTAAAAAGCCCTCTTTTCAAAAACATTTCGTATGATACTTCATTCATCGTTGTGCGTTTTGTATATGTGCATAGAAAAAGGGATGCTGATATTGACATCAGAAATATAGGATTAGTGAAGTAGGATTAAGAAAGTATAGGTTATAAATGAACATTTTACTAATTTATTTTTTAGAAATTATTTTACCTAAAGGCGATCTTTAAAAGTATCCAGTATATTTTGTGATATATCTAGATGAATTTTGTTTCAAAAAATGTTTTAATAACAGATGAAAAACTTTAAAAAATAAAAGAATAAATACATAAAAATGGATTTCGTTAGCAATGTATTGTTGTATAACAGGGGAGAATTAAAAAAAAAAATTCATAACTTTTTTTTTTTTAACCCCATATCTGATTAATGAATTGGTTTGATTTTTATGTAATCTTTCAGGAAAATCTTCTACGAGAAAATTATGAGAATTTTCTTTATACGTAAATAAGGCCATGAAATTCTGAGATAGATACCCTGCTTTAATTACTCATGCATTTTTGCTAAGATATACATTTTTTACTAATTTTTTAAATATATATTATGCTGCATATATATTGTATCTATATTGAATATTGTATATTTTAACTGAATAGATGACAATGGGAGGATTCGGAATTTTGAATATATTTTAATAGTGTCAGTTTTATTGAAATATGATCAAAACTAATACAGGGTTCATACTCATCAGGGGAAACCTGGGAATCAGGGGATAAATTTTGCGTCTTAAAAATCAGGGGAATCTCAGGGAATTTTCTAAAAAATATCAAAAACCTGGGAAAATTTGGCAAAACGACCGACTACTCTGGGAAATGAGGGCACTCGCTGCTATTAGCATGCTTCATGAAGTAAAAGCATGTATCTGCAAAATATTCAACAATTTGTAAATTTTGCAAAAAATTCTTTAACAAATTAGTAGTTTGTGCTTCAGAATCAATTGTGAACTTGAGAGTGGAACTTTCCCAACTCTTAAGATTTTTGTGTGTAACATAAAAAATCTTGATACCTAGAAAATTTGTTGCTGATCTGGGAAATATATATATGTATATATATATTTTAACCTTCGGATGTAAAAACTTAACTTTTGTAATTACCTCTTTTTTTGGGGGGTGGAGGGGGGGGTAATATTTACTAAGTTTTAAAAAATGTCGTTAATTGTCAACATGGGAAAATTATTCATCCTGGAAAATACATCAGGGGATTCTCAGGGGATTTTTTGGAGGGAAATGAGTATGAACCCTGTAATAACAATAATAATAATTTACTAAAATATGTGGGAGATAACTATGAGTTTTCCTAATGAATGGGAAAACTCTACTATGGTATATTTGGAACAATTAATGGTTTTTAAAATCTTGTTTAGTTGCTAAGTTTCAATCTACATAAATACTGCTCGTTATATGTCCTGTATAAAAAAAGGAAAATTCAGATATTTACATTCAGAATGTGACTAGTATATACATACAGAAATGATATAGAAATTGCAGCAGTTTCTTTGTTTAAAATAACAAAATCTTCATAAACTCAAGGAAAAGTGTAACAAAGCTTCGAAAAAAATAATTAAAGTTTTTGGGGGAAGCGGTCAATTTTTTTTATTGTTTAAAATGACAGTTGTGTTGTTTAAAATAACAAAATTTTCATAAACTCAAGGAAAAGTGTAACAAAGTTTCGAAAAAATATATATATAAAGTTTTTAGGGGAAGCAGTCAGTTGTATTGTTTAAAATAATTGTTGTGTTGTATTGTTTAAAATAACAGTTGTGTTATATTGTTTAAAATAACAAAATTTTCATAAACTCAAGGAAAAGTGTAAGAAAGCTTCGATAAAAAAAAAAATTAAAGTTTTTAGGGCAAGCAGTCAATAGATATATGTTGTTTTTGTAACTATATTTACAAATGTATAATTCTGAAAATGAAAATTTAAATATGCAACGCCAAATATATTATTTTTTCTTTCAGTTAATATTGTTATGGATATTTTTGGTGGGAAGAATGGGGGGAGGGGGGGGGTTCTTAGCATGCGCAGTACTAATTTTTATTTAATGATTTTCATTTTCTCATATGTACATATATTAACAGTATTATACTCTAGTATTTTATTTTTGGTGAATCATATATATATTGCTGCATATATAGTGTATATATATTGAATATTGTATCATTTAATTGCATAGATGACAATGGCAGAATTAACTGAAAATTAGTATTATGTATTGAGCTTCGGAAATTTCAATATTTTTTATTAGTGTCAATTTTATTAACAGATGATCAAAACTAAAAAAAAAAAAATAATAATAATAATTTTCAAATATTGTAGTAATGGCCTCATTTTTGCAGTATTGTAAATCTCATACTATGTTTTTGCTAAATAAAGAGCTCTATTAGAAAACACCACTTGGAGTATTTTTGGTATAATTTATATTCATTTTGCACTCTACCTTAATTTCATTATGAAAATGCTAAAATAAATGCCAATACATGAAATAATGTCAATAATCAAAGATATTTTGTTAAAATTGTCTGACGTCTTTTTACTTTTTTGTTTTTTGGTGCTTTTTTTAAGAGCGGAAGTTAATACATTCACAATTTCCCAAAAGATTGTCATTATTTTATCCAAAGCGAAATACTGATGGCTATATATTATCGTTTATAAAATAGGCACAAAATCCCAAGAAAATATCGAATTTCAACGTGTTTAATAAATTTATGGAACATGTTTAAATATCTTATATTGAAAAAGGATTATGCAACTTATAGACTTAATAAAATCTTCACTCTCCGTCCATTTCATTTACATGATGATGTCTAATAATTTTTTATCTATAAAAATACTTTGTGCTTGTTTGTTTTAAATACACATTGAAGTAATTAATTACAATCAAACGTGTATTGGTTTTTCAGTACTAAATTAATGTGGCTTTACGCAATCTAAAGACATTTTTTTTAATATTGCAAATTATCTAATTAAATTTGGAAAATGTTCAGAAACAATTTGATTTAATGTATCTTAAAATTTGAAGATAAAGGTGAACATACAATAAAGATAATATAAAGTAAGCTAAAACATCTAAATTATGAAATATGTCAACAGTCTAATAAAACTTATTTTACTGTTTATAATATTTTTATTTTACGCTTTTTAGCAAGAAGTACATCTAAATCATTTTGGCCAGAAAAATTACATTGAATCATTTCTTATTGCCAAATTTTATTTCCATCTAGCATTTTCTAAAGAGCTGGTATTTAATAAATTTATGCCGGTATAAAAGTCGAAATTATTCTGAATGTTTCAAACTCCCTGGTTGCACACATAAAAATACTCTCAAAGAGAACCTCGTATTCTCTGCAAAAGCATTCTCTAACGAAAATAGATCAGCTCCTTCTAAAGGGGGAGAGAGCTGTGGGTCACTTTTCCCTGACCACAGAGACAAAAATTCTGTCAACAGACTGCCGATACAGGACGGTATTTAACGGTAAACGCTTCTTTGACAGCAGGGAGGGGGAAAGCACTGATAGACTCTCTGAGCGAAACAGGATATTTCCTCTGAGTGACGATGCCCCTTAAGGGGGTAGGATATCTTTGTACACGTCGAAAAAGCAAAAAAATATCAATATGTTCCTAGCTTAAAAAACTTGTGTAATAACTCAAAAATAAAAATCAAACTTCATTTAAATATAAAGTTCGTATTTAAAGTTATATTTGAAAAAATATATATACTTGTAAATTCATAAATAAATATTGAAATGATAACAAAAAATATATATGATAATAAGAGAAAAAAACATAACACGTCTTGCGCGCAGTGTTACTAAAAAACTATGCATGGCAATTAAAAAAAAAATTTCATCACATATTCATTTCTGTATTATCTACAACTTAAAACCAGAAAAAAAGTAAGATTTAATTTTTTTTGTTTTTGTACTTTGAAAATATTTTTAAAAAATTGAATTTATTTAATTTTTTTTATTTATAAGTTTATATTTTAATTTCGTCAATATTTTTTATAAATATTCTGGTTTTAGTATAAATGTAACACTATTATGTATTTATTTTCACCAAAATTTACTCTTTATATACATATTTTCAGATTTTATCATGCGCGCAAGACGTGTTATGTTTTTTTTCTCTTATTATCATATATATTAGGTAGCTTTCAATACAAAAAAGTATAAAGCTACCTATTGCAGCCGTTCGGAGGAAAGCAGTTCAGGAAAATTTCGATATATTTTCAGCGATCATGACCCCCAGACCTCAAAACCACCCTCCGTTCAAATGTTGATATATATATATATATATATATCCATATATATATATATATATATATATATATATATATATATATATATATCTGACCTATGTCATACGATAACGCTCGTATTTATAAATCAATTTTGATGAAACTAATTGTGTGTATTAAGCTCACCAATGTCTCGACCGAGTTCGTTGGCCAGCTTGGTCCGCCATTTTGTTTCAAGATGGCGGCCATTTAAAAATTTAAAACTAAAATAAATATAGAAAAAAGTTAAAAATTCAATTTTTTTTTAATTACGTGTTAGGCCTTGATACAAGGATTCCAGAGCATTTTTGGGTTTACCTCTATCTTAAAAAATGGCTGAGATAGAGCAGTTTGAAATTGTAGGGTGGCTGACATTTTGAAACAAAACAGCACATTAACGCGATTACTCGCAAATTATTTTCTTTCATTGTTGTAATAATTTTCCCAATCATACGCATAAAACTATATATTCATATCCGTTAGCGCCAAATTCTCGCCAAATTTGGCGACCAAAATAAGTCTTCATAAATGAAGCCAATTGGGCTATTGCTCAATAATTTGGCGAATTTCTTATTCAAATTCAGTATTAACTAATCTTTTGTAAACGTTTCTTTGCATTTTAACTTGCTGTTTTCGAGTAACGTTAACTAAAATTTTAAAACGAAGATATAGGAAAGCTACCTTTTCCTCTCGGTACAGGCCGGAAGGACTTTTTTTTAACTTATCATTTCAATATTTATTTATGAATTTACAAGTATATATATATTTTTAAATATAAATATAAATGCGAGCTTTATATCTAAAAGAAGTTTGATTTTGATTTTTGACTTATTACACAAGTTTTGAAGCTTTGAACATAGTGATATTTTTTTTGCTTTTTCGACGTGTTCAAAGGTATCCTACCCCCTTAATGATCATCGCCATTGAATATATAAATAATGCCATATTTGCAGACTTATAGGTCAAAATGTGGTGATTTTATATGTTTAATAAATGTATACTACATTATTTTTTGTATTATTTAGTTTGATTGATTCTATATTATTTACCATTTTTAATGATGAGTTTTTTTATTAGCCGGAAGCAAATGATAAATCGCCAAATATTGTTCCCGTCACCCATCATTCATACTGCATTAATTTAATTTTAAATTATAAACATTTCCCTTATTTTAGTTAAAATACCTAACTTTAATAGCTAAAATACTTAACTTTAATTTAAAATACTTATATTACATAAATTTAAAATACATGCCGCTCACATTTTTTCTTTCAAATAGAAAAAAATAAATAAGAAATAATATCATAAATCAAAACATTTGATTTCAAAATCAAAGTATCGTTTCTAATTTGCACACGTGAAAAATAAAAGCTGGTATCGGCGACTTTATAAATGTATATTAAATTACTGTTTTGAATGCGATTGATCGTTAACAATGGTAAATATGATTGGCGATTAACAATTATTTTCGGTTATTTCTCTTCCTGACACGTATAATACACAAATACCAAATAAACTAACAATTCGTTTCGAAATTTGATTCATTAAATATTATTACCAAGACTCCTTTATTGTATTTCAGACTTTTCCACAATCCGGAGAAATTCTATGGGTGAAAATGGCCGCGGTAATTGCCAACTTATTAACTGACTTTCTCCGGAAAGTATCGCCACCTGGTGCATATTACCGGTACTACTTCGTAATCAGTTGCGTAAGTAAACAATGTAGCTATGAAAAAACATTTTCGTTAATGACAATTTAAAAACACAATTTAAAAACAAATACGTAAATATTATTTCGCAAAATTTCTAGCCTTCAAAAACACTGAAGAAATTGAAGAATTATTATATAATTGAAGAATTATTATATAATGCAGTATTTTAGCTAATCTTCTGAATTCAGGTCCACAGGCAAGGTTAGTGCCAAATATGAGCGATGCTGGGACAATGTGATTCCAAGATTTCGTTAATAACAACACTTGTTTAGAAATGAAATTCCTTTTGCGCCAAACTAAACATACGATATCAAGCCAATTGGCCCTTACGTAAACAATACTCTTAACAATATTTAGAATTTATACAGATTAAACGAAACTATATTTATTATATAGGGTCGTTTTTGTTACTGTTTATAACATATGGCTCAAATCGCTCTTAAGTCCGAACTGTGCCGAAATCTCTATATATAGGAAGTAAAAAAAAAATTGCTTTGGTCATTTTAAACTACTCTAATAAAAAACTTAATTAGTCTTGCTTTCACTCATTCAGCTCGACATTTTCAGAATTTCTAGATTGATAAAATCCTCAGCACCAGCAGAACGAAAGGCAAGATTATTTAACGAAAATTTACGATAAAGCTGATATTTTATACCAAATAAAAACACGGGTGATCTTCGGTAATCGAGCTCACAGCCACAGTTGGCATCTAACAGGAGTGATGTTGACAACAATGCGATTTGGAAAGTATGCGAGTTGCAACAAGTAAATTTATTACACGCGAAAACATGCTCACCCAGATATGCCAATTGGCTGTGGTCCCGATTATGGAAAGTTTCATGGATTAATACATACAATCTATCAAAAAATAGTGAAGCTTTCCCCTAAGGTATTTTAAACTGGAATGATCCCCCATCACTTCAAAAATAAATAAAATGATAGACCTCTAAATAAATAAAATAATGAAACTGTGCACAGTTTCATTATTTTATTTATTTAGAGGTCTATCATTTAATTAGATATAATTCAATAAAAGTGTTTTATGTAGGCTATATTTTAAAAACTGACAGCCTGATAAACTGTTTTTGTTGGTTGATTATAAATTAGCATTGCTTGGAGATCAGGTATTAAAAATAATTTGCTGTATAAATACTTTTGAAAATTTTAATAAAAATTTCATCATAATCTCATTAAAAGTTGAGATTAAAATTTTAATGTACATAATATTGTATGAATCAGTTTGAAATTTTGTTAGTCAAAAAGTCACATACCTCCTGCTGGAAGGAAAAATATTTTAAAGATTTCTTTATTGGTAATATATTTAAAAAAAAAAAAAAAAAAAAAAATCAGTACTCATTACTTGCTAATCTTTAAAAAATAAAAACAATGATATATTATTATTTATGAGTAATGTTTAGTCCATTTAAAAAAACAAACAAAAGATTTAGTGTATGAATGGTGAACCTGCCGTGTTCTAGAAGATCAACTGCCACTACTATTTTGAAAAAATATTAAACTTATTTAATAAGAGAAATTTTAAGATTACATACGAAGGAAAATAGTGACAATTGGCTTTCTGTCAATTAGTAATATTTTGTAAATATATATACATTGAAATTTTGTTCTATGATGTGTATAAGGGGGGAAGAGTCCTTAACAGACTAAAACATTACTTTATAGGAATACTGCTACATTTTTCTGATATTATATGCCAAAGAGATGAAGATAGTGAAATGACATTTTTTGAACGGACCTAATTTACATATATGTATAGTTACATCATTAAAAAAAATTCTTAAATTTCAATGATCAGTAATGTCAACATTTTACCAATTTTATAAAATAGAGTTCCTGCGTTTTTGTTTTATTTTCAAGCTGGATAATTGGAAGAAACATCCAGGTAAGAAATTGTATTATAAAAGCACCAGTGGACCCATGCGAAGATTTCACACTGCAGTCTAATACTTTTTAGCAATATCTAATACTCTTTAGATGCAGGTTTAAATTTGTAAAGGAAAATTAAGGACTGAAACTATCTTCAAACAACATTAGTCGAGCCAGAATATCATCTCGTTTATTCCATCACAGTTACAGTAAAAACTGATCGAGCATAGCAAAGACAAAAATATATATATATCTATAGTTAATTAACTGCTTTAGAGGATGACATCAGTTTCGGAAAAAACATGGGACAAAGAAAAATAAATTGAGCATTTCAATTTTGCTTTTTAGTCATAAATATAAAATAAACCCGTGCAGCAACTATGTCCCACTTTATCTTTTTTGTAGTATTTATTTTTTATAATCATTTTAAGCATTATATAATGTGGTATTTTATTTTTGTGGCCACACTAATTTGAGGAAAGCCTTTCATTTCTTTTATGAAAACAATGCAGATTTAATTTTTAATTTACAGTAATTTTTAATCAAAAAATATGTTTTACCGAGATGTGAGTGCAGTATGTCAGAAGCTGGTTCAAAATCCTTTCTTATGGCATCTCGTTCATTGTTTTGCATTTCATATTTTCTGAGAAAAGGGGATGTTGATAACAGAAATAATATATACTAGTGGGCCTGTGTGAAGATTTCACACTGCAGCCTAATATTTTTTAGATGCATGTTTAAACTTCTAAAAAAAAATAAAGCCAGAATATAATCCAATTTATTCTTTCACATTTTACAGTAAAAACTGACTGAAAATATCAAGAGCGATATATATTGTATTTTAACTACATTAGAGGGTGACATAATGTTTTGAAAAAAAAAAAATTGAGCGTTTGAATTTAAATTTTGCTTTTTTATCATAAATATAAAATAAACCCATGCACCAACCATGTCCACTTTATCTTTATTGAACATTTTTTTTATAATCATTGTTGTGGAATTTAATTTTTGTGGCAACAGTAATTTGCGGAAAAACTTTCATTTCATTTCTGAAAACAATGCCTATTTAATTTATTACTTGCAATTTTAATCAAAATACATGTTTTAAAGAAATGTGAGTGTACTATGTCAGAAGTCGCTCGAAAATCCTTTCATATGGTATCTCATTTAACATTATGCATTTTTTATTTGCTTCGAAAAAGGGATGTTGAATATAATCATTAGATAACAATTTTCAATGGAAATTCTGGCTGGACAATCCACCTGGTGAATTAGCTTGAAGAAACATAAATTGAAACTACTTAAAAATTTACTCCTTTGAATAGAATGTTTAAACCTATAATTTAATTAAAAATTGCAGAAAATTAGTTTTTTTTTTTCGTATTCTCACCATCATTGGTAATTTAACGCTCAATATATATTTTACACCTTGTGTTATCAACTTTTTTTTTTATTAATTACAATTATGGCTTTTGCAACTTTTTCAGAATAACATTAAAAAATAAATCATAACCATATGGCCTTTTATTCCGATCTAATGAGATGAGTGGATACGGCCAATTTTTGTCTCCATTGGGACACTTTTTTTTTTTTTTTATTATTATTATTGCTTCCAGATTGAAAGTATTCTATACAAGATCTGAAACACTTTCGATTTTATTGTATTTTGACCTTTTTAATATGGGGTGCTTATAACACCATTGCAGTTTTTAACTGAAAAATATTATAATAAAGTGAAACATGTATGCATAAAAGTCAGGTTGGTGTTATGAGCTCTTGTTAAGAAAAATATTCCAATAGATTTTTTTTTTTTTTCAAATTTTGGATAAAATATTTAGAGTTTTCAGACAAAAATTATGGACCAGTAAATTTAGATTCTAAAGTTTAAAATAACTTAAAAAAAGAAAAAAAATTGTCCCTGCCAAAGGAGTAAAAATGAGCCTTTCTTGCTCAACTTTACTTTTTTGAGGACCATAAAAAGTATAATTCTGGCCAGCTTCCATTCATGATATCTAATAGTGGCATGAATATGGCTAGCTTTGGGCTATCATTCATTAATGATGCCCATTGATGGCGACAAAGTGGCTAGCTTTCGGCATGCATTCATTAATGATTACCATTGATGGCAACAAAGTGGCTAGATTTCGGCTTGCATTCATTAATGATGGCAACGAAGTGGCTAGCTTTCGGCTTGCATACATTAATGATGCCCATTCATGGCAACAAAGTGGCTAGCTTTCGGCTTGCATACATTAATGATGCCCATTCATGGCAACAAAGTGGCTAGCTTTCGGCATGCATTCATTAATGATTACCATTGATGGCAACAAAGTGGCTAGCTTTCGGCTTGCATTCATTAATGATGGCAACGAAGTGGCTAGCTTTCGGCTTGCATACATTAATGATGCCCATTCATGGCAACAAAGTGGCTAGCTTTCGGCATGCATTCATTAATGAATAGCATTGATGGTGTGTGGATGGCTGGCTTAAGGCTAGTTTACATTTATGATGACCAATAAATTAACGTTTATGGCCAGCTTTGGGGTAGCTTTTATTCTTAACAAACGCAGGTGGCATGGCTGTGGCGATCTTCTGGCTAGATTTTATTCACGATGATCGTTAATGGCCAAACTGTGGCTAGTTTTCATTAATAATTGCCACTTAAAGTATAACTGTGGCCAGTTTTAGGCTATCCGTCAATTATGATTAACCACTTGTGGCACAATTATGGGCATCTTAATGTAGTTATGGCCAATTCTGTTGCGGTCACATTGTGGCCGGCGTGACAGTTTTTTAAGTTGCCGTTACGGCAAACGATTGCGGCCCCTCATCTACTAGTTTGGGCCAAGGCTAACGTAGCCATCAGTGGCCCGCAAGTTCTGTGTTAGTTGGGTGTATTTAAAAAAATTGAAGGAACGATGTTAAATTAATGCTGTAACATGAAATTCGTCTACCTGTGAAAAAAATTAAAACACCAGTAATAAAGTAGTTCATGTAACATATGAAAATATAAAAGAGAAAATATATTAAATTATTTAATTTTTCAGGATCTGGAACTAGATACTATCCATTTACTTCGAAGGCAAAATATTACTGAGGAATTCACGAAAAAAAATATTTCCTGATTATTATCATTTTCTTCTATTTTTATTTATATAACGGAATACAGCTGTAAACCACTTTGTTTTAACAGTAAAATAAGTTCATGTTATATAAAAAAAAAATGTCTCGAATGTATGAAAATTTCAAAATAAACAATTCGCATTTGAAAACGTAAAGAAAACAAACAATTTAAAAATGGTTTTGCTACTGTCGCTAGGTGGCGCTAGTAGCAGAACAACCATGTGGTTTTTAACCACGTGTATAGTGGTGAGTGACACAGTGATTGTGAGGCCTGATGTATGATAAGGGAGCCTTGATTATTACATGGGTTCAACTTACGTCAATAAAAGATCCGGAAGGAAGTTGAGTTGTATAGCACAGAATTATGGTTAACTTTGATTGTCTCACTGGTGCGAATTTTTTTTTGGCACCAGGCAACGGTTAAAAAATTCATTCACGGAGAACTTGCTTTACGAACGATTACCCCCATAGTTTAATATTTTAAACACTCATGACGAAAGATTTTTTTTTACTTTTATGGATAGAGAATTTGAATTACGAGCCTAATTTCAACTCACGTTCTTTCAGTTCTTTGAATAAAGATTACTACGGTAAAGTTAAAATTGGTACTAAAATAATGGAGCCAAAACGAGTTGGTAGGAAAAGAAAACGAGGTAAACGATCAGGAAATGTCTACTGGAAGATGGAAAGATCTGTATCAACTATCTAAGATATAGAATGCAGCCATTTTTTAGAATCTTTAGATGTTATAGATGCCAGGTGAACGGACATGGAACGATTGCGTGTTGTAATAACGTAAAATGCGCTAAATGCCCAAAAGAACATGATGTTAAACCATGTACAGATTCAGAGGAATATTGCTGCAATTGCGGTGAATTTGATCACAGAGCAGATAGTTTCGAATGTCATATTTACAAAACGCATCGAACAGGTGAGATGAATAAACGGTTATAACACCGGAGGACACAGGGTGCACGAACTCCTATCACAAACCTCTGCAAGTGAAATAAAATTTATACAAATTAATCTTAACTGCTTTATGGCAGCAATGTCCAACCTAGTGACATTCTCATTAGAAAATAATATAATATAAATATCATCATGTTCTAAGACCCGTATAAATGCAATGATAAGGCTTACCAACCCAGTGGCATACATATATATAGATATATACATCAAAAACCAGTATGTTTCGGAATACTTTAAAATAACAGTCTCATACACCAAATAACGATGCAAAATCACAACTCAATTTTTATAACATCAAAACTGAACTGTTCATTAGTGTAGTCACCAGAACCCAATATTCAGACCCATCCAGCGATTTTAAGAAAGACTGAGAAGAGTAGTAAGAAAATATACAACTGAAAGAACAACTCATCCTGCCAGGTGACTTCAGTGCAGCAGCAACAGTCCATAGATACGACCGAGACAATGATAGAATCCAGTTTCTTTATGAGATGATAGCTCTGGAAAACCAACATTTAATTGTTATGTGGATGGTCCCGTGACATTTCAGAGAGCAGGTAGAGGTTCAAAACTTTGGCGATGAACTGTCAACGATTTGGCGAGTGTTGTAAAAACAATGTAAGAATAAAATTTTGACAGCAGCAAAATTGTTGCTTTTCAATATGTTAAAAAATCTTCAGTTTTTATCAAAAAAATCAAATGACTAGTAATAAAAAATGCTCTGACGAGCACCAAAAAAGGTTAATATGTTTTAAAGTATGAAAAAGGATTAGACAAGTGCTTCTAATTGAACAGGAAAAAGGACAAGGGGTCCCTTCTTGGCTGCAGCTCACTGTCAATGCCAACTTTGAAAAAATCATATTTGCGCTTTTTCCATATAAAATAAATAAGTCACCATTACGATTTGTACGAAAAATGTGTAGTGTAAAGACGTAGCCAGTAAAGACGCAGCCTGTTAAAATATGAATTGTAAGGAGACATAGTACCAAAAACTTCAGTTCCTGCATCCTATCATACTCATGCAGTGCCACCAAGCATACCCGCAGTGTAGAACTGCACAGAAAACTGATTTGTAGTGCAGTGCAGAGTGTTGCAGCACTCTGCACAGGAACAATTCCACATGTACAAGAATTACAGTATAATGCATTCATTGATTGTTAAAATTATATGCAAGTGGTTGTGGCTCCACAATGCAATATGCAGTACAGCAATGCATATGTAAGTTATAAACGAACATTAGGCGCATATACCTTTAATACGGAAGTACAAAAGCACAGTGCGATTGTGCACTGAGGTTCAAAAGCATAATAGGAGTGTACAGTGTAGTATAGTCTGTAGAGCAATAATGGAACACAGTGCACTGTACAAAGTTGCATTGCAGACGCACGCACAGACAACAGTGGAACAGTGCAGTTAACATGTAAAGCACGATGAAAAGTTTTACTAAAGAACCGCAAATTTATTTTATATGGAAAAAGCGGAAATATGATTTTTTCAAAGTTGGCATTAACAGTGGGCTGCAGCCAAGAAGGGACCCCTTGTCCTTTTTGCTGTTCAATTAGAAGCACTTGTCTAATCCTTTTTCATACTTAAAAACATATTAACCTTTTTTGGTGCTCGTCAGAGCATTTTTTATTACTAGTTACTATATGCTCGTAGATATTCAAAGCTATTTCCTGTTCATTGTTATCAAAAGCAAGTAAAAATATTTGAAGAAAATGGCATAAATTAATACACAGAAATATTTATGAATTCTGAAAATAAAAAGTTTATCTTATAACAATAAATATCCTCTTGCATAATCAGAACAGCATTTTGTTAGTTTTATAAATTAGATATCGTTTTATCGTCTGCTGCTATAGCAACATAAATTAAGTTTCATTAAAAAAAATGCACAGTAGTATTTTTTTTTTCTAAATCGTATAGTTATTGAACAACTCAACACTTTAACAGGGGAATTAAATTCATTTTATTCACATTTTAGAATTAAATTCATGAACTCCCGTGCGTAGAACGGGTTAAACAGCTAGTGTATAATTTAAATGTCATTAAACTAAGATTATGTAGTGGGAAAAATCATGAGACAACTAAAAATTAATTATTTTTTTAATGCAAAAGTAAACCGCGAAGTTTCATTGAGAAGAAAGGACGTCGAGCAGTAACATCATAAATTAGTCTGCTGGCTTCATGTCGAGTAGGCTAAACTCGGCTCCTCAACCCCAGTTCACCCGAATGAGTGTTTCACTTCGGATCCTGTAGGATCGAACTTATTCACAGAAAAATAAAAATTGTGTATGGTGCGCCAATTGAAGATTTCACTTCAAAAAGCTTAATATTTGGAATCAACATTAACTGGAAGAAAAACATTTAACACCAAAATACCTATCTTTAAGATATGTCCTTAAAACGCAACCAGTCTGAACCATTTTTGAAAAAATGAGATAGTTAGTGATGGAAAATAGATAGTATACAGTAATGTTCAACGCAAAAAAAAATAATAATAATAAAAAAAATAAAAATAAAATTACTAATTCATTTTCTGAAGCTGTTACTACATAGCAAACTGTCAAACCCTGATGTATGCAGTCTGCAATTAACCCAACTGGACGTTTTCTTGCAGAAAAAACATTTTAGATTTGATAAATCGTAAAGTTATTATTGTATTTCATGATGATAAGACAAGGAATCATATTACATTTATGGACGCTCTGCAGAATTACTTGAACTTGATTGGAATGTGATCTCACCCCCCCCCCCTATATCCATGACGCAGCATGATCGTATTACTACCCATTTCAGTTTATGCAAAACACTTTGGATGGAAAAATCCTTTCAGCACACAGCATTGTAAAAATGCACCTGGGAGATTTTTTTTTTGCTAAAAAAAAAAAAAAAAAAACTCGTTTTATGAAACAAAAATTATGAAATTACTTGAAAAATACAAATTCACTGTCAAACTGGCTAATTAGTTGCACATTGTTGCACACTGGCTAATTAGTTGCACATTATATACATTAATATTTATTATTTCATCAACAAAAAAAAAAAAAAAAAAAAGAGAGAGAAAAAGATTTGGAACGGCTCAAGAATTTCGAAAAGGATAAACGTATATCAAGAAGAAAAATGTTACCTGTATTAAGTTATCTCCTAAGTGTAACACTATTAATTGAAATAGATAGCTCATGCTTCCGTTAAGCAATTTAAGTCTATTAGAAGTCAAATCCAAAACCTTCAGGCTCGCTCTGATGGGTTTGAAAGTGTCTCTACCAATCCTTTGAATTTGGTTTTCTCGTAGCTCTAGATGCTCTGTCTTTTGAACAAATCTGAAGTCTTCATCGCTAAGATATTGGATTTGGTTTTTCGAAACGAAAAGTTTATGGACTTCTTTGTAATTCACAATATTTCTTAAACTTCTTAGTTTGTTTCCAGTCAAAGAGAATGTTTTCAATTTTACGTCAACTACATCTAGAATGCAAAAAACAATTATTTTAGGATTTGAAATAAAATTTCAATTTCTATCCTTATCTATTTAACATGCAATCTTGTGCTATTTAAAACTTTCAACATTGAAATTAATTTATTGTGTCTAACAAGGAAGGTCTCCATTAGCGCACACTCAAAAAATTTTGAAAAAAAATGGTGAAGATACTCCTCATGTGGATATACAGAATTACAAAATAATTTGGAATTCTTTGGAATTTTTTTCGGAATCGAATTAAAACCCTAGTTAAAAAAGTGCGATTTTTTTAATATTTGGTAAAACATCATTCTCTTGCACTGTTAAAATCAAAGGTTCAACAGTTATAAAAATATTCGTTAAAGCAGAGAGTTTCAAGACGTTAAACCAAAGTATTCGTTCCCGTAAAAACCCATTGCTGTATACAGGGTATAGTGAAACCTAGGAAATCAATAATTTAGGTGAAACCTTACATCTATCCTAGTGGAAACAGAGAACTACGGAGATGGTTCGTATGTTTCTTTCACATCGGCCGGCGTGCGGCAAGTTTTGTGAGTGAATGTATTCTTCAAGCAATCTTTCCAAAAAGCAAGGTAAGTACTCTGTAATGTTTTCTGTTTATACACGAAATTTATATTTGTTAGTAGAAATTATTTTTATTGGTGATAAATAGAGTTGGGAATGCTCGAAAACGATCCGGAAAATTTAAAAAAAAAAACAGTTTTGTTTTTTTCGAAGGGAATATTTTCCACTTTAAAAAAAAAAAAAAAATGTGAAAAATAATATATTCAGAATTTTATAATAGCTAAATCCTGATACTTTTTATTTATATATTTTTTCAGCGTTCTGCGTTCCACGTGAAAACATTAACAGAAAAAATGTGATGTGTAAGCAGGGATATGTTTAGGACTAACTTGAGTCTTTTAAAGGACCCTTCACATTTTTTTTTAATCTTAAAAAATAGGACCCTATGCAAAAATTTTTGTTTTAAAAATATAAACATTTCAGTAAAATTTTCAATCTCCAAACTGAATCCTTCTCAAATGTAATAATAATAAAAAAAAATCTGTCACAAAAGAGTGAAATCACCAATGAACCTGTTATCTAGTTGTGTATATGTACAAAGGACCTTATTAAAAATGTCTAAATGGGAACCCAAATATAACGATAAATTCAAACTCACAAAATTATGATTACATTTTTAAAAAGTATACATACACACACATTTCACAATGGATCTTGAGAAAACAATCTAATCATATCCATGGTAAGATAATTAAGTAGCATTTAATTAAAATCCATGAGGAAATTATTCCAATAATACCAGTTAATGGAAATGTAAAAGTTGAAAATTTATTACATGAAAAATGAAGTTATTTTTATTGCCATATCTGTGATTTTTCGTGTAATCGGATGGTAATCCACAGAAATGTTTAACTATTGTTAAAAATAAAATCTTTTTTAATAATATGCAGTTGAAATAATCTGCTATGTTCTTTCTTTTCCTCAAATATAAATTCATAGACACCTAACTGCATTTGGTTTTAAATATAAATGCATACAGATAAACTTTACAAAGAAAATGTAAGCAATTTTTTGTGCAAAATTTAGTTAAAAACAATTCTTATGAGTGTGTAGAAATCCACCTGTTTTATAACTTTCCTTAAAAAACGAAAACAAAAGAAACACATTACTTTTATATTAAATAACTAGCAAGCTACGCCCGCTGCGCTGGTCGGTTTCTACAAATGAACCTTGAATCAAACGAAATATATCGTTTAATTTGACCTTGTATTTGAAAGCAATCTGTACATTCACGTGGAATATCCTTCCATATTACTAAACAAGAACGAAAAATCATGCGTCAAACATAGATTATATAGCACTTTCCGACGCTTCCAAAATAATTTTACAAATCATACCATTTAATAGGCTAAAAGCTAACATCTAAGTAAACAATTTAGAAAACGCATAATATATTTAAAAACATAATTTCAGGAATTTCCAACATATACAATATTCGGAAAAATATCCGAATACTTTTATTCAGCCCTGTATAGGATCTATAGATTTGTATATATACTACATAGGATGATAATTTTAATTCAGTTAGAAAACGCGTAGCACAGTTTAAAATTCTCCGTCTGGAGTTTGTCAATAAACAGAAATGTGTTCGCGAACTTTTGTGCTGCCCTGTATAGGATCTACAGAATTTATACACACCACGTAATAGACCAAAAGCAAGTTAAAATTAAAATCGCGTTCAATAACTTAAAACGCACTTCCAGGAATTATTGTTAACAGACAGTAGATAATTCTTTTGCGTGTCCCTGTAAATGAACGATGACTGTTATACACACAATATTCCGTAGTAAGTCTCTTGTAATGCACCTTAGTGATCTATATAAATTTCAATGCGTTTAAAATAGTGAAACATTATTTAAATAAACCGCAGACGATTTTTCTCCATAGACGTAATGTAACGGAATTATTTTTACTGTCCCTGTAAAGTAACTATAAGTGCTATGCACACCCTGTTCCATATTAAGCTTCTTCTAATGCACCTTAATAATATATATAAATTACAATGCGTATAAAATAGTGAAACATTATTTAAATAAACCGCAAATGATTTTTCCCCATAGACCGCAGTGTAACGGAATTCTTTTGAGTGTCCCTGTAAAAAAACTATAAGTGCTACACACTTCCGTTGAAATAGGGAACATGCTATAGATAACAGCAATAACATATAAAAATTGCAGAGCAATCCGAGCATATTTACGGGAGTTAGAGCACGGCCAGACGGCAGACGTCCAGACAAACCGAAGTCATAAGCACTTTTCAACTAGGTTGGAAAGTGCTAAAAATGACGTCATTGCGCTATTATATTTTCTAATGTGCAGTCAAAATTTTAGCTGTTAAGGACCAACTCTTTTATTTGGTCATTTACAGTTAGGGTTTGCTAAAGAATGATAAAACTATATGCAATATACTAAAACCACCACAAAAAATTATCGAACTAAAAATGAAAACAAATTAACTAACAAAATCCATTCTGTAGAAGTTTTTTTATCGGCTAATCTTTGATAATCGGGTTCATCTGATTATAGAACTTTTCCACATAATTCTAAAACTAAGAGAACGATATCAAATATACTAAAACCATCCTTACAAATTATCTACTTAACAATGCAAGTCGCAAAAAATACGCCGGATAAAAACTTTCAAAAAGGCTAATCTTTCGGAATCGGGTTCACCTGACTATATAACCTTTACACATAACTGTTTGACTAAGCAACGTAGAACAATGTGTAGTACATTAAAACCATTCCTGAAATAGCATCTAACTAACTAACACAATAATTCTTATCAAAACCCGTCCAGTAGAACTTTTTCAGAAGGCTAATCTTTCATAATCGGAATCAAATATTGAAAAGGCTAATATTTGATTAAAAAAATGGTCATCCGATTTTCGAATTTCCCCGAAAAATTCTAGAATTAAGCAACGTAGAATGATATGTTATGTAATAAAACTTTCCCTAGAAAATTATCAAACAGTGTTATTTCCATCGAAATCCATTCCGCTAAATCTTTTAAAAAGGCTAATCTTTCATAATCGGATTGATCTGATTATAGAACTTTCAATAATAATTCTATTACTAAGTTACGTAATAAAATCTTCCCTGAAAAATTATCTTACAGTTTAAGTTCTACGAAAATCCATTCAGTAGAACTTGAGTTATAAGCAGCCGGAACGAAATTTCATACATGTAGAAGTAAACAGAAGTATATTGTCATTAATATAGTTTGCATTTGAATAAAAAAAAGTACTTTTCGGTTAGCCGAGCGCCAGTGATATATGTACATGTATAAATATATATATATATATATTGTTTGACATTTATGACAAGCGAAATGATTTTACTTTTAAGGTTAACTTATTTACTAACTATTTGTCATGTATACATAAATCAGTATTTGTAAATATTTTACTAAATTTTGCACATAGAATTAATAATCTTTGTTCAAATAACTTTAAAAATCAAAATTTAAAACATATCCTTCAAATTGCACAAGTTTATGGATATCCTTACTATTTAGTTAAATCAATTTTACACATATAAATATAGATTTAATTTGGGTTAAATGTCTGTATTTTTTTTTTTTTTTTTTTTTTTTTTTTGTTAAAATCTCCTTGATAAAAATGATAATCAACTTTTGATTGTTGATATATTTGGCTAAACTATGAATCCTATTGTGTGCGTTGCTGCATAGGATTATCCTAGTTTAATGTCATTCATATTTTAAAATTTAACGTTAATTTTCAACTTTTGACTGTTGATATATTTCGCTAAATTATAACTCATATTAAGAGCATGTGCTGCATAGGATCATCTTAGTTAAAAGTCATTCATAAATTAAAATTTACATGCGGGCAAATTCTATAATTGTTGTTATGATTATATGGAGTTAATATTATTGGGGTTGTAACAAAAGTTAAAATTATCAAGGATGTTACAATGGGTTAATCAATACAATATAATATTAATATGTTAAACATATTTAATTTTAGTAAATATTAAATATTTATTAAATATAGTACACTAATAAACATATCTCTTAGTTTTATATTATTTATTTTATTTTATTATTAGATCATTTAATTTAATTAATATTTATGTTTTTTATATATTTTTTTTTTCATGGTAGATATTATTTAAATAGCTGGATTTAAATTATAATAAGTGCATTACCATAATGAATAATCTATGTTATTTCTAAGTATAATACTAATTTATAAAATGAAAGCATCATATGGATTCTACATTAATGTTTGGGTTAAATTAAGATATATTTTAAATGGGTTAGTTAAAATATAAATTATATTATACTAGTAACTCTTATTCTCTATATATATCATTAATATTAACTAGTAAAATTAATATATTTACACTACATTACAGCTGCATATAAGTAATTATACATACAATATTAAAGTTTTAGTAGAATATCTGTACACCAGATGTCAGCAGCAATGTATTTGATAGTATGCTAAAATAGTCTAATATTTTTACAATAGATAGCAGTAGTATAGCTTATTTAAAATATTAAAACTTGGAAATTTAGTATGGAGGTAATAATATCTATGAAATACTTTCAAATTATCAAGTAATATTATATATTTTAATTTATTAAATTAAAATTAAAATAAAATAATTAATGGTTTTTATTTATATGTATATCATAATTTTTTTTTCTACATTTTTTTAAATGTTGTAATCTATTTAGTTAAATAAAAATAACTGTAACTGTAGGTTACAATTTATGATCTGAAGGATTCTCTATTTAACTGTGAATTTAACCTCTTCTATTGGATACAACTTTGTACATGTGCTCACAATATACTAAATATCTTGGGATATTATCAATATAAGTAATATATATATTTTTTAATTTTTTTAATTCTTTTTCACACTCCTTTTCAAATTGTATGTATAATTTATAATATTCCATTGTAAAGGTCTTGTTATTCAATATTGTTTCAGCGATTGTTCGGGCAAGATATGGCACTATATTTAGCAAAAGCTGGTGTCATATACAGAAAACAATCGTTCTTTGCTTATAAATGTGATTTTCTTGCCCTTGAAAAAGTAAATTACTTTATAAGCTTTTATTTGTGTATATACTCGTGTGGTTTATATTTCATTCCTTATTTTCTATTTATTTAATTTTTTTTTTTCTTCTTCTTAATTTGAATTAATAATGTTACTTTTATTAGGACTACAATTTTAATTTGTAAATTGACAGGGCTCTTTGGTATCGGGATTTCAGTGTATGTGGTCAGTTTCTTATGTTTCAATGGTTAAATTTTACTTAAAGTTTTATATATATATATATATATATATATATATATATATATATATATATATATATATATATATATATATGTATATATTCATACATATAAGTGTATATATATGTATGTATATATATGTATTTGTGTAGATATATGTGTATATATGTGTGTGTGTGTATATATCACTGGCACCCGGCTAAACGAAAAGTAAAACAAGAACGAAAAATCATGCGTCAAGCATAGATTATGTAACACTTTCCAACGCTTCCAGAATAATTTTACAAAACATACCGTTTAATAAGCTAAAAGATAACATCTAAGTAATCCGAATACTTTTATTCAGCCCTGTATAGGATCTATAGATTTGTATATATACTACATAGGATGCTAAATTTTAGTTCAGTTACGAAACGCGTAGCACAGTTTAAAATTCTCCTTCCGTCAGTAAACGGAAATGTATTCGCGAACTTTTGTGCTTCCCTGTATAGGATATACAGAATTTATACACACAACATAATAGACAAAAAAGCGAGTTAAAATTAAAATCGCGATCAGTAACTTAAAACGCACTTCCAGGAATTATTGTTAACTTACAGTAGAGAATTCTTTGGTGTGTCCCTGTAAATGAACGATGACTGCTATACACACAATATTCTGTAGTAAGCCTCTTGTAATGCACCTTAGTGATATATATAAATTTCAATGCGTTTAAAATAGGGAAACATTATTTAAATAAACCGCAGACGATTTTTCTCCATAGACGTAATGTAACAGAATTCTTTTGACTGTCCCTGTAAAGTAACTATAAGTCCTATGCACACCCTATTCCATATTAAGCTTCTTCTAATGCACCTTAGTGATATATATAAATTTCAATGCGTTTAAAATAGTGAAACATTATTTAAATAAACCGTCAATGATTTTCCCCCATAGACCGCAATGTAACGGAATTCTTTTGAGTGTCCCTGTAAAAAAACTATAAGTGCTACACACTTCCGTTGAAATAGGGAACATGCTATAGATAACGACTATAACATATAAAAATTGCAGAGCAATCCGAGCATATTTACGGGAGTTAGAGCACGGACAGACGGCAGACGGCAGACGGCCATACGGCCAGACAAACCGAAGTCATAAACACTTTTCAACTAGGTTGGAAAGTGTTAAAAACAAGAGTAGTGTATATATGGCAGTTCAACATCACCTGAGTCGAGCAGGCGGAAGGCGGAAGGCGCAGGTGGAGCACAGGGGGAGCAGGTGGAGTACAGGTGAGCGGTGGAGCAGGTGAAGGTGGCGATAAGAGCATGAGCACTGATAAGAACGGAGTGTTCGATGGGAGGGGGGTGCGATAAGGATTTCTACTATAAGATAAGGGGATTATTTTAATGAGTTTTAATTGGGGACTTGAAAATTTTCGATTTTTTTTTTCGGTTTTAGCAAAAATATGAATTAAAAATGGTCATTAATTAATTGTAATTGGGGAACTTAGAAATTTCTCGACGCATTTTTTTTTTTTTTTTTTTTTTGCGGAGAATTGGTGGACGAGGTGAATGTCAACTGATTTATTATAGCGAATTAGAAATTTAATTAATTTTAATTTTAATTAATTTTAATTGGGGAACTTAGAAATTTTTCGAAACAAATTTTTTTTTTCAACGAGAGAATGCAGTTTGATTATGAGTATATGCAGTAGAAGTGAATGATTAATTAATTAAAAATAATAATTAAACATAGTAATTAATTTTAATTGCAGAACTTAAGAATTTTCGGGAGATTTTTTTTTTTTTTTCAACGAGAGTAGGGATATACACGTTATACCCGATATACACTTTAGTGGAGAATTTTAAATGTCAATAATGGTTTAATTAAAAACTAGATGGAACCCGTCAAAATTTGACGGCAAACAACTTGATAGTACCATAAAAATAAAATTTATAGTTGCTTTAACTTGACAAATTTCATAGTGGGGGGATAATATGATTAAGTGGTCACAGACCTTTCCAATGATATATCACATGAGGTTGTGTGCAAAATTTAGAAAGTACCCCTTGGGGGGGGGGCAAAGTGGGGAGATGGGCATCGGAGATGCATAATATGATATAAGTGGTCACAGGCCTTTCCAATGATATATAACATGAGGGTTGTGTGCAAAATTTAGAAAGTACCCCTTGGGGAGGGGGGGGGCAAAGTGGGGAGATGAACATCGGAGATGCATAATATGATTAAGCAGTCACAGACCTTTCCAACAATATATGACATGAGGGGTGTCAACAAAATTTAGAAAAGTATCCCTTGGGGGGGTGGGGGGGGGCAAAGTGGGGAGTTGGACATTTGAGATGCATAATATGATTAAGTGGTCACAGACCTTTAAAATGATATATAACATGAGGGTTGTGTGCAAAATTTATAAAGTACCCTTTTGGGGGGGTGGGGCAAAGTGGGGAGATGGGCATCGGAGATGCATAATATGATATAAGTGGTCACAGGCCTTTCCAATGATATATAACATGAGGGTTGTGTGCAAAATTTAGAAAGTACCCCTTGGGGAGGGGGGGGGCAAAGTGGGGAGATGAACATCGGAGATGCATAATATGATTAAGCAGTCACAGACCTTTCCAACAATATATGACATGAGGGGTGTCAACAAAATTTAGAAAAGTATCCCTTGGGGGGGTGGGGGGGGCAAAGTGGGGAGTTGGACATTTGAGATGCATAATATGATTAAGTGGTCACAGACCTTTAAAATGATATATAACATGAGGGTTGTGTGCAAAATTTATAAAGTACCCTTTGGGGGGGTGGGGGGGCAAAGTGGGGAGATGGACATCAGAGATGCATAATACGATTAAGCAGTCACAGACCTTTCCAATGATATATAACATGAGGGTTGTGTGCAAAATTTATAAAGTACCCTTTGGGGGGGGGGGCAAAGTGGGGAGATGAACATCGGAGATACATAATATGATTAAGCAGTCACAGACCTTTCCAACAATATATGACATGAGGGGTGTCAACAAAATTTAGAAAAGTATCCCTTGGGGGGGGTGGGGGGGGCAAAGTCGGGAGTTGGACATTTGAGATGCATAATATGATTAAGTGGTCACAGACCTTTCCAATGATATATAACATGAGGGTTGTGTGCAAAATTTATAAAGTACCCTTTGGGGGGGTGGGGGGGGCAAAGTGGGGAGATGGACATCAGAGATGCATAATACGATTAAGCAGTCACAGACCTTTCCAATGATATATAATATGAGGGTTGTGTGCAAAATTTATAAAGTACCCTTTGGGGGGGGGGGCAAAGTGGGGAGATGGACATCGGAGATGCATAATATGATTAAGCAGTCACAGACCTTTCCAACAATATATAACATGAGGGGTGTCAACAAAATTTATAAAAGTTCCTTCCTTAGGGGGGGGTGGGTGGCGGGATGGACCCCGGAGATGCATAACATGAATAAGCGGTCAAAGACTTTTCCAGCGATATATCACATGAGAGGTGTCTGCAAAATTTAGAAAAGTGTCCCACTTGGGGGGGGGGGGATAGACCCGAGATGCATAATATGATTAAGCAGTCACAGACCTTTCCAATGATATATAACATGAGGGTTGTGTGCAAAATTTATAAAGTACCCTTTGGGGGGGGGAGGGGGGGTGGCGGGATGGACCCCGGAGATGCATAACATGAATAAGCGGTCAAAGAATTTTCCAGCGATATATCACATGAGAGGTGTCTGCAAAATTTAGAAAAGTGTCCCACTTGGGGGGATAGACCCGGGATGCATAACATGAAAAAGAGGTCACAGGCGTTCCAACTTGCAACTTTTTCTCGAAGGCATTTGACAATATTAAATTTTTTTTTACCCAAGACAATTTAACGATATTCTTAATTTTTTTGCGTAATTCGTCAAACGTTCATGGAAAAAATCATGAAATTCGCTAATCAATAGTTGATAAATTATAAAATTCAACAATCGATAGCAGTAAAATCGGTCAATCGATAATGGAAAAATCACAAAATTCATCAAATGGTTCACGTAAAAAAAATTGTCCTGCACACTGATGATATGATCAAAAGGGTTTTGAAGTATAGGACAAAATTAGCACTTGCCAAACAGCGAGTAATCCTGAAAATTTGGCAATGGACTTTATTGCCACCACTGGTCAAACATAATAGTCACACTCACCAATTGCGATGATTGAATGGAAAAAGATTTTTTTCTCCGCTGTCGCTCGACAAATTTCGAAACCATTTGGCGAATTTCACGATTTTTTCTCCGAAATTGACGGATTGTGATTTTTTTTCTCGAAGCCATTTGACGATATTCGAAAACTTTTTCCCCCAAAACCAGTTGATGAATTTTGCGATTTTTCCACTGTCGATTAATGAATTTTGCGATTTTTCCGCTATCGATTGACGAATTTATCAACTATTGATTAATGAATTTCATGATTTTATCCATGAACGAACAAATTGCGCACTTTCTTTCCGCTAATGTTTGACACATTTCGCCCTTTACAATTCAGCCAATGAGTTGAACGTTGTTTCTTTCCAGAAATGTCAAGAATGAAACAATGATTCTTTAGGATGAATTTTCTTCGTTCGATGCACCATGGAAGAATGTGTGCAATGCAGCAACGGGCGTCACAGACTTTTTAGGGCACCTGCAGACTAAAAACATCTAACCAATCTTCGCGGGGGGGGGGGGGGGGGGGGGGGGGAATCACAGATTCCGTCAAATGATTGAGGAAAAAACACTAAATTCATCAAAGGATCATGGGGAAACATGACTTTCGTTAAAAGACATCAGAAAAAACATTAATTATGCAAAAGGATCGTGAAAGATAAGCAAATTTTGTCAAAGAATCGCAAAAAAGGAAAGTTCACCAAAAGGTCATGCTTTTTTACTAAATTTCGTCTAAAAATTGCGGAATAAAATGTATTTTATCAAAGAATCGCTGGAAAATGCGAATTTCGTTAAGGATCATGAGAAAAATGCGAAATTCTTCAAAGGATCGCTGAAAAAACATGAATTTCGTCAAAGAATTGCTGAAAAAACATGAATCTCGCCCAATAATAGAAAAATCATGGTTCATAATCATTATATCTAGTAGTATATGTAAATACAGTTTGTGATATAAGACAAAATTAACACTCACCAATCGGCGAGTAATACTGAAAATTGGTAATTGATGTTATTGCCAGTACTGGCTAAACTTAATAGTCACACTCGCCAATTGCGATGATTGAATGTAAAACGAAATTTTTTTCCCGCTGTCACTCAAAGAATTTTTAAACCATTTGGTGAAGTTTTTCCCGAAACCATTTTGTGAATTTCCCGATTTTTTCTTCAAAATCATTTTTCAACAATATTCGACCCAATACGCATGCGTCAAAAAAATCGCCGGCCAATGAGGTGAGAGTCTATTACTGTCTCTATTAACGTGTTTGGGATCATCTCCTGTTTTTTTTTTTCTTGCACATTGCATTAAACCTAGGAAGGTATTTATATAGAACTCACTGTGGAGTGTTTAGAAGGTATTTATTTTATTTATTATAATTTGTATGAATACTTAGGTGTCCATTTCGGATTTACTGTTTAAAAATGAATTTAGGCTCATTTAACATTCGCAAAATCAATCCCGATGGAAATTGTGTTTTTAGATCTCTATCATTTTGTGTATATAGTACAGAAAATAATTATTCAAACGTACGTAAAATATCGTAGAACACGTAATACAAAATTGGACCACTTATAGTCCGTTTATTATCGGGGATGAATCTTATGGTGTTCCGATTGCTAATGAAAACGATTATGTAAATATATGGTTCTTCATAGAAGTATGTGCTTCTTCACACTTCAATAGAAGCATTGTTTAAATTAATATAATTCTACAAATATGATGCAGTTTTAAAATATTGAGTAATGATTAATATAGTCAAGGAATCTACTCATATACGTAATTAAGTTTTGGTACTTCTCTATTATCTCATCGACCACTTTTCATAACAAAAAACTATCGCCAAACTGTAACGCCAAATAAACGGGAGAACGTTGTCATTAATACGCGCAAATGTTGAATTAAAAACCACTTGACTACATAACAAACACGTATAATGCTTCCGACATCAAGTAAATGGGATTGCATTTTTGGCATTTAATCATACATTTTGGCAATAGTATTTTGTTATGAAAAGTGGACGATGGGATAATAGAGAAGTACCTAAGTTTTTTATACCAATTTTGAAAATTTATCTTTTTTTGACATTTAAAAAAAATAACAGAAAAAACATTACAAATTTGCCCATTTGCTCAGCGGTCAAAGGATTAAGAAAATATTAATGATTAGCGGAACTGGTTCTAGCTATGAAGTAATATTATTTTGCTCAAAAACCCCCAGCAAAAAAATAATTACAAAGAATAAGTAATCGTCTTTAAATATACAAAAAACAATGTGATTAATGGCCAGGATTTTTTTACATATAACATTTTTTATATACAAAATAAAAAACGAAATAACCTCATTCATTTCACCCGATGTCAAAAATAGTTTTGTTTTCCACATTCTTGGGCAAAGCACTAAATCAATAAAATCACCAATTTGTGACAAATTATGAGTTTCATATGAATCGCCCATGAACGGACATGCAAACTGGTAAAAAATGAATGTAATAAATTAAAACATTCAAGATTTGTATACATACAAACAATACAATGTAAATATTAATATTGTTTGTATATATACTTCTTTGTATACATATATTGTTTGTATACATACAAACAAATATAATGTAAACATTATTCAAATATTAAGAGTTTACAAATCAAAACATTCTAAACATTTGTATACATACAAACAATATAATGCATACATACTCTTTACAAATTAAATAGCACACTTATGTAATGACAAAACTTTTAAATCGAATAGAGATAATATATTTCTGTTAAAAAATAATGCTAAAGTTCAGACTTACATATATTATACATTCACATAAAGCTAGTCACATTCCTGCATATTTATTAAATATTTAGTTGCTAAATATAGAAATAATATTTTATAATTTATATTCAGGCGCTCAGATTCGCTTTTTTCGAACACATAATAATAAAAATATTACTACGGTGCGTACTGTCTTTTGACATTATATTTACATAATCGAATTCATTATCAATCGGAACACCATAAGATTCATTCCCGATAATAAACAGACCATAAGTGGTCCAATTTTGTATTACGTGTTCTACACGTTTGAATAATTATTTTCTGTACTATATAAACAAAATGATAGAGATCTAAAAAAAAAATTTCCATCGGGATTTCGCCAACTTATGAGCCTAAATTCATTTTTAAACAGTAAATCCGAAATGGACATCTAAGTATTCATACAAATTACAATAAATAAAATAAATAAATAAAATAAATACCTTCTAAACACTCCACAGTGAGTTCTAGATAAATATCTTCCTAGGTTTAACGCAAAGTGACAACAGAAAAAAACAACAGATGATACGATCCCAAACACGTTTGTAGAGACAGTCATAGACCCTCACCTCATTGGCCGGTGATTTTTTGACGCATGCGTATTCGATCGAATTTCGATGGAATAGATTTGACAGAATTACCAAACAGCTTTAAATATATGGATGGTGATTAATTTTAATTGGGGAACTTAGACATTTTTCGAAGCAAATATTTTTTCAACGAGAGTAGGCTATTTGTTATACATGTTAGAGTATATTTGAGGAGAATTTTAAAAGTCAATAATGGTTTAATTAAAAAGGGTCATTAATTAATTTTAAGAAATTTTGGCGAGATTTTTTTCCCCTCAACGAGAGTACGCAGTTTGCATGTGCAGTAGAATGGAAGATGCTAGTAATTAAAAAGGGTCATTATTAATTTTAATTGGTGGACTTCAACATTTTTGGGGCAAACAGGCGCGTTTTAATGAATTCGATATAGGTTGTGGTAAAAAATACAGGGTCCCGTATGAATTATACTGTATTCAATTTAATAGCTACCCCCTCCCCCTTCCCCTCGCCACTTTCTTTACCAAGAGGGCCCCTTCGATAGACTAACAATACACACTTCCAAAAGTATAGAGTACTATAAAAAGAATTTTAACGTATATGTAAATAAACAAGTATGTAAAATCAGGCATAGCGGCATAATTCATGAATCACTTTCCAACATTATCGAAATGGTATGCGAACAAAGTATAATTTTACCATCGAGTGCATAGTGAATTAAAAATAGTGATCCGATCCCCTTTAGAATAAAAAGGCGCCATTTACAAAAATCCAATTATGCATAAGAACCCTTCCTAAAATCAGATAATTTACACCTTACCTTTTTTTAAAATTCAAGTTAGGTTAAAAGTACAACTTACACATCGATAGGTTCAAAATACACGGACCCTTCGAAAGAAACTGGAAACAGTTATAGGTATTAAACTACCTTCATAAAATAATGCGACTATGTGTGTCCCAGGGTCCTTCACAAAATAAATGAGATACGTACCCTTCGAAAGAACCCTTCACAAAAAAATTATAGGAGTTTCCTTCACAAAAATTGAAATGCGTGTTAGAGGAATCATATGATATAAGAAAATAATTAATATATTTTTTTAACTGGGCACTCCTCCGCCCGCTATTTTTTATATAGCGCCCCAGTATTTTTGCAGCAAACTCTTTTTTCAAGAGTGTATGAAAACTGTTAGGCTCATATGAAAAATTAGCCCTTAGACGAAAGAAATGCAACTTATGAAGAAAAATAATTATATTTTTTAAACTGGGCCCTCCACCGCCCGCTATATTTCTTATAGCGCCCCAGTTTTTGTGAAGAATTTAACAGCAAGCTCTTTTTTAATTCAATATTTCATATATGAAAACTATTATTCTCATATGAAAAATTCGCACGTAGGCGAAATAAATGCAACTTATGAAGTAAATAATAAGTATTATTTTTTACTAAAATCATTCAGAATTAATAGTATCTAATTTTTTATATGTGAAAATTAAATTCTCTAACCTTTCCATGCTACACAAGTCCAGGCAGGCTTTCTTATTGCTATAGTCATCGGAGGTAATCCCCAACCCTGTTTGAATAAAAA
The DNA here is from genome assembly GCA_963931845.1 of Maratus michaelseni. NCBI lineage: Eukaryota > Metazoa > Arthropoda > Arachnida > Araneae > Salticidae > Maratus > Maratus michaelseni. The sequence continues at coordinate 1,979,896 of OZ007597.1, read as the reverse complement.
GGGCCCTTCACAAAAATCCAATTATGCATAAGAACCCTTCCTAAAATCAGGTAATTTATACCTTACCCTTTTTTTTTAAATTCAAGTTAGGCTAAAAGTACAACTTACACATCGATATGTACAAAATATAGAAATCCTTGGAAAGAAACTTGAAAAGTTATAGATATTAAGCTACCTTCACAAAATAATAAAACCGTATTCGAATCCCAGAGCCCTTCACAAAATAAATCCAATAGATTCATGTTACATTACGGTAATAGGAATACGAGAGAGGCATTGACCTTTCATAAAAATGCAAGGTTCGCTGTTTGAATGAAAAGGCCCCCTTTCACCATATACCCTGTAAAAATATTATGATTCCACAGATATTTTAAGAAATAGACTGATATTTTCAAATGAGTACGTATTCATGCGATGTGAAAATAGGTTTTACACGAATGCCTTTTTTAGTTTAACGTGTAAAATATAAATTTTAGAAAAAAGATTCATGTTTTACCAAATTTTTCATACAAATCTGTAAAATAAGGTAGAGCGTTTCATGAAAAATAATTGAATTTCGAGTGATTATGCTTTTAAAAAAATATTTTAGCATTGAAATTAAGAAAAAAAGACGGCTATCCCTTTTCCCCTCAATAGACGGATTGCTAAATCACAATGAGTCATATTAGCAGATAAGCGAAGATCTTGCTTTGACTTGATTCCTTTCTTAGATTATGAATCACTCACGATAAGAAATACCTGACACATTTTTTGTAGGCAAATGTACGAAATTAGCTATATAGTATTCCACTTATTAATCTGTTAAGTTTTAAAATGCTTCAATGAAAAATAATAACTAAGAAATAAAATTAAAAAATGTTCATTAATTAATTTTAATTGGTGAACTTAAACATTTTTGGACCAAACAGACGTGTTTTAAGGAAATCGATGCATGTTATGGTAAAAAATACAGGGTCCAGTATGAATTATACTACACTATATTTAACAGCTACCCCCTTCCTTTTTTTACCCAGAGCGCCCCCTTTGATAGAAGTTAGGCTTCACACACACAATATACACACTTAAAAAAAATATAGAGTGATATAAAAAGAAGAATTTCAACGTATATATATATATATATATATAATTGTAAATTATGAAAAATCATGAATAGTGGTATAATTTATGAATCACTTTCCAACATTATTGCAATATTATGTGAACTAAATATAATTTTACAATCTAGTGTAAGTCAGATTTTACTTTCAAATGTTTAAATTTATGAATGGAGAGGTAACATGCTTGTGAAAGGTCTATTTTTAAGACGAAACAGTGTGTGAAGGGTCCTGTTTTAAGGTTAAAAGTTTCGTGAAGGGCCCTGTTTAAGTTTCGTGAAGGGGTCTGTTTAAAGGACCATGCTTTGAAATGACTTACGAACGGACACTTTATTCCTAAACATATTCACAACTACAACTTTGTATACATTATGAAAATACATGATTATATTTATTCATTATGCCATAGTTTTTGAAATATTTTTCCAAAGTTAGATTCATACAATAAAGCGAGATTGATACCGTTAATGTATACGAATTCCTTCATGTTACCCTCTATAGCTTCAACTCGATTCGTTATATATGCTTCAATGAAAAATAATAACTAAGAAATAAAATTAAAAATAGTAATTAAAAGGTAGCATTATGAATTTTTGGGATAAGAGATTGGTGTTAATTAAATAGGTTAATGAATCTAATTCGATACAAGTCTTGCTAAAATAGAAATTACGCTGAAAATACAGAGTCCCTTATAATATATATGAATTACACTGCACTAAATTTAATACCACCCTCCCCTATTTTCATAGAAATGGCTTCAATATAATTTAGGTTAACAATATTCACTTAAAAAAAAATACATAGTGACACACAAGAAGGATATGAATTCAATATGTACTACTACTTATGCAAAATATAATTTCACTTATCGCATAAAATATATTAACAAGTCCTGTAAAAATATATTGAGAAGACATGAACTATTAATACATGATTTAAAATATAATGGCTATATAAAACATATATATATATATATATATATATATAGAAATATATATATAAAAATTTATCGTTACCTAAAAATTTCAAACACGATTTACTGGACTTCACCGAAATTCAACTAGATTCTTCACCACGTGGTTCGATGACATCACTGATCGCGATAACATTCTAGATAAGATTCACTGATAATTCACTGATAAAAACACATTTCAATTCATTTATTCTAAAGCAAGTATACGAGTTGATTGTAAGGTCTAGGTATGTAGATATATATAGTAGGTTAGTAGTAATATATCTTTAAAGTACTTTTTATTATGTGTTAAAGGAAATGGTTATTTTTTCTTTACGTAGGGCAGTCAAAATTAAAACATAAAATATTAAATTTAATCTTTAGTAATATAAAGACTTACACCTACAGAAACGCAGACATCCTTTTAGTTATATTCATGCAGACTTTAAGATATATCACATATGTTCTTTCTTTTACCATGACACATAGGGATTTTTTTTAAATGTATGTCACGTGACTATCTAAAGCGAGATTGATACTTAAAACCATTAATATATGTGAATTCTTTCGTATAGCCCTGTATAGATGCTACTCACCATATATACACGTATATATATATACTAAGTCTGTTAAGTTTTAAAATGCATCATTGAATATTCAATGAAAAATAACAACTAACAAATATTAATTAAGAGATATGCTAATGTTCGGACTTATAAAATTTTTGGGTGAACAGATCGGTTTTAATTAAATATGTTAATGAATCCAATTCAATACAAGTCGTGTTAAAAGAGAGATTATAGTGAAAATAGAGGATCCCCTATAATACACACTAATTATACTGCATTGATGCACTACCCCACTTATATTATCACAGAAATACCTTCGATAAAATTTAGACTATCAATACATACAAAATATATACAGAGTGCCCAGAAAAAGGGTAGGAATGAATGAAGAATTTTAACATAAATTAAAAAATAGGATCTACAGTAAGTGACTATAAATAAATATGAAGGAAAAATCATGCGTCATGGTATACTTTATGAAACACTTTCCAAATGGGACTATCGTTAATACTCTGAAAAACTATTGAAATATGTGAATTAGAATAAATAATTCATACTGGAAATGTATTTTTTAAAAAAATTACAGATTTCGTTTCTTTCTTTTTTTTTCACTTAGATATAATTATAAGGCTTCTTTTACAATAAAGACCTGATTCTTGTGGAGAGATTGAAAACTAGTATTTTATTGAATCGGCCTATATATGTTGGGTTTGCTATACTAGAGGTCTCTAAACTTTGCATATATGATTTCCATTATAACTTTATAAAGAATACTTATCTTACCATATTCAAACACACAATATTTATAAGGATATAGAACAATATCGTGATTTCTTTAACTTCTCTAAGTATTCAAAACCACATCGTCTAAACCGCACAAATTTCGAACCCACAAACATATAATCAGACTTGTCATTTTATACCCAGGACGCTAACCACAGGGATAAGTGAGCCCCCGCTTATTTTATAGTCACTACGCTGACTATTGGGCTTAGTGAGTCCCAGGCTAACTTATACCCACCACGCTAACTATTGGGCTTAGTGAGCCCCCGCTTATTTTATAGTCACCATGCGAACTATTAGGGTGAGTGAGCACCAGGCTATTTTATACCCACCACGCTAACTACTGGGCTGAGTGAGCCCCAGGCTATTTTATATACATCACACTAACTAGTGGGCTTAGTGAGCCCCCACTTATTTTATAGCCACCACGCTAACCACAGGGCTAAGTGAGGCCCCGCTTATTTTATAGTCACCACGCTAACTACTGGGCTGAGTGACCCCCAGGCTGTTTTATACCTACCATGATGACTACTGGGCTGATTAAGCCCCAGGTATTTTATAGCCATCACGCTAACTACTGGGCTGAGTGAGCCCCAGGTTATTTAGTCGCATGAATATGATTTCCAAGGTATATGTCCTAACTTGATTTAGACCATTGCCTATGGTCTAAATGACTATGATTAGACTAAGCTGCATTATTAAGCTGCGAAGTAAATTGGTAAACTCTGTACATTTCTCTCGATAACTCACTTCTATTTTATTAAATTATTTAGAAATCAGCATAGTTTATTAAAATTATATACATTCTCATTAGTTTATGAATCTACTAACTTATAATATCGATATGGTAACTTGGATTATTAGTATTCCCACTTGAAAATTTCTTTCGTAAATTTAATATGATAAACACTAACATGAGACTGACTAAACTTTTACCATTTTCATTTCAACTTAGTTTTAGGAAATTTATCTACATAGCTTTAAATTTTACTATTTAGTAAGTCTATTATTCCAAAGTATTATTTTTTAGTTCTAATATTCAAAACATATTCATATCGTTTTACATAGTAGGTATCAAATTAAATTAAAGTCATATTAAAAATATATACACAAATACTATTCTGTGTTAGGTAAGAACATTAAGTCTCATTAACATATTTAATTAAAACCGATCTGTTCACCCAAAAATTTTATAAGTCCGAACATTAGCATATCTCTTAATTATAAGAAATATAGCGGGCGGTGGAGGGCCCAGTTTAAAAAATATAATTATTTTTCTTCATAAGTTGCATTTTTTTCGTCTAAGGGCTAATTTTTCATATGAGTCTAACAGTTTTCATACACTCTTGAAAAAAGAGTTTGCTGCAAAAATACTGGGGCGCTATATAAAAAATAGCGGGCGGAGGAGTGCCCAGTTAAAAAAATATATTAATTATTTTCTTATATCATATGATTCCTCTAACACGCATTTCAATTTTTGTGAAGGAAACTCCTACAATTTTTTTGTGAAGGGCTCTTTCGAATAGGGTACGTATCTCATTTATTTTGTGAAGGACCCTGGGACACACATAGTCGCATTATTTTATGAAGGTAGCTTAATACCTATAACTGTTTCTAGTTTCTTTCGAAGGGTCCCTGTATTTTGAATCTATCGATGTGTAAGTTGTACTTTTAACCTAACTTGAATTTTAAAAAAAGGTAAGGTGTAAATTATCTGATTTTAGGAAGGGGTCTTATGCATAATTGGATTTTTGTAAAGGGCGCCTTTTTATTCTAAAGGGGATCGGTTCACTATTTTTAATTCACTATGCACTCGATGGTAAAATTATACTTTGTTCGCATACCATTTCGATAATGTTGGAAAGTGATTCATGAATTATGCCGCTATGCCTGATTTTACATACTTGTTTATTTACATATACGTTAAAATTCTTTTTATAGTACTTTATACTTTTGGAAGTGTGTATTGTTAGTCTATCGAAGGGGCCCTCTTGGTAAAAAAAGTGGCGAGGGGAAGGGGGAGGGGGGAGCTATTAAATTGAATACAGTATAATTCATACGGGACCCTGTATTTTTTACCACAACCTATATCGAATTCATTAAAACGCGCCTGTTTGCCCCAAAAATGTTGAAGTCCACCAATTAAAATTAATTAATGACCCTTTTTAATTACTAGCATCTTCCATTCTACTGCACATGCAAACTGCGTACTCTCGTTGAGGGGAAAAAAAATCTCGCCAAAATTTCTTAAGTTCTCCAATTAAAATTAATTAATGACCCTTTTTAATTAAACCATTATTGACTTTTAAAATTCTCCTCTAATATACTCTAACATGTATAACAAATAGCCTACTCTCGTTGAAAAAATATTTGCTTCGAAAAATGTCTAAGTTCCACAATTAAAATTAATCACCATTTTTAATTAAACCATTATTGACTTTTAAAATTCTCCACTAACGTGTATATCGGGTATAACGTGTATATCCCTACTCTCGTTGAAAAAAAAAAAAAAAATCTCGCGAAAAGTCTCGGGAGTTCTGCAATTAAAATTAATTAATTACTATGTTTAATTAGTATTTTTAATTAATTAATCATTCACTTCTACTGCATATACTCATAATCAAACTGCATACTCTCGTTGAAAAAAAAAATTTGCTTCGAAAAATTTCTAAGTTCCCCAATTAAAATTAATTAAAATTAAAATTAATTAAATTTCTAATTCGCTATAATAAATCCATTGACATTCACCTGGTCCACCAATTCTCCGCAAAAAAAAAAAAAAAAAAAAAAAAAAGCGTCGAAAAATTTCTAAGTTCCCCAATTACAATTAATTAATGACCATTTTTAATTCATATTTTTGCTAAAACCGAAAAAAAAAATCGAAAATTTTCAAGTCCCCAATTAAAACTCATTAAAATAATCCCCTTATCTTATAGTAGAAATCCTTATCGCACCCCCTCCCATCGAACCCTCCGTTCTTATCAGTGCTCTTGCTCTTATCGCCACCTTCACCTGCTCCACCGCTCACCTGTGCTCCACCTGCTCCCCCTGCGCCTTCCGCCTGCGCCTTCCGCCTTCCGCCTGCTCGACTCAGGTGATGTTGAACTGCCATATATACACTACTAACAAGTAATATAAAAACTTTTTTTTAAGTCAATTTCTACTTAGGTCAAATAGAAATTTTTTTCCAGCGATCTACACGCTTCGCCACTGACGGTATTTATTCCTAAATTTATATCCTGCTAAATATCTTACATAAGAGAAATTTTTGAAATGTATTAAAAAATAAATAAAAAATAAATAGCTAAAATACCAAAAATTAATAGCTCGAAAAGTATTTCTCACAAAATTGTTAGACAAACTGCGTTAGAAAGTTAAAAAAATTGTATTTTTCTTGATATAAATTTAAAATCTAATGATTATGCCGTTTTTCAAATATTGAATTTCAAAAATTACCAAACTTCACAATAAAGTGCCATAGCGATGTTACAGTTAACGATAATACAGTTTTTTTTCAAATATTAATTAATTAACTATATTTTATTATTTAATTTTAGTTTTATACTTCATTTCTGTTCAAAAGTAGAGACTCACTCCACATTTATAGTCTCCTTCGCCCGCGAGTCGCCTGATCTTCGTCCGTGAACAGCCCCATTATCTTTTTACGTGTGAAGGTGAGACTATAAATATGGAGTGAGTCTATACTTTTGAACAGAAATGAAATATAAAATTAAAATTAATTAATTAAATTTAATTAATGAATTAATATTTGAAAAAACTGTATTAACATCAATTGTCATCCAGTACAAGTTTAAAAAAATGTATTTGAACTTGATAGGATGAATAGAAAATATTTTATTAACGATTGAAAATTTGAACAAGATATATAAATATATAGAGAGTGTGAGCTAATAGTAGGAATTGAAAAATACTGCAAAAATGCTGTCGTACACTTGAAAAAACACCTTTCGGCTTAAAATCTCTCACCAAAACTGTTTTTCTTTTTTTTTCTTTTCTCTCTTTAAAAATAAAAAATAAAATTAGTAATAGGTTTTTCTTTTATTTTTCCAGATGTATAGCCATTTCAATTCTTTCTGAAAAAATAAAAAAATAAATAAAAAAAAAATAAAATAAAAATACTTTTTGGCTTAAAATCAAATTGTTTGGGATCAAAAGTAAAATCAAAATCGCCAAAAACAGAAGATAAATCTCTAAATATTGTTTCAATAGCAATCTTGCCTCTTGAATAATTTTTTAAGCATTACGAACATTCCCAATCCTGTTTAAATTAAATATTTTCGTTTTATAATATTATCTCTCCCCAAAACTCTTTTTTCTTTTTTTATCTTTTCTTTCTCTTTCTTTTTTCTTTCTTAAAAAAAAAAATAGCAACAGTTTTTCTTTTATTTTTCGAGATGTATAGCCTTTTCATTTCTTTCTGCAACAATAATGGTCGCCAAAAAATTAGCAATGGTAACCTTTTCGGCCAAAATAACAGAACTTTCTATCATAATTCTATAACTAATATACGTAGAACATTGTGTTAGATACTAAAACCTTCCCTGAAAAATTATCTCTCGAACAGTGTAAGTTCCATCAAAATCCATTCGGCAGAACTCGATTTATAAGTGCAAAGTCCAGACCACCAAGTTGTAGGATTAGTGTGCTTTGCTAATTCCCATATTGATTTGCTGCTACAAAAGCCAAATGAAAGTTATGCCCCACTGGGCATAACTTTTTCAATATGTAATTCAAGATTAACTGTTTTCTTTTTCTTCTTGTTGTTTTTGTGATGAAAGTAAAAAGCTTAGAAATATTATCATCTGACAAATACTGCCCCTGATAGCGTGGATCTAATAAATTTGTTGTTGCATGGATTTACTGTCAACAAACTATTTTTCTCCTTTTTAAAATTTCCATAATTTTTTTTCTTTCTGGAAATTTAAGGGGAAGTAATTAAATTACTACTGATTGCATCGACTATATTAGATCAAAGTTGTGCAACATCAGACAGCAAAGCATCGTTCGATTCAGATTGTGATAAAGCTAAAGCTATAGGCTTTAAAATCTTTAACGAATTTTGTTATTGTCCCCAGGGCACATCATTAGTTAATATTAACCGCCGGATTTCTCTATCCATGTTTACATCTTTTTTTATAGCAATTTCTTGCATTACTAGGTAACTTGTGAGTTGTCGCTTTATTATTACATATTTTTTCGTTTTGCTGCTTTTAAAATGCAGAAGATAATATATGAATTGCTTTAATGTGTTTCACTAACTTTTTTTTTTGTTTTTTTAGGAATGTTTTTTCCATGGATTGAAGACTCTTGATGTCACTTATAACTAAATTTTCCGAGGGCAACACAACCCAATGCTGTTATATTTGGGTATTTTTCTGCTACAATTTCCTGTGCTTCTTCCATTGTCAGTGATTAAGGCGAAACATTTCTCACAGCCAATCTTTAGAATGACTTGAATCATTTGATTGCTTACGTATTCGGCAGTATGTTTTTTTTTTCTCATGCATCAATAGTCTTAGAAAACACAGGTATATCTAAATATGATAAAATACAGTGTGTTGATTCCGGTACAAACTCATCCAAATCATGGATGGAAAACAAAGGATTATTTTCATTGTTGCAGAGAAAAGAGAGGTAATAACAGATATTCAGGCATGTGGATTTTGCACGTATTGTTTAATTTGCACTTTATATTTTGGTTAAAATATTTCTGCGTGTGTTACTTTGTAAGTGAATAAAAATCCTTATTTACTGTGACGTGACGAGAATAGTGTCTATTAGGTTTATTTTATCTGTATGCATTATAACTTTATTGATGTCATTTTTATTCATTACAATTAAATAGAAAATATATTTTTATTTGAATTCATGGTCATTTTATCATGAAAGAGTATACTATAATAACACACATACTTTATTATAAAAAACACACAATTTTTATTATAAACACATACAAATTATTTTACCACACAATGATCTGTTTATTATAAAACAAACACAATTGATTCTACCGGGCTGCCATACAAAGCAAAATCTCCCCAAAATCAGCGGGTTGCCCAGGCCATAAAATGGCCATTTTGGCACCAAAAAGATACACCGGTGCGTCTGCGACATCTGTACCCAAATGAGAACTATATCTATATCTGCATATTTTTATTAATTAAGAAAGATCTGTAATTTCTTTTCTGTTCTGTCATCTTATTGACACAAGATTAACAATTTGTTGTTAAAACTCCAGGGGATCTGAACTTAACGTTTTATTTAAGTTTTCCTTAATGTCGATGAATAGTATGTAAACATGTTTACATTTCTTAGAGTACAGGTCAGTCAGTAAAAACTATTTGTACTTTTGCATTCAATATACATCTGTCTCCTTTTACTAATTAAAACATATCTGCAATTTCTCTTCATCTTATTCACATCAGATTACAAATTTGTTGCTAAAATCCCAGAGGCCCATGCATTAACCAGGCCCTCAACTTAACGTTTCATGCCAGTTTTCCTTATTGTTGATGAATATTTTTATGAATTATTTCAAATTTTAAGTGAAAACTATAATTTATACCCACCGTCCTAGAACGAAAATTTACACTAGTGTCTATATATAATGAAGCACTATTTCTTCTAACCATCTAAAATTAATGAGATGCAAAATACGTCTTTTAAAAGGAAGTACCTGCTGGGTAACTGATATGAAAGTCTAATTAATTTAAATTCTTGATCACACTATTTATTTTCAGTTATTGAGAGTGGAGTTCCTGATGCATAAATTGCTCTAGCAATCAATGTCTTCTTTGTATTTTGTTTCTTTAAATGACTTTGTCATCAAATGATGCAATAGTTGATATTCGTTGCATTTGGAATCTTTTTTTCAAGAGTCTGATTGTCACCTGAATATTACGATGTTGTAAAATTTCTAGAACTAGAAGCTTGTTTCGGACTTTGGGACCAGATAAGCTTCTAGGTTCAACAGCTTGAGGTTTATCAGGATTATCATAAGCCACTGAAGAAAGTAACTTTTTTTTATAACAATAGGACATTTTTAACAGTATAAAATGTACTTTCTCCTTCGTGTGGCATTTGTAAATGCATATTTTGTTGTAGAATGTAGTGTTTTTGTCATTGCTTTAGACAAAATACTATTTTGAATTATTAACCGTGTTTTAAAATTTAATTTCATTCTAATACAAATGAAATTATAAGGAGTCCAAGGCAATATCTTGCATACATGGAAAGAAAGTATATATATTTTTAAAATAAAAGTATAAGAACATAAAAAAGAAGAAAAATTTTTCCATTAAAGAAAATTACAGTTAAAAAAGGTTTTAAACATAAAAAGCAGAAAATGAAGAACACGGTGATTTCCAATTTAATGGAATATATCTGACTGTTTATGAATATTAAGTGTACTTTACAGAGCAACAATACACTCATTAATTATAAATCTTAGACAAAATAATATAAATAAATAAATAAATGCCGAAAATTATAGATAAAATTATTTCGTAGTTTTATTGTATTTGGCCCGGTAAATTCTATTGATTATTTTAGACTTTTACTCTTTTTTACACAAATTATTATTGCTATTTATTTCAAGAAGATATAATTAAGATACAATTTTTGCATATAAAAATACTTGAAAAACAACAATTTGTACAAATCTAGTTATTCACGTGGAAATTTAGAATGTTCGTATAATTTCTCATTATAGCCTCTTCCTAATGAACTTGAAATTTTATATGGCTCTATGGAACTTCAGAGACATAATGAAAAAATGATATAAATTCATCCACAGAACACTTTTTAAAAATTTAGAATTTTCAAAATGTGCAGGAACAAAATACGTTCTAAAATTGCGATATCTGTGATATAGTTGTTATAGAAGCTTAGAATTTGACATGTCGATTACATTTAACCTGTGAATTCTAGCTAAGAAATGTTTCTAAAAATTACTAAATTTCAAATGAAAAATAAAATGAGCAGAAAACCTTCCAAATACATTCTAAATTACTATTTATTTGGAATTCATTTTAGCTCTTCTCATTCATTTAAGTCTGATGTTCGCCCAATGCCGTATAGGAATGAAGTTTACTCAAAATGTGACTTAATTAGTAATTTTTGAGTTATACATAGTTGCCAACCTCCCGATTTTTTTCATACCAATATTTTTATTTAAAAATATTTGTTTTATTTAATGATACAATTTCTGCAATTTAATAAAGCGAAAAATTTGTAAAATTTTATTGGTATTAAAAAAATCGGGAGGTTGGTAACTATGGTTATATGTGGCAGTAAAATTTCCTCTAATGAAAATAGGAACACAAATACTACTTGGCATATTTAAAAAAATACACGAGCAGAGCTGCGAGTTTTGCTAGTTCCTTGTATAAAAAGAAAACTCTTTATTTAAAATGAATATAATAATTAAAATACAAATAGAAAAACCGATACAGATATATATATGGTGATTTATATAAATATATAGTTAAACAAAAATATGATTGCAATCTCCTGTTTAGATGAAATCCCTTTTAGATGTAAAACAAGTCAGAGAAAAGATTAATTGTTGATTTGAAACGGTTGTATCTAACTAATGGTACCCTTCCTAAGTATTTACTAATGGAATGCTGCTTACGAAGAGCGGTTTGAAGTAGTTTAGATTTCAAGTATCAAAATGGCGTTTATTTTTTTAAATCCTAAAATATATCGAAGGAAAATCGCTTCCCTTACAAATAGATTGAGTACTTGATTGGTAATGATGGATTATCAGGAATACACCATTATGCAGAAGTGTGTCAGGTTTTAGGCGTAGCTGTGGAACCGAAGAACTTGAGGGGCTTCCAAAATTGGATAAAAATTATAGGACGATACTTTCTGTGGCAATGTGAACCGACAAAACAAAATCCAAAGAGCAGCAGGAACTTGCAACCGATGTGTCAGTAGCCTGCTGGCTACTTTTTTAAAATGAAGAATATAAACATGGAACATAAGCTAATTGTTTTTTACTTTATTCTATCTTTACAAGAAGAAAGTATTGGATTCATGAAAATTTTCGACTTCCGGTTTTCAACGGATTTATACGTTTTAGAAGGTCCTGAACACAATTTGACTGTTTTTAGAAAATGTCTGTCTATGACTCTGTCTGTCTGTCTGTATGTGACAAAAATTTTGTGGGCTCTCTATCTCAAGAACTAATGCTCGGAATTTAATAAAAAATTATATTTAGTTAGTCCTTGATATAAATTGGTGCTGATTAGTTTTTGGTAAAAATCGCCCAGCAGGTGGCGCTTCTATGCAGCATTTTCTGCGATTTCCGCAATAGCTCTATCTCAAGAACTAATGCTCAGAATTTAATACAGGGTGACAAAAAATATCTTGGACAAAGTTTCAAACTAAAAGTCTGTAACTACCACTGAAGTTATAAAGTTATTGTCATAGGGAATTGATTATAGAAAGTTACTAAACATGTGTAAGTAAGTCAGTTGTGATAACCATTATGGTTAACAAACGATCTGCCATACTTGAATTACATAAGCAAGGAATGAAAAACGTGAAATTGTTCAACGATTGAAAATGCCTAAGCAGACGGTTTCATACACAATCAAATGGTTAAAAGAACTCGGACATGATGGTGACAGATCAGAAAGAGGAAGAAAGTGCACAGTTAACACATCAAGAAACCGGGTAGTTATCAAAAAGAGAGTTCAACGAAATCCTAGGATTTCAATGAGAAAGGTTGCTAGAGAGATGAAGATCAACAAAGAAACCGTACGTTTGATGGCAAGAGTAGAGCTTGATCTTCACCCTTACAAAATGAAAGAGGCTCAAAAGCTAACAGCAGAGATCAAACGCACAAGACTTCAAAGTTGTAAAGAACTGTTAAAGCGGGCCGTAGGTGATTGATGGCAAACATTTGTCTTCACAGATGTGAAACTGTTTCCGATTGAACAAGCTCACAATAGCAATAATGATACAGTTTGGTCAGCAGAAGCACCTGGACCTTCTTGCAATGTTTAACGGCGTCAATGACCCCAATCTGTAATGGTTTGGGGTGGTATATGTGCCTGTTGGAAAACACCACTTGTTTTTGTTGATCAAGGGATAAAGATTAATCAACAAACATATCGCAAACTCATTTTGGAAGATGTTGTCTTACCTTGGTCACAAATGTTTTTTGGAAACAAAAGATGGAACTTCGAACAGGATTCCGCACCTGCATACAGAGCTAAAGTCACTCAAGATTGGTGCAAGACACATTTTCCTGACTTCATTGGAGTAAATGGAGACTTCATAAAATATCAGTAAGTGGGTTGCGACCCATATCCGAAAATTTTGTGACATATTTAAAGCTCTGTATTAAGGCTAAAGGGACCCACTTTGAAAATTTGTAAATATATTAGACGAAATAATGTATTCATATTTATTTTGAAGTTTGGTCGTAATATTTTCATTAGCATCAAAGTTATAATGCATCATGTGTGTCCAAGTTATTTCTTGTCACCCTGTAAAACTTTATATCCAGTTATTCTCTGATATAAATTGGTGCTGATTAGTTTTTGGTAAAAATCGTCCAGCAGGTGGAGCTGCTATGCAGCATTTTTCGTGATTTCCGCAATAGCTCTATCTCAAGGACTAATGCTTGGAATTTAATAAAACTTTATATTCAGTTAGTCTCTGGTATACATTGGTTCTGATTAGTTTTTGGTAAAAATCGCCTAGCATTGTGGCGCTGCTATGCAGCATTTTACAGGGTGTACACGATTTTAGCGATAGTCATATCTCAAGAAATAATGCACGGGATTTAATAAAACTTGAGTTTCAGTTAGACCTTGATATAAATTGTTATTTATTTGTTATAAATTATTCTTTTTAGTGTATGCGAAACCTGTGTCAGATAGAAGAAAGTTTTAGGAATGACACATCCGACTAGTTTTATTTCTTTTTGTCAGAACATCTTATCCATGATAATTTTTAAATATATCAATAATAGGGAGCCTACCCCCTGCGAGCTACGCTCGCCAACCCCCGCTCAGACTTCGAGGCCTCTAAAAACATGACAGCGTGCTTTGTTTTAAAAATATTGGTAAATCTGTAATTGCGTTGCCATGCTTTTAACGTTTTAGTGGGGCATTTTTTTATTTTCATGGCCTCATACACAGCTGTTGCGACAACTGACGACTGTTTTCGGGATTGATAAGTAAAATCAATTACACCTTGAAAACCAGCTTGTATAAAATGGTTAGGTTTAAATTGTGGCTACCTCTCGGACTTTTATAACAACGATCTGTATTCTATTCTTCCTTTGCGTTTAATGATGAGAAAAATTCCATCTGCTTGTGAATAACATTAAGAACCACGGTATTGAAAAGTACTATGTTATAGACATTTTCAGTAACAGGTTTTAATTTTCTCTCTATTTTAGTGCACCATCATGCATATTTTCATGTTATTTTAAATATGTAAATTATGTATTTTAATTAATATGTATATACGAATTTTCAAATAATTATTTATCATACAAAATTAATTAAATATTTTGTGCATGCATGCCTGCATTTATTCGGCATCAATTGATGAGATATTTAAAGAAATTCGCTATCCGCGATAATTTTACACCTTGTTATGTCACTTGAATATTGTCCATAAGAAAATCGGGTACTTTTCCAGTATAGGATCCTTTGCATTTGAGTTTGGCGTAATTCGAGTTTCAAAAATGGATAGATTCGTTAATATACATACATTTGTTGCCAAAAGTTAAGAAAACAAACCCAATGAACTTTTGGTGCTTTTCTATTATAGGGGTCTTGACGCTTTTTTAAAAAGCTTGGCGCAATTCGGGCATCAGAAAGTGAGATTTGGTGCCAAATGACATAAACAGCCATGGAAACAAATTCGACGATTTTTTTGTTTACATGCGTATTTTAATTATACGTATATTATTATTGTTTTATTCTATACAAATTACTTCTGATTATATATAAAATAAGATAAATGACATTTTACGCTAAACAAATTGTATAAATGTTGAAAAAATACTTCTGTATACGAAATGACAAAGTGAATAGGTTGACAGAAAGTATGTTGCCGAATTTCCTTTTCCGCAAAGGTTATTTTCTCTGTTTCGTCAAGGCCCCATATACTGGAAAATCACCGAACTGTTATGCTTGTTTATACATGTATTTATATGTATATATACAATTGATTCATAATTGTCTTTCAATTTACCTCTTTTTGTACATAAAAATAGATAAATTCGTTTAATTAAATTTTACAAAAAAATAACAAAATGATATCAATAATAAATAATGTTTACTATTAATTCCTTTCCTCCCGTTTCTTTTGCGTTTACATAAATGACGTCATTTGGCCGAATTTATTCAAAATATTTTCAGTTTATAAATTAAATTAAATGCTGACAGACGATTGAATCCTGACGATAGAAATGTGATTTTTTTTACAAATTTTCCTGAAAAACATAATTTAATCACAATCTTGTCTTCATTATCGATTGAAATAAAAGATAAATTCAATTTCAATTTGAAAATGACGATTAAAAAGAAATCAATGATCCCTATCGGGATCCTTTTCGATTTTTTTCCCTTTTTTGTCACAAAAAAACTAAGTAATTAGTTGCCATCATTACAGAAATGTCATTAAAATTAGAAAAAAATTAATATCTCGAAAACTAATTCCAATTTCAAAATTCTATTACCAGTTTTGACATCCGCGGATTTTTATGGACAATTGGTATTAATTTCACCATCAAGCGTTTAATATTTTATTAAAAATAGCCCAGAAACTTAATCAGTCGTTTAATTAGTCGTTTCATAAATTCGTTTCATAAAATCGTTTCCCAAATTTGTTTCATTAGGATTTTATATATATAGGGTAGACACAGTGCAGTATAAATACAATACAGAAATGTAACAAAAAACAACTATTAAAAATCCAAAAGTAAACTTCTACTGATTTTTTTTGCAAAGTAAAAATATAAAATTGAAACAGTGTATTACCATTTTGAAATGTCGGAGTTCCGCTCCCCTGAACCTGTCGCTTAAGAAAGTTTTTGAACACATAATCGTAAAAGAAACAAGTAATATAAAAAAAGTAATTAGTTCAAAAAGATTTTTTTTTTCCAGCGATCTACACGCTTCGCCACTGACGGTATTTTTTCCTAAATTTATATCCTGCTAAATATCTTATGTAAGAGAAATTCATTTTCGACTACGGGAGAGTTTCCTTCCGTCTAAGGCAGCCATACTGAACCTGAGGCCCGCGGGACACATGTGGCCCGGAGACCTATTATGTGCGGCCCGAGATGCCGAAACACATAATCATAAATCCAAATTAATTGAGATGTGCATAAAAGTATTTAAGACCTTCATTGTTGTTTTGTGTATTTTCATGGAAAGACAAAATCTGTTCTTTTATTTATAATTAATTTAAAATTATGTTAAAATATCTTAAATCTTGTTTTCTAAGTCAAAACTTCTTTTTGCATGTTAGTCAGTCCTATTTGTTCTACAGTTACCTGTTTGTTATACATTTCTAAATCTTCAACATCAATCACACATTCTTCGAAATTAATTAAATTTACACTATATATTTCGACAATTAAAAAAATATATATAACGTTTTTGCAGTGAGCAAAAAGCTGATTTATTAGAGAAAATCACCTGATTTTTTTTCTTTAAAACGTGGAAATTCTGCATTGTTATATTATTACATTTTATGCTTATTAGACTTACAGCTTTTTAGGATTGAATGTTTGACACCAAAAACTTTTTACACCACTACTTTCGAGCAATAAAACTTCGCAGTATATTTCTACAACATTTGCAATAGAAATCTACCACAAAGATTATAGTTTAGAAATAATGGTACTAAAAGTTTTTAAAACATTTCTTCTGCGCAACCCTAATCAACCCTACTCATAATATTAACTTTGCTACATTGCTTTCTTATACTATTTATGCTATCTTACTGTTTTAATTACTCTTTTTTTCACCTATTTATAAGTATGTTGCGGCCCGCCTAATGTCGTCGGTAACATGTTTGCGGCCCTCGAGAAAAAAAGGTTGAGTGTGGCTGTTCTAAGGCGAGGATCGATCCTGGGACCTTGTGGTTACGAGATCAGAGCTTAACCAACTGCGCTATCAAGACTTGTAAGTGAGCGCTTTTAAATGGAACTATTGTCTAAAATAAGTCGGCTGCGTGTTGATATTTTTTCTCCCATATAAAAGTAAAATTAATTAATTAAATTTAATTAATGAATTAATATTTGAAATACTGTATTAACATAAAGTGTCATCCACTGCAAGTTTTAAAAAATGTATTTGAACTTGAGTGGATGAATAAAAAGTATTTTATTAACGATTGAAAATTTGAACAAGATATATAAATATATATAGAGAGAGTGTGAACTAACAGTAGGAATTGAAAAAAGAACTAAAATTTGACTCATCATGGGGATATGAAACATGTTATATCATAATACATACCCTCATATCTCTCTGTAAATCTTTCAGAATATGCGTCAGAATCGTCTTGAATTAAATTGTAACTCAAATCCAATTCTTTTAAACTTTTAAGGTCAACAAAGTATTCCGATCTTAAATTTTGAAGTTTGCAGTGGCTTAGGTTGAGTTGTTCTACTTTGTTTATTTTTCCATTGAAACTGTCTAATCTGAGATTTTTAATTGGGTTTTCAGAGATATCGAAAGTTTCTACATTCTCCATATCAAAATACAGGAGAGATTCGACGTCTGTGATGTTGTTGGATTTCAAGATAATTACCTGAAATTAGAGAAATATTTGAATAAAATTCTATTGTTATTTTATTAAATAATTATAAAAAAAGTAGCATATCATTTAATATTCCTCTCTTTGAAAATGTACATAGAAGATATACAAGGAATGAATGAGTATTCATAAGCTTCCCCCTCTCCCCACTCCCTCCAAAAAAGTGTGTAAGAAAATAATTTGTTCCACATATAAAAATCGAACTTTTTTAAAATTGAATGCTGGTATTTACAGTTTAAAATAATTTTTTTAATAAATTAGCGGGATTTTGGTATCGTTAAAAATCCTGCCAACCCAGTGCTACCCATTCTGTTAGGATGGGGGGTCCGTCAAACGTTCTCATGCCCTTTACGACACACGACGAGACCAGAGAAAATAATCCTATCCTTTATTTATTTTCCGATGCAGTTTCAATTTCAGTATGAAATATTAGCCGGAAATAAAGGTGCAAATGGGTTCCACCTTTTGTAGTCGTGCTACATATGTGATAGAGATGTTTAAATATATATATATATATATATATATACAGGGTGTTTCAGTTAAACGTTTCAGAACTTCTAAGAGGGGTAGGGTACATCCTGACAACTCGAAATCATATAGTAATGTGGGGTCGGAAATGCTTTCCTGAAGCGGTGTTGTACACAGAAGCACCATAAAGAAAAGAGACCGTAAGTGAGAAATGGTTTTAATAATACATGAAAAGAAGCAAAAGGTATATGGATTAAAGTATGTGTTTGAAGTTGCTTCCACGGGCTACAACGGGCCTCACATCCGAACATTCTGGAATACTCCAGGCGAATTTCGAATTTCTCCGGCAGCTACTGCAATTCTTGCAACCAGCTCCTCAGCATTGTCAACAGGGGTGTCATAAACTAGCGATTTCATATGACCCCAGAAATAAAAATCAAGACATGATAGGTTGGGTGACCGAGCACGCCAATGCACGGGACCACCACGTCCGATCCACTGTTGACCAAATGCGACATCCAGGTAGGTACGAACAGCTCCGCTATAATGGGCAGGGGCTCCATCATGTTGGAACCACATTGTCTGTTGCGTCGATGCAGAAATCTGTTCATCTTTCAAAAGTTGTGGCAATACTTGCTGCAGAAAGAGCAAGTAGTTATCTCCGGTTAGATGACACGGTAACAGGTAAGGTCCGATGAGGTGATCTCCCATAATACTGGCCCATACATTGACCGAAAATCGAATCTGTGCTGCACGACGTCGTATTGCATGCGGGTTCTCGACCGCCCAGATACGGTCGTTATGCGAGTTGAAAATTCCTTCCCTTGTGAAGGATGCCTCATCGGAAAACAACACTTCAGCAGGAAAAATGGGATTTGTAGCACATTTTCCAAGGTACCACTGTGCGAAAGCAATACGAGGTGCATAATCGGGGCCTCCGAGATGTCGCTGTGTGTCCTACACCGGGCCTGCTACAAGTGACGTCACAACCTGCTGACGTCAAAACAGTGATCCATAATAACTTAAAAATTTTCTTGTACTTTGTTCGTTTGTACGTATTGTTTACGATAGTATTTTGATTTTATTTATTGTTTTATATAGTAATTAATAATATTTTTCAGTGTATTTAGATTATAATGCTATCAATAATTATTGATTATAATTATTAAAGAAACTGTAGATTATATCTATAAAATAATGAGAAGAAAATGTTGTGCTCCTAGTTTCTAATCTAAGTCTTCAAATTCGCTACTGATAATGAAAAGAAGAAATTTTACCTACGAAAATTACCTTGTGATAATTATTTTTACATTTCAACAGAAACAGTCTGCATTAAATGTTTCGATAAACGTTTCAATTCGTGAAGCTAGAATTAATATGATTGTATTGAGCTTGTTGTGCAGAAAAAAAAAAAACGTAACAACAAATGTCTAACCTACTGTAATGGAAATATTCTGGCATATTTGAATGAATGTGTACTTCCAAATCGAAAAGTGTCAAATGATCTTTAGAAAAAAAAAAATAAATAAAAGAAGCAGACGATAAACAGTTTAAAAAATGATTTTGAAAGAAATACTGTAATAAATTGAATGAAATCTGGATACATTTAGTTAGAAGTGAGTGTGCTTTGTTTATAAAATTAAAAATAACTGATTTACACAACTTAATAGTTCTACGTAGTTCCATTTAACATTTTAGCTAACTTAAGTGTACAAATATATTATGAAAATAACACTTTTGATAAGTTAATTTGAGTAGTTATTAGGTCCTAGACCCAAGTACAATAAATAGACAATTATTAAAATACTAGCAGGCTTCGCCCGCTACGCTGGTCGGTTCTCCAAACGAAATATACCCCTGAATTTGGTCATCTTGTGTTTTAAAGCAATATGCACCTTTACTTTGATTGTCCTTTCGCAATGCTGTAAAACGAAATAAACGTCATTGCTCTGTTATATTTTCTATTTTTTGCACAAAATTTGGCTATTAAAGACCAACTTCTTTATTTAATCATTTACAGTATGATTTGCTAAAGAACTATGTAACAATATGCAATATACTAAAATTACTCCTGGAAATTTATTAATGCAAGTTCAATCGAAATCCATTCTGCAGTATTTTTTATAAAGGCTAATGTTTCACGGCTTCAAATGATTATAGAAATTTCAACCCTAGTTCTATAATTAGACAACGTAGAACTATTAATAACGATAATCGTTACAAAAATATGCATTATCTCATTAACAATAGGACTTAGAAGAATTAACTTTATACCATTCTATTCAGCATACAAAAATACATTAAAATATATTGTAATTGTCACTTAACTATAATACTCGATTTTTAAGGAATTTTTTTTTTTTAAGTTTGTTCATTTTTTTACCTCCTTTAGGGTTGGAGTTTTTGAAAATCCCGTCTTAGTGCGCCTCCACATACTAAGAAGTATTTTCCCCCCAAGTTTCGTGTTTGTAGGTTCAGTAGTTTGGGCTCCGCGTTGATCATCTACCCAGTCAGGATTTTCATTTATATATATAGATAACAGTTTGTGGGAACAGATTTCGCCGCATTATCTTATAACAATGAAAAGAAGTCCGTCGCGTTTTATCGACAATTTGAATTTCTTCCATTGCTATAATAACGCGCGTATGTACAGAAATTATCATTTGTAATATTAGAATTTTGAGGTTTTGATGCCAAGAACGTCGCCAAATTTGTAAAATATGCAACATCTCACTAACTATAGGACTTAGAAGAATGTACTTTGTACCATTCGATTCAGCATAAAAAAATACATTAAAATTAGTTATAATTTTTTTACTTAATTGTAATACTCGATTTTTAAGGAATTTTTTTAAAGTTTGTTCATTTTTTACCCCCCACCCCACTTCTTAGGGGTGGAGTTTTTGAAAATCCGGTCTTAGTGCACCTCTACATACTAAGAAGTATTTTTCCTCCAAGTTTCGTGTTTGTAGGTTCAGTAGTTTGGGCTGCGCGTTGATCATCTACCCAGTCAGGACTTTCATTTATATATATAGATAATGCACTACACCAAAACTATCTCTGAAAAATTAACAATGCAAGTTTCATCGAAATCCATTTAGCAGAATCTTTTAAAAAGGATAATGCTTCATAATCGGGTTCAATTGATTATAGAAATCCCCCCTAATTCTATAACTAAGCAACGTAGAATGATATGTTATGCACTAAAACCTTGCTTCAAAATTTAGCTAACTAACAGTGCAAGTCCCAACAAAATTCCAGTTATAAGTGGCCGGATCGAAATTCCCCTTTGCATTATATATATACAGTAGATAGGTGAATGTATCTTTCATAATCATCTTGTCCTGATAATAGAAGTGGAATTTTCTTCTTGACCTTCTGGAATTTTCAAAAAGAAACTCTGCACACTCTCCGTAGCTGTAACATATACTCTCTAGTATACACCCTCTGTCTATAGCGTATATGCACAGTTTTTTTACTACACCACTGACAACTTTCTCCCATAGCTCCATAACTAAACAATGTAGAAAATCAATCCCTGAAATATTATCTAACTAACTGTGAAAATTCCATCAAAATCCGTTCAGTAGAACTTTAAAAAAGGTAATCTTTCATAATTGGGTGCACCTAATTTTATCTAAAACTTCCCCCCTTAGCTCTATAAATAAGCAATGTATAACAATGTGCTTTCTGTTTAAACCTTTCTAAAACAAATTACCTAAATAATAGTGAAATCCTATTAAAATCTGTTCGGTAGAACCTGAGTTTTAATCAATCTGATTGAAATACGAATTTGCGTTTTATAAATATTGTAGATGATGATGACATGATTTCTGTAATCGGATTCGTTGTCAAGCTTTTTCTTCAGAAAAGAAACGCAGAGGAAAACTTGTCTACAGATAATTGCCAACCATCTCCACAAAATTGCGTAACTAACTGTGTAAATCCCACCAAAGTCCGTCCAGCAGTTTTAAAATTATAAACAGTCGGAATGAAATACGAATTTGCATTTATATAGTAGATATATCTTTCATAATTGCACTCATCTTTCCCAATCACTTTTCCATTAGCTCTATCACTAAGCAACATAGAATGATATATAATAGGGTCATTAGCCATACTTGAAAAGTCACTTCCATCAAAATTTGTTCAGTAGCATTTTTTTGTAAAGGTAATCTTTAATAATCGGGTTCACTTAATTTTAGAGCTTTCCTCTGTATCACTATAACAGAGTAACGTAGAATAGCTATACTCTATAAAACCTTTCAAAAAACATTACTTAACTAACAGTGTAAAACCTAACAAAATATCATGAATAAACGGATTAAAATATGAATATGAGGTTTAGAGTCATAGTAGATGATAATATGATTTTCTGTAATAAGATTCATCATGAAGGTTTCGCTTCAAACGTAAACGATGCTTTTGCTCATTGGATACTTCTCTATTATCCCGTCGACCACTTTTCATAACAAAAAACTATCGCCAAATTGTAAGATTAAACACTAACAATGCCGTCCCATTTACTTGATGTCAGAAGAATTATACGTGTTTGTTACGTCATCAAGTGGTTTTTAATTCGACATTTGCGTGTATTTTTCATTATGTTTTACTGATTTATGAGTTATTTCATTAATTAAAATAACAATTGTATCCTTACAGTCTTATATTTTATTTATTTATTTTGACATTCCAATGGCAACGTTCTCCCGTTTATTTGGCGTTACAGTTTGGCGATAGTTTTTTGTTATGAAAAGTGGTTAACGGGATAACAGAGAAGTACCCAACATGGTAGCTAAAACTCCAATTGGCGAGGTATCTGATTGCGGGAAAATTAGCCCGAAATCGTATGAATAACTAACAACCCAAAGAAAAGGGGAAACATGGATGAAGGCTGAAAACAAATAAAGAAGCAATATACTTGTATAATACTAAACAGACCTTCGAAACTTTAATTTAGCAATCACGTTTTATTTTAAATCGTGGATTTTGTAGAATTAATAATTATACACAATTACATAAATATCCGTAAGAATAATATTCCATTCCCAATTGAACAGTTAATGTTTCTATCTGTAAAAATAAACAAAATAATTAAATAACAAAAAGATTTAATTTGAATTTCTTACATTGCTATAGTAACGGATGTATTTTTAGAAATTCTCACTTGTATTGTTAGAATTGTTAGATTATGACGTCAAAGACTTCGCCAAATTAGAAAAATGTTCAATATCTCGCGAACTATTTGACTTATGAGTATTTAATTGATACCATTCGATTCAGCATACAAAAATACATTAAAATATGTTATCATTTGTCATGTAACTACAATACCCGATTTTTAAGGAATTTTTTAAAAGTTTGTTCCTCTTTTTACCCCCCTTAGGGGTGGAGTTTTTGAAAATCCCTTCTTAGTGCGTCTCTACACACTAAGAAGTATTTTTCCTGCAAGTTTCGTCTTTGTAGGTTCAGTAGTTTTGGCTGTGCGTTGATCATCTAGCCAGAAAGGACTTTCTTTTATATATATAGATTACAAGTCAGTTACAAAGTTAAGATAGAAAATTGGGTACTTTTCGGTTAGCCGGGTGCCAGTGATATATATATATATATACACACACACATATATATACACATATCTACACACACATATATATATGAATTAATATATATATATTTATATATGTACATGTATCACTGGCGCCCGGCTAACCGAAAAGTACCGAAAAAGGCTTATGGCGAGAGAAGGAAAGTTGGCAACATATTTTCTGGCAACCTATTCGTAGTTTCATATAAATATTTTTTTTTCAATATTTATATAATTTATTTAATATAAAGAAGCCATATATCTCTTTTTATATGCAGGTAGAACAGAATTGTATATATAAATAATTTTATATATATAAATAAACATAAAAGTTCATTAGGTTTGTTTTCATAATTGTGTATATAATTTTAAAACATATCTAACTTTCTGAAGCCCGGATTACGCCAAAGCGTTAAAAAAAAAGGTGCCAAGGTCTCTATAGTTAAAAAAATGTCTATTTCTCTATTTAAATTGACATTTATTGTGTTTTGATGGTTAAATTACGGTATGTAGTTGTAAAAGGGTGGAATGGGATTGATTTTGTAAAGTTTTTGGTAGATTTATTATATTTTTTGTGCGTATATTTATTGTAAAATAATGTGTTTAGGAAAAGGTAAGTCAATGGGTTCAATCTGATTTATTAATCTTAGCATTTTTTTTTAATTTAAAACTTTTAATTTCCTTTAATAATACAAGTGTATTGATTCCCTTTTATTTCACGATTATGAAATTTAATATTATTTATGTAATCACAAATTATAAGAGTGGAAATGCTCTTTTTATTACATCTTTCTGCTGCAATACATTGACCAAAGTGGATCACTACTGTGACGTCACTAATACTTGTAGCAGGCCCGGTGAAGGACACACAGCGACATCTCGGAGGCCTCGGCATAATCCTCCGGTTGCTGTGCCTGGACACGCTGCACGTGAAACGGATGCATGTCTTGTTCTCGGAGAATCCTCCAGACGCTGCAAGGGGAAACCCTGACTACGTTTGCTAGACTTCGTGTACTCGTTCTTGGATTCCTCTGTACATGCTGCAGCACATTCTTTTCGACGGCTCGAGTCCGTGTTGTTCTTACCCTGACCCTGTCAGCTCTTTCAAATGAACCTGTCTCAGCTAACCGCTGGTGCAGTCTTGCAAATAAATTATGACTGGGAATACGCCTCATCGGATATCGTTCCGCGTATAAACGCTGTGCGGCTGGCCCACTACAATTTGCAGCCCCGTACACCAAATGCATATCGGCTAATTCTGCGTTCGTGTAATCATCCATCCTACTAACTTGGCGTTCTTGTGGGAAATGAAGATTCTCTGCACGAAAGCTCAGAACTTTCGCACAACGCCATCTACCGCGTCAGAAAAGCATTTCTGACTGCCCATTGGTATATGATTTTGGTTCGTCAGGATGCACCCTACCCCTCTTAGAAGTTCTGAAACGTTTAACTGAAACACCCTGTATATATATATATATATATATAATATATATATATATATATATATATATATATATATATATATATATATGCTTGAAAATTCTTTTAAAATCTAACGTACAGAAATTACATATCGGGATTTTGCGTTAAGATGGCTAAGATGGCTAAACAAAACACGCACTTTGTCAAATTTATGGCCGCAGACATCGTGATACCCTTTTGGGACATAAAACGTCAATCAAATCTGACTTTGCTTTATGACCAACATGTGAACAGGGCAATAAAAACAAGCACGGAGGTCGTAGTGCATTTCCCAGAACGAAGAAAAGGCAGCCAACGCTACTGGACTATGCTAATGCAGGGGGAAAGAAAGATTTAAGTAGATGTGATCCAGAAAAAACAATGAAATACAAGGAGGAGAGCACACGAATTGTTATGAAAATTTTTGACCAAATCTTGGCCTGCCTCCTTGTTTTTAAGAGAGTTTGGTATAAGAAATGGAAAAGGAAGAAAGAAAAAAATATTCTCTCTCTGTTCAAGCAAGTGGAATGTTTAAAAACTTTTGTGAGCTAGTAGGTCGGTAGACCATTTTTTAAAATCTA
The DNA here is from genome assembly GCA_963931845.1 of Maratus michaelseni. NCBI lineage: Eukaryota > Metazoa > Arthropoda > Arachnida > Araneae > Salticidae > Maratus > Maratus michaelseni. Next base: position 1,953,581 of record OZ007597.1, on the reverse strand, counting down.
GCTGATATTAGTTTTTGTTAAAGTTTCCCATCCTCAATTTGAGTGTGTTTTGTGATTTATTATAGTGAGCTACTCTTCAGACATCATCATTCATATGAATGACAAAAGTGACAGCACTCCCTGTGACGAGCGCTTGCTACCAGCAGCCATCTAGTTAAATGAACATGAAGGTAATCTTCTGATGAATCTCTGATATTTCCCATTATATCCCATTATATCTACCCTATATATATAAAATCCTAATGAAACGAATTTGTGAAACGATTTTATGAAACGAATTTATGAAACGATTTTATGAAACGACTGATTAAACGACTGATTATGTTTCAGGGCTATTTTTAATAAAATATTAAACGCTTGATGGTAAAATTAATACCAATTGTCCATAAAAATCCGCGGATGTCAAAACTGGTAATAGAATTTTGAAATTGGAATTAGTTTTCGAGATATTAATTTTTTTCTAATTTTAATGACATTTCTGTAATGATGGCAACTAATTACTCAATTTTTTTGTGACAAAAAAGGGAAAAAAATCGAAAAGGATCCCGATAGGGATTATTGATTTATTTTTATTCGTCATTTTCAAATTGAAATTGAAATTATATTTTATTTCAATCGATAATGAAGACAAGATTGTGATTAAATTATGCTTTTCATGAAAATTTGAAAAAAAAATCACATTTCTATCGTTAGGATTCAATTGTCTGTCAGCATTTAATTTAATTTATAAACTGAAAATATTTTGAATAAATTCGTCCAAATGACGTCATTTATGTAAACGCAAAAGAAAGGAGCAAAAAAATATTTATACAATTTGTTTAGCGTAAAATGTCATTCATCCTATTTTATATATAATCAGAAGTAATTTGTATAGAAAAACAATAATAATATACGTGTAATTAAAATACGCATATAAACAAAAAAATCGTCGAATTTGTTTCCATGGCTGTTTATGTCATTTGGCACCAAATCTTACTTTCTGATGCCCGACTTGCGCCAAGCTTTTTAAAAAAGCGTCAAGACCCCTATAATAGAAAAGCACCAAAAGCTCATTGGGTTTGTTTTCATAACTTTTGGCAACAAATCTATGTATATTAACGAATCTATCCCTTTTCGAAGCTCGAATTACGCCAAACCTAAAAGCAAAGGATCCTATACTGGAAAAGTACCCGATTTTCTTATGGACAATATTCAAGTGACATAGCAAGGTGTAAAATTATCGCGGATAGCAAATTTGTTTAAATATGTCATCAATTGATGCCGAATAAATGCATGCATGCATGCACAAAATATTTAGGTAATTTTGTATGATAAATAATTATTAGAAAATTTGTATATACATATTAATTAAAATAAATAATTTACATATTTAAAATAACATGAAAATGTGCATGATGGTGCACTAAAATAGAGAGAAAATTAAAACCTGTTACTGAAAATGTCTTTAACAGTACTTTTCAATACCGTAGTTCTTAATGTTATTCACAAGCAGATGGAATTTTTCTCATCCTTAAACACAAAGGAAGAATAGAATACAGATCGTTGTTATAAAAGTTCGAGGGGTAGCCACAATTTAAACCTAACCATTTTATACAAGCTGGTTTTCAAGTTGTAATTGATTTTACTTATCAATCCCGAAAACAGTCGTCAGTTGTCACAACAGCTGTGTATGAGGCCATGGTAATCAAAAAATGCCCCATTAAAACGTTAAAAGCATGGCAACCCAATTACAGATTTACCAATATTTTTAAAACAAAGCACGCTGTCATGTTTTTTGAGGCTTCGAAGTCTGAGCGGGGGTTGGAGAGCGTAGCTCGCAGGGGGTAGGCCCCCTAGTAGTATATAAATATATTCTAGGGATATCTGGTAGTGTGAGCCATAAAATTCTGAGGAAGTTTTGATATATTAGCAAATGTAATGTGAATAAAAAATGTATAATTTTTAAAGTAAATAATAATATCCTTTCTAGAAGTTCAAATTTTTCTCAAAGATTGTTAGTATGCCAATTAAAGATAATACGGCTATTTTCTGTTAGCCAAAAAGTTAGATGAATTCTGACTTTTCATTGTCGTTATTTTGTGTAAATAGATCTGTAAATAAATGTTAATGAAATTTAATTAAGAAGATTATAAATTTTTTATGACATTGTTTGTGAATCTCTTTTAGATAATACTGTACAACTCAACATGGGACAAAGATTGATTTTTCTCAAAAGGGTTGCTGCGAAAATTTGCACAGCGCAATGTTCTTAATTACCTTATAATTTAAGTAAATAATTTATTTAATTTTTAAACTTTAATAAACACCAGCAGGCCGACCCCAGAAAAACTCTTACTATGCGTTCAGTAAATATTTAATTAATTGAAATCAACTTGTCAATGCACGGGATTATGATAGAAAGGGCAGGAATAAGGGATAATTAAAAATTATACTAACAACTAATGTTAGTCACTGAGCTGAGCATATTTCTCTTCAACAAAAACCATAAACAAAAATCAGTCAATTGAGATAGAGTTTCCAAACAAATTGCATATGAAAGAACATTTTTTTCCTATTTGGCGGTGAAAAAATTGAAATTGTGCAAAGTTCGTATATTAAAAAAATTGCAGTAAAAGTGAAATTTATGGGTCAAGTGTTGCCACCGTCGTATGACAACAGCGTTACTCACGGACATGTTTTTCTTTTATAATATACATTACTTAAACAAGTTCTTTATCAGGCTACATAGGTAAATTATCGGTACGTGCAAAAAGGACTGTTTTTTCTTTTGTCCCTTATTATTTCTTTTACCCCCTTCCCCCTCATTTGTTTTTTGCAAAGCTCATTCAGGCATCAATAAGTATCCTGAGAAGTGTGAAAGAGGAACTCACCTGTGGATGCGTAATGGAGAATAGGTTCGCTACGTGAAGTAAATTATTGTGGTCGGCCATAAATGTGTTTAGCTTCTTCATGGGATCCAACAGGTTCGGTGGAATAGACGTCAACAGATTGTTAGACAGATAAAGATAAGTAACATTCTCTGTACCCTGCAAATATAATTAGTCAGAAGATTTACTATTACTACAATTTTTGCACAATGGTTTATTTAAAGTGAATGTTGCAAGTGCCTTCCCCCCTTGTGCATGTCGGTCAATAATTTTTAAAGCTAAGGACATGCGCGCAAATTTGGAAACTTTCTTGAAAGAGGGTATGGGAGAGAATTTCTTTTGATCCTGTTGTGCACAGCCGAGAAGCAACTTGTACAGTTCTATGCGTATTTCTCAATTCTCACATATATTGTTAAAATTAGTCGAAGTACTCATTAATGATAAATATGGCTCAATTTGAGAATATCGCTAAACCAATGCTTTGGCAAATAGTACTGATAATTATTCACTAGCGTAGTTAAAGTGTTTATTTAGTGTTAATGTTTCTACCTTAATCCAATCTGACACGTTATTTCAGATTTTGTGCGAGTCCTGAAAAATGTTTTTGAGTCTAATTTGCACACTCTGAAATATCAAATTATATCAATTCAGCGTTGTGTTTTTCCCTGGGAGGAATTTCTCCAGTTCCAGGAGGACACTGTATACCGAGTAGGGAATTGCAGTTCTTGACCATTAATAAGCATAAAATCTCACAGCTTTCAAAGAGAGATGGTATTTCGATGCTCTAGAACGGGGGAACATGCCGCTAGAGTCTAGAGGAATGTTTCCCTGGGACATCCCAAAAAATCAACACTGATTGAGGTGACAATCACCCCTCCCTCCCCTTTGTCTTCCCAAAATGGTGCCCCAGGTTAAGAAACATGTCTCAAACTAATACGACTTCTTGTAAAAATAAAAAATAAAACAGAACAACACCTGATTGTCTAAAACTATTTTCTATAACTAGGTGAAGGCTAATAAAATGACAACAGGTCATGGAAGAATTTTTTAAGACGTTTCAAAAAGTTCGTATTCTAACAAAGTAGGAGCCTGTCTTTCAGCGTAATAGGAATCCGATGACGAGTGCAGCGTCATTAGCGACAATGAAAAGGAAACTTCACATACAACAGAAGAGTTCTGCTATTAACCTTCAACATTAATATTATATTCCTTTTTAACACTTTCCAACAGAGTTGAAAAGTGTTTATGAATTCGGTTTGTCTGGCCGTCTGCCATCTCTGTCTGTCTGTCTGTCCGTACTCTAAAACGCGTAAATATATTAGGTTTGTCATTCAATAGATATATATTATTGAGGTTTACTATGGCATGTTCGGTAATGAAAATGAAGTGTTTAGCATTTATAGTTTTTTTTACAGGGACACTCAAAATAATTCCGTTACATTACGGTCTAAGGGGAAAATGTCATTTGCGGTTTATTTTAATGATGTTACTTAATTTCATATTGATATATATCAATGAGGTGCACTACAAGAGGCTTACTATTGAATATGATCTGCATAGCACTTATTACAGGTACATTCAAAAATATTAAAGGACTATGGGAAAAATCGTTTGCGGTTTATTTTAATAATGTTTCACAATTTCAAACATATTAAAATTGATATATATCACTAAGATGCATTGCAAGAGGCATACCACAGAATCTTGTTTTTATAGCATTCATCGATCATTTACAGGGAAACACAAAAGAATTCGGTACTGACTTGTTAACAATAATTGCTGGAAGTACGTTTTTACTTGCTGAAAGACTTTTTAAATTTAACTCTTTTTTTTCTATTACTTAACGCAGTAATACGGTATAAGCAGTAATACGCTACCGCGCATGCGAGGTAGCGTATTACTGCTTATTTTACTGTTTATTACTGTTAATTTTACGGTATAATACTGGCAGCTGGGATGACAGTAATATACTGTAAAATCAACACTTTTTTTTTTTGCAGTGTAGCAATTATTGTTCTTAGATAGTACTGTAACCGAATTTTTTGTGTGTCCCTGTAAATGAACGATGAATGCTATGCACAGAATATTCTATAGCAAGCCTCTTGTAATGCGCCTAAGTGATATATATCAATTTCTATATGTTTGACATTGTGAAACAGCATTAAAATAAACCACACAGGAATTTTTATCATCAACCGTAATGTAACGGAACTATTTTGTGTCCCCGCAAAGGATCTACACTCTAAAAAAAATCCGTGGAAATACAAGAGATTTTCCGTAAAATTTTACGGAGAAGTTTCATTTTTCCAAAATTTCAGTACAATTTCCGTAAATGACATTATTTCCGTTAAAGAGATTTCATTCCGTAAATATGCAGAAAGTTTTCCGTAAATTTAATGATTTTTTCCGTATTTCTTTCAAAACAGTACAATGTCCGTATTTCTTCCAAAACAGTGCAATTTCCGTAACTGACGTTTAAAGGTTGAGTATAGAATTCGCCTTTTTTGAAATGCTAATTAAAATTGTTGTATTTACTAGAGTTCTTCTAGGATACAGGCCTGGCCCGGCTCGACCCGCTGGCCCATTCTAACCGAGGCCATGTCAATTTATTGTGAAAATAATAGTAATATTTATATTTTTTAATGAAATATTTAGAAACTTATTTTATTTTTATAAATTACAGATTGTTTTTTTTTTTGTTTTGTTTTTTAATCTACTTATTTTTTTCTTGATAGTATTTTAAAATTATGATTTTTTTTTCACAATTTTTTTTTTTAATTTATCTTTTTTAATGTGAGGCAATATTGTGTTATTTAAAGGTTTTATAACATAATATCTCTGCAAATTATAGCTATGCAAATTGGTATTAAACTAAACTGATTTGGCTTATAAATTTATGAATTACGCTAAAATTTATTATTTTATAAATTATAATTATACAAAGTTTACAATTTTGTCCTTAAATTTATAAAATTAGTTAATATTTTCTCTTTACTTTTATAAAAATCAAGTTTTTAATTTTATAATGTTTTTAATTTATTTCGTTAGTTCATCTATATATATAAAAGAAAGTCCTTTCTGGCTAGATGATCAACGTACAGCCAAATCTACTGAACCTACAAAGACGAAACTTGCAGGAAAAATACTTCTTAGTATGTAGAGGCGCACTAAGACGGGATTTTCAAAAACTCCACCCCTAAGGGGGGTAAAAAGGGGAACAAACTTTAAAAAAATTCCTTAAAAACCGGGTATTATAGTTACGTGACAAATGATAACATATTTAAATGTATTTTTGTATGCTGAATCGAATGGTATCAATTAAATACTCATAAGTCAAATAGTTCGTGAGATATTGGACATTCATCTAATTTGTCGAAGTCTTTGACGTCAAAATCTAACAATTCTAACAATACAAGTGATAATTTCTAAAAATACGTCTGTTACTATAGCAACGGAAGAAATTCAAATTAAATCTTTTTGTTTATTTTTGCAGATAGAAACATTAACTGCTCAACATCAAAATAAATAAATAATATAAAATAAATTCGGAAAAGCCCCACTCACCAAAGTGTCCAGTAAGTTTTAACACAAAAAAATTACAATATATTAATGAAAATAGAAAAAAAAATCTTGGATATTTATTTATTTACATTATTTTTCTTAATTAATCCTTTTCGGCTGATAAATGTTTGTGACGTCAGTTGAAATTGATCTATTGCACTTAACTATGAAACGCAACTTTTTTACAATGCATTTTCTCTTTAATGTCATGGCACAGCCGTTTAAGGACGCAATTTTTATTTTAATTAACGAAATAAGTAAAATATCAGAAAAACAAAATGAAAAATACAGGTAAAGGTCGAATTAAAAACCGCTTCATAACATAACAAACACGTTTAATACTTCTGACGTCAAGTGAATGGGACTGCATTTTTGGCGTTAAATCTTATAGTTTGGCGATAGTTTTTTTTATGAAAAGTTGTCGACGGGATAATGGAAACGTACCAAAAAAAGTGTCGAAGGTCTGATTAGTATTATGTATTACTTCTTTATTTGTTTTCAGTCTTCAGTCATGTTTCTCCTTTTTCTTTGGGTAGTTATTCAAACGATTTCGGGCTGATTTTCCGCAATCGGATACCTCGCCAGTTGGCGTATTAGCCACAATGTTGAAAGCATCGTGTATGTTTGAAACGAAATCTTCATGATGAATCCTGTTACAGAAAATCATATCATCATCCACTATGAGTATAAACCGCAGGTAATGTTTTTAATCAGGTAATGCTTTTTGAAAGGTTTTATCGTATAGCTATTTTCCGTTGCTTTGTTATAGAGCTAAAGAGGAAAGCTCTAAAATTATGTGAATCCGATTATTAAAGATTACTTTAAAAAAAATTCTACTGAACAAATTTTAATGGAAGTAATTTTTTAGGTATGGTTAATGACCCTATAACATATCATTGTATGTTGCTTAGTGATAGAGCTAATGGGAAAGTGATTGGGAAAGGTGAATACAATTATGAAAGATATATCTACTATGTATTTAAATTGCAAATTCGTATTTCATTCCGACTGTTTATAATTTGAGTTTTGCTGTACGGACTTTGGTGGAATTTACACTGTTAGTTAGGCAATTTTGTGGGGATGGTTGGTACTTCTCTGGAGCAAAGTTTTCGCCTGCGTTGTGTTTTCTGAAGCGGAAGCTTGACAACGAAGCCGATTACAAAAATCATATCATAATCATCTATAATAATTATAAAACGCAAATTCTTATTCCATTCCGATCGGTTAAAACTCAGGTTCTACCGAACCGAACAGATTTTTATATGATTTCACTGTTAGTTAGGTAATTTGTTTTAGAAAGGTTTTAAAATAAAGTACATTGTTCTACATTGCTTATTTATAGATCCACGGGAGGAAGTTATAGATAAAATTAAGTGAACCCTATTATGAAATATTACCTTTTTTAAAGTTCTACTGAACGGATTTTGATGGGAGTTTCGCAGTGTGATAATATTTCAGGAATTGATTTTCTACATTGTTTAGTTATGGAGCTATGGGAGAAAGTTGTCAATGGTGTAGTAGTAAAAAAAAACAGTGCATATACTTTATAGACAGAGGATATATACTAGAGAGTATATATTATAGCTACCAACGGTGTGCAGTATTTCGTCTTAAAAATTCCAGAAGGTTGACGGCGTATACCAGCATATACTTTCTACAAAATCCCTGACAGTTCTATCAATAGGTGAAGATAATTATGAAAGATACATTTATCTGTCTACTGTATATGTATAATGCAAAGGGAATTTCGATCCTGCCGCTTATACCTTGAATTCTGCTGAATGGATTTTGCTGGGCATTTCTATAATCAGTTGAACCCAATTATGAAACATTAGACTTTTTTAAAGATTCTGCTGAATGAATTTCTGTGGAACTTGCATTGTTAATTTTCCATGGATAGTTTTAGTATATTGCATATCGTTATATCGTTCTTTAGAAAATCATACTGTAAATGATTAAATAAACAAGTTGGTCTTTAACAGCCTAAATTTCGTGTAACACATTAGAAAATATAACAGCGTACTGGCTTTCGTATCGTGTTACACCAATGTGGAAGGACATGAAGGTAAAAGTTCATGTTTCTTAAAAAACACAATCAAATTCACCGATATATTTCGTTTGATTCAAGTTTTTTTTGGAGAAACCGACCAGCGTAGCGAGCAAAGTCTGCTAGGTAATAATAATGGTTAATTTTATCTGTATATAAAATTCTATATTATGTAAAAGAAAGTCCTGACTTGGGAGATCATCAACGCACAGTCCAAACTACTGAAGCTACAAACACGAAAATTGCGGGGAAAATACTTCTTAGGATGTAGAGGCGCAATAAGAAAGTTTTCCTATAATTCCAACCCTAAAGGAGTTAAAATGGGAACAAACAATAACAAAATTTCTTAAAAATCGGGTTTTATATTTATTTGTCAAATGATAACATATTTCAATGTATTATTGCATGCTGAATCGAATGGTACCAAATAAAAATATTCTAACTCTAATAATTCGTGAGATATTGCACATTTTTTAATTTGGCGTTGCCTTTGGCGACAAAACCTTAAAATTTATTGCACTGATTGCCAAGTGATATTTTCTAAAATACATTCGTCATTGTTAAAGATCAAACAATACTTGGCGATTTATAAGATACTGGATAAAAAAAAAAAAATCACATGATATTTTGATTAGATGAAGTCTCAATAATGCCAGTTTTCGAGCTCTTTGTTTTAACTTTTTTGTTTGCTTCGGGAATTTGGAATTGAATATTATTCGGTATTTTTATGTTAGCTGGGTGACAGTGATCTCCAAAATGTTTTTAATCTCGCCAATCCTTTTTTTTTTTTTTTTTTTTTGCTAATCTTTTAACGTTAGCTAATAACAGCTAGCCATTATTTTAACATTGCGATATAATATCTTAAAAAACTTATTTAAAATAACTAAAATATAATCATAATAAAATACATAAACGCAAACATATCAATACAAATAAAATGTCACGCAAAATGTTCCAATTCAAATGATGCCAATTGAAACAAGATTTGGTGAGTTTTTACTGGCGCCCAGCAATATAAAAGTACCTATTATTCTTACGGATATTTATGAAATTGTGATTTTTAAATAAAATATGCTTGCTGAAGTAAAGTTTCGAGGGTCTGTACGGCTTCGATATTGCACATTTTCTATAATTTGGTGATGCCTTTAGCGCCAACTCATCAATATTTCTAACATTACAAGTTATAATTTCTAAAAATCCATCCATTACTATATCTTCTTTACTATTGCCACTGCAACATATGCAGGCACGGCACGAGGTGCAGGGTAACTGAGATCCGAGATCAACCGCGACCTACGATATACACGGCCGGTGCATGACGTTTAAAACGTCACATGGAGTGGATCATTTTTACAGGATGATTGGTGCAGAGCGACGCGCCCCTGTTTTGCACCAATCACCGTGAAAAAATGATCCAATACATGTGACGTTTTAAACGTCATACATCGGCCGTGTATAACGTAGGTCGCGGATCAACAGCCTTATTCCTGAAATAATCAGTATGAGGATCATAATTAAAGCCAGACAAATACTTAGTAGTCCAAGGCAATGATTTGACTGACCAAAAGCGTACATTGTTGGATGAATGCAATTCACCGGTATATTTAGTTTGATTCAAAATTCGTTTGGAGAAACCGACCAGCGTAGCGGGCGAAGCTTGCTAGTATTTGTATAAATTAAACTAATTTAATTTAAATTAAATCAGTTAGTCCATATTTAAACTTACCTATCCCAAAATCATTAATTTTAAATTTCTCTCTTTCTCTCTCTCTTTTTTTTTTTTATATATTTTTAAAACAATTCAGTTTAACAGAACCGTACGCAAAAGCTCTCAGCATAGATGAAATATAATAATTCAATTTATTATAAAATTGTTTGTTTGCATAAGTTTTTTTAAATAACAGATTTTTAAAAAAATTAATAGCATGTAATAAACAATTCTGATTAATATAATTGTTCTTTTTATTGGAATTGAAAATTAGATAATCAGGCAAATAATTTTAAAAAAGTATATGTTCGAAAAAAGAAAATGTTGGTACCAATGTTGAATTCAGGGGGTGGTCCGGAGGGGACATTATCCGAACATTGAAATTCCCCCCCCGGAAGATTTGAGATTTTATACTTTTAATGGCCAAAAAGTGCAACCCCGCCCCCCCCCCCCCCCGGAACTCTATAATGTCCCCTCCGGAGCCACATAAATCTCTACCGAAGAAAAATGTCTGAATTCCACACTGGTTGGGACTGTTACAAAAAGAAGCAATTATTCCTCTTAATGCAGTGTTTTATGCATATAATGCATAATGAATTAAAATTTATCTGTTATCAAGCATCAAATAATACAGCAAATTATTGAAAATTATGAAAAGAAAATACATTAAAAACATTGGAAAAATCCATCTACAGATAAAACCTCAAGTTCTTGTATCATAAAAAGTGATTCAAATCAGTAGCAGCATTTGAGCAAACACCGCAACCGGTCATAGCGCGGTGGTTTAAGTCATCAGGTTAGTACACGGGACATTGCGGGTTCGATTCCCGCTCGCGGCAGGGGTTGGCTAATTTCTATAAACTCACTCAAGAATGAAAAAAATAAGCAGAAATGTTATCTGTCTGTCCGTTATAAGGTTGTCCTCGCAAAGTGGCTTTTTTTTGTCCTATAAATGTTATTTTAACGACATAAAAATTTCTAAAAAATACGGAAGATATCTGTTATAAAACGGAAATTTAAAAATGGATATTTCAGAATTCACGGAAAATTTCCTGGAATTTACGGAATTTTTTTTTCCGTTAAAATACGGAAATAGTACTGGCGTCTCGATTGCCAGTACAATTTCCGTTTTCTTCAGGAAATTTTTTTTACAGTGTATAAGTGCTATGCACACGATATTCTATAGTATGTCTCTTTTGGTGCACTGCAGTGATATATATCAATTTCAATATGTTTGAAATAGTGTAACATCATTAAAATGAACTGAAAATGCTTTTTCCCCATAGACCGTAATGTAACGGAATTATTTTATGCGTCTCCATAAAGGAAGTATAATTGCTATGCACACGATATTCTGTAGTAAGTCTCTTGTAGTGCACTTCAGTGATATATAACAATTTCAATGTGATTGAAATAGTGTAACATCATTAAAATGAACTGAAAAAGATTTTCGCCCCTTAGACCGTAATGTAATGGGATTATTTTGAGCGTCCCTGTAAAAGAACTATAGGTGCTACATACTTCATTTTCAATACCTAACATGCCATAGTAAACCTCAATGACATATATCAATTGCATGACAATCCGAGTTTATTTAAGAGAGTTAAAGAACGGATAAGCAGACGGTAACCAGACATACAAACTGAATTCATAAACACATTTCAACTATGTTGGAAAGTGTTAAAAACCGTTTTTAACTTTATTATTAAAATAAATACGATATGATCGGAATTATAAAGCACATAAATCAATACTATACTATAAAAACATACTACAAATAGCAGACATTTTCTTATTCTTCATGTTATTCACGAAATACAGATAAAAATTCGCAAAATTAATAAATAAAGTTCAATTTTGTGAGGATAAACGTTTTAGCCATGTTCTATTAAATTATTAATCTTAATGTATTAAAACATTTGTCTTTAATCCGTAGCCGGGTATGAATTATTTGCTACATAGTAAAGTACAAAAAATATATTTTTTTATACTGCCCTCTTTTCCTATAACTTGTATTTAGAAAAGAAAAGAAATTGCACTTCGTCTAAGAAAAACATTTAAAAAATATTCCATTTTCTTACGATTAAAACATGCCAAGTTTTGATATTTTGAATTTTATGTGTCTGTTGTTTATAAATGGAAAGACCTATTAAGTGCCAAAAAAGAAAAATAATAAATTAATAAAATTATAACTCGGTAAGCTTTAGTCATGAAAAAATGGAGAATTTTTTAATATCGTCCTAAATAAAAATCGGTTTACGAACTAGGCATGCAATTGTGTATTTCAACACCAATCAAACTTCATCTAATGTATTCATGTAATTAAACACACACCCATCGTTATATTTCACTATTAATCAAGAAAAGTCTCTATTTTTTAAATAAAATTTACAAAAATACATATTTAAAAAGTGGCCCATGGAGCCGCATTTTCCCCAATATGCATAATATTTTAAAAATATATTTGTTAATCTTATTAAGTTGATATTTACCTTAAAAACATCTGGATGTATAAAGCGAATAGCGTTGTCTTTGAAGTATAAATACTTTACCATAGTCAAGTTTTGAAGATTTTTCCCTTCTAAAGAAGAGAGGGGACTTGAACTAATATCAATAATCCGTATGGTATCTTTTACAGTCCTAAAGTCAGGAATAACCTAAATAAAATCAATATTTAGTATATCAAGAATTGTTTATGCATACTCTATGAAAGCAAGTACATAGTGAATTAAGCATTCTAAATGAAAAAGTTATTCTTTTTTCAGGCAAAAACAGGTGTCATTTATATAAAATAGATAAAAACCTTGAAAAAGATTCAACTTCAATATTAGTGACGATTAAAATGTTCAGATTAAAACAATATAAAGCTAATTTTTACAATGAAATCCAGAAAAGTGATTTTTTTTTTAAAATCTTGTAACCCCCTTAAAAAGTGCTAGTGAATACAGGTCTAAAATCATTAAATAAAGCTTAATAAATTATTATGATTTTATAAGTATTGTAATATGATCTACAGGAGACCTGTCTAACATTTCGGTGAGCAGGGGCGCATTTCAGGTGTTCCTAAACAATGAAGGGCGCCATTATTCCTATTACTCAGAACATGCACCAAAATTGTCTCACAGTATTAGTAGTGGTATACACGTATTGTACAAAGCAAATGCGTCTAACAGTGGTACACATACGACACCTATTGTCCAAGAGCTGTAGAAACTAGAAAAAAAATCGTAGTACATTTAGAGTAATTTTTTTTTTTTTTTTTTTTTTTTTTTTTTTTGCGAGGGACTTCTCTTAGAAAATTTCGTAAGAAAAGTTACTAGAAATTTTAATTTAGCCAATTTTAATAATAAAAAAAAATATATCATAAAAATCAGAGATATTTCTAGGATTTTTTTTAGAACTTGTAGAACTTATACTTCTTGACTTATTTTGGCGGCGTTAATTTAGCGTTAGACATGGTAGTAAGAAAATCTGTTGGCGGTTCAAGAGCGATAGCCCGGAAGAGAAAGAAGACGGTTTCACTAATTTTTCTAAAGTAGTGGTATACACGTATTGTACAAAGCAAATGCGTCTAACAGTGGTACACATACGACACCTATTGTCCAAGAGCTGTAGAAACTAGAAAAAAAATCGTAGTACATTTAGAGTAATTTTTTTTTTTTTTTTTTTTTTTTTTTTTTTTTTTTTTGCGAGGGACTTCTCTTAGAAAATTTCGTAAGAAAAGTTACTAGAAATTTTAATTTAGCCAATTTTAATAATAAAAAAAAATATATCATAAAAATCAGAGATATTTCTAGGATTTTTTTTAGAACTTGTAGAACTTATACTTCTTGACTTATTTTGGCGGCGTTAATTTAGCGTTAGACATGGTAGTAAGAAAATCTGTTGGCGGTTCAAGAGCGATAGCCCGGAAGAGAAAGAAGACGGTTTCACTAATTTTTCTAAACAATAACAAAAATAATAATAATAATAATAAAAATAAAATACCCTAAAACTAAAAAATACCCTAAAAATAATACCCTAAAATACTCCTTGAGTTATTTTGGTGGCGTTAATTTAGCGTTAGACATGGTAGTAAGAAAATCTGTTGGCGGTTCAAGAGCGATAGCCCGGAAGAGAAAGAAGATGGTTTCACTAATTTTTCTAAACAATAACAAAAAAAAATAATAATAATAAAAATAAAATACCCTAAAACTAAAAAATACCCTAAAAATAATACCCTAAAATACTCCTTGACTTATTTTGGCGGCGTTAATTTAGCGTTAAACATGGCAGTAAGAAAATCTGTTGGCGGTTCATTCGGAATATTTCGGAAGAGAAAGAAGACGGTTTCACTAATTTTTCTAAACAATAACAAAAAAAAAATAAAATAATAATAAAAATAAAATACCCTAAAACTAAAAAATACCCTAAAAATAATACCCTAAAATACTCCTTGACTTATTTTGGCGGCGTTAATTTAGCGTTAGACATGGCAGTAAGAAAATCTGTTGGCGGTTCATTCGGAATATTTCGGAAGAGAAATAAGACGGTTTCACTAATTTTTCTAAACAATAACAAAAAAAATAAATAATAATAATAAAAATAAAATACCATAAAACTAAAAAATACCCTAAAAATAATACCCTAAAATACTCCTTGACTTATTTTGGCGGCGTTAATTTAGCGTTAAACATGGCAGTAAGAAAATCTGTTGGCGGTTCATTCGGAATATTTCGGAAGAGAAAGAAGACGGTTTCACTAATTTTTCTAAACAATAACAAAAAAAATAAAATAATAATAAAAATAAAATACCCTAAAACTAAAAAATACCCTAAAAATAATACCCTAAAATACTCCTTGACTTATTTTGGCGGCGTTAATTTAGCGTTAGACATGGCAGTAAGAAAATCTGTTGGCGGTTCATTCGGAATATTTCGGAAGAGAAATAAGACGGTTTCACTAATTTTTCTAAACAATAACAAAAAAAAAAAAAATAATAATAATAAAAATAAAATACCATAAAACTAAAAAATACCCTAAAAATAATACCCTAAAATACTCCTTGACTTATTTTGGCGGCGTTAATTTAGCGTTAGACATGGCAGTAAGAAAATCTGTTGGCGGTTCATTCGGAATATTTCGGAAGAGAAAGAAGACGGTTTCACTAATTTTTCTAAACAATAACAAAAAAAAATAATAATAATAAAAATAAAATACCCTAAAACTAAAAAATACCCTAAAAATAATACCCTAAAATACTCCTTGACTTATTTTGGCGGCGTTAATTTAGCGTTAGACATGGCAGTAAGAAAATCTGTTGGCGGTTCATTCGGAATATTTCGGAAGAGAAAGAAGACGGTTTCACTAATTTTTCTAAACAATAACAAAAAAAAAATAATAATAATAAAAATAAAATACCCTAAAACTAAAAAATACCCTAAAAATAATACCCTAAAATACTCCTTGACTTATTTTGGCGGCGTTAATTTAGCGTTAGACATGGCAGTAAGAAAATCTGTTGGCGGTTCATTCGGAATATTTCGGAAGAGAAAGAAAACGGTTTCACTAATTTTTCTAAACAATAACAAAATAATAATAATAATAATAATAAAAATAAAATACCCTAAAACTTCTAAGTCTAGGCGAGTACACGGCACATGAAGCAGTGTAACAAAGAAAACAGAAAAGCTGAACTTTGATGCATGGAGAAGAGGGGAAGGGGGAAAACGCTTGTAATTCTTAATTTTAGTTCTTAACATATTTAAAAAGTCGTTGCCAATTATTACCAATTTCAACCAGCCTAATTATACAAAACAAAATTTTATAAACAATAGCTAAAAACCAAGAAGTACGCGGGATTAAATTTTTAAAGTATATATTTTTGGTGTTTAATGCGTGAAATACACTTTCAGAGATTTAAAAAACATCTCTGACGTAAATATTAATGATTTTAAAGAAAGCATACTTTAATCCTTTGTATCGCAAAATCCCCCACTGGAAAAATCTCTATTTAAATACGTCTTGCAGCATGTGAAAAGTACTAATATTAAATTATAATATCAAAATATCAAATATATATTTATATATTGAAAAAGGTGCTTGTTTCATATATGCAGCAAACAAATAAACAAAAAAAAAATATGTCTCCTAAAAGTTCTAAATTTTCTAATACAAAATTGTAATGTATATAAACTTAACTTTGTGAAAAATCTATTTCTGGACGCCCCCAGCCTTTTAAATTTCACCACATTCACGAAGTTCATTTTAGCAATAAGCGCGTGAAACTATTGTAAGGTTAATACTGCTTTTGGTATTACTGGAGCACATGAAAATCAGCCTAACGCCAGATTCAGTTCTTTTCCAGTATTGGCGAGCTAACCTTGGCGATATATAAAAAAAAATGACGTGGCGGGATAGAGAAAATTGCTTTGGAGAGAGAAAGAAATTTGGCAACATACTTTATGGCAACTTATTCACTGTTTCATATACACAAGCAATTTTTTAAATATTTATACAATTTATTTAATATACAGAAGCATTTATGCTTCATGTTCGTCTGCTTATCGTTTGTAATATGTTCGCTAAAGCGGATATTTTTAATCGTATTACGTAATCTTCCGTAATTGGGTTCACTACCAATTGGCGTATCTCAGCTAACACGATTTGGTGCGATGGAGTTATTTTTTGAAAAGCCTTTAACAGGGCCTGATTACCGCACAGGCCAACTAGGCCATAGTTTTTGGCGCACTGCTGATAGGACCCAAGTAAAATTAAGTGCTTTAGAAAAAAAATCTTAAAATTGCAGTTTCCTGCAATTATTTTCTCAAAACTAAAAACGATTTTGGTCCACTTGGCAACCGTATCGTAATATCTAATGATAACCCTGAATACTCAGAATACTCCCCCCCCCCCCCTCCAAAAAAAAAAAAAAAAAAAAAAAATCTAGCAACTATTTTGGTGCGAGGGGGAACTGAAAAGGTGCTGGGTTTTGGGTCAGAAACAACTTTTATCGGGCTCTCATCTTTAACCCTTTTCGGCGCTGACAAATTCTGTTCGTAAAATGAGAAATTACTGACTGACACCAGAATTTACAAACGACTTTTTTAGAAAATATGACCTCCTTATTTTAAGCTTTCATTATAGAAACGACATTTTATTAAAATATTCGTGGTACCGTATGCAAGTTTGGAATTAAAATTAGGTGTGCCCAGAGTGGGACCACTGTGTCGGAAAGGGTTTTAATGATATCCATATTTACATTAAACCATATTGTTGCTAACATCTTTTTTATTTCATGCTAACCTCGGCAGTAGATTCGCTTACGGATGATTAGAAAATTTATTATTATTCTCACCTAATCGTCTTAGATAATGTGTCATAATCGAGCTGCATACTACAGTTTTCATAACAGCGAAACTCACTGATCAATTTTAATGAAATTTAAATGGGGCCAATTCGAGTGTAGCACACGAATCGGTCCCGTAGTTTCGTAGTACTTTCCAATGACAATACAACACATTAATATTTTTACAACATAATTATTAATTAACTAACTACCTCTGGCAACCACTTTGGTCTCCCTTAAATGTATGATAAGAATTGCATCAGCTTACTTTTATTGATAATTTAATTTACTTGCTCAATCCATCGCCAAATCGGAAGATTCAGATAGAGAAATCAAGAACTCTTTGCGATCATGTCAGCATGTCATCTATATTTTGTTGTTATGTATTTCATCTTTCTTAACAAATACAGCTTAACTCCCTTAGGCATTTATGCTTCATGTACGTTTGCTTATTATTTGCAATACGTTCACTAATGCTGAGATTTTTAATCATATAAGTCCATAATTGAGTTCACTGCCAATTGGCGTATTTTAGCTATTACGATTCGATGCGATGGAGTGTTTTTGTGAAAAGCCTTTAATGATATCCATATTTACATTAATCCATATTCTTGCTAATATCTTTTTTTAATTTCACGCTAACCTTGGCTAGGACTCGATTACGGAAGATTAGAAATTTTATCATTATTCTCATCTAATCGTTTTGGATAATGTGTCATAATTGGGCTGTATACTACAGTTGTCATAGCTGCGTAACTCACTGACTTCGGTGTTTATGCTTAATGTATACTGATTTTTAAGATCCGCACAAGGTAAATATACCGCGCCAAGAAATCGCCTATAATACTAATTGGTGTAACCCCTTTCTTTCTTTCTATACTATCACTCTATAGTTAATATTATGTAGTATAAATATTAAAAACAATTGCAGAAGCATTTATATATAACCGTACTCGGTGGTGCAAAAGACGCGCAGCAATGGGCCGATTGTCACCGGTAAATTTTAATAGTATTCATCGCCTTATTAAATCTCAGAAATTATGTCATTAAATAAGGCAAAGAATACTATTAAAATTTAGTGGTGACAATCAGCCCACTGCTGCTCATCTTTTCCACCACTGCCGTATTGTATAATATAAGATAGATATAGATATATGGATATTTTAAAGGCTTTTTTCCACCTAGTGCGCCACTGGTGATAAACCGCCAAATATTTTCTCTAACTCATACATTTGTATGGGAGTTGAAACAATAATGTATTTAATTATGCGCCAATAAACGCTCGTCAAAATATGCCAAACCGCTGTGAAACTGTAACAATGGAACTTTTTAAATATTCAAAACTAGGTTAAATACTTTTTAAATGTTTATTTATTTATTTTCGTTTTTGTTGAATTTCTGAAAAAGTACTGAACTAATTTTCATAAAATTTGAATGGGACCATTTCGAGAGTATTCTCTTTCAAATAAAAGAAAAAGCACATAAATAGGACGCATAGTTCCGGAGTAATCGGTGAACATACATAAAAGAAAAATACATACACGTCGAATTGATAACCTTCTCCTTTTTTGAGTCGGTTAAAAAAAAAAAAAACGCAAACGATTTTCCTCATAAACCGTAATGTAACGGAATTAGTTTAGTGTCTCTGTAAGAAATAATAAGCGCTATGCACACACACCATCTTCTATAGTAAGTCTCAGTGATATACATCAATTTCAATATGTTTGAAATAGCGTAACACAATTAAAATAAACTGCTAATGATTTTCCCCTATATAAAACGTAATGTAACGAAATTCTTTTGAGTGTCCTTGTAAAGGAACTATAAATGCTACACACTTCATTTTCAATACCGAATATGCCATAGTAAACCTCAATAACATATATCAATTGCATGACAATCCGAGTATATTTACGCAAGTTAAAGTACGGATAGAGAGACAATTTGAATTCATAAACACTCTTTAACTATGTTGGAAAGTGTTAAAAATATGAAAGATGCTATTTGAGAAAATAGAATGTAGTCTATATTTCTATTCCTCTAAAAATCAGTTTGAAAAGGACCTGAATTATTATAGATTATTAGTAATAAAGAGTAAAGTTGTATCTGATTCTGAAGCTTATGCACGGCCAATGTTAGTAACACAAAGAAGCCGTGGGCTATCTTTTGCCTCTACTCGCTTTCTGATTGAAGTTTCTCTTCAGAATTATTGGAAAACGAACTCGTGTGTTTCTGCTGTAGCTGTACGGTTCTATTTTAAAAGAATAAGAATTGTGACTTTTACAGATTGCTGTCTGTGGTTGGATATAGATAACAGATTTACTATTCTAAACATAATTTCAGGGACGTGAAAATTACAAACGCATTCATAGGGAAATACTTATTATTAATAGTTACTTCAATGTAAAAAAAAAAAAAAAAAAATTGGGAAAACTAATCATCTTGAAGCCAATTTAAAATGTTATTAATAGTTTTCTACTGCGTACTTTCTGGCTCTGTTGACACAAAAATTGAGGAACTCGGATTTCAAATCGTCAGGCTCAGGTTCCAAAAAAAAAAAAAAAAAAAAAAAACCTAACATGTACCCAACCACTGGCAGAAATCTACAAAATCCTAAATTTCTTCTTTTAAAATATCATTGCATAACTACGACAGAAAGAGGTGACTTCTGTAGTCCAGTCATAAAAAAAAAACCGAAAAAAAACTTCAAACAAAAAGAGAGGACAAACAAGGGATATCCCACGGCTTCTTTGTGTTACTATGACTGACTGTGTCAAGTCTACATAATCAGATAAAATATTTCTCCTTATATCACATCGATAACAACTCAGCTCCGTTTCACGCTGAGTTTTAGAGAATTATAAAACACTTAACGTAACCTAGACGGTATTCTTCCTTCTCAAATATCATCTACCAAGTTTTCCTTTTTTCAATTTGCGAATAAATGAAATTCTCACTTTCAGCATGACTTCGAGCTTGAGTCCGAAAACTGTTATAAATGTCAATTCCGAATTTGTTTCGCGCCCAATATCGAGCTCAGTCTTATGGGCTGTGGCTGAGACCGTTTCATCCCTAATGTGCAAGTATTGCCCGTTTAATAGTATAAGGCTTCTTGTATACTTCATGTACTTTCTTCAATTTGCTTGGAGAAAGTTCCGTAAACGGGTTCAAAGCCACTTGGCGTAGGTTTATCGCAAAGTTAATTTCATTTTTGTGACCATTGTTGTAACTCTCATACAGTTAAAACTATATGTTCTGAAGCATCTCTTGTTTGACGCCAATTTTGGCTACAAGTCAGATTGCTGAAAATTAGTCAATTTATCTGAGCTCACGGTTATTATTGCCCTTTTGCGCGTAAAGTAATTAAGTATTGCGCGGCAGCGCAATACTTATTTATTTCCAGTGTGACATCTTAATGTTAATTTAACACAGCAAATCCCATTGAACGAGTTAATTTACTAGAGTTTTTCCCACTTTTTGTACGCGTTGCCACAAAATTTTAACTGTGTGCTAATTCTAATAAAATTTGAAATTTGAAATAGTGAAATTGTTTGACTGACATCAGGATCAAAACGGATGATTAAATATCATTAAATATAGGTGGATTATAATCCAGGAATTAACGTAGGCTATGTTTTATTTACGTTATTCAAATATTTTTCTTAATAATTCAAAATTTCATAATTTTCATTGGGAATCAATTGACGTTTTTCCTATAAAAGTTAACTATGTTTCTTTATTGTTGCCAACAATTCGAAAACCGTAATAATAATTTGACCACAGCAATAAATTTTCAATTGAAAGATTTCCACGTTCAAAATGAAAATGAATTAGATTTTTTAAGTTTAAAAAAATGGAACAACACGACGTCATACTCTAAATAAACGGACATTTTCAAATATTTGGTTATAATTCAAGCAAAAAGCAGGTGAGTATGTCGCCACATTTGTAACAAAAAAAGCATTTTCTTAGTTCAGTATACATTTGTTCATAATACAAGGAGCATCAATATGAATAAATACAGGAAGCAATTGCATATATGACGTCATATTTATACCAAACAATTGAAATAATTTTCACCGATAGTGATTAATAAGTATGAATATTAGTTGCATACAAAAGAAAATTTTCTGTCAAATAGTTGATAGGAGATTTCGCTATGGAGAAAGTTGTCGTCTTATTATATATTAATGGCGTAGATGGTTATTATGAAATAGATTGTACTGGTTCAATACAATTTACTTTTTCGTTTATAGCGCCCCCTGGGAGGAAATAAGGTAACCAAATTTAAATAAAATCGATTGTTTTAATGTTTCATTGTAAAATAGCTATATTTAAATTAAAAGTAGTTGGCACAGATTCAACACAATTTTCTTTTGTGTTTATAGAGTCTCCTGGCGAGAAATAGGATAACTAATTTTTTAAACTTTATTTTTACGGGTTTGTATAAATTATTCGAATAATGCCATGATCAAATTTATGTTTAATAAACATTTTCGCATGATTTTTTACACTGGTAGCGTCCATGGTGGAACATTGCTTAACTAAAACTTTAAAATCCATTTTTCTTATGTTTTTTCATATGCCAACCATGCTTCAAGTTAGAATTAGGTAATACTGATACAATAAAATTTATTCTTGCATGTATAGCGTCACTGGTGGAAATAGCGTAACCAAATCATATATTATAATACGAGCAAATCTTGTGTGTGTATTAGAGATCTCTTTTCGGAGCCCGGGCCTACCCGAGCCCCACGATTTTAAATCCGAGCCCGCCCGAGCCCGAAACATTTTGCATCTTTAGAGCACGAGCCCATCCGATCCCGATACCGAAAAAATTGCATAATATTTAAAAATTGTTTTAAAAGTAATATCTCATTTTTAAAAATCTTCGTACAAGAAAATAACTGTTAATCCCGTGCACATAATTAATTTTATGGAAATTTACATTCAATTTTATCAAAAGAGAAGTTTGGTATGAAATAAAAATATACTTCTTTAAAAGGATCGATGTTCCTATTTTTCTCTTCCAACAAGCAAATCTGATGGTAATATTAACGAAGTACATTTTATGAATAAATGCATGAAATTTGCAAAAATTACTTTTCTATGCCGAAGAATCGAACAACGTTTTCTATTTCCTATAAAAGGTGTATATCGTAAATTAAGCCTTGCACGGCAGCGCAAGGCTTATTTATTTCCAGCGCGACTTTCCCATGCTATTCTAACCTCAGAGGAAGTCTATGATTCTAACACAACAAATCCCGTTGAACGAGTTATTTCCCACTTTTTGTACGCGCTTCCACTAATTTTCTTCCAAACACCTAATTCTGTAAAAAAAAATAAATTCTCCAATCAAAAAACTCTAAATTCTGGTGTTGTTACTTTCTTTAGAGATCTGTCAGGTTTCGACTAGCGCTTCGACCAGGAAGCTAGATTATTTTCGACTATTCATCCAATATGTTTAAATTACATTATGGGTAAATTAAAGCTTTCTATTACAGTGCGGGCGAGATATTATGATTTTAAGAATTAGGCCGTGTAAAAAATTATGTGGAGGAGGGGAGGGGGGGGGGGGTGCGTTTTGCCAGGCGGAAGGCAGACCGACTAGCAAGTTTTTGTGCCAGGGCGCTTTCAATTTTTCGTGCCCCCATAGATTGGTTGGTTTACTGATACTAGTTTTTTAGTCTACTTATTCGAAAAGTGTTAACTAAAAAAATTAAATTTTCTGGAAAATTGCAAAACAGTTTCAGGAATAAAAATAAAATATTTTTTCTATTATTTATTGAAATGTGATTTTAACCATCATAGATTGAGATATATTTTTGTCATTTCATCGTATTAATATCTCAAACATCACATATTTTCAGTTGTGCCACTATTCGAATAAATGTGCAATATGCTACAATTGAATGACTTGATAAATACAGTACATCATTTACTAGAAAATAATGATAGGAAGTCTACTTATTAGTGATGTTATTGATATTAAATGATAAAAGCAAACTGAGTGCAAACAAAAGTCCTAAAAGTATTAAAACAACTTCTATTTTAAATTCTAATTTCGTGCCCCTCAGAAATTTCGTGCCCAGGGCATGGGTCCCGGGTGCCCGTGCGATAGTCAGGGCCTGGCGGAAGGGCGCGAACACAATTTGGAAATACAATAAAGCGATCTGTTTTAAACTTTACGATATTTTATAACACATAACATAATTTTTTTAAATGAAGCTGCGTCAAAAATTATGGGGAGGGGTGGGGGAAGCGCGCTCTGCTGACACCGGGTGGGGGAATTTTCTAAATTTTGTCGACACCACTCATGTGATATATCGTTCGAAAGGCATGTGACCGCTTATTCATATTATGCACCTCCGGTGTCCATCCGTCCACTTTGCTCCCCCAAGGGGTAGCACTTTTCTAAATTTTGCGGATACCCCTCATGTGATATATCGTTGGAAAGGTCTGTGACCGCTTAATCATATTATGCATCTCCAGTGTCCATACCCCCACTTAGCCCCCTCCAAGGGGGGTACTTTTCTAAATTTTTCACACATCCCTCATGTGATATATCGTTGGAAAGGTCTCACACCGCTTAATCATATTATGCATCTCCGGTGTCCATCCCCCCACTTCTCCCCCCAAGGGAGGCACTTTTTTTAATTTTGCCGATACCCCTCATGTGATAAATCGTTGGAAAAGTTTGAGACCGCTTAATCATATTATGTATCTCCGGTGTCCATCCCCCACTTTGCCTCCCCTAGGGGTACTTTTCTCAATTTTGCACACACCCCTCATGTGATATATCGTTGGAAAGGTCTGTGACCACTTAATTATATTATGCAGCACGTGCGCAGCACGACTGATATACGGTGCCTCAGGCAGCGAGGACCCGAGCCGGAGGTTCGTTCAGTTAGAGGTTTATACTATTTGATGTGCAAATTAAGGGATCATCCTGTGCCGAAGGCAGCGGGGACCCGGGTTACAGGTTCGTTCGGTTCGAGGTTTTACAAGATTCGAGGCACCGATGTAAGTTATGGGCGCGCTAGTTGGCGAAGCCAGCTATTTTTCTTATTATTTGCATTATATAACAAAAATCCTTGACACGTTCACTGTTTACAATTATATTCAAGAACATTCTGCTCATATATACTCGTTATTATTTTTATACTTCTTATTATGTGATAAAACAACATAAGATTTTATCGATAGTTTTCCCACACCACTTACTCTTCCACTGTTCCATCTTCCACTGTTTCTTTCCAAAGTGGTTGCAAACGTATTTTGCACAATGGATTAAAATTATTTGCAGAAATGAACATGATTTGTTTATTATTATCATTATGAAGATGAGAAACAATCCGTTGATGTCCGTTGCATATATATATATATATATATATATATATATATATATATTTTTTTTTTTGTAAAAAATTACTTTTATTTTTTTAATTGTTTCAAGAATCATCAATGTTTGAACTC
The DNA here is from genome assembly GCA_963931845.1 of Maratus michaelseni. NCBI lineage: Eukaryota > Metazoa > Arthropoda > Arachnida > Araneae > Salticidae > Maratus > Maratus michaelseni. The sequence goes on along the minus strand of OZ007597.1, from coordinate 1,928,595 downwards.
TATATTTCATATTACCAATACTGATTTTGATCTGTGCAGTCTTTTACATACTTGCCTCGTGTGAATCTTATCTGCTTCATATTAATTTGTTATTAAAAAACTTGAGATATTAAAAAAAAAAAGGAACTTGCGAAGCAAATTAAAAAAAATAAATTTATTTCCATATTGTTAAGCCCGAGAAGGGACAGATATTCAAATTATTTTATTTAGTCAATGCTACAATAATGTTGCATTTTTATATTAAACTAGATGGAACCCGTCAAAACTTGACGGGTTTAAAAATATTATAACAATATCATTAAAATAAGCTTCTTTATTATTTAAGAAGAGTGCAAATGAAACAGTCTTTCAAATATTTTATTTTAAAAGTTTTCTCCTCAACAATTGGAAATACAGTACTATTTCCAATGCAAACTCCAAACAAACAATACGTAAACAACTGTGTAATGCAAATCAGTTTGACATTACCGCCATATTCCCTACGGCAAGAAAGAAAATTTCAGGGACCTATGAAGTATCATAAAAATAGTACATCCCTACTTTCATCTTATTCCTACGTTCATCTCCCCCCTCCCCCCTGTGATAAAGCAACCGAATGAGTTCCTATGAGCATGTGCATTACATTGCATCTGCCCAAAAGCACCGTCGAGATTCGACGTTAAAAAAAGTTTTAAAATTTTTAAATTAAAAATTTTAAAAAATTTTCTTTAATCATTGTTCATTTCAAATCCATATCTTCTAAAACTCATCCATTGTTTTAAGGTAATCAGATAAAGAATTTTTTTTACAATAATAAATCAATCTTCAGATGAGGGAGATTTTTAATGTTTTCAAGTGTAATTTATTTGTATAGTTTCCTCCGTCCCTTTACATAATCAGGATGATTATCCCTTTTCCATCACAGTCGGGGATCTTTTACCTCTTGTACAGTTAAATACCCAATAGACCTTTTAAAAAAATACAATTCGTAGCATATTTTGATGCAACATATGCATCAGCGGATTCAACATATCAATTTTATGTTAAACAAAAACTGAAAATAGTTTTTTTTTCACAGATTTTAGTTTAGCGCCAAAATGCTCTATCTTATGGATGATCTGATCTTATGATTTATCAGGGTTTATTATTATTTTTTTTCACTTTTTATGATGGTTAGAGAAATCTATTTTCAATTGTGGCAACTTTCCCAGGAGCTATTTTACATTATTGAAGCAAACTGATGGTCATTGTTAAGATAGAAATGAAAAACATTTCATGCTTGAAAATTATTTAAAAAGTCGTTAAATTAAGCGGCAGTTTTCAAATAAATTTCAATCGAAAGCTAATTTTTTTTTCTAATTCATGATGTAAAATTTAAAATTATAAAATGAGAAAAATGTAGTAAAAAAATTAAATTTGTAGTATTTAGAAGTGATGTAAGCGCGATGAAAGCTAAAGCGATAGCGCCGTTTGTTGTCATAACCGTTATACATTTCTAAAAATTGCCACTGTGTTTTCGTTGGCGTCCAAAAGTAGACTACCATTTTTTGACATCGAAAGAGAAATTCACAGTGAAAGAAATATGACTTTGCCGCTAATATGGAACTGTTAAATGAACTCATAATAAACCTACCAAAATAATTCCTATAAAATATTAGCCTTGCACTGTTTATTCTAGCTAAAAATACAATCATTATATCAAGTTCTTTTTTTCTACCATAGCACTATTTTTAATAATTTTAATTTTCCTGAAACCCTTTATTTTTGGGAATTTTTAGCACTTTCCAACCTAGTTGAAAAGTGCTTATGACTTCGGTTTGTCTGGCCGTATGGCCGTCTGCCGTCTGCCGTCTGTCCGTGCTCTAACTCCCGTAAATATGCTCGGATTGCTCTGCAATTTTTATATGTTATTCTCGTTATCTATAGCATGTTCCCTATTTCAACGGAAGTGTGTAGCACTTATAGTTTTATTACAGGGACACTCAAAAGAATTCCGTTACATTGCGGTCTATGGGGAAAAATCATTTGCGGTTTGTTTTAATAATGTTTCAGTATTTTAAACGCATTGAAATTTATATATATCACTAAGGTGCATTAGAAGAAGCTTAATATGGAATAGGGTGTGCATAGCACTTATAGTTACTTTACAGGGACAGTCAAAAGAATTCCGTTACATGACGTCTATGGAGAAAAATCGTCTGCGGTTTATTTAAATAATGTTTCACTATTTTAAACGCTTTGAAATTTATATATATATATCTAAGGTGCATTACAAGAGGCTTACTACAGAATAGTGTGTGTATAGCAGTCATCGTTCATTTACAGGGACACACAAAAGAATTCTCTACTGTCTGTTAACACTAATTCCTGGAAGTGCGTTTTAAGTTACTAAACGCGATTTTAATTTTAACTCGCTTTTTATCTATTACGTGGTGTGTATAAATTCTGTAGATCCTATACAGGGCAGCACAAAAGTTCGCGAACACATTTTCGTTTATTGGCAGAAACTCCAGAAAGATAATTTTAAACTGTGCTACGCGTTTCCTAACTAAACTAAAATTTAGCATCCTAGCATATACAAATCTATAGATCATATACAGGGCTGAATAAAAGTATTCGGATATTTTTCCGAATATTGTATCTGTTGGAAATTCCTGAAATTATGTTTTTAAATATGTTATGCGTTTTCCAAATTGTTTACTTAGATGTTATCTTTTAGCTTATTAAACGGTATGTTTTATAAAACTATTTTGGAAGCGTTGGAAAGTGCTACATAATCTATGCTTGACGCATGATTTTTCGTTCTTGTTTATATTAAAAAATGAAATCTTCTAACCTATAATTTAAAAAAAAGTAATTGGTAACATGCAATCAAGATGAAGCAATCAATAAAGACTCCAATTCTAATCTTTATAACTAGTAAATCTACAGATCAGGAGCCTCAACGTCAGCTATATGAAAGTCAATGTTTTTTAATCTCATTTCTCATAATATTTAACATCTTATAATACGCAAATTAAATTTTTTAAATTATTACATGTATATTTATACGCATATAAAATAATTCGAAGGTTTCAGAAATTAGGAACATTAAATTAAACACGGTTTATGCAATAATATTCTGACATTCTTATGAATTTCTTATTTTATTTTTTAGGTAAAAAAATACATTTCTTCAGGGGGGCAGAGCCCCCCTGAACCCCCCGTAATCTTATTAAATTTATATTCGTGGTTTCCTATTGTTTGTGTGAATGATTCTAATACATATTGGATTTCGTTCTACACATTGGTTTTATTATGAAAAGCAAAAATTTCGAAAATAATTTCATGTAATACCAAAATAGCAATATTTACTTACCTTCCAACCACGAAGCACTCGCATCTGATAGATAAGTTGAATAATATCTCGTGTACAAAATCAACTTATGGAAATGTAAACTGAATCTACTATATATTCACTTATCTATTTCAGAAATCTAGTATTATTACAATTTTTGTTTCGGAAAAACAGTTTTGATGGTCATTGTACAATATTTATTTGACCTTAGTACATCCTGATTTAATTCGATGGCAATAGCATACTAAAATCTCCCCAAAATAGGCTTATTTGGAAACTTTTAAACCTGAAAACTTTTATTGTGTAATCTTTCATAATCGTGCCCACTGCCAATTCACTAAATAGCAATCTTGATTTGGCGCTATAAAGTATTTTTTGTGATAACTTTTTATGATCTCAGTTACCAATAATTGTGCTATTTCAGGCTGTATGGATTCGTTTTACTACGCTAATTTCTTTAGATTAACTACCTCGTTGTATGAGATATTACATTATATTTTTAAAATAATACTAATTTTCAACCACGAAAAATCCACATCTCTTCCAGAAAATTAATAATATCTCATATAAAAATGTTTCGGCTATCATTCTATAGTAGTTAAAAGGTAACTTGTACCAAAATAAATTCTCATTTATTTCAATAAAATATAAAATCACCCAATAATATTTTATTTTGCGAATAAAATATTGTAGCAAAATCGTCTGAGTTACTTGAATTTTATCATTTTGATATTCTTTAAACATGGTTGCTAGGTTACGGTTAAATTGAAAAGGAAAATAAAAATGAATGCATTTTAATATTTGCAAAAAATGATAAAATAAAAGTATTATATTATTAGAACAGATGTATAAAATTGCACCAAAAATTATACACCTAATTTAAAAAATCTGACGAATGTATAAACAAAATTTCAAATTAATTTGAATAATTTAACACCTGACTTGATAAATTTTAGCCTTCATAACTTACCGTTTAAATACATTAATCAAATGCGACATTTTATTTTCAACGACTGAAAAATTTCAAAATCGTCTGAAATCCCATAGGAAAGCATTATGATCAAAAAATAAATGTTCTATATTTTCCGAACGAATGAACCAAATGTAACTAAAAACTATACAGCTAATTCCGGGTATCTCACCAATATACCTACCAAAAATCAAACTAATCGGATCATTTTTACGGCAGTTATCGCGGGACAAACAGACAGACAGACAGACAGACAGACAGAAACCAAAAACTTTTCGGGTCTCCACAGTGAGCCTCAACTGACGTTTCGGCAATTAAGAATGGAAAAATCAGTTAAAATTACGTCATGCTGACACAATCATATAAATTTTTTTCTTTAGTTTTATCAATGTTAAAATGCATTTCAAGCTAAACATAACGTCATTTTCACCGGCGCAAACTTTTCACACTTACTTTGTATATGTTACTTTTATGCGTAAATACCATGTATACAAATCAAAATATATTTGTATTTAACTGTAATGAAAAATGGCATCAACAAAGTTATAATGCATAATAATAGACGCTTTCAGTCGTGACGTCAATCATGACGTTTTGCTTGGAAACTGACTCCAAACAAACAGTTGCTATGTTGTATTTTCTATTATATTTTATATATGTAGCTATATCTTATAGCTATATCTCACGGTAAAGTGTTTCAATACATTGTATGCAGCGGTAACATTTTTTTACGATTTATATTTAATAAGAAATGAAACATAGCAACCGTTTGTTTGAAGTATCCAACCAAAACGTCATCACTGACGTCACACTGAAAGCGTCTATAAAATAAACCCAATGAACAATATTCCCGTGACATCACAATAAATATGAATTTTTATTCGCTTATAAAACACGCGGATAAATATTTTTACCTAAATTTAACTTGCAAATTAAAAAATTCGGTCTAAAAGCCACGTGCTTTTAATATTATTTCTCTATTATCTCGCAACCACAGAGTTCAGAAAATAAACTATGTACCTCGCAACAGTGGGCGTTAATCCGATTGCCGACTTTATGACGTCATAAGCAGAAGAAAAAGTTTAATTGAAAATTACGGCTAATTAATTAAATTTTCGAACAAACGAATGCACGATAACAAATCTGTGTCCAAATGTCTTTCATTTAAAAAAAGAATGATGTAATTTGATGCAGTAGTTTGTTCTCACGGATTGTCGAAAGAAATCGCTTAGCGTTTTAAATATATAGATCTTGCTCAGTCTATTTAATCTTAAAAAAGTAAATTTAAATTTGAAACATGATATTAAAGCAACTTTAAAACATTTCATTTAGTTGAAATGAAATCTAAATAAATCTTCAACTTTATTTTCAGTTTTACATGCATTATGCAAAATTTGTATTGTAGCAAATTCTAACAGACAAGAAACATGAGAAGTTCAAATAATTTAACAAGTTGAAGATTTATTTAGATTTCATTTCAACTAAATGAAATGTTTTAAAGTTGCTTTAATATCCTGTTTCAAATTTAAATTTACTGTTTTAAGATTAAATAGACTGAGCAAGATTTAATATAAAAATGCAACATTATTGTAGCATTGACTAAATAAAATAATTTTAATATATGTCTCTTCTCGGGCTTAACAATATGGAAATAAATTTATTTTTTTAATTTGCTTTGCAAGTTCCTTTTTTTTAAAATATAAATAAGTCAACAATCGTTTGCAACAAATATTCCACAATGAAATAAAAAAAAAACTTCACCAAAAATTAACTAAATAATTAAAATACACGTTTAACAGATGTGTAATATAACAAATTCTAAAACTAAAAGCAAGGAAACAATCAGAATCAAAAGAGTTGATCAAAATAATTGTGTTTCTCGATTTGTTTGGCTATTAACTCTTGGCATGCGGCTAATAGAAAGGTACCGTTTTTAATAAATTTCAAAACTTTATTTGAATATCTAATTGATATTTTTAATATATAAATGCTTTTTTGATATTATTAGTGGGCAATTTAAAATAATTTAAAAATCTATCATATTCATATATTATATAATATAAGTAATATTTACATTTTAAGTAAATATTCATTACTTTTTAAAAAAGTGAATATTCATTAAGCTTGATTTCTAAAAAAAAATATATATATATATATTTTTTAATAGAGTCTCTCTGAAACACGGAACTGTATTAAAAATATTTATGTAAAGATTTTTTAAAGATTTTTTTTCCTTTTAAAGCAATATGGTTTTATATCATATATGTATGTATATAAGAACAGGGAAAATTCAATTTATTACAAAACAATTAAAATAAATTACCTTAATGTTACTTTGCCACACAATAATTTCCTTTAAGTGAACGATACCTTCAAAAACATTTTCATCCACTGTTATATCAGAATCATTCAAAATTAGAACATGAATAGAAAATCCAAACAATGCTCTTGCAGGCAAGTATTTGGTATCATTAAAAGTTATCGCATAAATTTCTTTTAGATCTGACAGTGGATCCGATTTTATAATCTTAAAGTCTTTATCCATGCAGACACCACCCAATTTCTGAAGATCATAACAAGATCTTGGCAAAGATTCAAAGTTTTGTTTAGGCAAAATGTTCGATGTTTCTACCGCTTCTGCAGTTCTTTTTTCTTGTGCAATACCGCGTAAAATATTAGAGGTATCTGATACTTTGGTTGTTCCATTTTCGTGTGCCATAACAGGTAAAATTTTAGATGCACCTATTATTTCAGTAGTTTCAATTTCTGGTGCATTATTAGGTGAAATGTTAGATACAGGTACTACTTCTGTTGTTACATTTTCCTTCAAAATATGAGATAAAATGTTAGATGCACCTACCACTCTAGTTCTATTTTCTTTCGAAATGCCAGGCGAAATGTTAGATACATCAACTAGTTCCGTAGTTCCATTTTCCTGTGCAATATCAGGTAATATATTAGATGCTTGTACTACATGTGCACTTCCACTTTCTTGTACGATACCAGACAAGTTGTTAGATGTGTCTACTACCGTAGTTCCATTTTCTTCCAAAAGAACAGATAAAATATTTGATGCACCTACTATTTCTGTAGTTCCATTTTCTTCTATAATACCAGACAAAATATTAGATGCATCTACTGATTCATTATTGAATTGAATAATTAAGTGAAGAATTAAATATACTTGGAAACAATATTGCAACATGTTTTGTGTTTATGGGAGAAACTGTTTTTCAGTTTTACACTAAAGGTAGATTGTTGCTCTTTATAACATATGTTTGTAAAAAGGTAGTTTTTCAGACAAACAAAACAATATTTCCGAAATCTTCAAGTAAAAAAATATTTTTAAAATGCTGTAATTGAATGTTCTAATATAAATTACCCAAATATGTTCCTCTTAGTTATTGAATTTAATACATTTCAGTTGCATTATTGAATCTTTCCCTTTTTGGTCTGGACTAGGTTCCTTGCGAGGTTTTTTTTTTTAAATGTAAAATCTAATTCACAAATAATTTTCAAAAATACCTAAATTAGGCCACTTAAATGTAACTAAATTAAGTTCACTTACTTCATTTATAATCTTTAGTTCATAAAAATCTTAGATAACTTGCACATTTATTTAATCGTACACTGTTTCTTAATATTAGTTTTCTTTTCAATTTTCAATTATGGTATTCCTATCAATTTAAGAAAGCCTTTTACAGAGTTTTTTTCTTATGCATCCTTATTCAATTCCACAATCTCATCAAAAATGCCTGATTGCTTCGATGAATTCATGTTATTTTTCCTTTGTACTCTTATAGACAGTTTCACCAAGAATAAAATTTTAAGCGCTTTACTGCATAAGATTATAAAGACAAAATTCGTTTTTCTCAGATAAAAATAAATTGGACACAAAGTTTTCTTTATACGGTTTCTGTAAATTAGGCTTTTTGCTGGTTTTACCTGCAAAAAGTCAATTATGCGAATGATTACAAGAAACTATTACATGGCACGTAATGATGAAAATTTATATTACCTTTTTTTCCCTAGAAAATGTTCGTCATTACTATTTGAAAGCACCAACCGATAATGCAGTTTCCTTTAATAGGTGGCAATTGAAAATAGCGTGACGTCACTGATAACACGTTAAAATGTTCTGTTGATCTTTTGTTATCTTCAACACAGAATTGACACAAAAAGTCGTTTATATGGATCTCGGTGCTTGAAATTTTAATGGATAGATATCGCTTGTTTTCACTTTCTGCCTTTACCGATACACGTGTGTTATCTCAATAACAGACCAATTGTTTTCGCTCATGAGAAACCCGTGGATTAAGGGACAAAACGGCACCTGTATTTTTTAGCTTCACAGGTTATCAAAGCCTGAGAGCTAATACACCCGCAGGTTCTGTATGTGCGTACGTATGTATGTAATGTATGTACATACGCGATAACTCTTGATAGAAATATCCAATTTGCTTCAAATTTTGTATGTAAGTTCATTCTGATAAAGCGCTTCCTTGATTAGTTTTGGGGGTTCATTAGTTAAGTATAAAGTGGGGGGAAAGGAACGGGCACTTATCCCAATCTTAATTTAGATAAATGGTTTTTTCATGCAGAATTATTCTATTTGCTTCAAATTTTGTTCATGTGAACTAGTAAAAGCACAGCCTTAGAGTTTTTCCAGATTTTAATAAACTGTGGATTGGAATCGACTGCCTTATTATTTCCTTCAGTAAGCACACCATGAATTGGGATTATCGGTGCTACGACTGCAAACTCCTAGGTGGAAACCTCTAGCCTTGATAGTTTGATTTACAAAAAATAAGCTGATTTAAGTGTGAAATCATGACACACACATATATATAGATATTTTACATTTTCCAACACATTTGAAAACTGTTTGTGAATTCGATTATGAATTCGAATTTCTTCCGAGCTCTATCTCACGTAAATATACTCGGAATGCCATGTAATTGATACATGTTGTTGAAGTTTGGTATGGCATGTCCTGTATTGAAAATAAAATATCTAGCTTTTATAGTTCATTTACAGGAGCTCTCAAAAATATTCCGTTTCATCATGGTCTAAGGAGAAAATCATTTACGTCGTATTTTAATAGTGTTACACTATTCGAAACATAATGAAGTTTATGTGCATTATTGAGGTGCAATACAAGAATGCTATTTTAAAAATACCACAGGTAACATTTATTGTTAATGAACAGGGGCACTCAAAAGAATTCCGTTATTTTATTATCTATGAGGAAAAATCGTTTAAGGACCAACTTAAATAATTTTACACCGTTGTAAACATAATGAAATTGATATGAATTTTTGGGATGCAATGAATCATGCTTTCAGTAGAGTATAAATGCAAAGCAGTTATCATCCATTTACAGAGTCCCACAAAAGAAATCGATTAAGTAATGGTATACGGGGAAAAACTGTTTGCCGAGTATTTAAATTATGCTGCATTATTTCAAACATGATGAAATTAATACACATTACTGAAGTTTACTACAAAAAGCTTGCCTTAGAATATGATGTGCATAGCATTTATATTTCATTTACAGGGATACGCAAAAGATGTCGGATAGAGTACTGTATCCACAGTATTGTCTATTAGGAATAATTGCCCGAAGTGCGTTTTTTTTATGATTTCCGTTTCTAAGTTTTACTAATTTTGTTCATACCATATTGTATGTATTAATTCTAGATATCATATACAGGGCTACACAAAAGTATTCTTAAGTATTACCGAGCATGAGCGTGAATTGCTTAAAAATGTTTTTTAATTGAGCTATGCATTTTCAAGCTGATTTATATTCAGTATACTAAGGGATGTTTGTAGAAAATAAATAAAATCATATACAGGGCTGGAATTGTGATTTCAGTAGTTTTGGGCGTATTTTTACCTGAATTAAATCTTAGCTTAATATGTAACATGTCAAAAATATGTAGGTAATTTACAGGGATGTGCAAAAGACCGTTTACAAGTACGTTTCCGTCTATCGGTAGAAATTGCTGAAGAGGCATTTTCAACTGTGTTATGCGTTTTCTTGCTCAATTTAATCTTAGTGTACTGTGTAGAATATATACAAATCTATAGATCAGATACACGGCTACCCAAAGGAATTGGAGTACCTTTCAGACTATGAACTTTTATTGCTGAAATCAGGTTTTCAATTTTTTTTTTTTTTTTTTTTTTTTTTTTTTTTGTGGGGGGTGGGGGGGGGAGGCGATGATTGAGCAAAGATTTATTTTGATCTTATTGTGCACATTCTAAAAGAAAATCGACAACTGTTACATTTTTATCCTTATATACATATATTTAAACTTAGCTGAAGTACAAAATAATGTTAAATATGTCTCACTTTGAGAATATTGAAATGGAAAATAAAGTTTATAATTAATAATTTCCAGGCTTAAAATGTTGTCTTAGTGCTAATTTTCCTTTTTTAGTCAAATTGTACAAATTATTTTAACTTTTGTGCCCGTTACTTAAACTTTTACTTAACCAATGCTTAATCCTTTACTTATACAATTTAAATGCAAAATATTAACGAACTGAAAATATGAATATATTTAAAAATTAAATATTCATTATTCAATTTGTTTTACATTATTTAACTACATTGTCAATTAATTATTGATAAATGCCTATAATTATTGGTTGTTATAAAATAATAAAATATTAAAGTTGTATTATTCATATTTCATTTTTGTTGGAAACGTATACGCACACATATATGTACATTTGTTTGTTAGAAATGTGGTTCAATACACCTATAATTAATAAATTAATTAGTAACGTAATTAGTTATTATTATTAAGTAATTGATTATTTGTTATTAATTAATAATTATATGCAGTTATGTATGTATTAATCAGTTTTTTAAATTTTTGACACTTTCGGTTTCGGCTTCGGTTTCGGCCGAAAGTGGGAAGATCACCGAAATTCGGTTTAGGTTTCGGTTTCGGTCTAAAAACCTGTTTCGGTCGATCTCTAATTATTTTATGTTGAACAGGCCGATTCACTTGCTTCAGGATCTTTCAAATTCTCCGACTATTTTGGATCCACTTATAAAAACAAACCAAATTCAATATTTTTACCCGATATAGGGAATTTTGTCCTATTATTAATGAAGTTTATTTGGCATTCGTAAGCGATTTTTGATATTTTTGCGATTTAAAAAAAAAAAAAAAATCTCTGTTTTGCCGAAAATGAGAAGGTTTTTTTTTTTCATGAACCAAATTCCATTTGATACCTTATCCATCCAAACTTAATCTTTATACGCCTGTTTAGAGAAGACTTTCGGAAATCAATTTAATATATATTTATGTGAAATGTTCTTTTTTTTAAATTTATAATTTAAAAAAAAAAAAAGGCCATTGACATTTTCTCCGAACCGCATCGAAGAAATACTGGAAAAAGTTCCAGCTTGGGTTTCTTAAGTAATCTCCTTTATCATCAAAAGCCATTTCTTGACAATGCAGTTGACCTCGCGATAGGGATAGGTTTTTTTTTTTTTAATTCGGCGCGAGGTGAGGTGGTATTTTAATCTTATAAACGGTCTAGAACGTCAATTTCTGTATCCTCTCAGAACTCCACAGTGTTCCCCCGGATCTTCAGAAATACATGTGGGAAAATATATCCGAATGTGTGACGATAACAATGCTGATTTTAGGTATATTTAAAATTATTAACCACGGGCACAATTCAATGCCGGACGAGTCAGCAAGTAAATGAATAAATGTTAATTATTGCAAAATTTAATAAATGCTACAAAAAATATATATATATATTCCCCATAAAATTAAGATCTATTGCTTTTCTCGAAAAAAAAATTTAATATAAGATCACAGTAGTTTATTATTTTGATTTGAATGTTGTGAATTATTTAAACTATTTAATCCTCTTTAATAAAAAGGTACGTGTTGCTGACGACTGGGATCGTTGCCACAGATTAATCTCGGAAAATGAAACGTTTGAAATTATTGAAAAAATTAATTACTCGAAAAGTATTTTTCAGAAAATTGTTAGAGAAACTGTGTTAGAAAGGTAAAAAATTGTATTTTTCTTGATATAAATTTCAAATCCACCGATTATGCACTTTTTCAAGTATTGAATTTAAAAAATTACCAAATTTTACAATGGAGTACTATAGCGAAAACTTCACGCTTAAAAAAAATAATAATAACAGCAATGTGTCAGCACGAGTCACAAATTATAGTAGCCGTATTATTCTGTTAAAATATAAAAGTGAATTATGATGTCATGTGTGCATGATTTTATTTAATTTTTCGACAAATACTAGATGCGCCATTTCTTTTTAGTTGTGAATAATATAGGTCAATTCACGTAATTAAAAAATGTAGCTATAAAACATATAAATCAATGGAAAACAGTAAGTAATAAATTGTAAACGTAACAGTAAACCGTATTAAAAAAACACAACTTAGTGAAATAAGTATCCGTTTTTATGTTATTTTAGGATACTCCAGGTAAAGGTACAGATTACTTTAAAATACATTGTTAAATTTACCGATATATTTCGTCTCGATTCAAGGTTCTTTTGGAGAAACCGACCAGCGCAGCGGGCGTAGTCTGTTAGTGTTGTAATGATTTTAATCACTTCTAAAATCTAGTCGGAAGTCCCAAGCTGAAAACTTTCTTCCATCTCATACATCTTAATACTTCAAAATTTGCCATCACAGCGCCAAAATTAAATGATAATCTACGCCCCTCCTGATGATTCTAAATATTCGTTAAATTGTGTGCATTTAAAAAGGAGATACAAGTCATTTCAAGCAAGTCATTGAATTTTACCACCCACCCACTTAGATGTCTGCAACCAAAATTCCCAAGCCAAACAGCATAAAAGCGACACCTGTTGGGCAGTGTACAACCAAGCGTAATAAGTATCTGTTTGTGTGAAAGTATGACAGAACATGAAGTTTGATTAAATTCCATGCATTAGGTTTTAACATATAGCTATCGCGAAAATCGTGAACAATGCACCATAGCAGCAACACCTGATATATGATTTACACGAATACCTAATCAGCACCAACTTATGTCAAGGTCTAACTGAATCTGAAATTTTATGAAATTCCATGTATTAGTTCTTGAGATATGACTATCGCTAAAATCGTGTAAATTCTGAAAAAATGCAGCATATCAGCGCAACCTGTTGGACGATTTACACCAAAACTTAGTGAGCAAAAACTTATGTCAACGTCTAATTGAATCTGGATTTTTATGAAAATGTTCTAGAGAGAGAGCTATTGGGGAAATCGTGAAAAATGCAGCATAGCATGTCTGTTGGGCTATTTACACCAAAAACTAATCGGCACCCATTTCTGTCAATACCTAACTGAATTTGAAGTTTTATTAAATTCCGTACATTAGTTCTTGGAATAGAGAGCTCACAAACTTTTTGTCACATACAGACAGACATTTTCTAAAAGCAGTCAAATTGTGTTCAGTTCATTCTAAAACGCATAAATCCATCGAAGACCGAAATTCAAATTTTTTCACGATTCCAATTTTTTTTTCTTGTAAAGAGAGAAGAAAGCAAAAAGTGAAAAGTATTCTAACCAGGAAAGTTTATATCTCGGGTATTAATCCCTTAAGAGTTTTGAGCGAACGCCGCTCGGGCAAGAAGAGTTTTCTTGCTTCGTTACTAAAAGCTTTTCGATACCACTAATTTTTAACTGTAATCTTCGTCTTATTAATTGGTAGACATTTTTGGAACAGATGTCTTTGTACGGAAAAAGTAGTGCTTTGTCCCTATCTTTAGTTTATTGCGTCAAAAAAAAAAAAAAAAAAAAAAAAACATTATTGTTAAGGGGTTAAAGATATAACATTATCTAGGCAATTTTTGTATATGGACATATGGGTATGTTCAGAACACAAAAGGATTGGAAAAAGCACTTACACACACTTACGACGTTTTAAAAGCACTTTTTTTTTATCATTTAACCGGAGTTTGTGAGTATGTTAAATCCTTACCTTATCACAAATTATTTGATTTCTATATTAGTTTTTCATGTAAAATTTATACAAAAGTCTCAATGATGTAATTGTTTTAAAAATACTAACGCCATTACGCCCCTTATTCAATAAGTTTTACCTGTCAGAAATCAGTGAGTCTGATATCGTAATATCGCATGTAGAGGTCTGCACGTGCCTGGCACGAGGTCTGGAAAAATGAGAATATGAAATAAAAATGATTGACGTCACAGTGGTAATCAAACGGAAATTTTCAATAATACAAGGAGTATATGAGTATGTGTTTGTACACAAAGCAGATTAATATCACGTCATTGAAGAATTAAAAAGAAAATCTGACGTCCTATTGGAAGTTTAACGAATTTTTCAGATATTTGAGAATAATACAAAGTGAGTATCAATATCAGTAATAGAGAATAGTAAATATATGGGTTTGAGAAACATATTGAATCTTGATAAAAATCCGATTATGGAAATATTCGCATATTTTAACATTTTGAAAGTGTACCACATGTTTAATTTTGAAATTATTTTTTATATTGCATTTAGTCCGGGTGACAAATATTATTATGTCAGAATATAATAGCCGGCTTCGCCCGCTATCTGGCTGGTTTGGATACTCGAAAAAACGAAAAAATAGACCAGTAAATTTTTACTTTATAAAAAACAAAAAACATGAGTTTTTTTTTTTTTTTGGTTGCTAAATGAAATTTATTTTGGATTTATTAAAGAAAGGATAAAGTGTTTTGAAAGGAATATTAAACGAAACCCTTTCAGCGATCTTCGATCACACTTACCCACTTGTTAGGGTTTCGTTCATCTCACGAAACCTTATTACTCCCGCTCCGTTGTCTGTCCGTCACAGAGCCATTCTTAAAAACTATATAACTTACAGAGTTGAAACTTTGTGTATATATATAAATACCAGCTGTGAAGAGCTCAAAATATTAAAATTTGAAAAATTCGTATTATTTTAATAAATACAGATAAAAAACCAACATTCTAACAGCCTTTTCCTATTAAATTTAAACATTTTTCGTTATAGCAGATGCCAAAATTTTAAAATCCACAATGAAATTCTTTCTACAATAATTATTTTTCTATTGAAATATTTCCACGTGAAAAATGAAAATGAAATAAAAAGTTTCACCAATTGAAAAAAAGATAAATATGACATAAAAATGATTGACGTCATAGTGGTAATGAAACGGAAAATGTCTAAGATTTCTCAATAATACAAGGAGTATGAGTATGTGTATGCACACAAAGCAGATTACTACCACGTCATTAGAGAATTAAAAAGAAAATCTGACGTCCTATTGGAAGTTTAACGATTTTTTCAAATGTTTGAGAATAATACAAAGCGAGTATCAATATGAGTAATAGAGAAAAAGTCAATATATGAGTTTGAGAAACATATTGAATCGTGATAAAAATCCGATTATGGAAATATTCGCATATTTTAACATCTTGAAAGTGTACAATTTGTTTAATTTTGAAATTATTTTTTTAGATATTGCATTAAGTCCGTATGACGGATATTATTATGACAGAATATAATAGCGAGCTTCGCCCACTATCTGGCTGGTTTAGATATTCGAACAAACGAAAAAATAGACCGGTAAATTTTTACTTTATAAAAAAATGACTTTTTCTTTTGTTGTTGTTGCTAAATGAAATTTATTTGAATTTATTAAAGAAAGGATAAAGTGTTTTGAAAAGAATATTAAACGAAACCCTTTGAGCGATCTTTGATCACACTTACCCACTTGTTTTTCTTCAGCAGACACTGGCATGCCGGGATCAGGCTTATAGTTTATTCTACATAAACGAGCGGATCGGAATTGGACTTAATTGTTTACAGGACGTGTCGAGCAAGCAATTTGTTATATAAAAATACTAATAGCGATAATGAACATCTGTCACGGAATCTTTCGAAATATACTTTAATAGGTTATAGAGAAACATTTTCAGAAACCTCCTTTTTACTTTCTTCTATCTATAATAGAAGAAAGTATTGTAATCGAAATTTTTTCCGACATCCAGTTTTCAACGGATTTACATGTTTTAGGGATCAGAAATTGCGAAAAATATGTTTTTACAAAACGTCTGTCTGTCCGTCTGTTCGTCCTCATTGTATCATTGAAAAGCATATGAAGTTATGCTTCAAATTGAACTCCTTTTTTTCTATGTTTTTGGCTATGGCAAACAGGTCCTACTTGAATTTGAGGATATTTCGACGAAAGGTGGCTTTCGCGATTTTTGTTCGATTTTCACTATTGTATCATCGAAAAGTGTATGAAGTTATGCAGATATTCGAACAAATTTTTTTTTCTATGTTTTTGACTATAGCCTGCAGGTCGCAGTGGAATTTGGGGATATTTCGACGAAAGGGGGCGCTACGATCGCAATTTTTGTTTGATTTTCACTATTCTATCATCGAAAAGTGTATGAAGTTATGCAGATAATTGAACCAATTTTTTTTACTATGTTGTTGACTATAGACTGCCAGTACAAGTTGAATTTGGAGATATTTCGACGAAAGGGGGTGCTGCGATCGCGATTTTTGTTCGATTTTCATGATTGTATCATCGAAAAGTGTATGATGTTATGTAGATAATTAAAACAATTGTTTTTGTATGTTTTTGGCTATGGCAAGCAGGTCCTACTTGAATTTGGGGATATTTCAACGAAAGGGGGCGCTGCTTACGCGCTTTTTGTTCGATTTTCACTATTGTATCATCGAAAAGTGTATGAAGTTATGCAGATAGTTGAACAAAATTGTTTTCTATGTTTTTGACTATAGCCTGCGGGTCCCAGTTGAATTTGGGGATATTTCGACGAAAGAGGGCGCTGCGATCACAATTTTTGTTCGATTTTCACTATTGTATCATCGAAAAGTATATGAAGTTATGTAGATAATCGAACCAATTATTTTTATATGTTTTTGACTATAGAAGCCGGTCCAAGTTGAATTCGGAGGTATTTCGACGAAAGGGGACGCTGCGATCGCGACTTTTGTTCGATTTTTGTTCGATTTTCTCTATTGTATGAACCAAAAGTGTATGATGTTATGCAGATAATTAAAACAAATTTTTTTCTATGTTTTTGGCTATGGCCAGCAGATCCTGATTGAATTTATGGATATTCCGCCAGAAGGGGGCGCAGTGAGAGCCATTTAAAGATTTCAAATTCAAAAAGATGTACAAAAAATTTAGAAGTCTTAAAAGTTGTTTTTGTTAAATGTCCGGTCTTGATCCGGAGAATCCGGAGCAATTTTTGTTTTTCCTCTATCTTAAAAAATGACTGAGATATAGCGGTTTGAAATTTTAGGGTAGCTGACATTTTCAAACAAGACAGCAGAATTCATCCATAAACGGGTTTAATTTATGAGTTTTAGTTAACATGGTTTCGGCAAATTCTCTTTCATTGTTGTAACCATTGTTCCTATTCTTATATGCTTAACAATATATATTTATATTCGCCAACGTCAAATTCTCGCCAAGCTTGGCGACAGTTGGCGAAATATCACCAAATTTGTCGTCAAAAATAGGTTCCCATAAACGAAGCCAACTTGGCTGTAGAGGACTGATTTGGCGGTATTCTCATTCAAATTCAATGTTGACGAGAACTGGGAATGAATCTTCTTTAATTGGGTTCCACGCATTTGAGCTTCGTGTTTTCCAGTAAAATTAGCTAAAATCGTAAAACTAAGGAATAGGGAGGCTATTTGTTCCTGTCGGTTCAGGCCAGAAGGACTTTTCGTAGTTTAGTATACATCAGTGGATCGCATCCCGGTAACCCGACGATTCGCAGGCAGCTGACGTACAACAGAATGACGAAAAATATTGATTTTATTGGCGATGTGATAGCGAATTTTGAAGTATTAACATGACTGAGATAGAAGAAAGTTTTGGGATTGGCACATCCGACTAGTTTGTTAATTATACAGCAACAAAAGGTATGACGTTTTTAGCCATGTTTTTCTTTTATTCTAAACTACTTTTATTGAATATAATAGTCATTAATGCTGCTATTCCGTAAATCTATGGCTTGTGAACATATAGTAATATAAAATTCTAGCTGATCCTGCGCAGAGCATCTTTACTACTCTTTTAAATATATGCATTTTAGCACACACGAACTTTAGCATTTTTTGTATAAATACAATGCATAAAAACTTCTCCACTTAGGACTGGGTATTTTGAAATTAAATATACATATATATACGCATACATATCATAAGATATGGACACCATTTAGAAATATGAAAACAGAGGTTGTTAAGAAATGAAGTGAAATGAAACTAGTAGCACGCACTGTGCGTGATATGAGAAGTGTAGATTTTTGTTATTAGAAGAATTTTAGAGAATGTATATGAGTTTTTTTGTCTTCTCTCGATGTAACATGTGATATGTACTTGTGTAGATGGAATTAAATGTACTTTTATAATACAAATGGATCGTTATATGAGTTCTGAAGTTGGACTTTCATTCATTAACGCCCAGCATTGTGTAGATGCAGCCCATGGAAAGTAATAAGGAGGTTAGTTTGAATATTCTATGCTAAGCCTACTTTCGAATTCTAACATAAAATTTGGTACTCTCGGCGGGACGGGTGTTTTTGAATTTGAATTGATTGATTTGAGGAGATGAATTTAATTAGTTTAAAAACACAAAGAAAAGGATTAAGAACTACTTTCATTCTCACAGCTAATAAAATTGAGACTGAATTGACTAAAGAAATAAGTGAATTCAAAGAGTTTTCCGTTTTGAAATCTCAACACATAGACAAATTCCAGAGATTGGATACTTGCCAAAGCCAAATTTCGGAAATCCTTTTGCAAGATGAGAATGAAAAATTATATACGGAGGATTTTGGAGGTGCGGAAGAATATAGAGAAAAATACATAGAATTATTTTCACGTATTGATGAAAAGATGCAGTTTTCTACATCTCCTAGTGAAAATGGAAGACGAAAGTTCAAGTTGCCGAAAATTGAGCTGAAGAGATTTAATGGCAAACCAAAGGATTTTATATCTTCCTGGAGTCAGTTCAAGAAAATACATGAAGACAACTCTATTGCGGATGAAGATAAAGTGCAATATTTATTGCAATCCATGGAACCCAAGTCGAGGTCCGATCGATTAATATCAAGTTATCCAGAGACCGCTGAAAATTATCCGAAAGCAATTGAGCAATTGAAAGAAAGATTTGGACGCGATGATCTACTTGTACAGATATATGTAAGAGAGTTGTTAACCCTCGTAATGAGAAATGCGACAGCGGAGAAAACGAAAGTCGATTTGTCCTCTTAATATGACGAACTAGAAAGTAAACTCCGAGCCTGAGGAAGCCTGGGTCGAACTCAAGAAAAGTATGGAGACTTTCTGACGCCTTTGGTCGAAAGCTGCTTGCCGGAAGAAATTCTGTTAACTTGGGAAAGAAACTTTGGAGCAATTGATGAGCTTTCTTCGCCAAGAAGTCCAAGGAAACGAAATAGTTTCTTTGGCGAGAAAAGGTTTTGGTTGGATTAATGTTAGAAAAAGAGACACTTTATCTAGAAATGCCAATACATCTGAACTAGCCAACGCATCGGCACTGGTGAGTACGGAAAACCAAGGTAAGAAAAACAATTGTGTTTTCTGTGAAAAATTTCACTCGAGTGAAAAGTGTTTTACTGCTAGAAAGATGTCAATGGCTGATAAACAAAAATTATTGCTAACAAAAGGTGCCTGTTTTTCATGCTTACAAATAATTGGTAATTTAAGTAAAAATTGTGATAATAAACCTAAATTAAAATGTACCCATTGTAATAAACCTCATTTTGAGAGAATGTGTCAATAACAAAATAGAAAATATGATCAAAATGATAACTTGAAATCAGAGAATTCTCTTTCTACTTGTAATAGAAATGAAGTTGTGTATACGCAAACGCTTGGCGTGCTCATTAGGTCGCAAGGTCGCCAAAGGATTGTACGCGCGCTTTTTAGATACTGCAAGCCAAAATAGCTATGTTAGCCAGAGAATAACGAGATTATTAAAAATGCGTCCTATAAGAAAAGAAACAATTATTCATGCATTGTTCGAGGGGGATAAAACGAAGCCCAAACGACATGATGTATTTTCCGTGAAACTGGGTGAATTAGAAGGAAATAATGCGTTTAGTTTTGAAGTATTTTCCGAAAGAAAAATTTGCGGATTTGTCCCTAAAATTAAAGATTATAGAATATTAAATGAGCTGAAAATAAATAAAATTAATCTAACTGATAATTTTTGTAAGGAAACTGAAATTGATCTTTTGATAGGGGTGGATATGATAGGAAAATTACTGACAGGTAATTTAATTCAATTAATCTGCGACTTGACTGCCATAGAAACCAAGCTCGGTGGGACAGTTATGGGAAAACAAAAGTGTAAGAAGAAGCATAACATTTTGACATCGTTGTCTATGTGTGTTAGAAATGTTCCTTCGAACAAATTATGGGAACTTGAAACCATAGGAATTTCTGACCCCATTCAGAATCTAGAAAAGGGGGAAATTTTTTATTTAAACGATTTTAAGGATAAAATGAAAATTCTTCCCGATGGCAGATATGAAATAGGGCTTCCATTGAAATGTGATTCTAAGAACTTAGCCGATAATAAATTTTTAGCTTGGAAGATATATGAAAAAATGATTAATAAATTGAAATGTGGGGGATTTCTCACTGAATATCAAGAAGTATTCAGGGAATGGGAAAATTTGAATATTGTTGAACGTGTCCCGGAAAACGAATTGAGTAATAATTGTCATTATTTACTGCACAGACCTGTAATCAGGTTAGATAAGGAAAACCTGTATTCGACGCGTCTGCTTCTGAAAAAGGAAAACCCTCCTTAAATGAATGCTTATATAAAGGCATTAATCTTATAGAATTAATACCTGATATTCTTGATCGCTTTAGAATGTATCCTATCGGTATAATTGCAGATATAGAAAAAGCTTATTTGATGTTATCAGTTACTAGATGGAACCCGTCAAAATTTGACGGCAAACAACTTGATAGTACCATAAAAATAAAATTTATAGTTGCTTTAACTTTACAAATTTCATAGTGGGGAGCATAATATGATTAAGCGGTCACTGACCTTTCCATTGATATATAACATGAGGGTTGTGTGCAAAATTTAGAAAGTAACCTTTAGGGGGGAGGGGGGCAAAGTGGGGAGATTGACATCGGAGATGCATAATATGATTAAGCAGTCACAGACCTTTCCAACAATATATGACATGAGGGTTGTCAACAAAATTTAGAAAAGTATCACTTGGGGGGTTGGGGGGGGGCAAAGTGGGGAGATGGACATTGGAGATGCATAATATGATTAAGTGGTCACAGACCTTCCCAATGATATATAACATGAGGGTTGTGGGCAAAATTTAGAAAGTACCCCTTGGGGGGGCAAAGTGGGGAGATGTAAAATATGATTAAACGGTCACAGACCTTT
Organism: Maratus michaelseni; assembly: GCA_963931845.1. NCBI lineage: Eukaryota > Metazoa > Arthropoda > Arachnida > Araneae > Salticidae > Maratus > Maratus michaelseni. The sequence goes on along the minus strand of OZ007597.1, from coordinate 1,906,823 downwards.
CCAACAATATCTGACATGACGGGTGTCAACAAAATTTAGAAAAGTATTCCTTGGGGGGTGGACAAAGTGGGGAGATGGACATTGGAGATGCATAATATGATTAAGTGGTCACAGACCTTTCCAATGATATATAACATGCGGGTTGTGTGCAAAATTTAGAAAGTACCCTTTGGGGGGGAGGGGGGCAAAGTCGGGAGATGGACATCGGAGATGCATAATATGATTAAGCAGTCACAGACCTTTCCAACAATATATGACATGAGGGGTGTCAACAAAATTTAGAAAAGTATCACTTGGGGGGTTGGGGGGGCAAAGTGGGGAGATGGACATTGGAGATGCATAATATGATTAAGTGGTCACAGACCTTTCCAATGATATATAACATGAGGGTTGTGTGCAAAATTTAGAAAGTACCCTTTGGGGGGGGAGGGGGGCAAAGTGGGGAGATGGACATCGGAGGTGCATAATATGATTAAGTGGTCACAGACCTTTCCAATGATATATAACATGAGGGTTGTGTGCAAAATTTAGAAAGTATCCTTTGTGGGGGAGGGGGGCAAAGTGGGGAGATGGACGTCGGAGATGCATAATATGATTAAGTTGTTACAGACCTTTCCAACAATATATGACATGAGGGGTGTCAACAAAATTTAGAAAAGAGCCCCCTTTAGGGGGGGGGGGGGAGTGGCGGGATGGATCCCGCAGATGCATAACATGAATAAGTGGTCAAAGACTTTTCCAGCGATATATCACATGAGGGGTGTGTGCAAAATTTTGAAAAGTGTCCCACTTGTGGGGGGGGAGTGAGGGGATGGACCCCAGAGATGCATAACATGAAAAAGAGGTCACAGGCATTTCAACTTGCAACTATTTTCTCGAAGGCATTTGACAATAATTTTTTTTTTACTCAAGACAATTTAACGATATTCTTATATTTTATTGCGTAATTTGTCAAACGTTCATGGAAAAAATCATGAAATTCGCTAATCAATAGTTGATAAATTATAAAATTCAACAATTGATAGTAGTAAAATTGGTCAATCGATAACGGAAAAATCACGAAATTCATCAAATGGTCTCCCGTAAAAAAATTGTCCTGCACACTGATGTGATGATTAAAAGGGTTTTGAAGTATAGGACAAAATTAGCACTTGCCAAACAGCGAGTAATACTGAAAATTTGGCAATGGACTTTATTGCCACCACTGGTCAAACATAATAGTCACACTCACCAATTGCGATGACTGAATGGAAAAAGATTTTTTTCTCTGCTGTCGCTCGACAAATTTCGAAACCATTTGGCGAATTTCACGATTTTTTCCCCGAAATTGACGGATTGTGATTTTTTTTCTCGAAGTCATTCGAAAACTTTTTCCTCCGAAACCAGTTGATGAACTTTGCGATTTTTCCACTGTCGATTAATGAATTTTGTTATTTTTCCGCTATCGATTGACAAATTTCGCATTTTATCGACTATCAATTAATGAATTTCACGATTTTTTCCATGAACGAACGAATTGTGCACTTTCTTTCCGCTAATGTTTGACACATTTCGCCCTTTACAATTCAGCCAATGAGTTGAATGTTGTTTCTTTCCAGAAATGTCAGGAATGAAACAATGCCCCATGGACGAATGTGTGCGATGCAGCAACGGGCGTCACAGACTTTTTAGGGCACCTGCCGACTAAAAACATCTAACCAATCTTCGTGGGGGGAAACAATCACAGATTTCGTCAAATGATTGAGGAAAAAATACTAATTTCATCAAAGGATCATGGGAAAACATGACTTTCGTTAAAAGACCACAGAAAAAACGTGAATCATGCAAAAGGATCGTGAAAGATAAGCAAATTTTGTCAAAGAATCGCAAAAAAGGAAATTTCACCAAAAAATCACGCTTTTTTACTAAATTTCGTCTAAAAATTGCGGAATAAAATGTATTTTATCAACGAATCGCTGGAAAATGTGAATTTCATTAAGGATCGCGAGAAAAATGTGAAATTCTTCAAAGGATCTCTGAAAAAACACGAATTTCGTCAAAGAATTGCTGAAAAAACATGAATCTCGCCCAATAACAGAAAAATCATGATTCATAATCATTATATCTAGTAGTATATGTAAATACAGTTTGTGATATAAGACAAAATTAACACTCACCAATCGGCAAGTAATACTGAAAATTGGTGATTGATGTTATTGCCAGTACTGGCTAAACTTAGTAGTCACACTCGCCAATTGCGATGATTGAATGTAAGATGAAATTTTTTTTCCTGCTGTCACTCAAAGAAATTTGAAACCATTTGGTGAAGTTTTTCCCAAAACCATTTTGTGAATTTCCCGATTTTTTCTTCAAAATCATTTTTCAACAATATTCGACACAGTACGCATGCGTCAAAAAAATCTTCCGGTAGGACCGGCCAATGAGGTGAGGGTCTATTACTGTCTCTAGAAACGTGTTTGGATCATCTCCTGTTGTTTTTTTCTTGCACGTTGCGTTAAACCTAGGAAGGTATTTATATAGAACTCACTGTGGAGTGTTTAGAAGGCATTTATTTTATTTATTATAATTTGTATGAATACTTAGGTGTCCATTTCGGATTTACTGTTTAAAATTGAATTTAGGCTCATTTAACATTCGCGAAATCAATCCCGATGGAAATTGTCTTTTTAGATCTCTATCATTTTGTTTATATAGTACAGAAAATAATTATTGAAACGTACGTAAAAATATCGTAGAACACGTAATACAAAATTAGACCACTTATAGTCCGTTTATTATCGGGGATGAATCTTATGGTGTTTCGATTGCTAATGAAAATGATTATGTAAATATATGGTTCTTCATATAAGTATGTGCTTCTTCACACTTCAATAGAAGCATTGTTTAAATTAATATAATTCTACAAATATGATGCAGTTTTAAAATATCGAGTAATGATTAATACTGTCAAGGAATCTACTCATATATGTAAGTTTTGGTACTTCTCTATTATCTCATCGACCACTTTTCATAACAAAAAACTATCGCCAAACTGTAACGCCAAATAAACGGGAGAACTTTGTCATTAATACACGCAAATGTTGAATTAAAAACCACTTGATGACATAACAAACACGTATAATACTTCCGACATCAAGTAAATGGGACTGCATTTTTGGCATTTAATCATACAGTTTGGCAATAGTATTTTGTTATGAAAAGTGGACGATGGGATAATAGAGAAGTACCTAAGTTTTTTATACCAAGTTTGAAAATTTATCTTTTTTTTTGTCGCATTCTTGGGTAAAGATGTATATTATCAAGATACCATTTTGATTTGTAAGCACAAAGTCAATAAAATCACCATTTTGTGACAAATTATGAGTTTAATAAATATCGCCCAGAACAAAGATGCAATCTGGTATAAAATGAAATCATCATCGCCCAATAATGAAAGCAATAATAAATCAAAAGATTCAAGAATTGCTTATGAAGCAAAATTAATTCAATAACAAATCTTAATGAAAATATACATTTTACACTCTACTATAACTTTAAACTGAGTTTGATGTTTCAATTAAGAAATGAAAACATTCAATAAAGTGTAAAATATATGTTTTCATAGAGATTTCTTATGAAACTGATAGTATATGGGAAAGTGGCAAAAAAAAATTAACCGAACAACAACAAAAAAAAAAAAAACTAAATAACCTCTTTAAGTTTTCCTAAAATCAAAAATAGTTTTTTTTTTTGTCGCATTCTTGGGCAAAGATGTATATTATCAAGATACCATTTTGATTTGTAAGCACAAAGTCAATAAAATCACCATTTAGTGACAAATTATGAGTTTAATAAATATCGCCCAGAACAGAGATGCAATCTAGTATAAAATGAAATCGTTATCGCCCAATAATGAAAGCAATAATAAATCAAAAGATTCAAGAATTGTTTATGAAGCAAAATTAATTCAATAACAAATCTTAATGAAAATATACATTTTACACTCTACTATAACTTTAAACTGAGTTTGATGTTTCAATTAAGAAATGAAAACATTCAATAAAGTGTAAAATATATGTTTTCACAGAGATTTCTTATGAAACTGATGGTATATGGGGAAGTGGTAAAAAAGATTACAAAAAAAAAAAAAAAAAAAAACTAAATAACCTTTTTTATATCTCTTGAAGTCAAAAATATTTATTTTTTTTAGCTTGGATAACTATTATCAGGTATTTTTTCAGTTTGGTTTGTTGAGTTGATGAACATGTGTTCATGATTGAATCCTTTGGATATTGTTTGTATCGTACAGAAAATCATTTACATTCTGCTGTATTTTAACTAATTCATATGGCCACTTACACACTGGCTCTGTAAATTATTTAGGAAATTAGCACATGATGTAAGCAAAAATCAATAAACAACAACAAAAATGTGGCAATCATTTTCAAACTGTTTTATATAATCAAAACTTTTCGATATTTTACTGCCGAATGTAAATATTAAAACATTCAGCTTTTCAAAGTAAAAATAAACTCCTTCAAAAAATAAATCCTAATAAAATCTCGACCATTACTTTTAGGTTTAAAAAATTTTAATTTTCAATATACATACGACATAAAAAGAAGAAAAAAATACACCAGAATGTATCTCTAATTTTGTGTTCACGAAAGCAAGAAACTCAATCATGATTATGTTTACTATGTTCATCAACTCAATAAACCAAAATAATAAAATGAAAAATTACCTGATAATAGTTATCCAAGATAAATCGTAAACCAAACTTGTCATATTTAAAGTAACTCAAGAGGAATGACCGATCTTAAAAAATCTCAAAATTAAAGTAACTCGAGAGGAATGACCGATCTTAAAAAATCTCAAATACACTTCTAATGCAAACTGCTTTAAATATATGTATTGGCGAAACAGCAAGTTTTTAAATTTGTCCCTGCTGATGAGTTTTTTTTTTTTTTTTTTTCGTGCAGCTGCTGGTTGATTTTTGCAATTTTTCTCCCCGCAGCAAACTGAAGAAATTCGTGTAATTTTTGTGCCACCAAATTACTGAAATTACAATCTCTCTCCCCCCCCCCCCCTCCCGAGTGAGTGGTGTTTTGGAAATTTGGATTACAATAAATATTTGGTACTTTTTCATTTTATCATTATTTATTCTGGTTTGTTGAATTCTTTGGATTCACCATATAATTACACTGGATGGAAACTATTTATAGTACGATCAGTTCTTTTTTTCTGGAAATATATTTGCAGTCTGGCTTATTTAGGAACTCTTAGAATGAAACATAATAGAAATTTGTAAGATGCTGAAACAGCCTTTTGTATATTTTAGTATTAGGTTATATTTAGCATTGGGTTATATTTAGTATTAGGCGAGTACATGCAGAGTATTTTATGCATTGATTCTCTAACATCGTCTATCAATAGACAACAACAAAAAGTGGCACCTCATTTTCAAACAGCCGAATGTTAACTATTAAAACATCTGAAATATTATATTCAAAAAATGAAATTTCTGTTTTTCCAAATGAAAATAAACCCCTTCAATAAAAAAAGAAAAAAATACCTATAAAAACTCATAAGCAAAATAGTACTCAGTAGCAAAAAATACACCAAGCATGCAACAATTACATTACTCGCACTAAATAATTTCGCGAACAAAAAGAATTAAGAGATATCCAAAGAATTCAATCATGTACACAGAAATAGATATATATTTCTATGTTCATGAACTAAATAAAAACAAAATAAATAAAGATAAAATGAAAAAATGCCTCACAATTGTAATCTAAACTTCTCGCCGACGCCATACCCACAGAAGAGTCGTACACTCGTTTTGTAAACAGTTCCTAATCTAATGTGACTCTAGAGACAGGAAATATCCCTCACCTCATTGGCGGAAGATTTTTTTGACGCATGCGTATACGGTCCAATTTCGATGGAAATTTGACAAAATTACCAAACTGCTTTAAATAGATGGATAAACCCCTTCAATAAAAAAAGAAAAAAATACCTATAAAAACTCATAAGCAAAATAGTACTCAGTAGCAAAAAATACACCAAGCATGCAACAATTACATTACTCGCACTAAATAATTTCGCGAACAAAAAGAATTAAGAGATATCCAAAGAATTCAATCATGTACACAGAAATAGATATATATTTCTATGTTCATGAACTAAATAAAAACAAAATAAATAAAGATAAAATGAAAAAATGCCTCACAATTGTAATCTAAACTTCTCGCCGACGCCATACCCACAGAAGAGTCGTACACTCGTTTTGTAAACAGTTCCTAATCTAATGTGACTCTAGAGACAGGAAATATCCCTCACCTCATTGGCGGAAGATTTTTTTGACGCATGCGTATACGGTCCAATTTCGATGGAAATTTGACAAAATTACCAAACTGCTTTAAATAGATGGATGCCTAAAGATAGAGATTTTCTTAGATTCTATTTTCCATGTAATGAAGGGCGATTGGTTTATAGACATTGTAGAGTTGTGTTTGGTGTCTCTTCTAGCTCTTATTTATTAAGTGCATTCATAATACATTTTTTAGAAAACAGTACCCCTGAATTTAAAGAAACTGCTGAAAAATTGAAATGTTCATTTTATGTAGATAATTGTGTATCAGGTGTCTCTAACATTGGTGAAGCTGAAATGTTTATAGAAAATGCGAAGTCACTAATGTCTAAAGGATGTTTCAATTTGCGCTGTTTAGAAAGCAATGTAGCTTGCAAGAATATCGATAAGCATTTTGGGGATACTTCTGTTCTGGGGATAATTTGGAATTTAACTAATGATTCTTTGAAATGTTGTTTAGATTTAGAAGCATTAACGTGTGAAAGGAAAATTACTAAGAGATTAATCTTAAGCATTGTACAAAAGATTTTTGATCCTATCGGCTTATTGTTTCTTTCTACATTGCTTCCAAAATTATTGCTACAAGCTTCATGGAAACAAAAAAATCCATGGGATCATGAATTATCTGGTAATAGTGTTTTTGAAATGGTTGGAGAACATTGATGTTTTAAAAGAAGTAGCTTTACCTCGATACTTGGAGATTAATACTTCATCTGAACTTCATCTGAATTTTTGTTGATGCGAGTAAAGGGGCATATGCATCGTGCGTCTTCGTTAGATCAACAATTGGTGCCGAAGTAAAGGTTATACTTATTAGAGCGAAGTCTAGGGTTGATCCTCTCAAAACTTTGAGCATACCGCGTTTAGAATTAACACTTTGCTGTATAAGTGCTCGACTCACGAATTCTGTCATCAAAGCAATCAATTTGCCAGATCTAAAAATCACATTTTACTACTGCACTTTGGTGGATAAAAGAACATGGGAATTGGTCAATTTTCGAGAGCAACAGGGTTAAAGAGATTCGGCAATTGACCAGAACAGAGTCATGGAAGCATGTTCCCGGAAATTTAAACATAGCTTATATACTATCACGTGGGTGTTATCCCCAACGAATGCTTAGTTCGCGATGGTGGGAAGGTCCTAAATGGTTAAAGGAAAATCCTGAGTACTGGCCTATCAGCGTGATTGACTGTCAACCTAAAGAGTTAGATTTAGAAAGAAAGAAAGTTAAAATTATGAATGTTGATCTTGCCAGAGACGCACCCCTTTGGCTTTTAAATAACATATATAATTATGATAAGATGATAAGAGTATTTGCTTGGATTTTGATATTTCTAAATAACTGTCAAAAAGTTTCTAATAAATGTGAAGATTTCAATATTTCTCAAAATGAAATTGAAAATTCTGAAAAATATTTAATCCGTTTAATTCAAAGGTCTTATTTGTATGATAAAAGGTCTCTGAATGATATTGTTACGTTCAAAGATGATAATGGAATTTTAAGAGTAAAAACTAAAATAACTGAGAGAAATGATAAAAAATCGTTTTTATATCCAATATTGTTGCCATATAAATGTGAATTTACTAAACTATTGATTAGATCTGTTCACCAAAGGAATTGTCATGCAGGAATAAGAATAATGCAATCTTTAATAAGAGAAAGATTTTGGGTTATTAGAGCTAGAAGAGCTATTAAAAATGTATTGTTTGACTGTATTGTATGCAAACGTTTCAAAGCAAAATCCTTGTCGAGCGAACCGACACCTTTGCCACCAGATCGCATGACGGATTGTGCTATTTTTGAAATTATTGGGGTAGACTTAGCGGGGCCTCTATTCCTAAAAAAATGCGAGAAAATTCTGATAGCATTATTTACTTGTGCAGTTTATCGCGCACTTCACCTTGAATTTTGACCTTTTTTTCACCTTGATGCTTTTCTGCTAGCACTTAGGCGTTTTATATCTAGACGTGGGAGGCCCAGCACTATTTATTGTGATAACGGAACGAATTTTAGGGGAGTTTCCAATGAACTTTCTAAATTGAATTGGGATATAATTTTAAGAGAAACTATGAGTGACGCATAAAATTGTTTAGAAATTTATATCTCCCACCGCAGCTTGGTGGGAAGGTTAGTGGGAAAGGTTGGTTCGCATTGTAAAAAGAATTGTTAATACGTACTCTAGGCAAATCAGTATTAACTTATGAAGAATTTGTATGTGACTGTGAATCTATAATTAATTGCAGACCTCTAACCTATATCTCAGAGGACCCACTGGAGCTAGTTCCTCTAACGCCCGCTATGTTTCTCACTAAAAACCGATGTTTTAGCAATTCGGATATTATCGAATTAGATTCGCGAAGTTTAAGGAAAAGACTGAATTACAAAGCTAAACTTCTTGCCGATTTTAGGCAACGTTTTAGGAAGGAATACCTCAGTGAATTAGTCCAAAAACATACTGAAAAACATACACGTGAGCCGAGAGTGGGAGAGGTAGTCTTGATTGGGTATGACAACAAAAAGCGTTTATTTTGGCCTTTAGCTAAAATCATTCAGTTAATTCGTGGAAGGGATAGTAAGGTTCGCACGGTTAAGTTAAAAACTCAGCACGGCACTATTTTACGTCCAGTGCAGCGCATCTGCCCTTTGGAAATATATGCAATTGAAACGAATGAAATCGCATTTAAAAGGTCGGGTGAAGAGAAATCTAGTTCCAGTGGATATTTCAATCATGAAAATGTATCTTCTCTTGATAGTGTCATAATTAGGAAATATACCTCTTCTGGAAGATGTATAAAGGCTCCACAAAAATTAGATCTTTTTAATAACAATTGTTATGTATTTGAAACTCTCCCACAGTTTCAAAGGGGAGAGGATGTTAAGAAATGAAGTGAAATGAAACTAGTAGCACGCACTGTGCGTGATATGAGAAGTGTAAATTTTTGTTATTTGAAGAATTTTAGAGAATGTATGTGAATTTTTTTGTCTTCTCTCGATGTAACATGTGAGATGTACTTGTGTAGATGGAATTAAATATACTTTTATAATACAAATGGATCTTTATATGAGTTCTGAAGTTGGACTTTCATTCATTAACACCCAGCATCGTGTAGATGCAGCCCATGGAAAGTAATAAGGAGGTTAGTAGGAATGTTCTATGCTAAGCCTACTTTCGAATTCTAACAGAGGTGTTTTTCAGCATCATGCATATACAAACCTTTGTATGCATACAATAGTTACTGGATACACTTTTAAATCAAAAATGTGCATACATATTATATTTTGAAAATATCTCCACCATTCACAATTACGAAAATATTATTTTTTCTCTATTTATTTCTTCATTTTTCCTTTTAAGCATCGAAAACTTCCTTATATACACAATTGAAAATTTAAGAGCTTGGAGATACTACAATAACTGAATCAAATGATCTAACTTTTGAAAGACCCACATATAACTAACTATGGCTAAAAACTGGTTTTGACAAATCTAAGCAATTTTTTTCAAATTTTGACACTGGGCTTTATTATAGTCATTGAAAAAGCTAATCGGATAGGAAATTGTATACGCTTACATGTAAAAGGTATATTATTATCTGATGGAATAAGTGGTATTCGAGAGATGAGAAAATATTCATTAACATTGGAATCAATTGTGTTTGCTTCAATAACATTATTCTGCAAGTTACTAACTATAAGCCTTGTACCATTGCACAGACCTTTAGAAGGTACCAAATTTATTAGTAACATTATGATAGCTCCTGTCTTTAATTTCAGTTTATGAGGTGGAATTCCAGTTGGTGTTAAACCGTATAAAAATTCTTCTGTATATGCAAGTTGAACTTGTGGATCATAACGTCTGATGGTGTCAACGCTTTCACAAACCCTTTCAGTTCCTGCCATGCGTTGTAAAACATGAGCATTAATTTCAATTGACAAATTGTTTGTCTCTGTCAGTATGGCTTGTCCTTTAAGCTTTTGAGGTGTCAATGTCTTAAAATCAATGTCACTGAAAAGTTGCTGCACTGGATATTGTGTATCTGCATAGCAAATAGGAACAACTTAATAGTTTGACATTCGCAACTTTGACATTCGACAACTTGTAACAGCCAACTTGCAAGCTCTCTCTCTGTTTGAAGAGCACGCATTTTTTCTGTAAGTTTCATAATGTAAAATTCAGACCAAATTCTATGGTTCTTTATCCCAATTGAAACTGTTAGCGATCTACAGTTTCTAAAAATGACAGGTAAGACTTGACGGAAATATCCACCTAATAAGATTTTTTCCCCACCAAACGGTTCAGAGCATTTTATAAGGACTTTGAGTCTGTCGACAGATAAACAGACGTGCACGTGTGTCATCGGTGCTTCATCCCAAACAATAAGCTTTGTATCCAATAATATTTTTGCCTCTGAAGAATTTAGTTTCAAACTGCAGGTTAATGTTGTGTTTAGATTCAGTGGTATATTGAAAATAGAGTGAGCAGTTCTCCCTCCACTTAACAATGTAGCTGCTACTGCAGTTGGTGATACAGGATTGATCGTCCTTTCCACTAACTTCATGCAATAAAGTTGAATACACAAAAGTTTCCTTGTTCCAGCAGGTCCATCTGGAAAGAAACACTTTTTTGAATCTTTTTTATTTCCATACATATCGCATGGAGCAGTTTTTCAACAATAAATCGATGTTTAGTGTTCATATTTCTAATGTTTATATTTTTGCTTTGGCTTGTTCATCTGAGACATGATAGGGAAACAAATAAAACATATGTGTTTCTAAATCCACTAAAGAAATATTCAGTTTTTGAAAATTCAAACTATAAGCTTTAAGGGGGTCTCAACAGTCTTACTTATTCACTGAAAGTGCAATTTAGCGTCATGTCACATTTAATTTTATTTATGATTCCCTATGAAACACAAATGCACAAACTTTTTATCACTGATACCTTAATACCTGTGCTATGTAACACAATTATTTGACTGCTTTACAATTGATATATTTTACATTTTAATGTTTAATTTTGGAAAAAAAAATAATTGTTTTTTTTACATGCATGCATTGCGCACAGTACTGTAGCAAAACTCATGGTTCTAGTGTCGCAAATAATATTGATAATGATGTAAAACGAATCTTCCTTGAACGTATGCTTTATTTTTTAGGAATTAAGAACATAATAACTTTTAAATTGAAATTGAAATTGAAATTGAAATTATAAAAATCTGAAAAAAATAATTTTATTGTTGAAAAATTGCTAGATTTATATAACTACCCCAATTATAATTCTAAATTTGAAGTATTCGTTCGAGGTACATTGGTTTTACATAATTATCAGTATTATTTGGGACTCTAAAATAAATAGTTTTGCTACAGTTTTGCGCGCAATGGATGCAAGTCAAAACACAATTTTAAAGTTTTTATCAAAATTAAACATTAAAAAATGGTAAAATATAAGATGTAGAATATTGAAACAATTATGCTACATAGAAGCTACATTAAGCTGTTAGTGGTAAAATTTTTATGCATTTGTGTTTCATAGGAAATCAGAAATAAAATTAAATGTAACATTATGCTAAATTACATCTTCAGTGCAAAAATAAGACTCATGAGACTCTTTCAGCAATTCATGGCAAGTGCATACTGGGTGCCAGTTTCTTCAGAGTATGTGTGCACAAAATCTTCAGACATAGATTCTTTGTGATGAGACCAAAGTTCAGGAATATTTTCAACTTCCCCAAGTCCACAGATTACTGCAAATAAAATTCTAAAATAATTTTGAATGCATATTCTCGATGCTTCAAACAGTGTATCGTACCAGTGCTTATCTCCTTGAGGGAGTCCAAGCTCTTTGCAAGCTGGAACGTTTCATAAATTGTTCCTCTAACTGTCTTTAGATCATTGAAACTTACTGTACCTGGTTTTCACAATAGGAACATTCTAAGGTAGTATCTCTCAGAATCTAGTACACTAGCCACTGGTATTCTGCCAATGACTTGTTGGCCTCCTTTTCCATTTTGTTATCGTTTTATCAAATACATAATACTGAGGGATGACAGGATAATAATAATTATGAGCTTCTTCCTCAGTACTATTCAGATGAAACCATACTGTTAAGGTTGTATCTTTTATAGATGCCTCTGCAATAGCTTCACTCTCTTGACCGTCTTAATAAAAAGGATGCTGTTGCTCTGGCAAATGAACAGCTAATCTGATTATGGAGTGAGATTTATCCGGACATGCAAAACTCATTCATACGCCACACTGCCACAGGGGGTACTGGCATATCTATCATCAAGGAAATTTAGTATATCATCATAATGAAGAATACCATTTGCTTTCTGAAGCCTTGCCAAAGCAGCATCATGTCCTTTATATACACATTTATACAAATATTTTACACTTTTAATAGATGTACATACGTCGACATTTATATGAGCATTAAATTTCTTTAACAGCCATGTATTGTATGGTACTATCCATCGGTTATCAATGTAATATCTACCCACTGTCACAGGCTCTGTGGATCGTCTTTTATAGACGGGATACATATTCACATTCTCTTCTGTCTCTTCTCTGAATGCCTTAGGGATCTGTTAACAACACATACCATCCTTAATACATTGCGCATTTGGGTTTAAAAAGCCGCAGGGACCATGAATCATACATTTTTAAACAATATCAAATACCGTAGTATCGACAATGGCATTCGGTAACTCTACACTCACATATTTGTTAATGTTACCATTTGTGCGTATTTTTGAAATTGAATCCAGTGTATGTAAAATGTGATAATGAGGTGACACTCGCTTTTAAAATTCAATTACATAAATGTAAGAAATAACGATTCCAAACATATTAGGCTTTATAACATCATCTAAAAGATCAGATAATTTGCAATAAACAAATAAGACAGAAAACTTTAACAATAATATCTGATCTATTTTCAGGTCTATGAAAGCCTGGCCTTACATTCAAAATTTCAGGCCACGCTGGATTGCAAGTGATTGTTATAAACAGGTCTGGTCGTCCAATTTCTCAGATCATAGTCATTTCATCTTTGTAATTTTGCTGCATAAGAATATTATTAATTTGCCTTTTCTAATATTTTAATTTTGTGCACGGGATTCTAAATCATCTAAGAGTCCACTGTAATGCTCAAATCTCATATTTTTCTGGTTCATACAAATGTAATTAAGACTGGGTCCTTTCTTTTTCACATATGCATCCACAATGTATTGCTGAAAGAGTTTACCACTGATGTGCAAAAGACTAAAACCACTACATGCAGAGAGTCTCTATGATTAAAACTGGAGTTAAGTCAACCGATTTCTCTTTGCTGATTGTGTTTCTTCAACATGCACCATTTCACTGGACCAACCATATTCCCGTCTTGGAAAAAGCAATGGGTAGACCATGGGATAGCTGCACTAGTTGATTGGGGAAATATTTTTACAACTACCAGCAACTGGATAGATGCAATTGTCTCGATTTGAAGGAGGTTCTCCATCATCACCGACAAATATTGCTGCAACTTCTGTCCGTGAAGTAGATGCAGTGTATCTACGAAAGTCTAAAGTTGGATGTTCCATTAAAAACCATTTTTTACATTTACTGCTGGATTCAATTTGTATCAACTGATGCATTTATAGATATGATTTGGCAAATGGATTTATGCTACGAAGCAAGATACTCAAGTTCTCCATAACTGGGCGTAAGCAGCCTTCATTATTCTCCATACGCAGGTCATTTGTTTCACTGAAGTCAAATCTATACAACTATTCATAGCCAGGTTTGTTCCGCTCATTTGAATATAGATATAGAGAAGAAATCATGTGATAAGTCAGCCCATGTATAGGGAAGTAATATGGACAATTTCCAGGAGGTGTCTTTATACCAGCTCCCATAGATTGTACTCTCGAATAGGCTGTCGATAGTTTTCAGCCTGTGAATGTCATACAGCAATTCTTTCAGAAAATCTGGAGTTTCTGTCATATTTATATATATATATGTATATAATGAAATTTTATGATTGTATTATAGGGTTTAGAGCAGTGGTTCCCAACGGGGGGAGTACGCCCCACAGGGGGGCAATTTGACTTTTCAGGGGGGCAAATTATCTTTTCAAGGGGACAATTCGGAATTTCTGTGAACCCATACCTTCTGAATTATTTTTCTAATAGTAATGTTGTAGACTGTAAATAAAAGTTACACATTCAAATTTCAAAAAAAAAAAAAAATGTTTTTTATTCAATTAAAAAAATATATCCATTCAAAAGTTTTAAATACATTTCTACCAGAATAATTATAGAAAACACTTTTAAACATATCTAGATACGTTTTATATATATAAAAATTATTTATAATTTTTCTGATTTATAATTATTTTAGAATTTTAAACAACTTTTTCGATTATTTATTGAATGAGTCGCACTGCAATATGTCACATGAAAATCAATTTTACACATGAAACTATTCAAGTGTATATTTAACAATTACTTGACGACCTTCCTTTATCACGTTTTATTCTGATTAGAAATTGTTGCGTAATTTAATCGTAGAAATTCTGTGATTAAATAAGACAAAAATGTTTTATTCAAAATTATTTATTTTTTTAATCAAGGATTCTGAGCACTCTATACATCCGTGTGCCAGTAAACTACGAGGAGTATCAGATGATTATAAAAAATATTTGATTCATCCATTACCTTCGGCACGTTTCAGAATCAATGTTAAATGCTTTTTACTCTATCAGGAGTAAATTCTTTTAAAATTTTATAAGAATTATATGTTATAGGGGGAGGGGGGCATCATCATTTTAGAGAAGTTTTGGTGGGGCGCGGCTAAAAACAGGTTGGGAACCACTGGTTTAGAGCAAAATTTAAATTGATTAAAATTACTACATTAAAGACGTGAGTATAAAATATCACAAATTTA
This sequence comes from Maratus michaelseni, assembly GCA_963931845.1. Lineage (NCBI taxonomy): Eukaryota > Metazoa > Arthropoda > Arachnida > Araneae > Salticidae > Maratus > Maratus michaelseni. The sequence continues at coordinate 1,891,538 of OZ007597.1, read as the reverse complement.
CTAAATGGTGTATACAAATGTCAAATTTAAAACTTATACACTTAAACTTATATATAAGTTTTAAATTTGACATTTGTATACACCATTTAGTAAATTTGTGATATTTTATACTCACGTCTTTAATGTAGTACTGTTTCATGGTGTAATCGTCCAGCATTTATATTGATTAAAATTGTTTCAAATTCAAATTAAGATCCAATTCTGAGCCCTTTCAATCCGACAAAGTATTATTAGTGTCGGCGACAAAAGAAAACACTAGTGTTGTCATGGTTACAACGACTTACTTAATAAGGTAAAGCCAGAAGAGATGGCGCGGTCGGAGAGATTGCGCACATAGAGGTTCAGGGGGAAGGATTAGAGTGAGCGCGCAGCGACTCCAGGTAGTTGTACAACATCAGTAGTGGAATGTCTACTTGAACGTGCACGTTGATTGTTTTGAGCGTCTAAGATAAGCATTGCTATTTTGTTTTGTTTTCCCAAAGTAAGTGCTTGAATTTTCATAGCTATTCATCAGAATTTCTATACAATGTCAGTAGTACAAAATATTTTAAACTTAAACGATTTCTCATAAGCTACTAATCTAGACTAACAATGTGAACATCAACGGTTCGTTTTAGTAGAGGCCATGTTTAAATAAAAGGCCCCGCAATCTCTCCTATCGAAATTGGAGAGTTTGCGCATCTGCTACTTAGGAAAGATGGCGCATTGTTCCCATTAGTTTCCATGCTAGGAGAGATTACGCAGCTTTTTGGTAAATTTGCATAAAAAATGAAAAATGAAAATGGACTAATTTTAAGTTAAACATGTTTTCAAGTAACTTAATGTTATTTTGTAATCTTATCTGAACTTGCTTTTTCTGATTCTTTAATTTTTCCCCCTTTAATTAAAAATTTTTAATCGTTTTAAAACTTTTTTTCTGATTCTTTAATCATTAGGTTGAAATAGTCACTCCTAATGCAATAATATTTGTTCACAAAAACCTTACAACAATGTCATTTAAGTGTAATTATTATTGTTAACAATTTAATTGTCTGAGTGCAACGAAGACTCATACACAGCGCAGTATTACTTTGCCCCATATATAGCTACGATGGATATTAAAACCTTTCGTCAAGCATAACTCAAAAAATATTTATCGAATTTCGTTCAAATTTTTACAGCAGGTACCTATAAAGGTGACAACGACGTCTATTTATTACCAAGAATAAATGTCAAACCGTTTGGAAATTATATTAAAAAATAAATAAAAAAGCACAATTAAAGTACATACATCACGAAAATTTAGTGCTTACGTCATTTTCACCGGCGGAGATTTTCGTAAATAATAGGATTTCAAAAATTCATGAAGTAACACGGAGCAAAAAAATATGCACGCACAGTGAAATACAATATCAGTACAATGATCAAATCAGTACAATAAAGCATATTTCCATTTAATAAAAATGGAAAATTAATCTGGAATTTTTTCTGTTTGAAAGAAAAAAACCCGCAATAACTTAGTATTAGAGATTTGGCGTAAATCTCACCATTAGCCTAGCTTTTTTATTTCACGTGTGTAAATCAGAAACATTTCTTTGATGTTTAAATAAAAGGTTTTGATTTGTGGCATTAAATTCTTCTTATTTTCTTTTCCTTTTTAGTATTTTAAATGGAATTAGTGAAAGGCATGGTTTTTAAATTAAATGAGTAAAATACATGTATTTTTAATGTATGTATTTCAAATGTAATGAATGAAAGGTTTATAGTTAAATGAAATTAATGAAAGATTAAGATGTTATGAAAACAATATTTGGTGATTTATCAACTACGCCAAATTAACATGAAAGTACCAATATATATATGAAATAAAAACAAAGCACAGATGTCCTATACACACCACGTTGGCGCGATTTTTTTCCCGCCAATTTGGCGAAAACTTTATATTTGAATATTAGTTACAAATTAGCGTGCAATAATAGCACGTGAATTTTTATTTCAATATAAAAATAAAATAACGTAATAAATGAAATAGCTTCTATTATTTTAAAAAAGGAAATAAAAATAAATAAATAATAGTTTGATATAAATAAATATTGATATACATATAAAAATAATCTATAGAATTAAAATAAAAAATAAAAGGAAATGGTACTTCTCTATTATCGCGGCGATTAAGATTTCCACGATCAAAATAAAACTGAATTAGATTTTTTTTTTACGTTTTAAAAAATGGAACAACACGACATCATACTCCAAAGAAACTGCCATTTTCAAATACTTGGTTATAATTCGAGCAGAAAGCAGGTGAATATGTCACCATATTTGTAACAAAAAGAGCATTTTCTTAGTTCAGTATACATTTGTTAATAATACAAGGAGCATCAATATGAATAAATACAGGAAGAAATTGTATATATGACGTCATATTTATAACAAACAATTGAAATAATTGTTACCGATAGGGATTAATAACTATGAATATCATAGCAAACGCTGTAGCGTTTGCTATGATATGTTTAATAAGTATCGCCTAATAGGTTCCTGCTATTAACGTTCAAACTCACTAAACATTTTATATGCTTGTGTAAAAGAATTGTGTTTGATAATTTCATCTAATTCACGTAAAATATGCGGCAAACAATTTTCGGTACTTTTCATAACAAAAAATTATCGCCAAACTGTAACGCCAAATAAACGGGTGAACGTTGCCAATGGAATATCAAAATAAATCAATTAATAAAATATAGGAATTTAAGGACACAATTGTTATTTTAATTAATGAAATAACTAATAAATCAGTGAAACATAATGAAAAATACACGCAAATGTCGAATTAAAAACCACTTGACGACATAACAAACACGTTTAATGCTTCTGACATCAAGTAAATGGGACTGCATTTTTGGCGTTTAATCATACAGTTTGGCGATAGATTTTTGTTATGAAAAGGGGTCGATGGGATAATAGAGTAGTACCAAAAATACTTATATCAGGCGTATAATGTTTTGCATTTTTATATGGACCACTTCTCCATTTTAAGATTTTAAATGTTATTTATATCAGATATTTCTTTCCTAAGATTCCCACAAGTTATTTTCGGTAATTTTTTAGTTCGCTTATTAATTGTTTACAATTTGCCCCCCTGACAATAACAATTATTTATCACAAAAATGTCTCTTAATTTTGTTAAATATGTTTGTTATGTATTTTCATTACTTGTTAAAATATCAAAAATGGCTATAAAATTTTATTTTAGCATCGAACTTAATTTTTTAAGATGGCACAAAAACATGGTTTAATAAACTTATGTTTGTAAATATTTGAAAAACATGTTTTTCCACTATTTAGAAATATTTGGTAAGATGCTAAAACTGCCTATTAGCACCATTTTTAATTTTTTCCCCAATGGCGCCAACCAGCACATGATACGGAACTTTTCCCCATTCAGATACACAGACAAGGCTGGTCTCAAACAAGAGTAATGCCAGCAACAATATTTTTTTAACTCTATAAGAGTTACAAACAATAATGACATTAAATTCTCCGATTAGCTTTGGGCCCGATTACGGATGTTTCTACTAGAAAAAAAACTGTAGTAGAAGTCTTTTACATTTGTTTCGAATGAAGCTCTGTCACCAAAGTATTAATTAATAATACAAACAACATTAATATTAACAGTGGCGGGGGGGCAAAAGTTTGAATTTAAGTGTAAATATTTGAAACCCCCCCCCCCCCAAAAAAAAAAAAGAAGTTACAGAAATTAATATAAAATGGCGTTAAGCCACGCTTTCTGACATAAGCAATTGGCTGCGAACCCGATTACGAAACTTTCACTTAACTTAATAACATGTATCTAATAGCTCTGAGGGTACTTTTCCTTCCCAGTTATACGGAGCTTGGGGCTTTTTTTAAAAGCTTGACGCAGTTCGAGTTTAAGAAGTTGATATTTACTGCCAAATGACATAAACTACAAAGAAAATAAACCTGATGAATTATTATGCTGGTTTATGTATGTATTTAAAAAGTTGCATCTGATTACTCTTATTAGATAAATTACTCCTATTTGCATTTAATAATAGATGAACGGCTTCTGTATACTAAATTGTTTAAATATTGGGAAGAGGTGGCGAGAGGTAGAGAGACGTGTAAACAAACGGGTAGACAGACGTGTAGAGAGACGGATAGCGACATAGATAAGCTAACGAAACGAATAGACAGACGGGTAACGAGACAGGTAAAAAAGAGGGTTGACAGAAGGGTAGCGAGATGGGTAGGGAGACGGGTAGCGAGTCGAGTAGTGAGACCGGTAGACACGATGTAGAGGGAAAGGTTGCGAGACGGGTAGCGTGGTGGATAGAGAGACGAGTGTAGAGATGAGTACAGATACGAGTTGAGAGAGGGGTATATAGACAGACAGGCGTGTCGAGAGACGGGTAGTAAAATGGGAAGCGAGGCAGTTAGCGTGACGGATAGACAGATGGGTAGCGAGACGGTTAAAGAGTAGGGTAGAAAGAGAGACAGATAGTGAGATGGGTATACAGGCGAGTAGAGAGACAGTAGACAGATGGGTACGGAGAGAGAAACGGTATAGAGACACGGCTAGACATACGGGTAGTTAGACGGGTAGACAGACGGTTAGAGAAAGAGGTAGGCGGGTAGCGAGGCCAGTAAAAAATATACAGACATGTAGAGAGATGTGTAGAGAGAGTCAATCGGGTAGAGAGATGGGTAGAAGAACGGATAGGGAAACAAACAGATTGTAGAGAGATACAGATAGGCAGGCAGAAGAAAAGTCTGGGGTTTGAAGTAGTAAAGGCGCAGGGGGGAGAACCTCCTAGAAAATAGTCAAGAAGTATTATCTTTTTTTTCAATTTCGCCGATATGGAGATTTAATGTAAAATTTATCTTTACAGAAGTCATCGAATGTTTTTTTATGTACTTTAGTAGGAATTTAGGCTACAATTTGGTAATCAGGTTTGTAGCAAAGCATGTTATCAATGTGGTTTGAAGTGTACGAGTTTCTATAAATAGTTATTCAAATAAACAAGGAAGAATATTTTTTAATTCAAATGTAAATATTTGCTACAAAGAAAATGTTGTATCAATGAAATTAAATTTGCGTTAAACTACGGTTGCTAAAATAGCTCTTTGCTGCAAATCCGATTACGAAACTTTAAAAAGCTTGGCGTTTTAAAAGATCCGTCTTTTTTTTTTTTTTTTTTTTTTTGAGTTAAGTTTTGAGCAATACCCGCTTAAGAAAATGAGATGCTTTGCGAAATGTTATAAAAAAATATATATGAAAACATAGCAGTATATATGAATTTATATATGATATTTTGTAATTCTATCATTTAATTTGCTCTTTTTCATATATTGTATCTTCTTTATATCGTAATTGTTAACCCCATGTTCTCAGCAATAGCACTCAGACTAATCCCTTTGAGGGAAGTCCTAGTTGTAGTTATTATTGGTAACAATCTCTCCTACCCATGTGCGCAATGACACCATCCCTGTAGGGACAGATTGCGCAAAATAACTTATTTGGTTTTATTACAACTGTTCTATTAAAAAACAACATAACAACGAAATAGCAATGGACATGCATAAAAAACAAATTAGTTCAAAATTATTCATGGATAGTTTAGCAAAAAATTAATATTTAGATATTTTATTGTTATTATTTTGAATTGTGCTCAGACTCTCCTAAGCTTTACCTTATAGAAATGTATAACAACAGCGTTCTTAATAAGACAGTTACTTTTCAAATGCACTTAAAACTTTAGCCAGCGATACCGTGTTAAACGAAATGCCTACTGCAACACGCAACTTGTATATATTATGTAGACTTATAGAAATAATAATAAACTATTTCATAGTTTAAGTTTAAATTCATTAAATACTCCGTATTTAAACACTCATTTAGCAAACAATTTCCAAATGCATTAAAATCGCTTGCATTTGGCGAGGAAATATCGCGGCTTTTTGCGCAAATACTCGTAAGTATTTTATTTTTTTACAGTTTTTTACTGAAAGCAGCTAAATTTGACTGATCCTTTATAACATAGAGGACTAGTTTCATTAGCATTTTTTTCTCAATATATTTTAGTATGCGCTTTGACTTTCCTCGTCAAATAAGCGCAATTCAATTGTAGACTTGCAAAACATGTGTAATAATGTTCTGCGTTTTTATTCTGGACAACAAATATAGTTAATCGTGCTCTTATTTATAGCATACATTAAGAAAAGAAAACAACAGTGTTAAACTTAACTAAATTTCATTTAAGGGGGTTGGTCAGGGAAATATCAAATTCCCCTCCATGATGTTAACCCGTAATCATGTAATACATTTCTATTTTTACAATATCTCTTCAGGAAATTAGTATTTTTAATTTATTTTTACTGTGTACTGATCTTAAGAGATCTCTCTTTTTTTTTATTAGTTGTCAAAATATTTCTAAAATATGTACCTAATTCGTAATTTTAGGTGTGAAAATTTTTGCGGAACTGAGTAAGAGTTTACCACTTGAAATAAGCATATATTTTTGAAATATTTTTACAACTAAATAAACAGAGACATCCTTAAAGAACAGTAACAGGAAAAAAAATTAATTTTAATTTCCTGATGAGATATTTTATTTATACGAATGCATCACGCCCCTATGGGTTCGACATTACAGAGGGGAATTTGAAATCTCACTGACGAACCCCAGAGGGAAAATCGCCCACAAAAATGATGTTTTGTGTCTCTGTTATTAAAGTGCTAAATTTTAAGAAATAAAAGTAAATTCTCAAGCATTTGGTTGAAAGTTTGTTGAAGAAGCATGTCCGTTACATTCGGAAACTGCCGAGTATCAGATTTCTCATTTTGCAAGTAAATTCCAATTAATTATTTAATGAATGTTTTATGAGTGAAATTCGCCCGAAACTATTGAGTAACAAATAAGTGGAATTTCCATTGCTAAACTTTGCGACATATGTAAGAGTAAGAGATGCCGAGTTGGGATATCGTTTCTTGTTGCTCAGTGGTAGAGACTCAGAGCGTTATTCTGGGGGTCCGGGTTCGATTCCGGGCTTGGGACATTTTTCACTCTGTCGATATAACGCTCAATTTAGCAATGAAAATTCCACTTGTTTGATTCTCATTCTGCTTTCACTGGTGAGATCAGACAAAGTTCGTCTGGTTATTATAGATATTTTTAAAAAATCTTAAGTACAGCAAACAATTAGATTAATCGATCATTTATTTACGAATTTGTGAAACATCATACATAATTCAAACTTAAGAAAATGAATAGTGGAAGCCAATTCCGTTATCTCCATAGACCTTCTAATATACTATTTTTGCTTTGGGGTTAACTCTTATACCTCTTCTATCCGGTTTCTAACCCTACTTCCACTTGGAAGGACGTACAGAAGCTTGCTCCAAAAGTACTTTTCACCCCACGTCAAATAGGTGGTGGTGTCAAGGTAAACTTTGATTGCGGGATCAATCTCCTTGGGTAGATCACCCACTTTGATCACGATGATGCGATGGACTCTATCTTCCATGGCTTGCATACGGGCCGTTCTGAACTCCATGAGACACCACTCGCTGTCTAAGAAATTTCTGAAAGGAAACAGGTCGAATTACTTAAAATGAATAAGTTAATTGCATGCAGTAATTCCCTAATAGGAATATAAATTAAGCTTCATTGCACAGAAAATTATAATTTGTGGCTTTGATTTATCTTTGTTTTCATCTGTGCGTTTTGAACCTAAACCCTCGTGCTGGAAGTAAAACTTTTCTCTTATGTGTATTTGGGGGAATGCTTGGAATCGCTAAAATCTTTTTTGTCTAAGATCGCTTAAAATATTACTGCTTTCGAGGCGTAAGGGTTAATATAAGAAAACAAAAGTTTGTTATGCGTACTTTGAAAGGATGAGGACAGTCCTCTTCGAATTTTGAACAGCCCAAATGATGTTGTCGTAGACGTGTTCTCCGGCCATGAAGTGTCGATTGTGGAAGCACAAGTGAATGTTTGGATCTCTCTCTTCGATCACTGTAAAGAAAGTTAAATAAATGTAAACAAAATAAGTTACAGAATTCATTAAATAGAGTGATTTATCTGTCTATACAGGGTTTCGGAAAAATGTAGAAATGTACTTTAATTAATAACCAGTGAATTTTTATTCTGCTTTTTTTTCCCAAGCGTAAACCGACAGAGTGAAAAATGTCCCAAGCCTGGAATCGAACCCGGGTACTCAGAATAGCGTTCTGGGGTACAAGGAACGATATCCCAACTCGGCATTTCTCACTGTTATATGTGCCGGACCGGCTGCAACCGCAGCACAAGATGGAAATGTCATCATGAGCACGTAAGATGCATAGTTCCTTGTAGCTCAGTGGTAGAGCCTCAGAGCGCTATTCTGTTTACCCGGGTTCGATTCTCGGCTTGGGACTTTTTCACTCTGTCGGTTTACGCTTGGAAAAAAAAGCAGGGTAAAAATTCACTGGTTATTATTCAAAGATTACAGGCGTAATTCACTGCTGAAAATGAATTAAAAAAAATTAACTATGTACTTTAATTGTTTACCTGTTGGAGAGATGTAGGCAATGCAAATTTCAAAACTCTCTAAAATAAGGTAAGAAAAATAGTATGTTATTCAAACAGTCCTGCCATTAATTTTCAGAACAAAATTCTAATTTTTATACGGTTCCTGGGTCCTATATGATATATTTAAAATAAGAAAAAGTATAGATGCTCTGACAATTGTCAGATCATGTACAATACATGCATAACGCATTCTAATTTTTATATGGATCCTGGGTCCTATATATTATATTTGGAATACAAAATATATACATGCTCTGACAAGTAGGACAATAATATTTCCATTCTTCTACAACCATAACGCACCGAGTTATGAAACTTTGAACTTTATAAAATTACGTAGCTTTCCGGAATGAAAGACGGACAAACAATTTTTTACTGTCGGAAAGCAACAAAATGTGATAAAACTCAAACCATCATAACTCGGTGAGTTTTGATCGTAGAAGAATGGATTTTTTTACGGTTGTAAATGAAAAAAATACAGTATTTATGGATAATTTTTTAATATAACTTATAAAACGCAGGCAACGTATAAAAATTTAACCAGAACGATAAATCAAGCTTAAGGCATAGATGAAAAAATTTCCAGCACATTCAGAAATCTGTAACGAAATGTCACCTTAAAATCACCGTAAGTAAACAGTTTAGGAAATATGTAACACATTTAAAAATCAAGAGTAAGCAGTTACCTTACATCTCCAAAAAAATGTAGAATTATTTTCTGAAGCCCTGTAGAGAATCTTTAGATTTGGGTTTACATGGTCTATATTTGTACATAGTCATTTATACATATTCATACATAGTCTAAGTCTATACATTTGTCTTCACAGAATAATGAAATTTAGTTCAGTTAAAAAATTTACATTTAGCAATTTTCCCAATCGAAAGAAATCGCTCGAATTCGTTTGCACAGCCCTGTATAATATCGAAAGACTTTTGTACACACCACATATTAAGCTAAAATTTAATTCAATGCAGAAAACGCAAAAGACAACTTAAAACACTTCTCCACCTATTACCAACCGTAAACGACAATGTATCTTGTTCTTTGCGCAACCTGTGCATGAATTTATTTATATTCCACAACCTTCTGTTAGTCTGCTACATATAGTTCAGCTCGGAAATGCTTAATACAATTAAAAACTTCCCTTAAGCAATTCCTTGCCATAGTCAGTAATACTTATGAATTACTTTATGTAGCCCTATATATGATCAAAATAAATTTTACACACTACGTACTATGAAAACATTTAGTTAAATTTAAAAACGCACCCATCACACATAGACTGTAATTATCGTATATGGTCTGTAACAGAATTATTTTCTATGTCACTGTAAATTAATGAAAAAACTAAGCTGCGCCGCCAGGCGCCCTGCGCATACCGACCGTCGCGCCCGAGTTCTGAGAAAATTTTATCGCTCCAGTAGCTTTGTCTCGCTACGGTGCTGCGACCGGCCTAGGGCCGCCACCTGCGGACCCCGAAGCCCTCTTACCCAAGTGATCGACGACATAGGTCGTTACGATTCGGCGGAGAATCCCATATCTTAGAGGAGACCTCCACACAGACACTCGATGAACCGCCGAGAACACCCAGCGACTTCGTCGCCGAAACCCCAGAAGGAGAGTCGGTCCCTATGTCACATGCTAGGCTTCACGACGGCTCTTGCTTTCCCACGGCGTCCGATCATTGACATGTATGGAAGGACAAGCAACTAGTTCATCTTCCGTGGGTTTAAATGAACGATAAACGCAATGCACACTGTACTTTCCAGTAAACAATTATCTCAGTAATGCATACAAATTTCATAATGTTTGAAATATTGAAACATTTTTAAATTGCTCTGCAAGCGATTTTCCCCCGTAGAGCATTATTTAACGCAATTATTTTGTGTAACCCTGTAAATGAATAATAAATGCTTTGCACGCCATATCCTACAAAAAGCGTGTTTTTGTGCGCTTCGTAAATGAATATACATTTCATTGTGTTTAAATGGCGTAACATCATCATAATGAACTTCAAAATATTTTCTCACTGACTGTAATGTAACGTAATACTTCTGACGCCCCTGTAAACAAAATATAAATGCTACACACTTCACTTCCAATAAGGATCGTGCTATAGTAAACGTCAAAAACATATGAAAATTACAGGGCAATCCGAGTGTATTTATGAGAGTTAGACCACGGGCAGACAAAACCGAACTCATAAACACTTTTCAACTACGTTGGAAAGTGTTAAAAGTCAACGATTTGAAATTTAAGTTAATGGCAGGACTATGTCATCCACACAATCTTTAATCCTACCTTATTTCGAACACTTCGCAACATTGTCTACGTATCTTCTAAAAAGGTAAAAATTTAAAGCACGTTTCAATATTTTTTGGCCATTCCTACATATATATATATCCTAATAATATTATAAATCTGATTGTGTGCAAATGTTAGGCTGAAGCCAGCGTCAAAATGGAGCATTTAATGATCCTGTGTTTTTGCATATAGGTGGATTATAACCCTCTTATGAACATAGGCTGGTTTTTGTTAATTTTATTCAAATATTTTTCTTAATAATTCCAAATTTCGTTATTTTTATAGAGAATAAATGGACATTTTTTCGTATAATATTTTAAAATGGTTAAATTTACTTTACCATTGCTAATACTTTATCGTTGCCAAAACTAATTAAAAACCCAGAATAATAATTTTTGCTCTACAATTTAGATTCAATTGAAAAATTTTCACGTGAAAAAGTGAAAAATGAAAATGAAATAAAAAAATTAAAGAATTAAAAAGATTAAATAATATTATTAGAAATAAAACGTACTTTTTTAGTTTTTGATAATAATACAAGGTTTCAATATGCGTAACCATAGGAAACTAATATGACGTCATACATGGAAAATAAAGCGGATATGCTTTGATTGGTGAAATAAAATTATCTTATGTTTTTTTTCTTCAATTTTTTTCTTTTTTTCTTTTGTATGGTAATAATACGTGGTGTTTTACCGTCTGCGCACGGCTAATATAACTATACCGTATTTTTTATTTAAATTTTAAAAAAAGTAAAAAGAAATTTCAAAAGAAAATGGTTAGCAAATGTCAATAATATGCTCCGCAATATTTGTCGAAAATGATGTCATGGATAGCGAGAAAAAAATATTTTCATTCTGAAAACTAAAAGAAATACCTCGATTACCTAAAAAAATGACGAGTGTTAATAGTTCCATTTTTGTTGATAAAACCTAAAAATTTAATATTATTTCGTTAAAATAACATAATTTCCCCTATGCCAGTATTGAAATTAATTGCCTGGAAAAGAAAATTAAAAAATTTTATGTCATTTAAAAGGGATTTCTCTGGGGAAATATATGTTTGAAATAAAACGGAAAATTTCCGATATGTTTTAAAATGAATGTGAATCAATTCCTTACATTAATAATACAAGGATCAGTAAGCATATGAAGTAGATGAGTTTCACGCCATATTTATAACGAAAAATTTAAATGTTTTTTTTTAAAATCTATACTGGTTATTAAACATGAGTATCCATTATATACAGATGAGAGTTTTCTGCTAAAAATCACATCATAATTTTAAGAAAAGGAAAATGAACACGAATCTATTATATTAAAATCTGACCGTGTGTTTGTATTTCGAAACTACTCCTAGACTGTCGAACGCAACGCGATTTACTTAATACCGGTTATCATTGATCCGAATTAATTACTCTCAGAATTAATAAAACTAAATTAGATACCAAAATTTTTTTTTTTTTTTTTTTTTTTTTTTTTTTTGTAAATTTTAATGAAGTTTCTCTAAAAACGGAAAGTAACATACTCCATATTTGTGTATGAAAAAGGAGAAATAAAACAGATCAGTATATTTTTTACACCATTTTCTCATTAAAACTGAAAAACAGAATTTATTTTCACTTTGACTAGATAGATGGTGAAAACAAAATCTTGATTTCAGTAAATTATCCGAAAAATAAAAACATATTTTCACATATTCAAACTTCATGAATCAATTTATTCGGGAGAACAAAAATTGCCTGTCAACATACTGTCATTTAGAAAACAAGATTTGTTTCAGCTATACATTAAACCACGGAGGTAGAATTGAATTTAAAGAAAAGCATATAATAATTCCAATTAATGTTTTTCTGAAGGATGGCTGTTAAAACGTTTCACAAAGGCGTTAAAAGTAAAATTGTTTATCAGCTAAAATTCACAGTTGTTTTTATCCAATTCGTCTATATCCACGATTTTATTTGGCCCTCCTTTTGGTATTGGTTGCAATTTCATTTTCGCGATTATTTGGCACAAAATTTCACTTTTTTAAGACTGAGTTATGTCAAGGTCCCTATAACAAAAAATACCGTAAAAAATACCGCAAGTAACTCCTATGAAATGTGATAAAGAGTTAGTTAATTATTAACGTTTTTAATTATCGGGAGTGAAATATTTTGCTTAATTAATGTATTTATTATTATTTTAATGTTGCGTGAACGAAGTCACGGGTAACAGCTAGTATTATATATATATAAAGCAAATATCGAATTATTAAGCATTCTAAATCACATATATAAGAGTACAGTCAAATAAGATAATACTATATTGCATAAAGAACAGCTTGAAACATGTTGAATAATTAAAAATTGTCAGCAATAATAAATACATCAAAACTTATGAAAGCTTTGATGTACAAAAGTTTTTTCAACAACATTAACCTCGCAGACACGGAAAAAATAAACCCATCGATCTATTATTCACTGATTATTAAAATAATCTATGGGGATAAAAAATGTCAAATTCTATACAAATAAACTGAAAGAATCCCGCAAGGGAAAGCTGCATACAACTCACTTGCTGATCTATATCTAGCATATTACTGCAAAAGAAAATTCATAAACATTATATTCGTATATATTCCTGTACATAGTATATACAAATATTTAGGTGATATTATATTAATTTATATTGGAGCTTCTAAATCATATTGCCTACCTATCCTAATGGCATGGAACTAACTGACATATATTTTATCTTGTCTACGTTTTTTATATCCCAATGTTTTGGAACTAACTGACATATCTTTTATATTGTCTACGTTTTTTATATCCTAATGTTTTGGAACTAACTGACATATCTTTTATATTGTCTACGTTTTTTATATCCTAATGTTTTGGAACTAACTGACATATCTTTTATATTGTCTACGTATTTTATATCCTAATTATTTGGAACTAACGGACAATTCTTTTATCAACAACTCTATAAAGTTTATATATCTTAGATTTTATTCATAAAATAATGATTCATTGCTTATGGTCATTTATGACAAACGACAAGATTGAAACACCCTATAAATTCTTTTACATGCTTCCACACCTGTATGCTTATTTCTGCTATTAAAATATATTAAACAAGAAAGAAAAATCGTGCATCAAGCATAAATTATGAAAAACTATCAAAGATATTCATATTATTGTAACAAAACTTCCCCGTATAATAAGGTAAAAAATTATATCGAAAAAGAAAAAACAAGGTCAAACCGGGCAGGGAGGCCTACCTTTCGGCTTGAGCTCAACTAGCCCATCGTGCCCGTATAAGATATTATAACACATACATGTACATAGAAATTGGGAATAATCCGAGTATATTTATGCGAGTTAGAGTACGGACAAACAGTCAGACAGACAGATGGACAGATTTATGAACGTCTTTCCATTATCTTGGAAAATGTTAAAAAAAGATTTGGCAGAGATTAATAGGGTGCAACATATAAGAATGAATTGATTCTACACAATCTTAAAACCTACATTATGTCTGACAATAAAAATATGAAACGCATTAGATAAATTAGTTTTCAATGAAAATATGCATGTAAAATTTCAAACCGTATATAACAAAGAAATCGGAAATGAGTTGGACATATCTTGAAAAAAATGGAACCTTATATAAATGCCGAAAAAATTTGAATGTACACATTCAGAAAAAAAGCGCTTTTATAAGATATTATAACACATACATGTACACAGAAATTGAGAAATGCTTTTATTTCAAAATTTTAAAAGTTTATAGTAGTAGTTTTCTTATTGTTACAATTTCTATTTTAATTTGAAATTGTATAATTTGTGTAACGAATGAAAGAGAACGTTTTATTACATTAAGGTTGTTTCGCACTAAAATTAATACAAAAGGCCAGACAGAAAATAAATTTATAGAAGCTTTCAAATTCACAGCTTTCAAATTTACAACTTATTTCGCCAAGTAGTTTTCAAGTTATACTTTTAAACCTACCCGTATTGCAAAATGTTTTACAACGATGGGTGTTCTAAATTTTAAACCTTCATGATTCCTAAACTGTTTGGACGAATCACTTCCTATTTCGTCTTCAGGGGTAACATTTAACGATGAATCTAAATATACTGTCAAAATGGGATATTCGTATAGAAAATTTCAAAGTTTGGAACAATTTCAATTGTAAGACGACCCTCCAAGTTTTTTTTTCAAGATTAATTGAATAAACACATAATTCAAAGTCAAATGACTATTTTCGTTTTTCTCCGCAACTTTTAGAATTGAAATAATAAAGATCGTTCAAGGATTTATTTTTATTTATTTATTTATTTTTCTTTTTTTAGTGTGGTGGGTAGGGGGAGTGCTGTGCTGCTGTGAATCAATGTTAAAATTAGCATAAGTTCGCACCATAAAATTTGCATTGTAAGAGAACAGCAGCAACTTTTCCGAAATGTAAAAAAATGAAGATGGAAGAAAATTCCTAGAATGGAGATTATGACGAAGTTCATAATCCATCGTTAAGATATTTTATTTAAAATTAATGTGTTCCTAAATTTAGATATTAAATTAATTTGAGCTAAAATATTTTCTAAATTAATCTTTCGTTTGTTCAAATAAGTGCTATATTCAAAATCTATTTCTTTTAACTTAAATCTTATTCTTATCCCCGCTAAAACTTTACTTAATATTTGTGTTACAGTAATCCTTAAGTCTTTTATCTGCGCTTTGTGTTTTATTTTACATCTAATAATAGATGATACAGATGTCTTTTATGTCTTGTTCAAAGTATAAAAAAATGCACATTTATCTAAATTACTTCATCTGTTTTTGACTAACTCAATCGGTATTAGGTACAAAAGAAGATGCAGAAACAGCATGTATGTATAATTTTTCAGCTGCACCAACGATTGCTTCTATATTTCTTTAGGACTACATTTTCATGTCACTAATTTTATTAAATTGCCAAGTCTGGTGCAATTGTCGTGTTTGGGTTTCGAAAATTTAATTTTGCCCTCTACCTAACTGTTGTTTCTGACAGCGGCGCCTTGGCTCCTACCGTATTTCTGTTTCGCTATCTAAATCAAATCGAAATGTGGTCACTTCATCTCACTCTCATGTCTTTACAACATCTAAAGGTTTTTCCTAAAACGGAAACCTACTCTGCATTATCTCTGCCTGATTACCAAGAAACAGTATATACTTCCATGGGGCTACATGTTTTTGCTGAATCCTGTCTTAACATTTTCAGGACGAGAATACTCGGTTATTTGGACTATACAAGGCAACCCAAGTATACACGTTTCGGGGATGAAACATTAATTGTTATTCGAATATTTCTGCAGTAATCTAATCATATCCAGATTCAATTATTTTCTTCACAAGAATACATTATGGTACATCTTACCTGAAATGATTTCGTCTATGACAAATGTGTCATCCTGGTGGCAGAAGGATAAGAAGGCGTCGAACATTTTTTCGTAATCAGGGTCCTTCTCTTTCACGAAAGTGAAGCCGCGAGAATGAAGTAACACCTTTATGCTGAGCTCATATTTCCTGTACGCAATTATGGTAGCTAAGCAAAGTATTACGATAGCTGAAAAGAAAAATATGTATCGTCATACATTATATCTTATGTCAACATCCCTTTTGGGATACACATACAAAACCCCAAAGATGAACGAGGTATATACAGGGTGGCCATAATTAAGTGCACGTGATTGAATGGTTCAACAAGATAAATTATTTGGAATATTTTTAAAAAGCTTTCGCATTTATACTATTTAGAGTATGCGGAATCGAGTTATGTAATAAAAATGATTAATTCGAAATTTTTCCAATAGATGGCGGTTACATGTTAGGGCTGTTTTATAAGCAAATATTAACAAAAATAACTCATTTTAAATCAAAATATTTTGAGACAACGAATTCTTTTACACCAGCGCTCTAATTACTACCATTTTGATAAAAAAAAATAATTAACAATTCACGGCTTTATTTGGCTAAAATTTTAGTGCTCAAAACGCTCTTCATGGCTAAAAACTTAAGCTAGAATCATGTAAAATTTCCGATGAAAAAGTTTTAAAATATAGCTTATGAAAATTTTCTGTTTTTCTTTTCTTATTAGGTGCGTTCGTAATTATATAAATACGTAGCACCTATTGTCGTCGCTTGGTCCGTCCGTCTGTCCGTCCGTCCGCATATAACAACGCAAAAACTACCAAACCGAATGGTTTAAAATTTAAGATATATTATCTTTGCAGAATTTTGTCGAGACATTTCAAATTTTATTAAAATCGAATCAAAACTTTAGGAAATATTAATAAAAATATTTATTAAGAAATTTGAATTTTTTTTAAAAATCGGTGCTTTTTTGTTATAGGAGCTTCAGAAGTTTCATCGTCAAGCGACCGAGATACTTATTTTATTACAGAAATGAATCTGCAGACGATATAATTCATTTCACAGAATTAAAAATCATCTAGATCTGAATATTTATATAACTAGCTATAGTACGAACGCACCTCATTTGTCACGTTTGACGTACAATTTCCAACTTGTTCTTTATTTTAATGATATACAGCACCACCTATTCGAAAAACGTTAAACCAATTCTTTTTTATTGCAGACCTTATTTCCGCATGCTCTAAACAGTATAACTACCAAATCTTTTAAAAAATTTCCAAATACCTTTGTTTGTAGTCCCTTCAAGCACGTGCACTTTTAATTATGGCCACCCTGTATACAATGCAGTAACAAACTTGCTATATGTGCACTATATGGCCAAAAATCAAGGGGCATTTTCGATTTTACACGTTTTGTAGAAAATCTAAAGATAGACTTGTCAGATTCTTCTGAAATTTTAGGAATGTAAAAAACATGTTTTACCTCATACTTCTCAGCGTAAATTTTATCACAAAGGCAAGAAGGGGACCAATAAGAAATTGAAGAAAAAAATTATATTTAGGATCATCGTGTAAAATAAAATTCACGAAAAGATTTGTCGTTGCAACACTTGATTATGTGGATTATGGTACATCATTTGTGTTAATTTACGTATCTATTCAGACAATTAATACCGATTTCTTTAAGAAATTCAAGAAATTTGTGTATGATTTTTGTTTATTGCATTCACATCCAAATTTAACGCCCGTTTCAGAAAATTTTGCAAAATTCAGTGAAAAAACATAGTACATTTAGAATATAAATATACTATATATTATAAATATACTATTCTAATAAAGGAAATTTTGCTCTGTCTGTGTGTGTCTGTGTCTCAGCGATGGCTAGTGAAAACTTGCTCACCTAGACGTCTGAAAATTTCGGTGAGGATAATCCAAAACAGGTACTGATGCACCTGAGGCTCACACTTTTATTTTTTTTTGTAATTAGCCATGATATTAATTAAAAACTCATCAAAGACTCATCTCTTTCTATGTGAGCCGACAAAAGATCTCGCGCATGCCCAGAACCCAATTTATGCAAAGGAAGGAAATGAAGAGCAGGGCGCGTTTTTTTTGTGTTATTTCGTAGTTTTAAATCGTTCTAACACATCCAAACCATTTTGTACAGTTAAAATTGGATGGCATATTCAGAAAGACCGTACTCTTACGTCTCAAATGCCGATTTAATTTTTTTTTTAAATCTTTGTTGACATTTTGAAAAAAAAATTAATTAAATTTCAAATTTCAGAAGGACTTCTTTTCTTTTTATAGCATTGCTCTTATAGGGCGGAATTTTAGAGGTACCAACAAACCGAAAATAACCTCTTAACCTTCTCACCGCCGCGACCTGATATATCCGTTCACCATGCTGTAGGTTTCACAGCAATACAAGGTTTGTTTAAATTAATATAATTCTACAAATAAAATGCATTTTTAAAACATCAAGTAATGATTGAAACTCTCAAGGATTATACTTATATACGTAATTAAGTTTTTTACCTCAAGTTTGAAAATTCCGATTTTTGAAGCATTTTTTAAAAATTACAGAGAAAACAACATTACAAATTTGCCCTTTTGCTCGGCGGTCAGGGGGAAGCATACACCTTCTTCCAATCAACGCTGCAATCAGTTTTAAAAAATGCGAATTTTAACTCTTATAGAAACTTTGGCGAGCGCAGGTCACTTTGCGTATCATGGAGATGTTCTTTTTCTACGCTAAAAATAACTGAAAGTATTTTGACACAATGTTTTTAGAGCATTATGGTAGACTACATTTACATCACTTACAAAATTTTCGAAACATATAAACGTGCAGAAATGTATATATATATATATATATATATAAAAATAATAATAATAAAAAAAAGCCAAAAAGAGAGGTGTTATGGCGTGGCTTTGCTATTCTTCGACGCATATTTTCAAAACGAAATATGCATATTTTTTTCACAAAATTTTAAAGATATAGTTATATTTATAAATGATTAAAATATCAGAAAGTGCGGAAGATGAGAACTATTTTTTGTTGTAACGTTAAAGGAGTCGACGCGAAAACAAACAAACAAAAATAAAGCGATGAATGTTTAGGTTTAGAAATAATCTATCATTTACTGAGCTATTGAATAGAGGAAGTGCGATCTCCTCTAATTACAAACATCCAATCCAATTCCTCTCACACAACGAACTGATTGTCTGATTATTTGCAATAAGTGCAATAACTGAACTTCCCACATGCTGGGCTTTCCAAGTTTTTTTTTCCGTAATTAACTTTATTTGTGTTTTCCCTAAGTGAAAGAAAAAGAAGAGAGGGACATTCTCTATCTCTCAGATCAGACTGAAAATCGCAACTGAACAGTGCAAAGGTTCTCCCGCACCCGCATCAATCGCATCGCACAGTGACTTGGTTCACTGATAAATTAATGTGTATCACGTATTGGATTACTTCTACAAAGCAGAATGCTGCTCCGAAGACCACCGCATAATTTTATTCTGTAAATATCAATATACGTTTGTGAATGTAGATGGGCTTATTTCTTTACGCTACACACCTACACATGCTACACTCGTGGATTCGGACCACGACATTTTGGAGGCATCGGCGAGATAATTTGTGGACCACAAAGGATCAAAAAGGATTAAGTCGCATCTCCATCAGGTTAGCTTTGGTTTTGAAAAACTATTTACACCATTATTAAAACAATGGATAAAGAGGAGGAAGAAGCGTTGAAAAGGGAAACGAAAAATGCAGCCATAAATTCCATTTCCATCACAGTCGGGGATCTTTTCCCTCTTATACAGTAAAATACTCAATGGATCTTCAAAAAAATTTTAAAAATACAATTCCTAGCATATTTTATGCAACATATATATACATCAACGAATTCAACACATCAATTTTATGTTAAACATAAACTAAAAATAGTTTTTTTTTCTGATTTATCAGGTTTTTTTTATTATTTTTTTTCACTTTTCATGATGGTTAGGGAACTCTATTTTCAATTGTGTCAACTTTCTCAGTTGCTATTTTACATTATTAAAGCAAACTGACGGTCTTTGCTGAAATAGAATTGAAAAATATTTCATGCTTGAAAATTATTTAAAAAGTCGTTAAATTAAGCGGCAGTTTTCAAATAAATTTCAATCGAAAGCTAATATTTTTTTCTAATTGATGATGTACGAATTGAAATTGCAAAATGTAGTAAAATGTAGAAAAAATTTAAATTTGTAGTATTTAAAAGTGATATGTAAGCGCGATGAAAGCTAAAGCTATAGCGCCGTTTGTTATCACAACCGTTATACATTTCTAAGAATTGCCACTGCGTTTTGGCTGGCGCCCAAAAGTAGACTACCATTTTTTAACATCAAAAGAGAAATTACCAGTGAGAGAAATAGGACTTTGCTGCTAATAAGGAACTGTTAAATGAACTTACCAAACATACCAAAATAATTCCTATAAAATATTAGCCTTACATTGTTTATTCTAGCTAAAAAACATTCATTATTTCAAGTTTATTTTTAACCATAACACTATTTTTAATAATTTTAATTCTCCTGGAATCCTTTACTTTTGTGAATTTTTTTATTAAAAAATGAAATTTTCTAACCTATAATTAAAAAAAAGTAATTGGTAGCATGTAATCAAGGTATGCAATCAAGATGAAGTACCCAATAAAAGCTCCAGTCCTAATCTTTAAAATTAAAAATTGAAAAATCAGTTAAAATTACATAATGTTGAAACAATCATATAATTTTTTTTTATCAATGTTAAAATGCATTTCAAGCTAAGCATAACGTCATTTTCACCGGCGCAAATTTTTCACACGTACTTTGTATACGTTACTTTTATGCTTAAACACCATGTATACAAATAAAAAAAATATTTTGTATTTAATTGTAATGAAAAAAATGGCATCAACAAAGTTATAATGCATCATGATAAAATAAACCCAATGGACAATATTCCGGTGATGTCACAATAAATATGAATTTTTATTCTCTTATAAAATACGCAGGTAAATATTTTTACTGAAATTTAACTTGGAAATTAAAAGATTTGGCCTAAAAGCCACGTGCTTTTAATATGTATTATTTCGCTTTTATCCTCGTAACCACAGAGTTTAGAGAATAAACTATGCGCCTCGCAGTAGTGGGCGTATTCCGATTGCCGACTTTATGACGTCATAAGCAGATGTAAAAGTTTAATTTAAAATTAAGGCTAATTAATAAAATTTTTCAACAAACGAATGTACGATAATAAATCTGTGCCCAAATATCTTTCATTTAAAAAAAGAATGATGTAATTTGATGCAGTACTTTGTTCTCATGGATTGTCGAAAGAAAATGCTTAGCGTTTTAAATATATAGATATTGATCAAATTTTCCAAAAAAAAATGATGTGTGCAATAAATTGCAAAAAATGGAAACCATTTAATCTGATTTCGATAAAGCAGATGTTCAGTTAGTTCCAGAATCTTCCGAAATGGAAGAAATTGAAAAAAAAAAAAAACTATGAAACTAAAGCCAAACTACAGATAGAACTTGAAAATTTTTCTGTTAATGCATGTACAGTCTAATACAGTAAATGATAAAATTCCTAGAATTACTTCAACTGTTACTAATAATTTTAAATTACCCAGATTGAATATTGAACAATTTAAAGGAAACTTTAAGAATTGGATGTCATTTAAAGCTTTATATGTGTCATTAGTGATCTCCTGGGCATAGCCAAAACCTATAAAAGAAATTTGGTTCAATTCTATGCATAATTTCATACAGTTTTTGATGATAGAATGAAGACGGAAACACGGACAAACACACAGTTTGTAAAAACATGTTTTTCGGGATCTCTGACCCCTAAAACGTGTAAATCCGTCGAAAACGGGAAGTCGCAAACAAATTCTATTACGACACTATCTTCTATTAGAGATAGACGAAAGTAAAAAATGTGTGAATTTTTTTAGAGTCCATAAAATAAGGCTATTCTTACAAAAAAGAAATACCAGAAATATTGTACTTACTTAATACACCGATGGATACTGAAACCGTGAAATCTGCGCCTTTTGGGCAGAGGTCGTTGTCATTTAGAGTCCATATAACTTTCCCACTGAGGGCGGATTCTCCTCTACCACTTGTTCCACAACGAACATCCTCAATGTCTTGGATCTATGTGGATGAAATAAATGAAATTACACCTGAGTTCTTTTTTTACTCGAATCTTTCATATTTACAGGTTGTTTCCTCATATAGTCGTCCATTATCTCATTCCTAAACAGTTAGTTTTAGAGATATGGTTTCAATTTAAAAAATAAGTCGTTTCAGTTTAAATCAAAATTACATCCATTTTTACATACTTTTATTTAGCTTAACTTGATTATACATAAACACAACACCGATTTATATCAAGGTGTAACTGAATCTAAAGTTTTATTAAATTCCTAAGCATTTGTTCTTGAGATATGACTATTGTTAAAATCGTGTAAATCCTGAAAAATGTTGCATAGCATCGCCACCTGTTGGGAGAAATTACAAATATTTTTTTTAATCTTTCTTTATGATGCTCTAAGTATTTTACACCAAATGAAATACATAACTTTGTTTATACTATAAATTGGGAATGATAATAAAGAGCGACTCAATTAAGCAGCAGCATATAAAAACGAAATTTGACTTTCTTTCATGAGCAATTTTAGAAAGTGGAGATAATGCGGTCCCAAGATTAACATGGAGAGAATAAAACGGAAAGTTTACTACTCTACAGCCTTACTGCATACGTAAGAAAACTGTTACAAAATATTGGCTCAGAGCAATTTATCATCTTTTAAATTTCAATGCATTGCAGTCACAGTTCCATGTTATTATTAATTAAATTCTGTAAAATTATACAAATAAATGATATTTAAATGAAAAAAAAGATATATTATCATGGATTTAAAAAAAAATCTTTAAAAATACAGTGTCTTAAAACTTAAGGCACAGTGGGAAAAATAAAACATATTCGACACTTTTACATGATGTTATTAATAGTAGTCACCTGGTTTGTGTTAACTTCAATTAATCGTGTTTCTATTGAATCAATCAGATTTTGAAATATTATTGGTAACAAAGGATACCATGTTTTTTTTTTTTCAATGGCCCCTTTTAGTTATTTAGTAGAGTCATATTGCATTCCATTCTATGATTCACGGGTTAAGATAGCTCTAACGTTCTCAGCAGACTTTATGTCTGAGCTTAAACCTGGCCAATCTAAAGTGTTGACAATGTGCACGGAGAACCACTGTTTTGAACTGTATGTGAGTTATGGACTGAAACACTGTCTTACTTAAATCTCTATCCAGTGCCCCCTAAGAAGTCTCCTGTTATACTACTCAGGAAAAGAGACAGTGGATTTGTATCAAAAATAACAAAAAAGACGTCCATTTTAAATAAGTAGTGGTGATGTAACCATTGTAACATCTCTACTCTGTTTCAATTCAATTGATTTTTGAATATTTATCGTGAAATTATTCCATATATTTCTCCTTTCAAATTTATTATCATATTTTAGCGCGCGCCTATGCTTTTGAGATGCACTATACATATACATGTATAAGACATATATACGTTATCCATACATCAGATATACCTTATATATACGGTCCACTACGAGAGGGAACTGTGACTACCTATGTAGGTTTCCACATCCTTCCAGTTCTGGTAAAGCAATTACGAGTCGGAAAAACCCGACTTAAGGCCTAGGGCCTGGTTCCCTTATGGGTATCCAGCCCCAAAGCTGTTGGGGGACGCCAGCCCGTGTGTCTCGTGGTGATTCTCATACTGGGTTCCACCGCGTATCGCAGCGACCTACGTCGTCGACACATGGGTTTAAAGGGTGGAGGATCCGCAGGTGGAGGTCCTCTGGCCGGCCGAAGCGCATATGGAGAGCCAAATCCGGTCGTGTGCGTTAAAAGTTCCTCAGGACTTGAGTTCGGTGGTCTAAAACGTGCCAGGCGCTCCTCAGGCGGCTGGCGGCGCAGCCTAGTTTTATACCTTATATATACGCTATATTTACGTCTTATATGTCATATATATGACTAATGGCGTATATGTGAGATATATACAAGAGCTATACCTTTAAATATGGCATATATATGCAATATTTACGTCATATATCATATATGTATGACATATGGCGTATCTATGATGTATATATGACGTATATATGGCGTATCTATAATTTATATATATGGTATAATGTATATATGATGCAAATTGCGTACATGTGATTCAAATATGAGCTTGGCAACTGGCGTAATAATGTTAATTACGGGGGCTGCTAAAATAGGGTAGTAATCGACAATTCTTACAGTTCCATGCCTCAGAGGAGAAGTTAACCATCTCTTGAATTTCAATGCATCGCAGTCACAGTTCCATGGGTTTCCGGACAAAGTTATGCTTTGCAGATTCACTTGATTCTTGAGTATGGAATCCTGTAACCTCCTCAACTTGTTGTTAGCCAAGTAAAGTTGGATAAGATTCGGAGGTAGTGGAATACCCTCAAGAGACTCTAAGCTATTATTCTGCAAGTTGATTCCTAAGACTCGGTCTTCGAGGTTGAACCAAGGATAGATATTCTGTTTCATCACAAGAAGACTGTGGCCGGTCGAAGTTATTGTTTCGTTACCCTAAGCAAAAATAAAAGAAACTGAACTTAAACCGAAATTTAGAAAGAACGCTCATAAATTAACAAAAACGTCAAACATAAATTTCCGAAAAAAGAAATCATACAGCGGTTCCTCGGATTTTTGAACACAATTCGTACTAAAGATTTGTTCGAAACCCGGAACAATTTTTACTATAAGATATAATGAAAATATGAGCAACTGTTTTACACCTCTCAAAATGCTCTCTGCATTTTCTGTTTCAAAGTACTCTATAGTACAATACAGTAAGATACAAAAAAGCATAAAATTGTTGTACATTACTGTGAGAAAGTGAAAAATTTATAAAATTTAATAAAAGTTTAGCGAAAACTGTAGCTTTTACCTTTATTTGTGAAACTTTAGATAGCTTGAGATTGAATAGAAACAGACAGGAGTTCCATTCTTTTGTTTAACACTTTCCAACATGATTGAAAATTATTTATCAACGGTTTTTATGTTGGTCCGTGCTCTTTCCAGCGACTCTGAGATGGCGCTGTGTGATTTTTTTACCGACCCTGATTCTAAGAGCTATCGACATGCGTGACCCGGTGTTGTGGTACTATTTATGGGTTTTTTTAATATAATTAACAATATTTTTCAGCGTATTCAAATTATAACTCTATCAATAACTCTAGATTGTAACTATTGAAGTAAGTGTAGATTATATCTTATCTTTAAAATAATGAGTGCGAGGGAAATGTTGTAAATCTAACTAATACAGAAAAGCAGTATATACAAGAGTCTTTAAATTTCCGACTGATATAGTAAAGAAGAAATTGTGGTTAATTAAAATTGAATCGTGATTATTCTACTCCTATACCCCTGATATCTTCTTCTATTGCAACAGCAGTGGTCCCCATTAAACATTAAGATGAGCGTTTTATAATTCGTGGTGACAGAATTGAACGAGATGATTGGACTGAAATTTCTTGCCGAGAAATAAAATAACCCTTAGTACAGATGCCTATCCTTACTATTAATGAAAATATTCCGGCATATTTGAATGAACGTGGGCCTCCAAAACGAAAAGAGCGAAATCATCGCTGAAAAAAAAAAAGAAAGAAACAGATGTTATACTGTTTAAGAAATGGTGCAATGATGATATAACATCTTCTAAAGATTTTATAGATAAATATGTAAATTGATTCTGTGGTGTTCAAACATTTATTTTGCCTTTCATACTGCATACATTTTAATTCGTAATACTAAAATTTTGACATTAAAATAAAAGTTTTGTACATGAATATTAAAAGGCAGAAGAGCAACGTTTAAACTGCACAAGTAATGTACAAAAAAGAAACAAATAACTGTTTCGAATCCACAAGCGAGATTCTTCTTCTGTGCGATAAAGAGCAAAGCACGGCATGCTAGAAAAAGCAAGACTGGGTAAAACGACAGAGAGGCGGTGGCTTATATACCCGATGCGGGTAGAGAACGCTAAAAAGCAACCAATGAGAGGAAAGCAGCGTAAGACAACAGAGTGGACAAGTAGAGACATCTACCGGAGAACGAAAGAAACAAAATAAAAACAAAAAATGCAAATTAAATTAATGCTTTCTAAATACTTGGATAATCAGGTATACTAGATAAGTCATTGACTAAAGAGTGAGAATTTTTAATGATCTAATAAGCTTCCCCAAAATCAAAATCAAGGTTAGAAAAACATTTTTGGATAATGCTGGCTGAGGAAAAGTTGAACCTATGTTGAAAAGAGCAACAATGTTGAGCAGTAGAAGAACGTATAAGCTACTGATTTTTAATATAAACTTCATGATTTTTTAAACGAAATCTAAGACGTTTAGTCTGACCAATATAAGAGAGACCACTCTGGCAAGAGATTTCGTAAATGCCCCAGTTAGCTATACGATCAATAGAGTGTTTAATATTTGAAAAAAGGATTTTATCTATACTATTATATAAAGAGGAAACGGTGACTGACTGACTGACTGGGTGACTCATCAACGCCCAGCCGAAACTACTAAAGTCAGGGTCACGCAATTTGGACTGTAGATTGCTGTTATGGCCTAGGCAAGCAATAAGAAGGGATTTTTGAAAATTCCCCCCCGAAGGGGGTAAAGGGGGGTTCGAATGTTTTAGGTCATTTTGCCATATCTCAGCAGCAGTTATAGGTAGGAGCTTGAAATTCCAGAAAACAAATCTTCTAAAAAAATGATTAAACACCTATTTCAGCGATTTTAGAAATTCCACCCAGAAGGGGGTTAAATGGGGGTGGTCGAATGTTTCAGGTCATTTCGCCATATCTCAGCAGCAGTTATAGGTAAGGGCTTGAAATTCCAGAAAACAAATCTACTAAAAAAATGATTAAACACCTATTTCAGCGATTTTAGAAATTCCCCCCAGAAGGGGGTTAAAGGGGGGTGGTCGAATGTTTTAGGTCATTTTGCCATATCTCAGCAGCAGTTATAGGTAGGAGCTTGAAATTCCAGAAAACAAATCTACTAAAAAAATGATTAAACACCTATTTCAGCGATTTTAGAAATTCCACCCAGAAGGGGGTTAAATGGGGGTGGTCGAATGTTTCAGGTCATTTCGCCATATCTCAGCAGCAGTTATAGGTAAGGGCTTGAAATTCCAGAAAACAAATCTACTAAAAAAATGATTAAACACCTATTTCAGCGATTTTAGAAATTCCCCCCAGAAGGGGGTTAAAGGGGGTGGTCGAATGTTTTAGGTCATTTTGCCATATCTCAGCAGCAGTTATAGGTAGGAGCTTGAAATTCCAGAAAAAAAATCTACTAAAAAAATGGTTAAAAACCTATTTCAGCGATTTTAGAAATTCCACCCAGAAGGGGGTTAAAGGAGGGGTGGTCGAATGTTTTAGATCATTTCGCCATATCTGAGCAGCAGTTATAGGTAGGAACGCAAAAATCAGGAAAACAAATCTACTAAAAAAATGATTAAACACCTATTTCAGCGATTTTAGAAATTCCATCCAGAAGGGGGTTAAAGGGGGGTGGTCGAATGTTTTAGGTCATTTCGCCATATCTCAGCAGCAGTTATAGGTAGGAGCTTGAAATTCCAGAAAACAAATCTACTAAAAAAATGATTAAACACCTATTTCAGCAATTTTAGAAATTCCACCCAGAAGGGGGTTAAAGGGCATGGTCGAATGTTTTAGGTCATTTCGCCATATCTCAGCAGCAGTTATAGGTAGAAGTGCGAAAATCAGGAAAACAAATCTACTAAAAAAATGTTTAAACATGTATTTCAGCGATTTTAGACATCCCCCCGAAGGGGTGAAAGGGGGGTGGTCGAATGTTTTAGGTCATTTCGTCATCTCAGCAGCAGTTATAGGTAGGAGCGCGAAAATCAGGAAAACAGATCTCCAAAAAAATGGTTAAACATGTATTTCAGGAATTTTATAAATTCCCCTCCCAAGGGGGTTAAGGGGAGGGGGTCGAATGTTTTAGGTCATTTTGCCGTATCTCAGCAGCAATTTTAGTTAAGAGCACAAAAATCAGGAAAACAAATCTACTAAAAACATGACTAAACATGTATTTCGGGGATTTTAGAATTTCCCCTCCCGGAGGGGGTTAAAGGGTGGTGGTCGAATGTATTAGATCATTTCGTCATATCTCTACAGCAGTTTTAGATAGGAGTGCGAAAATCAGGAAAACAAATCTACTAAAAAATGAATAAAACACATATTTCAGCAATTTTGGAAATTCCCCCCAGAAGGTGGTTAAATGGGGGGGGGGGGGGGGGTGGGTCGAATTTTTTAGGTTATTTCGCCATATCTCAGCTTTTATGTATGAGGGCGAAATTAATTAAAACAAATCTACTAAAAAATTGGTTAAACACGTATTTCGGCGATTTTGGAAACTCCCCCCAGAAGGTGGCTAAAGGGGTATTCAAAAGTTTCGGGTCATTTCGCCATATCTCAGCAGCGGATTTAGGTAGGAGCGGGAAATTCAGAAAAACACATCTACTAAAAAATGGATAAACACGCATTTCAGTGAGTTTAGAAATCCCCCCCCCCGAAGGGTTTTAAAGGGGGTGGTTTCGAAAATTTTAGGACATTTTGCCATATCTCAGCAGCTGTTTTATGTAGGTGCGCGAAATTCAGGAAAACAAATCTACTAAACAAATGATTAAACACGTATTTCAGTGAATTTAGAAATCCCCCCCAACCCTAGAAGGTGGTTAAAGGGGGATTCAAAAGTTTTAGGTCATTTCGCCATATCTCTGCAACAGTTTTAGGTTGGAGCGCGAAATTCAGGAAAACGAATGTAATAAAAAAATTACACTGTCTACCCGTGCAAAGCCGGGACGGGCCGCTAGTTTATTAATAAAAGAAAAAATAATATTGAAGTCAAACCTTTTTAAAATTTTAGCAATTTGCTGACTGATTTTAAGGAAAAATGGCTAAACACCTGAAGTATAAGAGTCGGAATTAAAATTATTTTCAGAATGGACGGGTTTCGTCAATCTCTAATATTAGAGGAATAACCACGATCAACAGCAATAGCTTTGAGATACTTAAGTTCAGCACTAAAAAACTGTGGAGTGGAACAAATATTGGAAGACCGAAAAACAAAAGTATTGAAAGCAGCGAATTTCTGGTTAGGAGGATGAGAAGGATATCTGAGAGGTGGAAGACTGACAGCAAAAAGGTTTACGAAAGACGGTCGTCTTTCAACATATAAAGGTTAGGAAAGACGGTTACTTAGTGCTCCCCCACTGTCACGTGCATTTCTTAAATTAACTTCATGTTTATATTCTTCATTTTTAAAGCTTGATCTTGACTGCGAACTATTGACGCATTTGTTCTTGTCCCTCCTTAGATTATTGCCGAAACGTCAGTTGAGGCTCACTGTGGAGACCCGAAAAGTTTTTGGTTTCTGTCTGTCTGTCTGTTTGTCTGTCTGTCTGTTCCGCGATAACTGCCGTAAAAATGATCCGATTAGTTTGATTTTTGGTAGGTATATTGGTGAGATACCCGGAATTAGCTGTATAGTTTTTAGTTACATTTGGTTCATTCGTTCGGAAAATATAGAACATTTCTTTTTTGATCATAATGCTTTCCTATGGGATTTCAGACGATTTTGAAATTTTTCAGTCGTTGAAAATAAAATGTCGCATTTGATTAATGTATTTAAACGGTAAGTTATGAAGGCTAAAATTTATCAAGTCAGGTGTTAAATTATTCAAATTAATTTGAAATTTTGTTTATACATTCGTCAGATTTTTTAAATTAGGTGTATAATTTTTGGTGCAATTTTATACATCTGTTCTAATAATATAATATTTTATTTTATCATTTTTTGCAAATATTAAAATGCATTCATTTTTATTTTCCTTTTCAATTTAACCGTAACCTAGCAACCATGTTTAAAGAATGTCAAAATGATAAAATTCAAGTAACTCAGACGATTTTGCTACAATATTTTATTCGCAAAATAAAATATTATTGGGTGATTTTATATTTTATTGAAATAAATGAGAATTTATTTTGGTACAAGTTACCTTTTAACTACTATAGAATGATAGCCGAAACATTTTTATATGAGATATTATTAATTTTCTGGAAGAGATGCGGATTTTTCGTGGTTGAAAATTAGTATTATTTTAAAAATATAATGTAATATCTCATACAACGAGGTAGTTAATCTAAAGAAATTAGCGTAGTAAAACGAATCCATACAGCCTGAAATAGCACAATTATTGGTAACTGAGATCATAAAAAGTTATCACAAAAAATAATTTATAGCGCCAAATCAAGATTGCTATTTAGTGAATTGGCAGTGGGCACGATTATGAAGGATTACACAATAAAAGTTTTCAGGTTTAAAAGTTTCCAAATAAGCCTATTTTGGGGAGATTTTAGTATGCTATTGCCATCGAATTAAATCAGGATGTACTAAGGTCAAATAAATATTGTACAATGGCCATCAAAACTGTTTTTCCGAAACAAAAATTGTAATAATACTAGATTTCTGAAATAGATAAGTGAATATATAGTAGATTCAGTTTACATTTCCATAAGTTGATTTTGTACACGAGATATTATTCAACTTATCTATCAGATGCGAATGATTCGTGGTTGGAAGGTAAGTAAATATTGCTATTTAGGTAATACATGAAATTATTTTCGAAATTTTTGCTTTTCATAATAAAGCCAATGTGTAGAACGAAATCCAATAGGAGCCTCAACGTCAGCTATATGAAAGTCAATGTTTTTTAATCTCATTTCTCATAATATTTAACATCTTATAATACGCAAATTAAATTTTTTAAATTATTACATGTATATTTATACGCATATAAAATAATTCGAAGGTTTCAGAAATTAGGAACATTAAATTAAACACGGTTTATGCAATAATATTCTGACATTCTTATGAACTTCTTATTTTATTTTTTAGGTAAAAAAATACATTTCTTCAGGGGGGCTCTGCCCCCCTGAACCCCCCGTAATCGTATTAAATTTATATTCATGGTTTCCTATTGTTTGTGTGAATGATTCTAGTACATATTGGATTTCGTTCTACACATTGGCTTTATTATGAAAAGCAAAAATTTCGAAAATATTTTCATGTAATACCTAAATAGCAATATTTACTTACCTTCCAACCACGAATCACTCGCATCTGATAGATAAGTTGAATAATATCTCGTGTACAAAATCAACTTATGGAAATGTAAACTGAATCTACTATATATTCACTTATCTATTTCAGAAATCTAGTATTATTACAATTTTTGTTTCGGAAAAACAGTTTTGATGGCCATTGTACAATATTTATTTGACCTTAGTACATCCTGATTTAATTCGATGGCAATAGCATACTAAAATCTCCCCAAAATAGGCTTATTTGGAAACTTTTAAACCTGAAAACTTTTATTGTGTAATCCTTCATAATCGTGCCCACTGCCAATTCACTAAATAGCAATCTTGATTTGGCGCTATAAAGTATTTTTTGTGATAACTTTTTATGATCTCAGTTACCAATAATTGTGCTATTTCAGGCTGTATGGATTCGTTTTACTACGCTAATTTCTTTAGATTAACTACCTCGTTGTATAAGATATTACATTATATTTTTAAAATAATACTAATTTTCAAGCACGAAAAATCCGCATCTCTTCCAGAAAATTAATAATATCTCATATAAAAATGTTTCGGCTATCATTCTATAGTAGTTAAAAGGTAACTTGTACCAAAATAAATTCTCATTTATTTCAATAAAATATAAAATCACCCAATAATATTTTATTTTGCGAATAAAATATTGTAGCAAAATCGTCTGAGTTACTTGAATTTTATCATTTTGACATTCTTTAAACATGGTTGCTAGGTTACGGTTAAATTGAAAAGGAAAATAAAAATGAATGCATTTTAATATTTGCAAAAAATGATAAAATAAAAGTATTATATTATTAGAACAGATGTATAAAATTGCACCAAAAATTATACACCTAATTTAAAAAATCTGACGAATGTATAAACAAAATTTCAAATTAATTTGAATAATTTAACACCTGACTTGATAAATTTTAGCCGTCATAACTTATCGTTTAAATACATTAATCAAATGCGACATTTTATTTTCAACGACTGAAAAATTTCAAAATCGTCTGAAATCCCATAGGAAAGCATTATGATCAAAAAAGAAATGTTCTATATTTTCCGAATGAATAAACCAAATGTAACTAAAAACTATACAGCTAATTCCGGGTATCTCACCAATATACCTACCAAAAATCAAACTAATCGGATCATTTTTACGGCAGTTATCGCGGAACAGACAGACAGACAAACAGACAGACAGACAGACAGACAGACAGAAACCAAAAACTTTTCGGGTCTCCACAGTGAGCCTCAACTGATGTTTCGGCAATTATTTTGACGCGAAATGTTATTAACAAAATAGCTAATTTTCGGGTGATTTAATTTTTTAACATGCTTTTTCTAATGAAATAGATGAGAATTTATTTTAACTACTAAAGAAAGATGACCCAATCGGCTTTCCAAACGAAAAATATAAAAACGTTGAATGTGAAAATGGAATATAAGTCTCATAAGAGAAATTTACATTTGTATCATAATTTTATTTGTATCATAATTTTATATTTCAGCAACATATGATATTTAGTGGTTGAAAAATAAGTATTCTTTTAAGGATAGGATAAAACCTCCTCTACAAAGAGATACTTAATTTAATGAAATTAAAATAGTAAATGGACTCAGACATATACTCGATTAATGAAAGCGCACAAGTACTGGAAATTGATAATATAAAATTGAAGTGACAGCGGGGGGTTCAGGGGGGCTCCGCCCCCCTGAAGATATGTAATCTTACTGAAAAAAATACAGTAATAAGTAGTTTATTCTATAATTTATCCGACATAAAATTGTGTTTAATGTGATACTTCTAAAATTTTTGGAACTTTCAATAAATCTTATATTCTTATAAATGTATAAATAACTTTTAAAAAATTAATTTTAGGCTATCAAATATTATGCAGCTTATATTAAAAATTAGTGAGATTAATGAACAATGATTTGTAGAGCTGACGTTGAGGCCTCTGATCTGTAGATTTACTAGTTTTAAGGTCAGCGCTCATATCCATATAGTTTCGAAACGTCAGTTGAGGCTCACTGTGGAGACCCGAAAAGTTTTGGGTTTCTGTCTGTCTGTCTGTCTATCTGTCTGTTCCGCGATAACTGCCGCAAAAATGATCCGATTAGGTTTATTTTTGGTAGGTATGTTGGTGAGATACCCGGAAATAGCTGTATAGTTTTTAGTCACGTTTGGTTCATTCGTTCGGAATATATAAAACATTTCTTTTTAGGTCATAATGCTTTCCTATGGGAATTCAGACGATTTTGAAAATTTTCATCCATTGAAAATACAATGGCGCATTTGATTAATGTATTTAATGTGTAAGTTATGAAGGCTAAAACTTATCAAGTCAGGTCTTAAATTATTCAAATTAATTTGAAATTTTGTTAATACATTCGTCATATTTTTAAAATTAGGTGTACAATGTTTGGTGCAATTTTATACATCTGTTCTAATAATATAATACATTTTATTTTATCATTTTTTGAAAATTATAAAATGTATTTATTTTTATTTTCCTCTTTAATTTAATCGTAACGTAGCAACTACATTTTAAAGAATATCAAAATAATAAAATTCAAATAACTCAAACTATTTTGCTACAATATTTTATTCGCAAAATAAAATATTTTTGGGTTATTTTAATATTTTATTGAAATAAATGAGAATTTATTTTGGTACAAGTTACCTTTTAACTACTATAGAATGATAACTGAAACATTTTTACATGAGATATTATTCATTTTCTTTAAGAGATATGGATTTTTCGTGGTTCAAAATTTGTATTACTTTTAAAATAGGATATAATATCTCGTACAACGAGATGGTTAATCTAAAGAAATTAGCTTAGTAAAACGCATCCACACAGCCTGAAATAGCACAATTACTGGAAACTGAGATCATACAAAGTTATCACAAAAAATACTTTATAACACTAAACCACTGTTGCTATTTAGTGAATTGGCAGTGGGCACGATTATGAATGATTACCCAATAGGTTTAAAAGTTTCCAAATAAGCCGATTTTGGGGAGAATTTAGTATGCTATTGCCATCGAGTTAGATCAGGATGTACTTAGGTAAAAGAAATATTATAGAATGACCATCAAAACAGTTTTCCGAAACAAAAGTTGCTATAGCACTAGATTTCTGAAATAGATATAAGTGAAAAGATTCAGTTTACATTTCCATAAGTTGTTTTTGTACACGCTATATTATTCAACCTATCTATCAGATGCGAGTGTTTCGTGGTTGGCAGGTAAGTAAATATTACTATTTAGGCATTAGGATAACATGAAATTATTTTCGAAATGTTTGCTTATACTAATAAAACCACTGTGTGGAACGAAATCCAAGATATACTAGAATCATTAACACAATCAATAGTAAATCACGAATATAAATTAGTTAAGATTGGGGGGGGGGGGGTTAGGGGGGCTCTGCCCCCCTGAAGAAATGTATTTTTTTAATCTAAAACATAGAATAAGAAGTTCATAAGATTGTCAAAATATTATTGCATAAACCGTGTTTAATTAAACGTCTCTAATTTCTGAAACCTTCGAATTATCTAAAAAGCGTATAAATATGTATGTAGTAATTTAAAAAAATTAATTTGCGGATTGTAAGATGTTAAATATCATGAAAAGTGAGATAAAAAAAAACATTGACTTTCAGATCTGACGTTGAGGCTCCTGATCTGTAGATTTACTAGTTAAAAATAGATTGGTTACAAAAAAGGTTATTTCCAAAATAAATAATAAAAAATAAACGGGACATAAACGGCACATAATTAAGGACGAATTTTACACTGACTGCTCTCAAATCTATACTGGCTACTTTCTGATACATTTTTTAATTCATTTTTGTTTGCAAATGTGTCAGATTAGTAGATGGTCTTATTCGAAAACTACATAATGGAACTGTTTTTTTCGTTTTTCAGAAAAAGCAGGAGGTTTTTCGTAAAATCCTGTTTGATTTGGCGTTTTGAACTGAATTTCTGAACGCGACAACGCGGGAAAGAAAAAAACTGCCGTATAGAGACAACATTTGCTTATAACTCAAGATGCAATTCAATGATCGGAAAATGCAAATAATTGTTCGATTACAAATCACTTCAATAATCATGCCTGCAAGTATCCTGCTTTTATGTTTAAAAATGTGTTAGAAAAAGTTTCGCATTGTTGAGCGGTGAAAAATATATTTTTTTAGAATCGACTTAAAATTACTGTACGCATATTTTTCTTCCGTTTGTAAATTCTACATTTAGATTCAATTAAATTAATTTTTGAAATAACATTTGCGTATTTTTTTTTTTCGGAAAGTATAGATTTTCATATCTTTCTTTTAGTTGTTGTTTGCAAATTCAGAAAAGCAAAGAGCTGAATTTTATTTTATTGTTGACTTATATCGTTTTTTCTTTGAATATTAAAAAAAATAAAAAAAAATAAAATAATAATATTTTCTTTTAATTTTTAAGGTACTGGGGGAAATAAAACTAAGCGTTTATTCGTGTGAATAACTGTAAACAATTTTAAATAGAAGCAAAAATTTTTTACTATAGAAATGTAAAATACATCTGTTTTTTTTTTCTTTTCACTTTTTATTCAAATCTGTAAAAATGTAAAATTTCATAGTTTAAAGTTTATAAACATGCTTAAAGACATTTATTTTATTTATATTTTAATCCTATCGATTGTAGTTCTCAAAAATAACTGATCAATAGTTTTGTTGTGAAAAATCGGAATTCGTTTAGAAATCGAAACCAGACCAACCCGACAAAAAGCTAATGCTCTTCTGGCTGCGCTTTTCAATCTCATGCCAAAGAGAGTGGTTTACCCGACTGTAAATCGTGACATAAACTGTGGCGCTTGTTTTCTAGAAACCCCTTCCGCTCACTAACGCTCTTTATAACTTTCATACGTTTACTAATTGACTATGCATTACCGATATCAAATTTTCTCCTTAGACAGATTTCCGTTTTCGGACCTCGTATCCTCTCATTGCGTTGTTTAAAAAATGGCGGTTGGCGTAGGCGGATTTTTTTTTTCAGCGTTTGTAATATTTTTTACTCTAAATTTTCGCCCCACTATTTTTGAAAAAAAAATCATAGCATTCTTTAGCAGTAGAAAAATGAAGCAAAAATTTGTGTACTAAAATTATTAAAAATTCACGGGCCGTACAAACGCTGAGAAAATCCTCCTGCAACAACCGCCATTTTTAATTCAGCACGTAGGCCTTGTATTCATGGGTCTGTATTCTTATAAGATTGTGTCATTTTTAATCATTTTAAATTATGTCATTTTTATATCATTTTTTAAACACTTTTTATTTTAACGAAATTTAAAAATGCATGGCAACGTGTTTGAAAAATGGAACAATTTATTGTGCGAGAACACTTTTTCAAAAATATTATCATTTTAAACCTTTCATTTGAAGCTCATTTTTTAAACACTTTTTATTTTAAGGAAAATAAAGAAACGCATGTTCAAAAATAATATTAAAAAAACTTGTTTCAAGATTAAAAAGTGTGATATAAAAAATGACCATATATTAGGATTAAAAAGTGTGATATCAATCATTTATTTTTTACTCTACAAGGACATTTTAAAAAATATTTCCAGTATAATATTAAAAAAAATAAACTTTTTTTTATCTTTAGAATAATTTAAAATGCATGAGGTGTAAATATGAAACGACCTTTAAATAATATTGAAAACCCCCTTTACTTGCTATAGAACTGCGTCGTGCAGCTTGTCGAAGAACTGTCATTTGCACATTAGAATACGGAATCCTTTTTCCTTTATCATTTGCTATTCAAATTGGCACTGGATTCACAAGCTTCACAAGCTATAAATGTGTTCTTTAAAGATGTTTGTGTGTTCAATAGTTATATTAACTCTCTATAACATTCAGTTTTTTTTAAACAACTATATTTTGCAACTACATTTTTTAATCTTACAGATTTTTCTTTTTTGCTACACGCTAATTTTTACATTATATTTTCGTTTACGTAAACTACTGACACTTGAGTGCGACTTAAGGGTTATACGTACCTGCAAACTTTCAAAAAATACCTTTTATTTATTGAATTTTTTAAAAGTAAAATTATTAAAGAATACTCAGTTACATTTTATAGCCAATTTGATAAAGATTAAGAAGTTTGTTTTGTTCTATCATAGATAAAGCATAACTTGAATATTTACACTTGAATGTCTCAAAACTATGTCACCTTAACTTTGTTACCTTATCGTTACCATTATCTTAACTTTGAGCGACCGCCTTTTCTTCAAAATTCATTTTTCCAAAAGTCGAACGGTTACTCTCTAATTTTGAGTGTTCGGAATAAAGACTTCGGCTTTTTATAACTTCCAACAATAACATTTGACAGAGTTACAGTAATCACTGTTGACGGCTATCAGAACACTACACACTCCGGAGAGCGGGTCTGCTGGGGACAACCAACTATATTTCGTCATTACAAAAACCTTTTTTTTTTCTTTAAAGTATAATAAACAAAAGACAAAAAGAGTCTTTCAAATATCTTATTTCATTCTTCCGAACATTTCCCCGCCACCACCACTACCAAATTACACGTTTTATTTATTTATTTTTATTTATTTTTTTACCTTTCATGTAAGTATAATCCCTTAACATAATTCAATGTTTTTCAAAAGGAAGACGATAAAAAGCTGCAACAAGATTATACTTACTCCAAGAATCATGAAGCCATCTCTCAAAAACTGAGGAAACACAGAAAAATTCTTCGAGCCGCAGTCAACAGACATGAAATAATCATCTCCGAAGTTGGTACATCCGCACGAACACTTGCCCGGGCAGTTTGAGTTTTTGTTTGCATAATGCGTACATATATTGATATCGGTATACAAGGAATCTTTAGAATGAAGTCGAAGTAGGAAAGGCTGAAGGCGACAGTCGCATTTCAATGGGTTTCCTGTTAAAAGAACATTCATTGATAATTGAGACTTTTATGGCAAAAACACTGTTATAATAACATACAGTGGTCAAAATAAGTATTCGATATGTATAAAGTTTCCAATGTTTTGACTTAGATTTAAAAAAAAAAAAAAAAAAAAAAACTTCTAGGTTCCAATTGATGTGCGTTAATTAACAATAGCAGATTTTATATCAATTAATATTATCTTAATAAAATTAAGAAATAACGGAAAAGAGCAATTAATTCATTAATACCTATAATTACGAGATCAAAAAGGTATTCCACAGCAGTAATATTGTTAAAAATCCCTGGCTCTTTGCCAAAAATTATTCTTTAAAATTTTGAAAAGTACAAACATGTAGTTTGACAAGATTAATTTGTGTTTGTTTGATGCATTTTGTTTAAGAATTTGTGAAAAATTGGGCGAAAAAGCAAAGAGACACCAACGGAACTCAAAAATATAACAATTCACCATTTTAATCAAGGAAAAACAGAAAGTGCTATTGCTGAAATTTTGCAAAAGCCTAGAACAACTATCTACTATCTAATTAACAAGTAAAAAAAATGATTTTAAAGTCAAATCCTATAGTCCAGGTGCTAGGAGTGAAAAAACTGCAAATCGTGATACAGTTATACCGTTTGGTCAGTATCTACTCTATATTAATACAAAGCATATAAAAAGGGGAGGCATCGCAAAAAGTGTGGGGAAGATGGCGGCCGTTATTCAAAATGGCGTCATTTTCGGGAATTAGTCCAATTTCGTTTCAATTCATCGTATAAAAGCATGTTTGATGGAAATCTAGATGTATTTAGATAAAAAATATTATTTGTAACACTTTACAGCATAGTCGAAAAGTATTTATGAATTCAGTTTGCCTGTTTGTCTGTCTGTCTGGTCGTCTGTCTAATCGCGCACTAACTCAAAAAAAAAAAAAAAAAAAAAACTAACCGGATATCCAGATAATTAAAATATGGTATTGTAGTATACCGTAACAAGTTCGGTATTCATTTTCAAGAGTGCATCATTCATAGTTCATTTATAGGGGCAATCAAAAGTATTTGGTTACATTATGGTCTGTAGACGAAAATCGCTTGCAATGTGTTTTAATGATATTATACTCTTTGCAACATATTCAAATTAATATACATCAGTGCGGTGCAGTACAAGATACTTACTATAGAATATGCAGTGCATAGCAGTTTTCGTTCCCTTACAGGGGCTCACAAAATAATACGGTCACAGGACTTTCAATAAGCACAATGCTGTCTCTATGCGCGTTTTAATTACATAATGTGCTTTGAACTTTGCTAGATATGAAAGAATTGCAAATTGTCATATGAACAATTTCTTTTATATAAATATACAATGTAGCGTGTATTTATGTATTTATTACAATGTAATTCTGATGACGAGGAACCACTCAAAATGAGATGTATTCACTATGGGGTGTTGTTCCAAAATTCCCAAACATATTTCATTTTAATGTTCCGATTTCTTACTCTACTCTCAGACTCTTTGGTGCGCAGACGATCAATCTGACAATTGAGATGAAAAGATTTTTGTTTATGAAAGATCTGTTCTATACATAGTTTTATAGCGCGATGCACGATTATATACAGAAACGCGTGATAAAGATTAATTTTGTAAATATTCAGTGTCAGTATCTGTACCATTTACGTTTTCATGTTAATTAATGTTTTCGTTTTTTCTAAGAATCCAGTTTCCTTTAAATAAATAGTTGCACAGAATCGTCAGTTAGACATACAAAATTTTTTTCAAATTTGAAAATCAACCATTTCCCCCTGTTTTTTCCAGTAACGGTGAATTTCGACCCAGCCATGAAAGTGATTTTAGAGGAAACTATTGAGAAGAATAGAAACACCTTTCCAGGAACATATGCGATGTTTTAATTTATGATGGGCCAGTTTTAATTAACATTTTAAAGCCTCGCCAGTCTTCAAAAACCTTTAATGATTACTACATTAACACATTTCAACCCCATTTATGTAACGACATTGAGATTTTTAGTTGCCAAAGAATAGATTTGATATGGGATAGATACATTACACCAAGCATTAAAGGTGAAAACAGACAAAAAAGGGGTGCAGGAACCAGGCGGCAAATGCTATTGCATGTCAAACTACCTAAAAATCGGCAAGATTTCTTAAGAAATTCAAGTAATAAAGAAGAGAATCTGCTTGAAACACTAGCTATAAATACCACAAAAAATACACAAGTTATAACCACTTCAGGTGAAGAAGTTAAAGGAAATAATATTTCACTAAGTTCCTTAATTGGAATGACTTGCCCTGGTCATGAAGAAGCTGATACAAGGATAATCTTGCACCTCAAATACATGGCAGAAAACGGATTGAAAAATATTGTTATACGCTCTGTAGATACTGATGTATTAGTTTTAGCAATTGCACATGTCTTTACTCTGTCAGATGGACACCTGCAAACTGTTTGGATTGCATTTGGAACAGGGAAGAATTACAGACTTATTCCCGTCCATACTGTAGCTGCAGTTATTGGAAAAGAAAAAGCAATGTCGTTACTAGGATCCCATGCTTTCACAGGCTGCGACAGCAATCCTGGTTTCACAGGAAAAGCAAAAAAGTCAGCTTGGAAGACATGGATTCTCTATAAAGATGCCACTATCGCATTTTTATTTTTATCAAAACCGCAAACATCCATACCGGACGATATTCTAAATATTTTAGAAAAATTCACAGTATTGTTGTACTGTTTAACATGCAACAGCATAAGTGTAAAGGGTGCTAGACAGGAATTGTTTATGACAAAAAATCGTCCTATTGAACATCTTCCACCAACCAAGGGTGCACTAGAGCAACATATTTTACGGAGTGCTTTCCAAGCTGGACACATTTGGGGAAAAGCACAGGAGCGGGAAATATGTCCCCCCTCTCCAAACAAATGGAGATGGTGGTTGGATAATTTTTAATGGAAATTAAAATGGTCGGAGCTGCCCGAGATTGCAGATTCTTGCAAAGAACTAATTAAATGTATGTGCAAAATCTGCAAAAATAAGTGTAGTTGTAGGAAGGTTGGTCTTTCTCGCACATTATTGTGCAACTATAAAAACGAATGTGAATGAGAAATAATATGCTACAAACTAAAGTTTTTATATTCTGCAATTTTATGTCATTCATTTTTGAATATGTTGTATAATTAAGGCATTAGTAAAATGCATTTTTATTATTTATTTATTCCATTCATTTTACTGACTATACAATAAAAAATACTTGAATAATTGAACTAGTTTCATTTTAAGTATATTTCTGATATTAAAAAGAAAATTTTTGATTAAAAAAATCGATAATAATAGTAATAATAAATAATAATAATATTAAATAATAATAATAATAAAATAAGTGTAGTTGTAGGAAGGTTGGTCTTTCTTGCACATTATTGTGCAACTATAAAAACGAATGTGAATGAGAAATAATATGCTACAA
Source organism: Maratus michaelseni (assembly GCA_963931845.1). Lineage (NCBI taxonomy): Eukaryota > Metazoa > Arthropoda > Arachnida > Araneae > Salticidae > Maratus > Maratus michaelseni. Next base: position 1,849,531 of record OZ007597.1, on the reverse strand, counting down.
ACTAAAGTTTTTATATTCTGCAATTTTATGTCATTCATTTGATATGAAGCATTCATTTTTGAATATGTTGTATAATTAAGGCATTAGTAAAATGCATTATTATTATTTATTTATTCCATTCATTTTACTGACTATACAATAACAAATACTTTAATAATTGAACTAGTTTCATTTTAAGTATATTTCTGATATTAAAAAGAAAATTTTTGATTAAAAAAATCGAAAATGACATCAAAGACACTTTTATATGACGAAAACGGAAAAAATTGAATAACAGCCTAAATCTTAAATTCCTCAGACATTTCATTATGCCTCTCGTATATGCATCTTATAATCTAATACGAGAAAATCTTGTGTGTGGTTATGCAAATTTTAATTTAAAAACGGCTCAAACAATTTTGACGAAATTTTGTATCCTACCGTTTTCGGGCGCCAGAAAACCATTGGGCTAGGTCACGTGTTCGAGAAAATTCGATTAGTGGGTCATTTTGGGTCAAGCTAATTCTATCTAAAAAACGGTTCAAACGATTTTGACGAAATTTTGTACCTTACCATTTTCGGGCACGAGAAGACTATTGGGCTGGGTCACATGTTCGAGAACTTTCGATTAGTGGGTCATTTTTGGGTCAACGCGGGTCAAATTAATTTTATCTAAAAAACGGTTCTAACGATTTGGATTAAATTTTGTATCCTACGAGTTTCGGGCACGAGAAAATCATTGGGCTAGGTGACATGTCCTAGAAAATTCGATTAGTGGGTCATTTCTGGGCCATTGTGGGTCAAGCTAATTTATCTAAAAAGCGGCTCAGACTATATACACTAAATTTTGCATCCTATTGTTTTCGGGCACGAGAAGACTGTTGGGCTATGTCACATGTTCGAGAAAATTCAATTAGTGGGTCATTTGGTCACGGGTTATTATGTCTATTTTATCTTAAAAACGGCTCAGATGATTTGAACTAAATTTAGTGTCCTACAGTGTAAGGGAACGAGAAGACAATTGGCCTAGGTCACATGTTCGAGAAAATTCGATTAGTAAGTCATTTTGGTCATGGGTCATTCTAGGTCAAGCTAATTTTATCTTAAAAAGTGTTGGCGATATTGGCGGGATTTGGCAGGAAAATTGACTTTTAAGATTACCAACGCCAAAACACTTGCTTGGCGCCAAATAAAAAAATATCGCCAAATTTGGCAACAATTGGCGAAAAAATTGGTTTTTAGAAGCTGAAGGAATTTTCTAGAAATTCCCAATAGGAGTTGATATACATAATTCAACCAATCAGAGTCCATGGAACGTTCTCGAATAAAGATTTGAACCAATCAGGGTACATAGAACTTTCTCAACGCATGCTTGGTGCTAAATGAAAGAATGTCTCTCAATTTGGCGACATTTGGTGAAAATGTTGGCTTTTAGAATCTGAAATAATTTTCTAGAAATTTCCAATAGGAGCCAACATACATGATTCAACTACCAAGTTGAACACAAAGCAAATGTTGACCGAGCATTGCTCGGTCGTACCCGTTGGTTGTTTTAATATAAAGAAGATACTGACCAATAGGGATATTATTATTGAAAATTGCAGTTATTTCATGCCTAGCACCTCACTTAATAACAATCGATTTAGCTGATGATCTATAAAATTTATACACAAGTTATAGAGGCACTGTGCTCGGAGACATTAATGTAACGGTAACCGTATTATTTTGTGAGCCCCTGTAAATGAACGAAAACTGCTATGCACTGCTTATTCTACAGTAAGTATCTTGTACTGCACCGCACTGATGCATATTAATTTGAATATGTTACAAAGAGTATAACATCATTAAAACACATTGCAAGTGATTTTCGTCTACAGACGAAAATGTAACCGAATACTTTTGATTACCCCTGTAAATGAACTATGAATAAAGCACACTTGAAAATGAATACCGAACTTGTTACTGTATACAACAATACCATATTTTAATTATCTGGATATTCGGTTATCTTTTATCGAGTAAGTGCGCGATTAGACAGACGATCAGACAGACAGACAAACAGGCAAACTGAATTCGAAAATACTTTTCGACTGTGCTGTAAAGTTTTACAAATAATATTTTTTATTTAAAACATCTAAATTTCTATCAAACATTCTTTTATACGTTGAATAGAAACGAAATTGCCCCAATTCCCGAAAATGACGCCATTTTGAATAACGGCCGCCATCTTGAATTCCCCGCATTTTTCGTGATGCCTCCCCTTCTTATATGCTTTGTATTATTATAGAGTAGATACTGACCAATTGGTATAACTCTATCACGATGTGCAGTTTTCACCTTATTTTTGTCGTGTAGCACTTGGACTACTACTTAAGTCAAAAATATTTTTTTTCCCTGCGATCTACACGCTTCGCCACAGACGGTATTTATTTCTAAATTTATATCCTGCTAAATATCTTATATAAGAGAAATTTTTTAAATGTAGTAAAAATTAAATAAAAAATAAATAGCTAAAATACCAAAAATTAATAGCTCGAAAAGTATTTCTCACAAAATTGTTAAACAAACTGCGTTAGAAAGGTAAAAAATTTGTATTTTTCTCGATATAAATTTCAAATCTAATGATTATGCCGTTTTTCAAATATTGAATTAAAAAAATTACCAAACTTCACAATGAAGTACCATAGCGAAACCTTCACGCGTAAAAAGATAATGGGGCTGTTCACGGACCACGATCAGGCGGCACGCGGGCGAAGGAGACTAAAATATGGAGTTAGTCTGTACTTTTGAACAGAAATGAAATGGAGTGAATCTATACTTTTGAACGGAAATGAAATACAAAACTAAAATTAATTAATTTAATTTAATTAATGAATTAATATTTGAAAAAGCTGTATTAACATCAAGTGTCACCCACTACAAGTTTTAAAAAATGTATTTGAAGTTGAGTGGATGAATAAAAAGTATTTTATTACCGTTTGAAAATTTGAACAAGATATATAAATATATAGAGGATGTGAGCTAATAGTAGGAATTGAAAAAACGAAAAAAATTATAAATCAGATGAAACGATGGAAAATAAGCCTTGAAGTTGTCGCCTTAAGAAACCGTCTGAGACTGATGAAAGATATATTGTGCGAAAAGTTTAAAAAAAGATCCTGAAATCAATGCTACCAAGTTAGAAAAAATTGCATGAGACTATATGAATTTTGGTGTAATTCCTCAAACAATTCGAAACACTCTGAAAATATTGAATTTTTATGCACGATCTTTCCGGAAGAAGTCACACCTCCAAGAAAAACAGGCGACTAGAGTTGCTGAGGTGCACGTTAAAAATCCTGTAAATTTTTGGATGGATGTCTATTTGAAGACGAATCGAGTTCAACATTTTTGGATATAATAGCAAAATTTTAGTGAATAGAAAGCCTCGAGGAAAAGAATATGGTGCCCATGGTAAAGCACGGTAGTGAGGGAGTGCTGCTATGTGGATGTTTGGGAGCTTCGTGTGGAAATTTAGTTGTAACAGAAGGTATTATGACCCACTACTAATACTTTGATACCCTCAAAATAAATTTGCAACAAAGTGCTAATAAATTGAGTCTTATGCAAACTTATAAGTTTTACCAGGATAATGATCCTAAACATACCGCTTTGAATACACGACTTTGATTGCTCTACAACTGTCAAAATGTGATTAAAACTCCGGCTCAGTCTTCAGATTTAAACCCAAACGAACACATGTGGGATTATGTGGAAAATAAATTACGCGAACGTCATTTTTCTTCTAAAACGGAGAAGAACGAAGTGTTGATAGACGAATAGCAAAACATTGACAAAAATATTACCTTGCAGTTAGTCAAATCAATGCCAAATCGTTTAAAAGATATGATTCACCGCTGAGAAAAAGCTACAACGTATTATCCATTATCATTTAATATGAATAAATAATTTCAAAGTTACTTGTCGAATACTTTTTTGTTTTGTCATTATGAATGTTAATGAATTAATTGCTAATTTTTATTATTGTTAAAAGTTTTTAACAAACCACTCATTGAAATAAAAAGTACATGCCATAATCTAAATTTGGACTGTTAGAATGTATTTGGTTTTGTTCATTTTAATAAAGATGTAAGACGAAACATTAAAAACTACATGTATATCGAATACTTATTTTGGTCACTGTATGCAATTAAACAAACTTTCGTGCATCAATCGCAGGAGATTATTCATATGAAAATTTAAAAGGAAAACAATAAATTAAATAAAAACATTTTACCGTACATAAATATATTATGCCATAAATATTACATGAAATATTAAATACCGATTGATCAAAAATATAGGTATTGGTGATAATGGCCATTTAAATAGTTGAAGATAAAAACATACTTCCAATTATTAAAAAAAAAATGCAAATCAAGCATAGTTTTTAGACGTGAGATTTAACCTGTATACATAATACAAAAAATAAAATAAAATAAATAAATAAATAAAAATTATACACCACTCTCCCATCTTTTTTTCTATAACTTTTATTCAGAAAAATGTTGCATTGCGTCTAAAAAGGACATTATAAATATTTCAATATTTTAAGGGCAAAAGTAGCCGCTTTATGATACTTTGGATTTTATGATTTTTCAGCGTTTTCCGGCAAGCGTAGTTCCGTCCAGAAACGTGTCTTTCGATTCCTCATGTTTAAGAACTCGGGTTCGATTCTGTTGAAATAAAAGAGAGAACATCTGAATTTCGGTCCTTCTAAAAACACTGGAGGTGAATGAAGAACAAGACAGAAATCTATCTTTTTCTCTTTCTCTCAGTGGCCAGCTTTTGATTTAAGCAAAAAATGCAACCTAAAACCGTTTACAATTCAGCCGAAACGGAATGATTTGAACGATAATCGGCTTCATATTGCAAACCGTTTTGAAGGTATACTCTATTTTTTTATTATTATTATTTTTTTTTTTACCCAGGACTCTGTGGTTACGTTCACATTATGAAACTTACGTCACTTTGCTTATTAATATTTTGAACCGGACAACTCGTAATCAGGCTTCCCTTGCTGTTCATATTACCCCTAGTATAACAGCTATACTAAGATTTCTAATTCCATGACATTACCGAACGTTTTATGAGACTTTACTTAGCCAAACAGATCGTCTTGGCATTCACATATGTTGTTAAATTTGTAACTACAACCCCTGATTATAAATAGTTTTTTATTGTTTTCATTTTTTAAAGCGTTTTAAAAAAATAAACGATCGAAAGGATCATTCGAAAAAGCTCATTAATTACTTGTAGAATTCCACTCGACATTGAATTGCAGTTTCAAGTAAGAAAAAGTGTTCAGAACTCGTATGTTCCAGTTGACTCATAAGAGAGTATCGGAAGTTAAATTTCAGAAACTTGCTCAAGTCGAAAATTTTGATTGCGGGTCATCCGCTTCAAAAAACTTCAAGTTAAGTCATTTAACTATCATAATGTGAACGCGATACTACGGTATTTACTATTTCACAGTGTTGTCTAATTGGAGATTTTGTTCATATTTTATGAAATTTTCAACTTTTTTTTTCATTATTTTATTTTTAGGGTTAAAGTTTACGTTTAGTCGTCTGGCAATACTGGATGTCAATTCGGAAATAGAAATTATCAATTATCAATCATTATGCTCATGCTTGTCGCTTACAGTTTACACGTGTTACAAGTTCTAATTTATTATATATCTAATTCGAATATCTCTTTGCTTTTTTCGTAATTCATGCTATTTTCTTCAAAAAAGTGATCTATAAAAATGTCGATTCGCAAGTTCGTCGATTTATTTCATTGTCATTCGTTCTTTTTTTTTTCTAATAAAAGTTTGATTTTGGGGAAAATTTTGACCTTAAAATTTTTTCAGAGGAGTTCTTGAATAGATCACAAAGATGATTTTGGATTTTTTTTTTCTAGCAGAATATCTCTACTGTTTTCAGCAAACTTTGTGCTCTTAAAAAAATTTCAGATGCCCCACCTTCACTAACCTAATAAGAACTTAAGAAGATGACATTGCTTATTAGAGTGTAATATGACTATTTGGCAATAATTTATTGAGTTTTTTTTTTTCCAATAAAAATGATAATTTTTTATCAACCATGTTTATCACACTTTTTCTCAATGTAACTCTTTTACATTTAGTTTCATTTTTTCGTAATCCGGAACTTTAATTTTTCAGAGTAAACTAAGCATATTTATTCACTAATCACACGAAAAAGATTTTTATGTGAAAAAAGTCGCAATCTTGCAGCATTTCTAAATTAACGACAAACTCTTTTTAAATACTTTTTGAAAGAAAGATTGCAGTTGGTTACCCAGCTCCACATTTATAATTTGTAAACGATTGTCCAGGCAATAAAATCTGAACTCACTGGGAGAATCAAGATTTTACCTTTAGAATGGGGGGGGGGGTAATCACCGTATAAATTAATACACACGGAACCATTATACAATGCTAGATTCTGCAGCTTGTTTTGATTTAAAGTGGCATGACCGATTTTTGGTTTCAAAAAATTATATTTTCTTTTACAATTTCTGAATGTTTGACATTTCTTAAATGTTCTCTGTAAGCCATTTTTAAATGTATTAAATCATTCCCAATATGAGGTGTTTCACCGGATACGGAGTAGTTAATGGACGTAAACCTATGGACGTATCACCAAACACGAAAACAAAGGCGTTACTATACGATCATCTACGACCAAACATGAGCTATGATAGCAACAATGTCATGTTCATAATAAAATGTTATTACAAAAATCGATCTGTTGAACCAAATCATTCTTGCTAAATTAAACCAACTGGAGTATTTGCGATGAGTTGGTGGACATATTGAATTATTTTTGTATTCAAATGAATCGTTAAGGAAATTAATTAAGACGACTCATAACTTAATTAATATTCTTTTTTACAATTAGGGGGCTCTGCCCCCTACTAGCTACGCTCGCAAACCTTGTTCTGATACCACAAACTTTAAAAACACGCTATTTTGATCAACACTAAAATGATTACGGAAGATTGATTGATAATTAAGAGACCAGTGGCGATGTGCTGTAATCAGGTTTCCATTAATTTTCCTTTCACTGTGGTATTTTAAGGCCGAATCAACTTCTGTAGAAAGAAAATATGAATCGGGCTGTTGATTTATATGTTAATGAGTCTGTAATGGTAAAACATAAAATTATGTCAATATGATTATTGTTATTTCAGAAATAATAAAAATTTCGAATCAATACACTTCGTTTCAAAACAAATATTAAATACAGCAGTATTAAAATACAAATTTCTGCCGCAAATTGACAGCCAAGTATTTTGTTGTAGGAAATTTAAATTAAATTGAATGTTGCCTGGTGAATAAAATAGTCACTTGTAAACGCATTAAAAACCATTAAGTATAGTGTTTAAGTATATTGTAACTGTACAAAAAGTAATGAAATCCCATCAAAAACATACATGTGAAAGAAGGCCAAGTTCGTTAACGGTTTCGCTAATAAACGATCTAACTGGAAACCAAGTTCTTTCGAATCACCATAAATCATAGCTCCTGCCATGCATAACGTTCTTCAATTGCTTAAAATGATTTGTTATGTTATTTGCTACTCAATAGAGCGACTTGGCAAGTTTTCTCTTATTCAGATTTCTTTACTTGATTGATCTGAACTTAAAGTTAATCACTTCCTTAACTTATCAATCCCTTAACTTATACATACTTATTCGAATACTTGATTGACTACATCTTTGCCAATGACATACTAGACTACATTGTACTCAGACTCAAAGATTAAAGTTGGTGGGTGAAAACTTGGCAAGTCGCTCTATTGAGTAGCAAATAACATAACAAATCATTTTAAGCAATTGAAGAACGTTATGCATGACAGGAGCTATGATTTAAGGAGCTTCGAAAGATTTTGGTTTCCAGTTAGATCTCACTTCTTTTATTAGCGAAACCGTTAACGAACTTGGCCTTCTTTCACATGTATGTTTTTGATGGGATGATATTCTACCCATTTATTGATTATTTTACAAATTAAAAAAATAATAAAGACCTTAAACGGCGCGCCATAATATTAAAAGAAAAAAAAGCGTTGAAAAAATGTTTCTATGCATTATGTACAACAGATAAGTTTCAACTGACGTAAAAAACACTTATCCATCAGCCGAGGAGTATAATTAAGAAAAATATTGTAAATAAATAAATACTTAACCTTACTTTTTTTTCTAACACATTCATTTTTCATCACATTTTTCATTAACATATTATTTATTTTATTGTTTAACGTCACTGGTCGTTAATACTTTAGTGAGTGGGGCTTTAGATTCCAATGGCAACATTCTTCCATTGGTTTTTTGGTCATTAGAGTTTGGTGAATAATTTGGTGACAGATTTTTTTTTTTTTACTGGAGAGTTGTCAACAGTATAATGGAGAAGTACCGAAACTTCTTTTCAGTATGACATTTTAAATGTATTGTTTCCAATATGACGTAATTTTCAAAGTTTTCTTCCTATTATCAAACGTAAAAATAGTAATTGAAGGGAAATATTATTATTATCTCTGTTTTAAATTTTGCAACAATAGGTAAAATATTTTATCGAAATAAATGAATCTCTCGTGTAAACATATTTATATATTGAAACTGTTTGGAAATATTGTTATTTGAGCATTTTAAATATGACGCAAGTTTCCTTATTTAATGCTTTGAACGCGCAATCCTCTTTAATAAAAAGGTATGCGTTGCTGACGACTGGGATTTTCAATAATCGTTGCCACAGATTAATCTCGGAAAATGAAACATTTGAAGTTACTGAAAAAATGAATTGCTCGAAAAGTATTTCTCAGAAAATTGTTAGACAAACTGCGTTACAAAGGTAAAAAATTGTATTTTTCTTGATATAAATTTCAAATCCTCTGATTATGACATTTTTCAAATATTGAATTTCAAAAATTACCAAATTTCACAATGGAGTACCATAGCGAAAACTTCACGCGTAAAAAATAATAATAACAGCAATGTGTCAGCACGAGTCACAAATTATAGTAACCGTATTATTCTGTTAAAATGTAAAAGTGAATTATAATGTCACGAGTGCATGATTTTATTTAATTCTCGACAGATACTAGATGCGCCATTTCTTTTTAGTTGTGAATAATATAGGTTAATTCACGTTATTAAAAAAGTAGCTATAAAACATATAAATCAACGAAAAACGGTAGGTAATAAATTGTAAATGTAATAATAAACCGTATTAAAAAAACATAACTTAGTGAAATAAGTATCCGTTTTTATGTTATTTTACGATATTCCAGCTAAAGGCACAGATTACTTTAAAATACAAGGTTAAATTCACTGATATATTTCGTTTGATTCAAGGTTCTTTTGTAGAAACCGACCAGCACAGCGGGCGTAGTCTGCTAGTAATTTAATAGTTTCTATTTTTAATATTTACGCGCAAGTATATTTTTATTACGTAATTTTCTACAATTACTGTTTTTAACACGTGATCATTTAATTATTTTTTAAAGTTTTATTTCTGTTATTGATAGTCACGTGTAAATACATTTTTTAATTGAAAGGGAATATTATTATGTGCGCTATTTTACAAAATTGACAACAATTCAAATAATGGATTTTTTTTTTTAAAGATGAAACAAATCTCCATGAAAATAATGAAAATTTTAATAAGGAATTGAAATATAACATAAAAAAAATATACTCAAATTAAAAAAATAATTTTCCCTCTGCACATCGAAAACTTGTCAAATATATCTTTTAAAATTATGGTTAAATTCCTGTGCATAGTCATCGTTCCTATAAAAGTATTTAAGAGAACTATTTTGACCATCTTTAATATTAAATATATCCTAAAACAACTATTCGATTAAAAATCTGTTTACTTCAACGTGTTTATCGAACATCTATACTATTATATAAAGAGGAAACGGTGACTGACTGACTGACTGGGTGACTCATCAACGCCCAGTCGGAACTACTAAAGTCAGGGTCACGCAATTTGGACTGTAGATTGCTGTTATGGCCTAGGCAAGCAATAAGAAGGGATTTTTGAAAATTCCCACTCGAAGGGTGTTAAAGGGGGGTTCGAATGTTTTAGGTCATTTCGCATATCTCAGCAGCAGTTATAGGTAGGAGCTTGAAATTCCAGAAAACAAATCTACTAAAAAAATGATTAAACACCTGTTTCAGCGATTTTAGAAATTCCCCCCAGAAGGGGGTTAAAGGGGGGGTTCGAAAGTTTTAGGTCATGTTGCATATCTCAGCAGCAGTTATAGGTAGGAGCTTGAAATTCCAGAAAACAAATATACTAAAAAAATGATTAAACACCTGTTTCAGCGATTTTAGAAATTCCCCCCAGAAGGGGGTTAAAGGGGGGGTTCGAAAGTTTTAGGTCATGTTGCATATCTCAGCAGCAGTTATAGGTAGGAGCTTGAAATTCCAGAAAACAAATATACTAAAAAAATGATTAAACACCTGTTTCAGCGATTGTAGAAATTCCCCCCAGAAGGGGGTTAAAGGGGGGTGGTCGAATGTTTTAGGTCATTTCGCCATATCTCAGCAGCAGTTATAGGTAGGAGCTTGAAATTCCAGACAAATCAACTAAAAAAATGATCAAACACCTGTTTCAGCGATTTTAGAAATTCCCCCCAGAAGAGGGTTAAAGGGGGGGTGGTCGAATATTTTAAGTCATTTCTCCATATCTCAGCAGCAGTTATAGGTAGAAGCGCAAAAATCAGGAAAACGAAGCTACTAAAAATGAGTAAACACTTATTTCAGCGATTTCAGAAATTCCCCCCAGAAGGGGGTTAAAGGGGTTGGTCGAATGTTTTAGGTCATTTCGCCATATCTCAGCAGCAGTTATAGGTAGGAGCTTGAAAATCCAGACAAATCTACTAAAAAATGATCAAACACCTGTTTCAGCGATTTTAGAAATTCCCCCCAGAAGGGGGTTAAAGGGGGGGGTTCGAATGTTTTAGGTCATGTTGCCATATCTCAGCAGTAGTTATATGTAGGAGCTTGAAATTCCAGAAAACAAATCTACTAAAAAATGATTAAACACCTGTTTCAGTGACTTTAGAAATTCCCCCCAGAAAGGGGTTAAAGGGGGGGGTTCGAATGTTTTAGGTCATGTTGCCATATCTCATCAGCAGTTATAGGTAGGAGCTTGAAATTCTAGAAAACAAATATACTAAAAAATGAATAAACACCTGTTTCAGCGATTTTAGAAATTCTCCCCAGAAGGGGGTTAAAGGGGGGTGGTCGAATGTTTTAAGTCATTTCGCCATATCTCAGCAGCAATTATAGGTAGGAGCGCGAAAATCAGGAAAACAAAGCTACTAAAAAAATGTTTAAACATGTATTTCAGCGATTTTAGACATCCCCCCGAAGGGGTGAAAGGGGGGTGGTCGAATGTTTTAGGTCATTTCACCATATCTCAGCAGCAGTTATAGGTAGGAGCTTGAAATTCCAGAAAACAAATCTACTAAAAAATGATTAAACACCTGTTTCAGCAATTTTAGAAATTCCCCCCAGAAGGGGGTTAAAGGGGGGTGGTCGAATGTTTTAGGTCATGTTGCTATATCTCAGCAGCAGTTATAGGTAGGAGCTTGAAATTCCAGAAAACAAATCTACTAAAAAATGAATAAACACCTGTTTCAGCGATTTTAGAAATTCCCCCCAGAAGGGGGTTAAAGGGGAGTTTCGAATATATTTTAGGTCATTTTGCCATATCTCAGCAGCAATTATAGGTAGGAGCCAGAAATTCCAGAAAACAAATCTACTAAAAAAATGATTAAACACCTGGTTCAGCGATTTTAGAAATTCCCCCCCCCCCCCGAAGGTGTTAAAAGGGGGGTCGAATGTTTTAGGTCATTTCGCCATATCTCAGCAGCAGTTATAGGTAGGAGCACTAAAATCAGGAAAACAAACCTACTGAAAACATGATTAAATATGTATTTCAGCGATTTTAGAAATTTCCGTCCCGGAGGGAGTTAAACGGTGGTGGTCAAATATTTTAGGTCATTTCGCCATATCTCAGCAGCAGTTATAGGTAGGAGCGCTAAAATCAGGAAACAAATGTACTAAAAAATGAATAAAGCATTTATTTCAAAAATTTTGGAAATTCCCCCCAGAAGGTGCTTAAAAGGGGGGTCGAAATTTTAAGGTCAGTTCGCCATATCTCAGCTTTTATGTAGGAGGGCGAAATTAATTAAAACAAATCTACTAAACAAATGATTAAACACATATTTCAGTGAATTTAGAACTCCCCCCCCCCTGAAGGTGGTTAAAGGGGGGGGGGGGGGTTCGAAAGTTTTAGGTCATTTCGCCATATCTCAGCAACAGTTTTTGGTAGGAGCGCGAAATTCAGGAAAACAAATGTACTAAAAAAATTACATTGCCTACCCGTGCAAAGCCAGGACGGGCCGCTAGTTTCTTTATAAAACTACCAATTTTCATACTTTTATATGCAATAGTCTTCTGGTATTAGTCAGGAAAGACCTCAAGGCACAAAATTTTCATTGGCAGCAGCTGCGGCGGTGGTAACTTCTTTTTTAAATAGAGATAAATTTCTAGTGTTTATAGATTAAAAATAATGCGAAGGTTGGCAGCTATGCTTTTGCGCACGTCCGACCAATTCATTCAAATACCAAAATCCATTTATTATGCCCATGACTAATTTGAAGTACGTATTATTTTTTATTTAAAAGTTACATCTTATTTTACATACGTTTGGCCGATAGTAATCAATTAGGCTTTGACTGTCTTAATTCAATTGGTCTTATTGCATTATGCTATATTGTATACTAGCTCACCCGCCCGCCGTTGCCCGAGCCCCTGTAATAAACTTAAATCTCTTAAAAAATGAAACTCTGGCCATGGTCTACCATGGCTTCGGCACCGTATACCGGGCATGCTCGTACGCTCCGGGAAATCTATTATTTCCCCATACCACCGTCAGGGGAGCATTCTCTTCTAAACAAACCTCTTTCCGAGCGAATTTCTGAGACAGGTCCCCGCTGCCTACGTTACTGTATAGTAGGCGTGCTACAAAATTGAGATGGTTTCGAGAAGATGGGGACATTATTAGCCGAGTTATTGAAATAGCGCACAGTTAGAGGAAATAACCTTGAGTGAGGTGCCGGGAGGAGGGGATGTTCAAGTGTCCTTCAGAAAATGACGAATTAGGAGGCCCACTATGCATGTTTAGAAATTCGTTCGTTTGGTTATGCTAGGAACTTAATTACAAATTTCGCTTAAACTATTATTCGGAAATAGTGGTAACCGCTACTCATAAATGTAGTTTAATTTTATAAAGGGTGACTATTAAGTTAAATATAATGTTTGGAATCACTTGCGTTGAAATCGGAAAGATGGTTGCTGAGATATGGAAACGGATCATAGTTAGAGAAAAAACCTTGAAGGAAGGGCCGGGGGGGGGGGGAAGTTGTTCAAGTGCCCTTCAGCATATGACTAATTAGGAGGCCCACTATGCATGTTTAAAAATTCGTTCGTTTGGTTAAGTTAGGAACTTAATTGCCGAAACGTCAGTGAAGGCTTACTGTTGAGACCCGAAAAGTTTTTGGTTTCTGTCTGTTTGTCTGTCTGTCTGTCTGTCTGTCTGTCTGTCTGTCTGTTCCGCGATAACTGCCGTAAAAATGATCCGATTAGTTTGATTTTTGGTAGGTATGTTGGTGAGATACCCGGAATTAGCTGTATAGTTTTTAGTTACATTTGGTTCATTCGCTCGGAAAATATAGAACATTTCTTTTTTTATCCTAATGCTTTCCTATGGGAATTCAGACGATTTTGAATTTTTTCAGTCGTTGAAAATAAAATGTCACATTTGATTAATGTATTTAAACGGTAAGTTATGAAGGCTAAATTTTATCAAGTCAGGTCTTAAATTATTCAAATTAATTTGAAATTTTGTTAATACATTCGTCAGATTTTTTAAATTAGGTGTATAATTTTTGGTGCAATTTTATACATCTGTTCTAATAATATAATACATTTTATTCTATCATTTTCTGCAAATTTTAAAATGCATTTATTTTTATTTACCTCTTTAATTTAACCGTAACCTAGCAACTAAATTTTAAAGAATATCAAAATAATAAAATTCAAATAATTCAGACTATTTTGCTACAATATTTTATTGGGTGATTTTAATATTTTATTGAGAGATTTTAGTATGCTATTGCCATCGAGTTAGATCAAGATGTACGTATGTAAAATAAATATTATAGAATGACCATCAAAACTGTTTTTCCGAAACAAAAATTGTAATAGCACTAGATTTCTGCAATAGATATAAGTGAAATACAGTAGATTCAGTTTACATTTCCATAAGTTGCTTTTGTACACGAGATATTATTCAACTTATCTATCAGATGCGAGTGTTTCGTGGTTGGCAGGTAAGTAAATATTGCTATTTAGGTACTAGGATAACATGAAATTATTTTCTGAATTTTTGCTTATCCTAATAAAACCACTGTGTAGAACGAAATCCAAGATATACTAGAATCATTCACACAAACAATAGGAAATCACGAATATAAATTTAATAAGATTACGGAAAATATTTCTTTTTAGGTCATAATGCTTTCCTATGGGAATTCAGCCGATTTTGAAAATTTTCATCCATTGAAATAAAATGGCGCATTTGATTAATGTATTTAATATGTAAGTTATGAAGGCTAAAATTTATCAAGTCAGGTCTTAAATTATTCAAATTAATTTGAAATTTTGTTAATACATTCGTCAGATTTTTTTAATTAGGTGTACAATGTTTGGTGCAATTTTATACATCTGCTCTAATAATATAATACATTTTATTCTATCATTTTTTACAAAAATTTCCAGTGCATTTTTTTTCTCTCTTTCAATAAATGGTTGCTAAGCAACTATATTTCAAAGAATATCAACAAAGGAAAATTCAAGTGAATCGCATTATTTTTACGCGAAGTTTTATTAAAAATTGCCAATTTTCAGGTTTTAAGTTTTTAATATGCTTTTTTTTTTTAATGAAATAGATGAGAATTTATTTTAAGTACTAAAAAATGATTACCAAATCGGTTTTCCAAATGAAAATAATAAAAACGTTGAATGCGTAAATTGAATATAGGTCAAATAAGAGGAATTTAAATTTGTATAAGTATAATTTATACACGAAATTTTATTCAACTTCAGAAACATATGATGTTTAGTAGTTGAAATATAATTATTCTTTTAAAGATAGGTTAAAATCTCTTGTACAAAGAGATGGTTATTCTAATGAAATGAAAATTGCAAATACATTCAGACATATACTCAAGAAATAAAATAGCACAATTACTGGAAATTGAGAATAGAATATTAAAGCGACAACGGGGGGTTCAGGGGGGCGGAGCCCTCCTGAAATAATGTATTGTTATTCTGAAAAAATACAGTAACAAGTAGTTTATCCTATCATTGCATAACATTGTGTTTAAGGGGATACTTCTAAAATTTCCGAAACTTTCGATAAATTTATATTCTTATCAATGTATAAATAACTTAAAAAGATTGAATTTTAGTGTGTCAAATATTTTTCAGATAATGTTAAAAATTAGTAAGAACAATGATTTTTTGAGCTGACGTTGAGGCCTCTGATCTGTAGATTTACTAGTTATAATCTTTGGAATCAATCTTTGGAAAGATAGTTGCTGAGATATAGAAACGGGGAATAGTTAGAGAAAACTTTGAAGGAGGGGGGGGGGGGGTGTTCAAGAGACCTTCAGCAAACAACTAATTAGGAGGATCACTACACATCTTTAAAGACTGATTCATTTGGTTAAGCTAAGAACTTAATTTGAAATTTGGCTTAGACTATTATTCGGAAATTCTAGTAACTGCTTTCTAGAAGTACACCTTGAAGCTATAAATGCTGATTTTTACGATAATTTAGTGAAAATGGAACTGGTTTGGAGAAGTTTGGAACACTATTAGCTGAGATTTAAAATAGCGGTATTCTCTATATAAAACAGCAATTAAAAACACTACGGGTGCAGATAAAAATGTTAAAATTGTTAAATGTAATTAGACCCTCGCCCCTCTCCATTCCCGCAAATATAAAAAATAATCTGTTAATTAAAGTTTTCTGTATTAATATTCTCTATCATAATAACATATTTCATGTAAAAAAAGAACTTAAACCCGGTTAATTGACATGAAGAAAAACGTGCCTGGAAAGTATTTCAAACAGGGGGATGAAGGCTTACTGTTGAGACCCGAAAAGTTTTTGGTTTCTGTCTGTTTGTCTGTCTGTCTGTCTGTGTGTCTGTCTGTCTGTCTGTTCCGCGATAACTGCCGTGAAAATGATCCGATTAGTTTGATTTTTGGTAGGTATGTTGGTGAGATACCCGGAATTAGCTGTATAGTTTTTAGTTACATTTGGTTCATTCGCTCGGAAAATATAGAACATTTCTTTTTTTATCCTAATGCTTTCCTATGGGAATTCAGACGATTTTGAATTTTTTCAGTCGTTGAAAATAAAATGTCACATTTGATTAATGTATTTAAACGGTAAGTTATGAAGGCTAAATTTTATCAAGTCAGGTCTTAAATTATTCAAATTAATTTGAAATTTTGTTAATACATTCGTCAGATTTTTTAAATTAGGTGTATAATTTTTGGTGCAATTTTATACATCAGTTCTAATAATATAATACATTTTATTCTATCATTTTCTGCAAATTTTAAAATGCATTTATTTTTATTTACCTCTTCAATTTAACCGTAACCTAGCAACTAAATTTTAAAGAATATCAAAATAATAAAATTCAAATAATTCAGACTATTTTGCTACAATATTTTATTGGGTGATTTTAATATTTTATTGAGAGATTTTAGTATGCTATTGACATCGAGTTAGATCAAGATGTACGTATGTAAAATAAATATTATAGAATGACCATCAAAACAGTTTTTCCGAAACAAAAATTGTAATAGCACTATATTTCTGCAATAGATATAAGTGAAATACAGTAGATTCAGTTTACATTTCCATAAGTTGCTTTTGTACACGAGATATTATTCAACTTATCTATCAGATGCGAGTGTTTCGTGGTTGGCAGGTAAGTAAATATTGCTATTTAGGTACTAGGATAACATGAAATTATTTTCTGAATTTTTGCTTATCCTAATAAAACCACTGTGTAGAACGAAATCCAAGATATACTAGAATCATTCACACAAACAATAGGAAATCACGAATATAAATTTAATAAGATTACGGAAAATATTTCTTTTTAGGTCATAATGCTTTCCTATGGGAATTCAGACGATTTTGAAAATTTTCATCCATTGAAATAAAATGGCGCATTTGATTAATGTATTTAATATGTAAGTTATGAAGGCTAAAATTTATCAAGTCAGGTCTTAAATTATTCAAATTAATTTGAAATTTTGTTAATACATTCGTCAGATTTTTTTAATTAGGTGTACAATGTTTGGTGCTATTTTATACATCTGCTCTAATAATATAATACATTTTATTCTATCATTTTTTACAAAAATTTCCAGTGCATTTTTTTTCTCTCTTTCAATAAATGGTTGCTAAGCAACTATATTTCAAAGAATATCAACAAAGGAAAATTCAAGTGAATCGCATTATTTTTACGCGAAGTTTTATTAAAAATTGCCAATTTTCGGGTTTTAAGTTTTTAATATGCTTTTTTTTTTTAATGAAATAGATGAGAATTTATTTTAAGTACTAAAAAATGATTACCAAATCGGTTTTCCAAATGAAAATAATAAAAACGTTGAATGCGTAAATTGAATATAGGTCAAATAAGAGGAATTTAAATTTGTATAAGTATAATTTATACACGAAATTTTATTCAACTTCAGAAACATATCAATGTATAAATAACTTAAAAAGATTGAATTTTAGTGTGTCAAATATTTTTCAGATAATGTTAAAAATTAGTAAGAACAATGATTTTTTG
This sequence comes from Maratus michaelseni, assembly GCA_963931845.1. Taxonomy (NCBI): domain Eukaryota; kingdom Metazoa; phylum Arthropoda; class Arachnida; order Araneae; family Salticidae; genus Maratus; species Maratus michaelseni. Next base: position 1,831,547 of record OZ007597.1, on the reverse strand, counting down.
AGCTGACGTTGAGGCCTCTGATCTGTAGATTTACTAGTTAGAAATTTGACTTAAACTATTATTCAGAAATAGTGGTATCCGTTACTCATAAATTTAGTTTAATGTTATAAAGGGTGACTATTAAGTTAATTGCCGAAACGTCAGTGAAGGCTTACTGTTGAGACCCGAAAAGTTTTTGGTTTCTGTCTGTTTGTCTGTCTGTCTGTCTGTCTGTCTGTTCCGCGATAACTGCCGTAAAAATGATCCGATTAGTTTGATTTTTGGTAGGTATGTTGGTGAGGTACCCGGAATTAGCTGTATAGTTTTTAGTTACATTTGGTTCGTTCGCTCGGAAAATATAGAACATTTCTTTTTTTATCCTAATGCTTTCCTATGGGAATTCAGACGATTTTCAATTTTTTCAGTCGTTGAAAATAAAATGTCGCATTTGATTAATGTATTTAAACGGTAAGTTATGAAGGCTAAAATTTATCAAGTCAGGTCTTAAATTATTCAAATTAATTTGAAATTTTGTTAATACATTTGTCAGATTTTTTAAATTAGGTGTATAATTTTTGGTGCAATTTTATACATCTGTTCTAATAATATAATACATTTTATTCTATCATTTTCTGCAAATTTTAAAATGCATTTATTTTTATTTACCTCTTTAATTTAACCGTAACCTAGCAACTAAATTTTAAGGAATATCAAAATAATAAAATTCAAATAATTCAGACTATTTTGCTACAATATTTTATTGGGTGATTTTAATATTTTATTTGGAGATTTTAGTATGCTATTGCCATCGAGTTAGATCAAGATGAACGTATGTAAAATAAATATTATAGAATGACCATCAAAACTGTTTTTCCGAAACAAAAATTGTAATAACACTAGATTTCTGCAATAGATATAAGGGAAATACAGTAGATTCAGTTTACATTTCTATAAGTTGCTTTTGTACACGAGATATTATTCAACTGATCTATCAGATGCGAGTGTTTCGTGGTTGGCAGGTAAGTAAATATTGCTATTTAGGTACTAGGATAACATGAAATTATTTTCTGAATTTTTGCTTATCCTAATAAAACCACGAATGACGTGTAGAATGAAATCCAAGATATACTAGAATCATTCACACAAACAATAGGAAATCACGAATATAAATTTAATAAGATTACGGAAAACATTTCTTATTAGGTCATAATGCTTTCCTATGGGAATTCAGACGATTTTGAAAATTTTCATCCATTGAAATAAAATGGCGCATTTGATTAATGTATTTAATGTGTAAGTTATGAAGGCTAGGTCTTAAATTATTCAAACTAATTTGAAATTTTGTTAATACATTCGTCAGATTTTTTTAATTAGGTGTACAATGTTTGGTGCAATTTTATACATCTGCTCTAATAATATAATACATTTTATTCTATCATTTTTTACAAAAATTTCCAGTGCATTTTTTTTCTCTCTTTCAATAAATGGTTGCTAAGCAACTATATTTCAAAGAATATCAACAAAGGAAAATTCAAGTGAATCGCATTATTTTTACGCGAAGTTTTATTAAAAATTGCCAATTTTCGGGTTTTAAGTTTTTAATATGCTTTTTTTTTAATGAAATAGATGAGAATTTATTTTAAGTACTAAAAAATGATTACCAAATGGGTTTTCCAAATGAAAATAATAAAAACGTTGAATGCGTAAATTGAATATAGGTCAAATAAGAGGAATTTAAATTTGTACAAGTATAATTTATACACGAAATTTTATTCAACTTCAGAAACATATGAGGTTTAGTAGTTGAAATATAATTATTCTTTTAAAGATAGGATAAAATCTCTTGTACAAAGAGATGGTTATTCTAATGAAATGAAAATTGCAAATACATTCAGACATATACTCAAGAAATAAAATAGCACAATTACTGGAAATTGAGAATAGAATATTAAAGCGAGAACGGGGGGTTCAGGGGGGCTCCGCCCCCCTGAAATAATGTATTGTTATTCTGAAAAAATACAGTAACAAGTAGTTTATCCTATCATTGCATAACATTGTGTTTAAGGGGATACTTCTAAAATTTCCGAAACTTTCGATAAATTTATATTCTTATCAATGTATAAATAACTTAAAAAGATTGAATTTTAGTGTGTCAAATATTTTTCAGATAATGTTAAAAATTAGTAAGAACAATGATTTTTTGAGCTGACGTTGAGGCCTCTGATCTGTAGATTTACTAGTTAGAAATTTGACTTAAACTATTATTCAGAAATAGTGGTATCCGTTACTCATAAATTTAGTTTAATGTTATAAAGGGTGACTATTAAGTTAATTGCCGAAACGTCAGTGAAGGCTTACTGTTGAGACCCGAAAAGTTTTTGGTTTCTGTCTGTTTGTCTGTCTGTCTGTCTGTCTGTTCCGCGATAACTGCCGTAAAAATGATCCGATTAGTTTGATTTTTGGTAGGTATGTTGGTGAGGTACCCGGAATTAGCTGTATAGTTTTTAGTTACATTTGGTTCGTTCGCTCGGAAAATATAGAACATTTCTTTTTTTATCCTAATGCTTTCCTATGGGAATTCAGACGATTTTGAATTTTTTCAGTCGTTGAAAATAAAATGTCGCGTTTGATTAATGTATTTAAACGGTAAGTTATGAAGGCTAAAATTTATCAAGTCAGGTCTTAAATTATTCAAATTAATTTGAAATTTTGTTAATACATTTGTCAGATTTTTTAAATTAGGTGTATAATTTTTGGTGCAATTTTATACATCTGTTCTAATAATATAATACATTTTATTCTATCATTTTCTGCAAATTTTAAAATGCATTTATTTTTATTTACCTCTTTAATTTAACCGTAACCTAGCAACTAAATTTTAAGGAATATCAAAATAATAAAAAGCAAATAATTCAGACTATTTTGCTACAATATTTTATTGGGTGATTTTAATATTTTATTGAGAGATTTTAGTATGCTATTGCCATCGAGTTAGATCAAGATGTACGTATGTAAAATAAATATTATAGAATGACCATCAAAACTGTTTTTCCGAAACAAAAATTGTAATAGCACTAGATTTCTGCAATAGATATAAGTGAAATACAGTAGATTCAGTTTACATTTCCATAAGTTGCTTTTGTACACGAGATATTATTCAACTTATCTATCAGATGCGAGTGTTTCGTGGTTGGCAGGTAAGTAAATATTGCTATTTAGGTACTAGGATAACATGAAATTATTTTCTGAATTTTTGCTTATCCTAATAAAACCACTGTGTAGAACGAAATCCAAGATATACTAGAATCATTCACACAAACAATAGGAAATCACGAATATAAATTTAATAAGATTACGGAAAATATTTCTTTTTAGGTCATAATGCTTTCCTATGGGAATTCAGACGATTTTGAAAATTTTCATCCATTGAAATAAAATGGCGCATTTGATTAATGTATTTAATATGTAAGTTATGAAGGCTAAAATTTATCAAGTCAGGTCTTAAATTATTCAAATTAATTTGAAATTTTGTTAATACATTCGTCAGATTTTTTTAATTAGGTGTACAATGTTTGGTGCAATTTTATACATCTGCTCTAATAATATAATACATTTTATTCTATCATTTTTTACAAAAATTTCCAGTGCATTTTTTTTCTCTCTTTCAATAAATGGTTGCTAAGCAACTATATTTCAAAGAATATCAACAAAGGAAAATTCAAGTGAATCGCATTATTTTTACGCGAAGTTTTATTAAAAATTGCCAATTTTCAGGTTTTAAGTTTTTAATATGCTTTTTTTTTTTAATGAAATAGATGAGAATTTATTTTAAGTACTAAAAAATGATTACCAAATCGGTTTTCCAAATGAAAATAATAAAAACGTTGAATGCGTAAATTGAATATAGGTCAAATAAGAGGAATTTAAATTTGTATAAGTATAATTTATACACGAAATTTTATTCAACTTCAGAAACATATGATGTTTAGTAGTTGAAATATAATTATTCTTTTAAAGATAGGATAAAATCTCTTGTACAAAGAGATGGTTATTCTAATGAAATGAAAATTGCAAATACATTCAGACATATACTCAAGAAATAAAATAGCACAATTACTGGAAATTGAGAATAGAATATTAAAGCGACAACGGGGGGTTCAGGGGGGCGGAGCCCTCCTGAAATAATGTATTGTTATTCTGAAAAAATACAGTAACAAGTAGTTTATCCTATCATTGCATAACATTGTGTTTAAGGGGATACTTCTAAAATTTCCGAAACTTTCGATAAATTTATATTCTTATCAATGTATAAATAACTTAAAAAGATTGAATTTTAGTGTGTCAAATATTTTTCAGATAATGTTAAAAATTAGTAAGAACAATGATTTTTTGAGCTGACGTTGAGGCCTCTGATCTGTAGATTTATTAGTTAGAAATTTGACTTAAACTATCATTCAGAAATAGTGGTATCCGTTACTCATAAATTTAGTTTAATGTTATAAAGGGTGACTATTAAGTTAATTGCCGAAACGTCAGTGAAGGCTTACTGTTGAGACCCGAAAAGTTTTTGGTTTCTGTCTGTTTGTCTGTCTGTCTGTCTGTCTGTTCCGCGATAACTGCCGTAAAAATGATCCGATTAGTTTGATTTTTGGTAGGTATGTTGGTGAGGTACCCGGAATTAGCTGTATAGTTTTTAGTTACATTTGGTTCGTTCGCTCGGAAAATATAGAACATTTCTTTTTTTATCCTAATGCTTTCCTATGGGAATTCAGACGATTTTGAATTTTTTCAGTCGTTGAAAATAAAATGTCGCGTTTGATTAATGTATTTAAACGGTAAGTTATGAAGGCTAAAATTTATCAAGTCAGGTCTTAAATTATTCAAATTAATTTGAAATTTTGTTAATACATTTGTCAGATTTTTTAAATTAGGTGTATAATTTTTGGTGCAATTTTATACATCTGTTCTAATAATATAATACATTTTATTCTATCATTTTCTGCAAATTTTAAAATGCATTTATTTTTATTTACCTCTTTAATTTAACCGTAACCTAGCAACTAAATTTTAAGGAATATCAAAATAATAAAAAGCAAATAATTCAGACTATTTTGCTACAATATTTTATTGGGTGATTTTAATATTTTATTGAGAGATTTTAGTATGCTATTGCCATCGAGTTAGATCAAGATGTACGTATGTAAAATAAATATTATAGAATGACCATCAAAACTGTTTTTCCGAAACAAAAATTGTAATAGCACTAGATTTCTGCAATAGATATAAGTGAAATACAGTAGATTCAGTTTACATTTCCATAAGTTGCTTTTGAACACGAGATATTATTCAACTTATCTATCAGATGCGAGTGTTTCGTGGTTGGCAGGTAAGTAAATATTGCTATTTAGGTACTAGGATAACATGAAATTATTTTCTGAATTTTTGCTTATCCTAATAAAACCACTGTGTAGAACGAAATCCAAGATATACTAGAATCATTCACACAAACAATAGGAAATCACGAATATAAATTTAATAAGATTACGGAAAATATTTCTTTTTAGGTCATAATGCTTTCCTATGGGAATTCAGACGATTTTGAAAATTTTCATCCATTGAAATAAAATGGCGCATTTGATTAATGTATTTAATATGTAAGTTATGAAGGCTAAAATTTATCAAGTCAGGTCTTAAATTATTCAAATTAATTTGAAATTTTGTTAATACATTTGTCAGATTTTTTAAATTAGGTGTATAATTTTTGGTGCAATTTTATACATCTGTTCTAATAATATAATACATTTTATTCTATCATTTTCTGCAAATTTTAAAATGCATTTATTTTTATTTACCTCTTTAATTTAACCGTAACCTAGCAACTAAATTTTAAGGAATATCAAAATAATAAAATTCAAATAATTCAGACTATTTTGCTACAATATTTTATTGGGTGATTTTAATATTTTATTGGGAGATTTTAGTATGCTATTGCCATCGAGTTAGATCAAGATGAACGTATGTAAAATAAATATTATAGAATGACCATCAAAACTGTTTTTCCGAAACAAAAATTGTAATAACACTAGATTTCTGCAATAGATATAAGGGAAATACAGTAGATTCAGTTTACATTTCTATAAGTTGCTTTTGTACACGAGATATTATTCAACTGATCTATCAGATGCGAGTGTTTCGTGGTTGGCAGGTAAGTAAATATTGCTATTTAGGTACTAGGATAACATGAAATTATTTTCTGAATTTTTGCTTATCCTAATAAAACCACGAATGACGTGTAGAATGAAATCCAAGATATACTAGAATCATTCACACAAACAATAGGAAATCACGAATATAAATTTAATAAGATTACGGAAAACATTTCTTATTAGGTCATAATGCTTTCCTATGGGAATTCAGACGATTTTGAAAATTTTCATCCATTGAAATAAAATAGCGCATTTGATTAATGTATTTAATGTGTAAGTTATGAAGGCTAAAATTTATCAAGTCAGGTCTTAAATTATTCAAATTAATTTGAAATTTTGTTAATACATTCGTCAGGTTTTTTTAATTAGGTGTACAATGTTTGGTGCAATTTTATACATCTGCTCTAATAATATAATACATTTTATTCTATCAATTTTTACAAAAATTTCCAGTGCATTTTTTTTCTCTCTTTCAATAAATGGTTGCTAAGCAACTATATTTCAAAGAATATCAACAAAGGAAAATTCAAGTGAATCGCATTATTTTTACGCGAAGTTTTATTAAAAATTGCCAATTTTCGGGTTTTAAGTTTTTAATATGCTTTTTTTTTAATGAAATAGATGAGAATTTATTTTAAGTACTAAAAAATGATTACCAAATCGGTTTTCCAAATGAAAATAATAAAAACGTTGAATGCGTAAATTGAATATAGGTCAAATAAGAGGAATTTAAATTTGTACAAGTATAATTTATACACGAAATTTTATTCAACTTCAGAAACATATGAGGTTTAGTAGTTGAAATATAATTATTCTTTTAAAGATAGGATAAAATCTCTTGTACAAAGAGATGGTTATTCTAATGAAATGAAAATTGCAAATACATTCAGACATATACTCAAGAAATAAAATAGCACAATTACTGGAAATTGAGAATAGAATATTAAAGCGAGAACGGGGGGTTCAGGGGGGCTCCGCCCCCCTGAAATAATGTATTGTTATTCTGAAAAAATACAGTAACAAGTAGTTTATCCTATCATTGCATAACATTGTGTTTAAGGGGATACTTCTAAAATTTCCGAAACTTTCGATAAATTTATATTCTTTTCAATGTATAAATAACTTAAAAAGATTGAATTTTAGTGTGTCAAATATTTTTCAGATAATGTTAAAAATTAGTAAGAACAATGATTTTTTGAGCTGACGTTGAGGCCTCTGATCTGTAGATTTACTAGTTATAATCTTTGGAATCAATCTTTGGAAAGATAGTTGCTGAGATATAGAAACGGGGAATAGTTAGAGAAAACTTTGAAGGAGGGGGGGGGGGGGTGTTCAAGAGACATTCAGCAAACAACTAATTAGGAGGATCACTACACATCTTTAAAGACTGATTCATTTGGTTAAGCTAAGAACTTAATTTGAAATTTGCTTAGACTATTATTCGGAAATTCTAGTAACTGCTTTCTAGAAGTACACCTTGAAGCTATGAATGCTGATTTTTACGATAATTTAGTGAAAATGGAACTGGTTTGGAGAAGTTTGGAACACTATTAGCTGAGATTTAAAATAGCGGTATTCTCTATATAAAACAGCAATTAAAAACACTACGGGTGCAGATAAAAATGTTAAAATTGTTAAATGTAATTAGACCCTCGCCCCTCTCCATTCCCGCAAATATAAAAAATAATCTGTTAATTAAAGTTTTCTGTATTAATATTCTCTATCATAATAACATATGTCATGTAAAAAAAGAACTTAAACCCGGTTAATTGACATGAAGAAAAACGTGCCTGGAAAGTATTTCAAACAGGGGGATGAAGGCTTACTGTTGAGACCCGAAAAGTTTTAGGTTTCTGTCTGTTTGTCTGTCTGTCTGTCGGTCTGTCTGTCTGTCTGTTCCGCGATAACTGCCGTAAAAATGATCCGATTAGTTTGATTTTTGGTAGGTATGTTGGTGAGATACCCGGAATTAGCTGTATAGTTTTTAGTTACATTTGGTTCATTCGCTCGGAAAATATAGAACATTTCTTTTTTTATCCTAATGCTTTCCTATGGGAATTCAGACGATTTTGAATTTTTTCAGTCGTTGAAAATAAAATGTCACATTTGATTAATGTATTTAAACGGTAAGTTATGAAGGCTAAATTTTATCAAGTCAGGTCTTAAATTATTCAAATTAATTTGAAATTTTGTTAATACATTCGTCAGATTTTTTAAATTAGGTGTATAATTTTTGGTGCAATTTTATACATCTGTTCTAATAATATAATACATTTTATTCTATCATTTTCTGCAAATTTTAAAATGCATTTATTTTTATTTACCTCTTTAATTTAACCGTAACCTAGCAACTAAATTTTAAAGAATATCAAAATAATAAAATTCAAATAATTCAGACTATTTTGCTACAATATTTTATTGGGTGATTTTAATATTTTATTGAGAGATTTTAGTATGCTATTGCCATCGAGTTAGATCAAGATGTACGTATGTAAAATAAATATTATAGAATGACCATCAAAACTGTTTTTCCGAAACAAAAATTGTAATAGCACTAGATTTCTGCAATAGATATAAGTGAAATACAGTAGATTCAGTTTACATTTCCATAAGTTGCTTTTGTACACGAGATATTATTCAACTTATCTATCAGATGCGAGTGTTTCGTGGTTGGCAGGTAAGTAAATATTGCTATTTAGGTACTAGGATAACATGAAATTATTTTCTGAATTTTTGCTTATCCTAATAAAACCACTGTGTAGAACGAAATCCAAGATATACTAGAATCATTCACACAAACAATAGGAAATCACGAATATAAATTTAATAAGATTACGGAAAATATTTCTTTTTAGGTCATAATGCTTTCCTATGGGAATTCAGACGATTTTGAAAATTTTCATCCATTGAAATAAAATGGCGCATTTGATTAATGTATTTAATATGTAAGTTATGAAGGCTAAAATTTATCAAGTCAGGTCTTAAATTATTCAAATTAATTTGAAATTTTGTTAATACATTCGTCAGATTTTTTTAATTAGGTGTACAATGTTTGGTGCAATTTTATACATCTGCTCTAATAATATAATACATTTTATTCTATCATTTTTTACAAAAATTTCCAGTGCATTTTTTTTCTCTCTTTCAATAAATGGTTGCTAAGCAACTATATTTCAAAGAATATCAACAAAGAAAAATTCAAGTGAATCCCATTATTTTTATGCGAAGTTTTATTAAAAATTGCCAATTTTCGGGTTTTAAGTTTTTAATATGCTTTTTTTTTTTTTAATGAAATAGATGAGAATTTATTTTAAGTACTAAAAAATGATTACCAAATCGGTTTTCCAAATGAAAATAATAAAAACGTTGAATGCGTAAATTGAATATAGGTCAAATAAGAGGAATTTAAATTTGTATAAGTATAATTTATACACGAAATTTTATTCAACTTCAGAAACATATGATGTTTAGTAGTTGAAATATAATTATTCTTTTAAAGATAGGATAAAATCTCTTGTACAAAGAGATGGTTATTCTAATGAAATGAAAATTGCAAATACATTCAGACATATACTCAAGAATTAAAATAGCACAATTACTGGAAATTGAGAATAGAATATTAAAGCGACAACGGGGGGTTCAGGGGGGCGGAGCCCTCCTGAAATAATGTATTGTTATTCTGAAAAAATACAGTAACAAGTAGTTTATCCTATCATTGCATAACATTGTGTTTAAGGGGATACTTCTAAAATTTCCGAAACTTTCGATAAATTTATATTCTTATCAATGTATAAATAACTTAAAAAGATTGAATTTTAGTGTGTCAAATATTTTTCAGATAATGTTAAAAATTAGTAAGAACAATGATTTTTTGAGCTGACGTTGAGGCCTCTGATCTGTAGATTTACTAGTTAGAAATTTGACTTAAACTATTATTCAGAAATAGTGGTATCCGTTACTCATAAATTTAGTTTAATGTTATAAAGGGTGACTATTAAGTTAATTGCCGAAACGTCAGTGAAGGCTTACTGTTGAGACCCGAAAAGTTTTTGGTTTCTGTCTGTTTGTCTGTCTGTCTGTCTGTCTGTTCCGCGATAACTGCCGTAAAAATGATCCGATTAGTTTGATTTTTGGTAGGTATGTTGGTGAGGTACCCGGAATTAGCTGTATAGTTTTTAGTTACATTTGGTTCGTTCGCTCGGAAAATATAGAACATTTCTTTTTTTATCCTAATGCTTTCCTATGGGAATTCAGACGATTTTGAATTTTTTCAGTCGTTGAAAATAAAATGTCGCGTTTGATTAATGTATTTAAACGGTAAGTTATGAAGGCTAAAATTTATCAAGTCAGGTCTTAAATTATTCAAATTAATTTGAAATTTTGTTAATACATTTGTCAGATTTTTTAAATTAGGTGTATAATTTTTGGTGCAATTTTATACATCTGTTCTAATAATATAATACATTTTATTCTATCATTTTCTGCAAATTTTAAAATGCATTTATTTTTATTTACCTCTTTAATTTAACCGTAACCTAGCAACTAAATTTTAAGGAATATCAAAATAATAAAAAGCAAATAATTCAGACTATTTTGCTACAATATTTTATTGGGTGATTTTAATATTTTATTGAGAGATTTTAGTATGCTATTGCCATCGAGTTAGATCAAGATGTACGTATGTAAAATAAATATTATAGAATGACCATCAAAACTGTTTTTCCGAAACAAAAATTGTAATAGCACTAGATTTCTGCAATAGATATAAGTGAAATACAGTAGATTCAGTTTACATTTCCATAAGTTGCTTTTGTACACGAGATATTATTCAACTTATCTATCAGATGCGAGTGTTTCGTGGTTGGCAGGTAAGTAAATATTGCTATTTAGGTACTAGGATAACATGAAATTATTTTCTGAATTTTTGCTTATCCTAATAAAACCACTGTGTAGAACGAAATCCAAGATATACTAGAATCATTCACACAAACAATAGGAAATCACGAATATAAATTTAATAAGATTACGGAAAATATTTCTTTTTAGGTCATAATGCTTTCCTATGGGAATTCAGACGATTTTGAAAATTTTCATCCATTGAAATAAAATGGCGCATTTGATTAATGTATTTAATATGTAAGTTATGAAGGCTAAAATTTATCAAGTCAGGTCTTAAATTATTCAAATTAATTTGAAATTTTGTTAATACATTCGTCAGATTTTTTTAATTAGGTGTACAATGTTTGGTGCAATTTTATACATCTGCTCTAATAATATAATACATTTTATTCTATCATTTTTTACAAAAATTTCCAGTGCATTTTTTTTCTCTCTTTCAATAAATGGTTGCTAAGCAACTATATTTCAAAGAATATCAACAAAGAAAAATTCAAGTGAATCCCATTATTTTTACGCGAAGTTTTATTAAAAATTGCCAATTTTCGGGTTTTAAGTTTTTAATATGCTTTTTTTTTTTTTTAATGAAATAGATGAGAATTTATTTTAAGTACTAAAAAATGATTACCAAATCGGTTTTCCAAATGAAAATAATAAAAACGTTGAATGCGTAAATTGAATATAGGTCAAATAAGAGGAATTTAAATTTGTATAAGTATAATTTATACACGAAATTTTATTCAACTTCAGAAACATATGATGTTTAGTAGTTGAAATATAATTATTCTTTTAAAGATAGGATAAAATCTCTTGTACAAAGAGATGGTTATTCTAATGAAATGAAAATTGCAAATACATTCAGACATATACTCAAGAAATAAAATAGCACAATTACTGGAAATTGAGAATAGATTATTAAAAGGACAACGGGGGATTCAGGGGGGCGGAGCCCTCCTGAAATAATGTATTGTTATTCTGAAAAAATACAGTAACAAGTAGTTTATCCTATCATTGCATAACATTGTGTTTAAGGGGATACTTCTAAAATTTCCGAAACTTTCGATAAATTTATATTCTTATCAATGTATAAATAACTTAAAAAGATTGAATTTTAGTGTGTCAAATATTTTTCAGATAATGTTAAAAATTAGTAAGAACAATGATTTTTTGAGCTGACGTTGAGGCCTCTGATCTGTAGATTTACTAGTTAGAAATTTGACTTAAACTATTATTCAGAAATAGTGGTATCCGTTACTCATAAATTTAGTTTAATGTTATAAAGGGTGACTATTAAGTTAATTGCCGAAACGTCAGTGAAGGCTTACTGTTGAGACCCGAAAAGTTTTTGGTTTCTGTCTGTTTGTCTGTCTGTCTGTCTGTCTGTTCCGCGATAACTGCCGTAAAAATGATCCGATTAGTTTGATTTTTGGTAGGTATGTTGGTGAGGTACCCGGAATTAGCTGTATAGTTTTTAGTTACATTTGGTTCGTTCGCTCGGAAAATATAGAACATTTCTTTTTTTATCCTAATGCTTTCCTATGGGAATTCAGACGATTTTGAATTTTTTCAGTCGTTGAAAATAAAATGTCGCGTTTGATTAATGTATTTAAACGGTAAGTTATGAAGGCTAAAATTTATCAAGTCAGGTCTTAAATTATTCAAATTAATTTGAAATTTTGTTAATACATTTGTCAGATTTTTTAAATTAGGTGTATAATTTTTGGTGCAATTTTATACATCTGTTCTAATAATATAATACATTTTATTCTATCATTTTCTGCAAATTTTAAAATGCATTTATTTTTATTTACCTCTTTAATTTAACCGTAACCTAGCAACTAAATTTTAAGGAATATCAAAATAATAAAAAGCAAATAATTCAGACTATTTTGCTACAATATTTTATTGGGTGATTTTAATATTTTATTGAGAGATTTTAGTATGCTATTGCCATCGAGTTAGATCAAGATGTACGTATGTAAAATAAATATTATAGAATGACCATCAAAACTGTTTTTCCGAAACAAAAATTGTAATAGCACTAGATTTCTGCAATAGATATAAGTGAAATACAGTAGATTCAGTTTACATTTCCATAAGTTGCTTTTGTACACGAGATATTATTCAACTTATCTATCAGATGCGAGTGTTTCGTGGTTGGCAGGTAAGTAAATATTGCTATTTAGGTACTAGGATAACATGAAATTATTTTCTGAATTTTTGCTTATCCTAATAAAACCACTGTGTAGAACGAAATCCAAGATATACTAGAATCATTCACACAAACAATAGGAAATCACGAATATAAATTTAATAAGATTACGGAAAATATTTCTTTTTAGGTCATAATGCTTTCCTATGGGAATTCAGACGATTTTGAAAATTTTCATCCATTGAAATAAAATGGCGCATTTGATTAATGTATTTAATATGTAAGTTATGAAGGCTAAAATTTATCAAGTCAGGTCTTAAATTATTCAAATTAATTTGAAATTTTGTTAATACATTCGTCAGATTTTTTTAATTAGGTGTACAATGTTTGGTGCAATTTTATACATCTGCTCTAATAATATAATACATTTTATTCTATCATTTTTTACAAAAATTTCCAGTGCATTTTTTTTCTCTCTTTCAATAAATGGTTGCTAAGCAACTATATTTCAAAAAATATCAACAAAGGAAAATTCAAGTGAATCGCATTATTTTTACGCGAAGTTTTATTAAAAATTGCCAATTTTCGGGTTTTAAGTTTTTAATATGCTTTTTTTTTTTTTAATGAAATAGATGAGCATTTATTTTAAGTACTAAAAAATGATTACCAAATCGGTTTTCCAAATTAAAATAATAAAAACGTTGAATGCGTAAATTGAATATAGGTCAAATAAGAGGAATTTAAATTTGTATAAGTATAATTTATACACGAAATCTTATTCAACTTCAGAAACATATGATGTTTAGTAGTTGAAATATAATTATTCTTTTAAAGATAGGATAAAATCTCTTGTACAAAGAGATGGTTATTCTAATGAAATGAAAATTGCAAATACATTCAGACATATACTCAAGAAATAAAATAGCACAATTACTGGAAATTGAGAATAGAATATTAAAGCGACAACGGGGGGTTCAGGGGGGCGGAGCCCTCCTGAAATAATGTATTGTTATTCTGAAAAAATACAGTAAGAAGTAGTTTATCCTATCATTGCATAACATTGTGTTTAAGGGGATACTTCTAAAATTTCCGAAACTTTCGATAAATTTATATTCTTATCAATGTATAAATAACTTAAAAAGATTGAATTTTAGTGTGTCAACTATTTTTCAGATAATGTTAAAAATTAGTAAGAACAATGATTTTTTGAGCTGACGTTGAGGCCTCTGATCTGTAGATTTACTAGTTATAATCTTTGGAATCAATCTTTGGAAAGATAGTTGCTGAGATATAGAAACGGCGAATAGTTAGAGAAAACTTTGAATTAGGGGGGGGGGGGGGTGTTCAAGAGACCTTCAGCAAACAACTAATTAGGAGGATCACTACACATCTTTAAAGACTGATTCATTTGGTTAAGCTAAGAACTTAATTTGAAATTTGGCTTAGACTATTATTCGGAAATTCTAGTAACTGCTTTCTAGAAGTACACCTTGAAGCTATGAATGCTGATTTTTACGATAATTTAGTGAAAATGGAACTGGTTTGGAGAAGTTTGGAACACTATTAGCTGAGATTTAAAATAGCGGTATTCTCTATATAAAACAGCAATTAAAAACACTACGGGTGCAGATAAAAATGTTAAAATTGTTAAATGTAATTAGACCCTCGCCCCTCTCCATTCCCGCAAATATAAAAAATAATCTGTTAATTAAAGTTTTCTGTATTAATATTCTCTATCATAATAACATATGTCATGTAAAAAAAGAACTTAAACCCGGTTAATTGACATGAAGAAAAACGTGCCTGGAAAGTATTTCAAACAGGGGGATGTCTGTGTAATTTGTCATGTGCAGGTGGCGCAACAATAGCATGGCTTTACGTTGATAACTTCAATCCATATTGAAACTATTTAGTCAGAAATCCTTATGTATACATCGCTACTCTGGTTTATTTAATTACTCCTGTGAAGAATCGATGCAACCAACCAACCCAAGAGAAAAAAGCGTATTTTTGATGAAAGTTCTTTGTGGATATTAATTAATACTAGATGGTACCCGTCAAAACTTGACGGAAAAAATTGCAATAACAATATTAGTAAAATAATCTTCTTTATTACATAAGTGAAACAATCTTTCAAATATTTTATTAAAATAAAAATTCCCCCAGTGAATTACGTTATTATTTCTGATGCAAACTCCAAACAAACAATCCGTAAACAAAATGGAAATCAGTTTGACATTACCGCCCTATTCCTCACGGCAAGAAAAAAAATTTCGTGAACCTATGAAGTATCATACAAGTAGCATATCCCTACGTTCATCTCATATTCAGTCAATAAAAGAACATGTTAAATAAGGCACACCCCCCCCCCTTGTGATAATGCAACCGAATGAGCTCCTATGCGCATGTGCATTGCATCTCGCCAAACGCACCGTCGAAATTCGACGTTAAAAAAAGTTTTAAAATGTTTTGATCAAATCCATATCTTCTGAAACGCATCCATTTAAGCTAATCAATTTTTATGTAAAGATGAAGAATTTTTTTACAATAATAAATCAATCTGCAGATAAAGGAGATTTTTAATGTTTTCAAGTGTAATTTATTTGTATGGTTTCTTCATTCCTTTACATAATCAGGATGATAATTCCTTTTCTCCATAATTAACAGAAATAATGTAAATAAATAAATATCCAAGATTATTTTTGATTCTGTTTTCATTAATATATTGTAAATTTTATTGTTAAAGGTTACTGATAAATGATACTTTAGTAAATGGAGCTTTTCTTAATTATTTTTTTTATTATTATTATTTTTCTTTTTTTGAGATTTAATGGCAACATTCTTCCGTTTGTTTATTGGGCGCTACAGTTTGGCGAATTATTTGAGGTACTTTTTGGTTAGCAGGGCGCCAAAGAAGTATATATGTATATATATATATATATAGTATATACATACATATATACAAATATATATAATGTATATAGTTTTGTTTTTCTAGTATTGAATTTATGTGGTTTATAGATTTTGGTTGGCTTTTGTGATAATGATTCTGCAAGTAATTTTCCATTGGAGTTTATTATTATGTATATATATATATATATATATATATATATATATATATATATATATATATATATATATATATATATATATATATATATATATATATATTACTGGCTCCGGCTAACCGAAAAGTACCTAATTTGCATATAGTTTTGTTTTTCTTAATGGGACGACGGGATAATGCACGGAATTTCGACGGGATAATGAATATTTTTGATGGTACCAGAATATTTTTCTGTATTCTATAGTTATATTAAGAAATACATATTTTTATGATTTGCTGAATCACTTATTTGTTTACTTTTTCATGCATTAAATTATTGAAGGTTGTTAGTTCTCTTATTATAGGTTGTTAGTTCTCGTTTAAATATACCCTACTTATATAAAAATAGCTTGTGTTCTCTGTGGTGTTTCGCATAAACGTTGTAAAATTCAGGTTATTAGATTTTATCCAACTTTGCTGTCATAACAGCTGATGAAGCAGCCATTTTCGGCGATTTTTTTGTTACCCGTAAAATGTTTGTTTTTGGTATAGCCCGAACTAAGAAAAAAATGAGTACTTTTCCATTATACGGACACCATTGTCGCCAAGCATATATTTACATGTATGGCATGGTGTCGGTATAACGGAAAAGAACCAAAATTTGCGATCGATCAAATAATTGAATTTCGTTAAACATTAAATTTTCTGGTACTTTTCTATTATCTGGTCGACCACTTTTCATAACAAAAAACTATCGCCAAACTGTAAAATTAAACACCGAAAATGAAGTGCGATTTACTTGATGTCAGAAGCATTATACGTGTTTGTTACGGCATCAAGTGGTTTTTAATTCGAGATTTGCGTCTATTTTCCTTATGTTTTACTGATTTATTAGTTATTTCATTAATTAAAATAACAATTGTGTCCATAAATTCATGTATTTTATTTATTTATTTATTTTGATATTTCAATGGCAACGTTCTCCCGTTTATTTGGCGTTACAGTTTGGCGATAGTTTTATGTTAGCTGGGCGTCAAGGATAACTCTCCAAATCTTGTTTCAATTGGAATCATTTAAATTGCAGCATTTTACGTGAGATTTGTTATTCATATTGATATGTTTACGTTTAGATATTTTATTATGATTATATTCCAGCTAATTAAGTTTTTTTTTAAAGAATTAATACTACAATGTTAAAATATTACCTAGTTGATTTTAGCTAATGTCAAAAGATTGGTGAACCACAGAGTTCAGGGAATAAACTCTATGCCCTCAAAAGTGGGAGTTGCCGACGAAAATTACAGCTAATTAATTAAATTTTCTAACAAACGAATGCACGATAACAAATCTGTGTCCAAATATCTTTCATTTAAAAAAAGAATGGTGTAATTTGATGCAGTAGTTTGTTCTGACGGATTGTCGAAAGAAATCGCTTAGCGTTTTAAATATATAGATTTCAGTAAATAATTGAAATATTTAAATTCTGAGGTTTACGTACATCAGGAGAGGGTTTGGACTGCCTATATCTAAATTTTCAGGCTTCTAGGTGGGCTAGATTATCCTAGCTATCGCCAACAGACACACACACAGAGAGAGAGAGAGAGAGAGAGTGAAACTTTATTTTATTAGTATAGATATTTCACTATTGAGCCATCTCCGATGTAAGAGGTTTAACAAATCGCTTCAATTATATTTTTAATGTATGTCTATAGATAACTTCAGAACGAATGTTCCAATTTTCATATTTATATTTGTTTTGGGGAAAAGCACGTTTCGAGGGTGGTCGAGTATGGGTTTCGTCGGGATTCGAAAGCAGTATGTCTGTCTGAATGAATTAAAAGAGTGTAAAAATGAATATGGACAACAATAACAGGTTAACCACAAAAAACATGTTGTGCCAAACCACTCTCTGCAAATTACGCCAACTGGCATGCAATAAGTACATAGAAGTTTAATAACTTAAGGAATAATCACTTGAAGTCGGTGTTATTTATTTATTTCTTAAAACGACTCATTTCATTCTTAAATGTAATTTATAGAGACTTACCTGCCAAATATATGCCCTTCAACTTCTTAGGCATTTGGACTGATGTTATTACTTCGATGCTATTGTAGGTGATATCGAGATATTTCAGGTTAGGCAACTGCTGGAACTGCCAGAGAGTCTTAATGTGGTTGTGTTGCAGGTCTAGCTCAGAAAGTTCGTTAAGGCCCGTAAATTCATCTCTCGCAAAAGACTGTTGAAAGAAACATTTCATAGTTGGATTTTAATTTCAGAAAATTAAACTAAAGACTATACATAATCAATGGAAAAGCTACTTATTAATGTTCAGGAATTAAATATGCATCAGTTTACATCATTTCAGGCCTGACATTTGTAACCTCGTAACTTTATCCCTCACATATATTTTGCACTGCTTAACCTTTTAACTGCGAACCGCCACATTTCCTCGAGACTATTTCTGTATTCTATAATTGCCATTATTAACAAAAAAAAAAAAAAAAAAGAAGAAGAAGAAGAAGAAGAAGAGAAAAAATAAAGAAATTTTTGGGGGTAATTTTTTCTTGAAATTTTGCTACAAGTGTATGGCAAAGATTATTATAAAATAGTCGGAAGTACCAATCCCAGAACTTTCTTTTATCTGATGAATGTGAATACTTCAAAATTCGTTATTTTATCGCCCACATCATCTTTGTCATAATGTCTGACAATTAATTGTTTCTGGGTATGCCCATAACAAAGAATTACATAATGTAATTGATTCTGGTCAACAATATCAAATCTTTCTTTTAAGTTTGTTAATTATTTAAATACTACAATTGTAAATATTTCACCTATCATTGTTGATCAAGCTAAAGGTAATGATATAACCAATAAGTCATGTAATTTATTAGTTAAAATAGGTAATATTACACAGTATATTGAATTTTTGCTTTGAGATACTGATTTAGAATAGGCCATATTAGGATTGCCAGACTGTTCTAAATTTAATTTGCTTATAGACTGTTGAAACTGTAAAATTATTCAAAGAGACCTTGTTCTAAATCAAAATGTTGACATATCCAGTAATAATTTAAATTTATTACCTCTCAATGTTACAAATGAGTATCAGTATGTGCAACCGATTACAGAAGTGTTATGACTTCTCAATGCTTCGCGCAACCTAATGTTAATGATTATGATTTAATCGGGGAAATAAATTCGGTAAAAAATAAAACTTTAAGGGATATTTTGAGGGATTATTTGGACATTTTTTCAAAAAATAAATATGATGTAGGAAAAGTTAATATTGAGCCACAGAGAATATCTCTCAATTCTGACCTACCTATATCCCTGAGGCGTGATCATTATTCAATAGTAGAAGAAACAGAAATATCAAAAGAGATTCAATCATTATTAGCTGGCTGCATTAATTAAAGAAAGTAATAGCCCTTATTCTTCCTCTGTTACTTTGGTAGTAAAACGCGATGAATGTAAAAAAAATAGATTATGTGTTGATTTTAGAAAACTAAATTCAATAATGAAAAATTATGCTGAACCATTACCCCGTATTGACGAAATTTTAGATAAATTGAGTAGTGCTCAGTATTTTTCCACCTTGGACTTAGCCTCTGGCTGCTGGCACATACCCATACATCCAGCAGACACTGAAAAATTAGCCTTTACTACCAATTGTGGACTCTGCGAATGGAATGTCCTCCCCTTCGGTGTAAATGTAAGCGCCCCAATATTCAATAGAACCATTAGAAGCATTCTTACTAAACATAAAATCAACTTTGCTTATTATTATTTTGATGACATAATTGACTCTTCAACTTTGGTAGAACATCTACAACGTCTTACCAAAATGTTTGAATTATGCAGAATGGAAAATATCAAAC
Organism: Maratus michaelseni; assembly: GCA_963931845.1. Taxonomy (NCBI): domain Eukaryota; kingdom Metazoa; phylum Arthropoda; class Arachnida; order Araneae; family Salticidae; genus Maratus; species Maratus michaelseni. The sequence continues at coordinate 1,811,386 of OZ007597.1, read as the reverse complement.
TTAAACTAAGTGAATGTAACTCAGTCCAAAATAAAATTAATTTCTTAGGTTATGAAATAAAAAAATGGTATCTTAACTCCTGCTAATACTAATATAGAAGGTATCAAAAAATTAAAACCTCAATCAAATGTTAAAGAACTCCAAAGATTCCTAGGATCTATTAATGTCTATCATAAGTATATAAATAAATCTGCAAAAATCATACACCCCATCAATAAATTACTTAAGAAAAATACTATATGGGAATGGAACTTAGATTATCAAAATTCTTTCCAAAAACTAAAAGATGCCTTAATTGCTAAACATGATTTGAAAATTTATGACCTTATGTGAAATTATATGAAAATTTATGATAAAATATTATGCAGTAGCTGCAATTCTTAAACAGCCAGACAGTAATAACTTTTTACATCACATCCAATTGTATACTATTCTAGAGGATTGAGAAGTTATGAACAGAACTATTTTATTACAGAATTAGAGTGTCTTGCCATCATTGACACATTCGAAAAAATTTATCATTATTTTCAGAGTGTTAAATTTACCATTCACACTGATCATGCGTTTCTTGTATGGTTGAAAAATGTTAAACACTTAAGAGGAAGCTTATTCAGATGGCCGTTAAAGTTAAGTATGTTCGAATATGATATTGTATATTTTAAAATGTCCACAAATATTGAAGCTGACATGTTGTCTAGAAATCCTACTACATATCTTATTCAACCATTTACCTTTCTTTTGGATGTTGGAGAAGTTATAGAGACGCAGGCAAAGGATAATGTGGGCGGTAAATACTATCTAAATGAGAATGGACTTATGATAGTGAAAAAGAAAGGTTTTCGAAAAATAGTAGCACCATGTTCTTAAGAAGAAAACAACTTAATGTTGCTCATGAAAAATTTGGTCACTCTGGTATTAAAAAAATGTTAAATTAAATCTCCCTTACTTATAATATTGGCCTGATATGACTCAAGATATAACTAATTTTTTAAAACACTGTGATATATGTAAAAAAAAAAAGCGCAGACATAAGGAATTTGGTTTATACAAGCTATACCAACCACAGATCAAACTTTTGAATGTCTTTCTGTTGATAATGTGGGAAGATTCAATTACTATAACTCCACTGAAAAATATTTGCATAGTATAATAGATCATGCTACTAGGTATGTTTGGGCTTTCTCCTCAAAGAGTGTTACCACAGAAACTTATAACAGTTGTCTGAAACAAGTCTTTAATATTCAAACTCCCCAGCAATTTTTCTGTTTTAATAAAATTCTCAATGTATAGGTTCCCCAGAAAGGATTAAGTGATAAAAATGCAGCTTTTACTTCATCTAGAAAAAAATCTGCAAAAAAGTCTTCAATTAAAAAAAATTCTGCGAATTACAATATTAAGCGTCGTTTAACATCAGCACACCACCCCCAAAGGAATGGAAACTGTGAACGTGCGAATCAGACAATAGTTGCTATACTAAAGTGTAAAGTTAATTCTACCAGCTCCAAAGTCCCTTGGACAAAACTTTTGACAGAAGTATTTAATGAGTAGAATAATACACCCCATTCCATAACTAAATTCCCTCTGCTTATTTACTTTTTGGCCAATTACCCCATAATTGCCCTCCTCAACAAGATATTTACCTGCTATTCAAGAAGTCTTAAAAATTGATAAAAACGCACTGATGAATTTTACTGGAGAGGTAAAACATATTATGATCGAAATTATCTAGAACGAAACTTTGAGATTGGAGATCTTGTAATTTATGAAGAATTCCACTATCCAAATACTAGAAAGCTCTCACAAATCTTGAGTGGACCCTATCAAATCCTTAATAAAATATCTGATGTCAATTTTGAAATTGATAGGCAAATTCATAATTGAAATACTCAGATAGTCCATGTATCAAAATTACGCCCTTATTATCCTCCAGATCAATTAAAGTTATCCCGTGAGAAACAGCAACAAATGTTAAGGCCATAGTTTCGTCTTAATTTTATAATAATTGTCTATAAGCAATAGCTAAAAAACGAACAAATAGTACACAGAACTCACCAGATGCAAAAAAAAAAGTGTAGAAATGATTCAATGATACAGCCAGATGAAAAAATAAATAAAAAATTACCGTGCAGCACCGCACATTCTGAAAAAAGATATGCTTGTAATTCATGGGAAAATAAGAACATCAAATATAGATAAGAGTAGTGGTGCTATCTGCCCCCAGAAAGAATAGGAATATAATATAGATTAAGCTATTATTTAAGATATGAAGATTAAAGAGAGATAATACGTAATGTAGTGAACAATATAATTACTAGTAATAAATAATTTTGAAAGAAAAATGTATGTAATTACTTAAAAATACAGTATATAAATAATATACAATTAAATAATGCTATAGATATTAAAAAAATAAAATAAGATATGATTATGTAAATTGAAATATAATAATTTAAGGAGTAAAACGTAGCCATGTATGAGGAGTCAATATTTTTAACATAAATCCATAAATGATTCCATTAAATACATAAAACCTACTTTAAAAAAAAATTAGCAATCCCATCTCAACCCTCTCTAATGGCATTTTTGTTTTTATACTTTTTTTGAGGGAAATTTTATTATTTTTTTAAATTTTTTAATAATAATTTTCTTTTTTTTTATCAGTAATCCACGGCCGTCCTCCATAGTATTGTTTTCCAATGATGAATATTTAATGGTTGAAACATGAAGAAATAGAAAAAAGGGGATAATTATAAAATAGTGCTGTATGCTTTATTTTTAATAAATTTGGTCTTTTAAAATGGGAAGAACATAAACGTTTAAGAGGATTGCAGTGATTTAGAAGAATATTTCTGTAAACTGAAATTTGTAGACTGCAAAAAAGAAAAGTAAAATTAATAACCTTAAATGAGAAATCATTACGTTTATCGTAAGTATGAAAATTTACATTATGATCGGGAAAGCAATAAAATTAATTGTAAAAATATTTAAAACGGTGGTACTAAGCTCTAAATTAGAAGGATACGCTACAGGAAGAGATATAGAAGGATTATCATTAAGATAAAAGATAAATATATCATCAATATATTATATAGTAAAATATTATTGCTAATAAATTTTATTTCATAGAAATAAAGATATAAATCTGAAAGCATACTAGAACTAGCTGTGCCCTGTATCTGAATAAAAATTGCATTATTTTGGAAAATATTGTTATGAAAGATTAAAAAAAAGTGTTAAAGTTAGTAATTAATCAATAGTAATATTGTTAGGTAATTGTAAAGATGAGAAATATCTATAAACAGTGAATTAATAGTTGAGTGTAAATAAGCTTAAATATATTATTGAATAGATCATTGATATCATGTAATAATATTGTTAACATTTATTAATGCCTTGATTTTATAAATCATTACAAAACTATTTTTGATACGATGTGTGTTGTCTTTCTAGAGAAATAAATTGTAAATTTGTGTAAGTATATTTAAAAAAAGTGAATCAGCACCTGTATTATTGGTATTACATCCTACAGTGAAGTGCGGAATTTTAAAGCATTTTTGTGAAACTTAGGAATCATAACACTGTAAGCATAATTGAAATTTTTACTTTTTAATTCTAATAATTTATGACAACTTAAAACATGTCTATTGTTTTCTTCTAATGGAACATGAAGAATGATGAAAATATTATTAGAAGTAATTGAATTTTTTAAAAGATGGTGGTAGAAATAGTTGCATATGATGGGCATAGTTATTAGCAGCCTTATCAACATATGTTATGATGATATTATTTTGTAGTTCACGAGTATGCGGTTTTAGTGTGCAGTGTTTCGAGAGTAGAGAAAGAGATATACTTTTTAGCAATAGGGGAATTAAGTAAAAGAAAAATGACATAATGTTTCCATTCTGCAAATAATCCAATAGGTTTATTATAGTTGATGGCTATTATGTAAATAAAGAAATCCAAATCATAAGTGAATTTTTGAATGATGGACTTAAGTTAGTTTATAGTTTATATTGAGTTTAATTGCCTCACTTGTGTACTTAACTTTTTTGCCAATTTATATATGCATTTATATAGCTTTATAGATTTTAATTACATTTTTATTTAGATGGTTTTAACTGATGGTTTGAAGATAATGTTTCTTTCGGAATATATATATATATATATATATATATATATTTAAATATGTTACAGAATAAATTCTAAAAATAGAGCTTTAGTCAGATAGGTGAATCTAATATGCATTTTTTTTCTTTTAACAACCGAACTAAAACTTTGAACTACAATAAAGTTGCATAATTTTAATATTGTAATTCTTTATTTTACTATGATTTAGCTTAATTAAACTTTTAACAACAAGTTTTTTTTGTGTCTCTCATTTAACAATTTAAAGTACTTCAACATATTTTTAAATATTACGAAATTAATTTAAATGTATTATTTTATTATGTATAAAACGTGTCTTATTCAGATAATAAAACAGTCATTATTGATAGTTACCAAAGAATCATTGCTTAAAATATTATTTGGTGGTTTTGTAATTGGTTTGAAGATTAATTGAATGATACTTTTTGGGGCATATAATTTTTTATTATTTTATTTAAGTTACTAGCAAAACCCTCAGCTTTGCTCGCCTAATTCTTGAAAAATGCCAAGTGGTATTCGTTGGCCTATTTTCATTAGAAGAAATTTTACTGCCACAGATAATTCAGAAAATACTAATTAAGCCACACTAATGTTGACAAAAAAATTCGAAATTTTAGAAGGTTTTTCGCTCTTTCACCCCCTTCCCCCTGTGGTAGTATCACCGATGTAAACTATAGCCTATGTTACAGCAGGGACTGTTACCATCACTTTTGAAACTGGTTCTGCAGTTCCAGAGGTTCCATAGAAATTGTAATTTAGAATGTGTTTAGACCGCTTTTCTCTCATCTCACACTTTAACATTTCGAATTCTTTTAGAATTTGTTCTTAGAGATCATTTACATTTTATAAATAACTACAATGCCAAATTTCAAGTTTCTAGTTCCTTCAGTATAAAAAAATCGAAATTTTAGAACGTTTTTTGCTTTTGCACCTCCCTGTGGTAGTTGAACCGACGTAAAATATAGCCTGTGTTACAGCAGGGACTGTCACCATCAATTTGCTACCATAACTTTTGAAAAGGGTTCGGTAGTTACAGAGATTCCATAGAAATTGTATTTCAGAATGCTTTTAGAACGCTTTTCATTCATCTCACCCTTTTAAATTTCGAATTGTTTAGACTTTGTTCTTAGAGAGCATTTACATCTTATAGGTAAAATCCATGCCAAATTTCGTGTTTCTAACACCTTCAATATAAAAAAAATCAAAATTTTAGAACGTTTCGGTCCTGCACCCCCTTGTGGTAGTGGCACTGACATATAGCCTATACTGAAATATAGCCTATGTTACAGCAGGGGCTGTTACGATCAGTTTGCCACCATCACTTTTGAAAAAGGTTCCGTTGTTCCAGAGATTATATAGAAAATGTAATTTAGAATATTTTTAGAACACTTTTCACTCATCTCACCCTTTTAAATTTCGATTTTTTAGAATTTGTTCTGAGAGAGCATTTACATCTTATAAGTAACTACCATGCTAAATTTCATGTTTCTAACACCTTCAATATAAAAAAAACAGAGGGCCCGTGCGAAGATTTCGCACTGAAATCTAATATGTTTTAGGTACTTCTTTCTCTATTATCCCGTCGACCACTTTTCATAACAAAAAACTCCCGCCAAACTGTAAGATTGAACGCCAAAAATGCAGTCCCATTTACTTGATGTCAGAATCATGCGTGCTTGTTACGTCATCTAGTGGTTTTACATTCGACATTTGCGTGTATTTTTCATTATGTTTTACAGATTTAGTAGTTATTTTATTAATTAAAATAACAATTGTGTCCTTAAATTCTTATATTTTATTTATTTTTTGATATTCCAATGGCAACGTTCTCCCATTTATTTGGCGATAGTTTTTTGTTATGAAAAGTGGTCGACGGGATAATAGAGAAGTATCATTTTTTATCAATATGTAATATTTATTAGATGCAGGTTTAAACTTCTAAAGAAAAAGCAAGGATAAAAATATCTGCTAACAACATTTAGTTGTTAGTCAAGCCAGAATATCATCTAATTTATTCCATCAAAGTTAGACTAAAAACTGATCCAAGATTGCTAAAGGTATGCGCGAGAAAAAAAATTAACAATCGTATTTTGACTGCATTAGCGGATGACGTCATCGGCTTCGGGAAAACCATGGGACTTAGAAATATAAATCTAAACATTTCAATTTCAATTTCGCTTTTTAATCATAAGTATAAAATAAACCCGTGCGGTGTTTTTTATAATAATTGCTATGAGCATCCTATAATGTGGTATTTTATTTTTTTTGCAACAATAATTTCAGGAAAACCTTTCATTTCTTTCATGAAAACAATGCCGATTTAATTTTTTAATTTCAGCAAATTTTAATCAAAAACATGTTTTAACGAATTGTTAAGTGGGAGTAGAGAAGAAACAACGTTCCGGCCCCAGGAGGTGGAGTGTGGAGGAGGAGGGAGGAGGGCTCCTCCTCCTGAAGTGCCCTCCTCCTCCTCCTCCTCACAAAGTGCTCTCCTCCTCCCGAAGTGCCTTCCTCCTCCTCCTCCTCCTCACGAAGTGCCCTCCTCCTCCTCCCGAAGTGCCCACCTACACCACCTAAGATAAGGGGATTAATTAAGGATTAGTGTTAATTAATTTTAATTAGGGAACTTAGAAATTTTTTGAAGCAATTTTTTTTTTTTTGCGGAGAATTTCCTACTAGAGTATGAGGTGTGTTTCAAGGGATTTATTTTAGCGAATTAGAAATTTAATTAATTAATTTTAATTTTAATTAATTTTAATTGGGGAACTTAGAAATTTTTCGTAGCAATTTTTTTTTTCAACGAGAGTATGCAGTTTGATTATGAGTATATGCAGTAGAAGTGAATGATTAATTAATTAAAAATATTAATTAAACATAGTAATTAATTAATTTTAATTGCAGAACTTAAGAATTTTCGCGAGATTTTTTTTTTTTCAACGAGAGTAGGGTATTCGATATACACGTTAGTGGAGAATTTTAAAAGTCAATAATGGTTTAATTAAAAAGGGTCATTCATTAATTTTAATTAGGGAACTTAGAAATTTTTTTTTTCAACTAGAGTATGCTATTCAATATATATGTTAGAAATAATGATTCATGCATTAAAAAAGGTATTAATATTTTTTTTTTCTTTTAAACCAAAAATAGAATTTAGAGTTAAAATAGAATTTTTAGTTTAAAAAATTGCCAAAACTAGGATTTTCAACTGAAAGTAATCTAAGATATAAACTCTCAACTGAAATGAATTTTGCCTTAAGGTGTGAGCTTTTAGCTAGAAGTGACCTAGAGTCAAAACTTCCTGGTCCCAGGAATCACCACGGGAGGGTTATAGTAAAAAATACAGGGTCCCGTATGAATTATACTGCACTCAATTCTAATAGCTCGCCCCCTCCTTTTTTTTTTTTTTACTCAGAGGGGTCCTTCGATGGACTAACAATACGCACTTCAAAAATACAGAGTGATATCAAAAGAAGAATTTTAACGTATACATAAATTAATAAATAAACAAGAATGAAAAATCATGCATAGCGTCATAATTTATGAATCACTTTCCACAAAAATACAGATTGGTACCAAAAGAATTTTAACGTATATATAAAATAAACAAGAATGAAAAATCATGTGTAGCGGTTTAGTTTATGAATCACTTTACAACATTATTGAAATGTTGTGTGAACAAAATATAATTTTACCATATAGTGCATAGTTAATTAAAATAGTGAACAGATCCCCTTTTTAATAAAAAGGCACCCTTCACAATAATCCATTTATGCATAAGGACCCTTCATAAAATCAGATAATTTACACTTTACCCTGTTTTTTTTTTCAATTCAAGTTAGGGTAAAAGTACAGTTTACGCATCGATAGATTCAAAATACAGGGACCCTTCGAAGTGTGAACTCGCATTAGACTATAGGGCCCCTTCATAAAATAAATGAGATACATGCCCTATTCGAATAAAACAAAAGCCCTTCACAAAAACTGTAGGGGTTCCCTTTTGGAATAAAAAGGGCCCTTCACAAAAATCCAATTATGCATAAGAACCCTTCCTAAAATCAGATAATTTACACATTCGCATTTTTTTTTCAATTCAAGTTAGGCTAAAAGGACAGCTTGCGCGTCGATATGTTCAAAACACATAGTTATAGATATTAGGCTACCTTCACAAAATAAATTCAATAGATTCATGTTATATTATGGCGACAGAAATACAAGGGATATTGACCTTTCATAAAAATGCAAGGTCCGCTGTTTGAATGAAAAGGCCTCCCTTCACAATATACCCTGTAAAAATATTATGATTCCACAGATATTTTAAGAAATAGAGTACTAATCTCAAATGAATACGAATTCATGCAATGTAAAAAATAGGTTTTACACGAATACATTTTTAGTATAACGTTCAAAATATAGATTTTAGAAAAAAAAAGTACATTTTTCACCAAATTTATCATACAAGTCTGTAAAATAGGGTAGATCGTTTCATGAAAAATAATTGAATTTTCGAATGATTATGCTTTAAAATACATATTTATAACTGCGACTAAGATTTGAGTGTTACCCCCTCAACATACATATCGCTGAATTATAATGAGTCATATTATCAGATAAGCGAAGATCTTGCTTTGACACGGTGAATCACTCGCGATAAGAAATGCGGCTATTGGGCTTTTTCTCAAATTTAAACAGTTCTGACACATTTTTTGTAGGTAAATGAGCTATTTAAAACCGTCAATGTATACGAATTATTTCGTGTAGTCCTATATAATTATTAATCTGTTAAGTTTTAAAATGCTTCAATGAAAAATAAGAACTAGTCATTAAGCGATACCCTTAAGAATTTTGAGGCAAACAGATGTTTAAATGAATTTGAACATGTTTAAATGTACCTGTGTTTAAATGAATTTGACGCATGTTATGGTAAAAAAAAATACAGGGTCCCCCTATAAGATATATGAATTAAACTTTAAATATTTTAAAATTACATTAGTCTATGCTTTTTTTGTATAGAAAAATTATACTAAATTGTGTTTTTAGTATTTTAACTTAAAAATTTCTTTTGAGGAATGAATATAATAACTAAGCTTTGTTTTTATAAAATATATATATTGTACTAAATAGTTAGGGTATTATTTAAAAAAATTTTGTTTTTAATATTGAAAAAAAAGTTATCTTATCTAAATATTTAAACCATAATGTACTGTGGACTTCATCCAAATTCGACTGCATGCATGCCTTACAACAACTAAACGGTATAACGTGTTCGCTTATCTCTTAAAATTACGGGATATCGTGACGTCATGGATAAAGCATAGGGTAGAATACAGAATGAATAGGTATTATAAAGCAGAATCATAAATTTTGCATACTTTACACTTGTAGTATGTGAAATGATTGCTACTATTGCCTATATGAGAAAATGAATCATCAACGAATCTTATTAGTGTATGTTATATTTAACCAACAGGCTTGAAATGCGTGAATTTTGACTAGAATTAATCATTGAATGTAAAAATGATTTATTTTTAGATCTAATATGTATATCGTTTAACATTTAAAAATATATACATAAATTAATCTTACCTTATTCACAAACTTGCAATCCCGTCTTCAATATATGACTACAGCATGAAAAAACATGCGTGCTACTTGTATAGCAACTAGACCAGAAATGATTTCAGTACAAGTCCATTATCTTATTGTTAATCTATAGATTAGTAACATCACGTGACTGATTGCGATAACATTCTATACAAGATTTACTGATAAGAATACATTTCAATTCATTTCTCCCAAAAGCAAGTGTATGAGTTGGTTGTAAGATCTAGGTAAGTATCCTTACTTTATATGTTTAAAGTTATAATATATGAATAGATATAATATTAATGTATTTTTTCAATATGTATGGTAGGCAAAAAGGAATAGGTAAGCAAAAAAGAATAGGTATTATTGCATGTTTCCTCTAATTTATTTTAAAAATAATTATTTTAAAAATACATACTAACAATTTATGCGATGAGTCACACAGCATGATCGAACGATATATGAAATTTATTTTTATATTATACAAGCTCCTATATACAATTCATATGCGTGAGCAAGATTATTTTTAGACTAGAATTATTCACTGAATGTAAAAAAAAAAAATGATTTATATTTAGATCTAATATTTATAACGTTTAACATTTTAAAATCCTATTAAAAGTATATACATTAGTATGCTTGTGAAAGGCCTATTGTTAATACGAAACGTTGTGTGAAGTGTCCTTGTTTTAGGGTTAAAAGTTTCGTGAAGGGGTCTGTTTGAAGGAGCCTGTTTCGAAATGACTTAAGAACGAACAATTTATTCCTAAACATTCAACTCGATTCGTTATATATGCTTTATTAAGTATTCAATAAAAAATAATAACTAAGAAATAAAATTAAAAATAGTAATTAAGAGATACCCTTAAGAATTATTGCGATATCTAATTCGATACAAGTCTTGTTAAAACAGAGATTATAGTGAAAATACACATTAATTATACAGTATTACACTGTATTACACAATGCGCTACCTCACCTATATTATCACAGAAATACCTTCGATAAAATTTAGACTAACAATACACACCTAAAAAAATATATACAGAGTACCCAGAACATGATAGGAATGAATGAAAAATTTTAACATAAATTATAAAATAGGATCTACAATAAGTGACAATAAATAAATATGAAGGAAAAATCATGAGTCATGGTATACTTTATGAAACACTTTCCAATGCTATGTGACTATCGTTAAGAATTTGAAATAAGTGAATTAGATTTAATAATTCATACTGGAAATGTATTTTAAAAAAAATTAGTAGCTTCGCCTACTTTTAAATCATTCAAGACATATGATGAAGGCTTGGCTGCTGTAGAAAAGCTTAATACTTGTATCTTAATGAATCGACCTATTTATGTCGGATTCACAATTTTAGAATTATCTAAATTAGTTATGTATGATTTTCATTACAATTTTATAAAGAAAACATACAAAGATCGTGCAGTTATACTCTTTACGGATATAGATTCCTTAACTTTTCATATTCAAACACATAATATTTATAAGGATATGGAGCACCATCATGATTTTTTCGACTTTTCTGAATACTCGAAATCCCATCGTCTAAACCGCACAAGTTTCGAACCTACAAACATATAATCAGACTTGTCATTTTATAACCAGGACGCTAACCACAGGGCTAAGTGAGCCCCCGCTTATTTTATAGTCACCACGCTGACTATTGGGTTTAGTAAGCCCCAGGCTAATTTATATCCACCACGCTAACTATTGGGCTTAGTGAGCCCCAGGCTAACTTATACCCACCACGCTAACTTTTGGGCCTAGTGAACCCCCGCTTATTTTATAGCCACCATACTAACCACAGGGCTAAGTGAGCCCCCGCTTATTTTACAGTCACCATGCTAAGTATTAGGCTGAGTGAGCCCCAGGCTATTTTATAGCTACTACGATAACCCCAGGGCTAAGTGAGCCTCCCGCTTATTTTATAATCACCACGTTTACTACTGGGCTGAGTGAGCCCCAGGCTATTTTATACCCACTATGCTAACTAATGGGCTGAGTGAGCCCCAGGCTATTTTCTACCCACCACGTTTACTGGGCTTAGTGTGTCCCCGCTTATTTTATAGCTACTACGATAACCCCAGGGCTAAGTGAGCCTCCCGCTTATTTTATAGTCACCGCGTTTACTACTGGGCTGAGTGAGCCCCAGGCTATTTTATACCCACCACGCTTACAGGGATAAGTGAGCCCCCGCTTATTATATAGTCAACACGCTAACTACTGGGCTGATTAAGCCCCAGGTATTTTATACCCACCACGCTAACTACTGGCTGAGTGAGCCCCAGGCTATTTTATACCCACCACGCTTACAGGGCTAAGTGAGCCCCCGCTTATTATATAGTCAACACGCTAACTACTGGACTGATTAAGCCCCAGGTATTTTATACCCATCACGCTAACTACTGGGCTGAGTGAGCTCCAGGTTATTTAGTCGCATGAATATGATTTCCAAGGTATATGTCCTAACTTGATTTAGACCATTGCCTATAGTAAGATAAAGCTGCGAAGTAAATTGGTAAACTATATGCACATTTCCCATGGAAACTCACTTGTGTTTTCTTAAATATCTGCAGAAATCAGCATAGTTTATTAAAATTATATACATTCTCATTAGTTTATGAATCTACTAACTTGTAATATCTATATGGTAACTTGGATTATTAGTATTCCCACTTAAAAATTTCTTTTGTAGATTTAATATGATAAACACTAACATGAGACTGACTAAACTTTTACCATTTTCATTTCAACTTAGTTTTAGGAAATTTATCTACATAGCTTTAAATTTTACTGTTTAGTAAGTCTATTATTTTAAAGTATTATTTTTTAGTTCTAATATTCAAAACATATTCATATCGTTTTACATAGTAAGTATCAAGTTAATTTAAAGTCATATTAAAAAAATATACATACAAATACTATTCTTACCTAACACGCCAGCTAGCTAAGCACCCAACCGTCTCACACCAAGGCTCTGAGAAAAGTGAATGCTTGTTCAGGGCCTTATCAGTTAATATAATCACTGATAAGACTTGATCACGTGACATGTGACGTCACTGTTTAAGTGATACCACATGTCACGTGATCAAGTCTTATCAGTGATTATATTAACTGATAAGGCCCTGAACAAGCATTCACTTTTCTCAGAGCCTTGGTGTGAGACGGTTGGGTGCTTAGCTAGCTGGCGTGTTAGGTAAGAATAGTATTTGTATGTATATTTTTTTAATATGACTTTAAATTAACTTGATACTTACTATGTGAAACGATATGAATATGTTTTGAATATTAGAACTAAAAAATAATACTTTAAAATAATAGACTTACTAAACAGTAAAATTTAAAGCTATGTAGATAAATTTCCTAAAACTAAGTTGAAATGAAAATGGTAAAAGTTTAGTCAGTCTCATGTTAGTGTTTATCATATTAAATCTACAAAAGAAATTTTTAAGTGGGAATACTAATAATCCAAGTTACCATATAGATATTACAAGTTAGTAGATTCATAAACTAATGAGAATGTATATAATTTTAATAAACTATGCTGATTTCTGCAGATATTTAAGAAAACACAAGTGAGTTTCCATGGGAAATGTGCATATAGTTTACCAATTTACTTCGCAGCTTTATCTTACTATAGGCAATGGTCTAAATCAAGTTAGGACATATACCTTGGAAATCATATTCATGCGACTAAATAACCTGGAGCTCACTCAGCCCAGTAGTTAGCGTGATGGGTATAAAATACCTGGGGCTTAATCAGTCCAGTAGTTAGCGTGTTGACTATATAATAAGCGGGGGCTCACTTAGCCCTGTAAGCGTGGTGGGTATAAAATAGCCTGGGGCTCACTCAGCCAGTAGTTAGCGTGGTGGGTATAAAATACCTGGGGCTTAATCAGCCCAGTAGTTAGCGTGTTGACTATATAATAAGCGGGGGCTCACTTATCCCTGTAAGCGTGGTGGGTATAAAATAGCCTGGGGCTCACTCAGCCCAGTAGTAAACGCGGTGACTATAAAATAAGCGGGAGGCTCACTTAGCCCTGGGGTTATCGTAGTAGCTATAAAATAAGCGGGGACACACTAAGCCCAGTAAACGTGGTGGGTAGAAAATAGCCTGGGGCTCACTCAGCCCATTAGTTAGCATAGTGGGTATAAAATAGCCTGGGGCTCACTCAGCCCAGTAGTAAACGTGGTGATTATAAAATAAGCGGGAGGCTCACTTAGCCCTGGGGTTATCGTAGTAGCTATAAAATAGCCTGGGGCTCACTCAGCCTAATACTTAGCATGGTGACTGTAAAATAAGCGGGGGGCTCACTTAGCCCTGTGGTTAGTATGGTGGCTATAAAATAAGCGGGGGTTCACTAGGCCCAAAAGTTAGCGTGGTGGGTATAAGTTAGCCTGGGGCTCACTAAGCCCAATAGTTAGCGTGGTGGATATAAATTAGCCTGGGGCTTACTAAACCCAATAGTCAGCGTGGTGACTATAAAATAAGCGGGGGCTCACTTAGCCCTGTGGTTAGCGTCCTGGTTATAAAATGACAAGTCTGATTATATGTTTGTAGGTTCGAAACTTGTGCGGTTTAGACGATGGGATTTCGAGTATTCAGAAAAGTCGAAAAAATCATGATGGTGCTCCATATCCTTATAAATATTATGTGTTTGAATATGAAAAGTTAAGGAATCTATATCCGTAAAGAGTATAACTGCACGATCTTTGTATGTTTTCTTTATAAAATTGTAATGAAAATCATACATAACTAATTTAGATAATTCTAAAATTGTGAATCCGACATAAATAGGTCGATTCATTAAGATACAAGTATTAAGCTTTTCTACAGCAGCCAAGCCTTCATCATATGTCTTGAATGATTTAAAAGTAGGCGAAGCTACTAATTTTTTTTAAAATACATTTCCAGTATGAATTATTAAATCTAATTCACTTATTTCAAATTCTTAACGATAGTCACATAGCATTGGAAAGTGTTTCATAAAGTATACCATGACTCATGATTTTTCCTTCATATTTATTTATTGTCACTTATTGTAGATCCTATTTTATAATTTATGTTAAAATTTTTCATTCATTCCTATCATGTTCTGGGTACTCTGTATATATTTTTTTAGGTGTGTATTGTTAGTCTAAATTTTATCGAAGGTATTTCTGTGATAATATAGGTGAGGTAGCGCATTGTGTAATACAGTGTAATACTGTATAATTAATGTGTATTTTCACTATAATCTCTGTTTTAACAAGACTTGTATCGAATTAGATATCGCAATAATTCTTAAGGGTATCTCTTAATTACTATTTTTAATTTTATTTCTTAGTTATTATTTTTTATTGAATACTTAATAAAGCATATATAACGAATCGAGTTGAATGTTTAGGAATAAATTGTTCGTTCTTAAGTCATTTCGAAACAGGCTCCTTCAAACAGACCCCTTCACGAAACTTTTAACCCTAAAACAAGGACACTTCACACAACGTTTCGTATTAACAATAGGCCTTTCACAAGCATACTAATGTATATACTTTTAATAGGATTTTAAAATGTTAAACGTTATAAATATTAGATCTAAATATAAATCATTTTTTTTTTTTACATTCAGTGAATAATTCTAGTCTAAAAATAATCTTGCTCACGCATATGAATTGTATATAGGAGCTTGTATAATATAAAAATAAATTTCATATATCGTTCGATCATGCTGTGTGACTCATCGCATAAATTGTTAGTATGTATTTTTAAAATAATTATTTTTAAAATAAATTAGAGGAAACATGCAATAATACCTATTCTTTTTTGCTTACCTATTCCTTTTTGCCTACCATACATATTGAAAAAATACATTAATATTATATCTATTCATATATTATAACTTTAAACATATAAAGTAAGGATACTTACCTAGATCTTACAACCAACTCATACACTTGCTTTTGGGAGAAATGAATTGAAATGTATTCTTATCAGTAAATCTTGTATAGAATGTTATCGCAATCAGTCACGTGATGTTACTAATCTATAGATTAACAATAAGATAATGGACTTGTACTGAAATCATTTCTGGTCTAGTTGCTATACAAGTAGCACGCATGTTTTTTCATGCTGTAGTCATATATTGAAGACGGGATTGCAAGTTTGTGAATAAGGTAAGATTAATTTATGTATATATTTTTAAATGTTAAACGATATACATATTAGATCTAAAAATAAATCATTTTTACATTCAATGATTAATTCTAGTCAAAATTCACGCATTTCAAGCCTGTTGGTTAAATATAACATACACTAATAAGATTCGTTGATGATTCATTTTCTCATATAGGCAATAGTAGCAATCATTTCACATACTACAAGTGTAAAGTATGCAAAATTTATGATTCTGCTTTATAATACCTATTCATTCTGTATTCTACCCTATGCTTTATCCATGACGTCACGATATCCCGTAATTTTAAGAGATAAGCGAACACGTTATACCGTTTAGTTGTTGTAAGGCATGCATGCAGTCGAATTTGGATGAAGTCCACAGTACATTATGGTTTAAATATTTAGATAAGATAACTTTTTTTTCAATATTAAAAACAAAATTTTTTTAAATAATACCCTAACTATTTAGTACAATATATATATTTTATAAAAACAAAGCTTAGTTATTATATTCATTCCTCAAAAGAAATTTTTAAGTTAAAATACTAAAAACACAATTTAGTATAATTTTTCTATACAAAAAAAGCATAGACTAATGTAATTTTAAAATATTTAAAGTTTAATTCATATATCTTATAGGGGGACCCTGTATTTTTTTTTACCATAACATGCGTCAAATTCATTTAAACACAGGTACATTTAAACATGTTCAAATTCATTTAAACATCTGTTTGCCTCAAAATTCTTAAGGGTATCGCTTAATGACTAGTTCTTATTTTTCATTGAAGCATTTTAAAACTTAACAGATTAATAATTATATAGGACTACACGAAATAATTCGTATACATTGACGGTTTTAAATAGCTCATTTACCTACAAAAAATGTGTCAGAACTGTTTAAATTTGAGAAAAAGCCCAATAGCCGCATTTCTTATCGCGAGTGATTCACCGTGTCAAAGCAAGATCTTCGCTTATCTGATAATATGACTCATTATAATTCAGCGATATGTATGTTGAGGGGGTAACACTCAAATCTTAGTCGCAGTTATAAATATGTATTTTAAAGCATAATCATTCGAAAATTCAATTATTTTTCATGAAACGATCTACCCTATTTTACAGACTTGTATGATAAATTTGGTGAAAAATGTACTTTTTTTTTCTAAAATCTATATTTTGAACGTTATACTAAAAATGTATTCGTGTAAAACCTATTTTTTACATTGCATGAATTCGTATTCATTTGAGATTAGTACTCTATTTCTTAAAATATCTGTGGAATCATAATATTTTTACAGGGTATATTGTGAAGGGAGGCCTTTTCATTCAAACAGCGGACCTTGCATTTTTATGAAAGGTCAATATCCCTTGTATTTCTGTCGCCATAATATAACATGAATCTATTGAATTTATTTTGTGAAGGTAGCCTAATATCTATAACTATGTGTTTTGAACATATCGACGCGCAAGCTGTCCTTTTAGCCTAACTTGAATTGAAAAAAAAATGCGAATGTGTAAATTATCTGATTTTAGGAAGGGTTCTTATGCATAATTGGATTTTTGTGAAGGGCCCTTTTTATTCCAAAAGGGAACCCCTACAGTTTTTGTGAAGGGCTTTTGTTTTATTCGAATAGGGCATGTATCTCATTTATTTTATGAAGGGGCCCTATAGTCTAATGCGAGTTCACACTTCGAAGGGTCCCTGTATTTTGAATCTATCGATGCGTAAACTGTACTTTTACCCTAACTTGAATTGAAAAAAAAAACAGGGTAAAGTGTAAATTATCTGATTTTATGAAGGGTCCTTATGCATAAATGGATTATTGTGAAGGGTGCCTTTTTATTAAAAAGGGGATCTGTTCACTATTTTAATTAACTATGCACTATATGGTAAAATTATATTTTGTTCACACAACATTTCAATAATGTTGTAAAGTGATTCATAAACTAAACCGCTACACATGATTTTTCATTCTTGTTTATTTTATATATACGTTAAAATTCTTTTGGTACCAATCTGTATTTTTGTGGAAAGTGATTCATAAATTATGACGCTATGCATGATTTTTCATTCTTGTTTATTTATTAATTTATGTATACGTTAAAATTCTTCTTTTGATATCACTCTGTATTTTTGAAGTGCGTATTGTTAGTCCATCGAAGGACCCCTCTGAGTAAAAAAAAAAAAAAGGAGGGGGCGAGCTATTAGAATTGAGTGCAGTATAATTCATACGGGACCCTGTATTTTTTACTATAACCCTCCCGTGGTGATTCCTGGGACCAGGAAGTTTTGACTCTAGGTCACTTCTAGCTAAAAGCTCACACCTTAAGGCAAAATTCATTTCAGTTGAGAGTTTATATCTTAGATTACTTTCAGTTGAAAATCCTAGTTTTGGCAATTTTTTAAACTAAAAATTCTATTTTAACTCTAAATTCTATTTTTGGTTTAAAAGAAAAAAAAAATATTAATACCTTTTTTAATGCATGAATCATTATTTCTAACATATATATTGAATAGCATACTCTAGTTGAAAAAAAAAATTTCTAAGTTCCCTAATTAAAATTAATGAATGACCCTTTTTAATTAAACCATTATTGACTTTTAAAATTCTCCACTAACGTGTATATCGAATACCCTACTCTCGTTGAAAAAAAAAAAATCTCGCGAAAATTCTTAAGTTCTGCAATTAAAATTAATTAATTACTATGTTTAATTAATATTTTTAATTAATTAATCATTCACTTCTACTGCATATACTCATAATCAAACTGCATACTCTCGTTGAAAAAAAAAATTGCTACGAAAAATTTCTAAGTTCCCCAATTAAAATTAATTAAAATTAAAATTAATTAATTAAATTTCTAATTCGCTAAAATAAATCCCTTGAAACACACCTCATACTCTAGTAGGAAATTCTCCGCAAAAAAAAAAAAATTGCTTCAAAAAATTTCTAAGTTCCCTAATTAAAATTAATTAACACTAATCCTTAATTAATCCCCTTATCTTAGGTGGTGTAGGTGGGCACTTCGGGAGGAGGAGGAGGGCACTTCGTGAGGAGGAGGAGGAGGAGGAAGGCACTTCGGGAGGAGGAGAGCACTTTGTGAGGAGGAGGAGGAGGAGGGCACTTCAGGAGGAGGAGCCCTCCTCCCTCCTCCTCCACACTCCACCTCCTGGGGCCGGAACGTTGTTTCTTCTCTACTAGTGGGCTATGTCAGAAGCCTGTTCTAAAACCTTTCATATGGTATCTCATTCGTTGTTCTGCGTTTCATATTTTCTGAGTAAAAGGGATGTTGATAGGAGAAATAATATATAAGGATCGAAATTTTAGAGCGTTTTTTGCTCCTGCATTCCCTTGGGAGTAGTGGCACCGACATAAAATATAGCTTATGTTACAGCAGGGACTGTCACCATCAATTTGCTACCATAACGTTTAAAAAGGGTTCGGTAGTTCCAGAGATTGCATAGAAATTGTAATTTAGAATGTTTTAGAACACTTTTCGCTCATCTCACCCTTTTAAATTTCGATTTTTTTTTTTTAGAATTTGTTCTTAGAGAGCACTTACATCTTATAAGTAACTACCATACCAGATTTCATGTTTCTAGTTCCTTCAGTATAAAAAAAATCGAAAATTTAGAACGTTTTTCGCTTCTGCACCCCCCTGGGGGTAGTGGCACCGATATAAAATATTGCCTATGTTGGAGCAGGGATTGTCACCATCAATTTGCCACCATCACTTTTGAAATCGCTTCAGTAGTTCCATATATTACCCCCTACAAACAAACAAACAAACAAACAAAAAAAACAATATTTACTTCTTTATTATATTAGTATAGATAGATGGAATAAATACTAACCATAGTATTTTAGTCAGAAAGGTAAATATAACTTATAGTGTAATTGAAAAATTTTATGTAATTAATTTTTTCACAAAATGTAAAAATACAAATAATAAATTAATAATAATAATAATAATAATAATAATAATAATAATAATAATAATAATAATAATAATAATATTTTACAATACCTAAGGTAATTTAAAGTTTAGTTTGTTTGATAAGATAAATATATAATGCCCAACAAAGTAAAGATCATTAAAAAGTAATATCCCTAAAAATAATATTATTAACTGCAGAAATATTACTATATACTGTTAGGTACTATATACTACTAAAGCTGTCTCCTGTTCATTATTATCAAAAGCAAGTAAACATATTTGAAGAAAATGGCGCAAATAAATACACAGATTTATGAAATATGAAAATAAATCATTAATCTTTTAACAATAAGTATATTGCTAAAGAATCAGAACAACATTTTGTTAGTTTTATAAATTAATTGTAAATGAATAAAAATTTCGTTAAAAAGATTAAATCAGTTGTAATTTTCAATAATACGCTTAATTACGACTTTTTCAAATGAATAAAGATGTATATTTAAAGATCAGTAAACAATCTTTGAAAACTAACGTCTAACAATTTTACAAAAGTAAAAATAAAAATAGTTGAAAATACAAATTATTTTCACAAAAATTTACTTTCGAAACAGAATTTTGTGAATTATATCTGGGCAAGATATGTTATTGATAAATTTAAAAACTGACTTAATTAATCTTTTTAGTAATTATTTATATCATTAATGTTTTATTCTTTTTCTCTTTAAACATTAATTAATGTGAGTTATTAAAATTTAAAGAGACTCACATTTGAATAATATGATTTATCTAGTGTAATGGAAAATCTCTAGCAAAATATAGAAAATTTTATTCACTAATGTGCATTTGGTAAAATTTGAATTTATCAGATTTAAAAAATCATTAAAAAAACTTTTATGTATTTAAAAAATAGTAATAAAAAAGTTGTTAAAAAAAAAATATGAAGAAAATGAAAAATACATGTTTAACTTAATTTTCATTAAAATAAGAGTACATTGTGAGAAAAATCATGAGATAAATAAAAATTAATTATTTTTTAATACACAAGGTAAACGCGAATGTTCATCAGGTGAAAAGACATCGGACAGTAATGTCACAAATTAGTCCGGAAGCATTATGTCAAGTAGGTGTTAGCTAAACTCGGCTCCTCAACCCGATTTCACTCGAATGAATGTTTCACCTCGGAGCCCGTAGGCTCAGACTTATTCACAGACCTGTAAAAAGTGTGTATGGTACTCCAATTGAAGATTTCACTTCAAAAAGCTTGATTTTTGGAATCCACATTAACTGAAACAAAAACATTTAACGCACAAATCAATCTTTTGGATATGTTCTTAAAATGCAACCAGTCTGAACCACTTTTGAAAAAAAGTAATAAAAAATGGATTGTATACAGTAACGTTCAACGCAAAAAAATACTAATTCACGTCCGATGAACCAACTCAAACACTGTCCACCGTGATGTTTTTAATATGTTTTTAATATGAGGGGTTACAAGAGAATTGTGTTTTGTAAAGCTGTTACTACCAAGCAAACTGACAAATCTTAATGGATATACAGTTTGGAATTAACCCTAATTGACTTTTTTGCAGCAAAAATATGTTAGATTTGACAGATATTAAAGCTATTATTGTATTTCATCCTGAAGAGACAAGGCCTCATACTACTTTTTTGGACACTCTGTAAAAATACAGGGATTTTTGATTGAGATGTCCTCTCACAACAACCCTATATCCATGAAACAGTATCAACGTATTACTACTTATTTCAGTTTATGCAAAACTCTTTTGAGCGAAAAATCTTTTGAGCAGACAGCATTATAAAACTGAACCTGGAAGAATTTTTTTGCTGAAAAAAAAATACGTTTTATGAAACAAAAATCATGAAATTACTTGAAAAATAACAATTTATTGTCAAACAAAATGGCTAATCAATTGCATATTATATGTATAAATGTTTATAATTTCATCGTAAAAAAAGATAATAAAACTGAAAAAGTTTTGGGACATTCCAAGAATTTCGAAAAGGATGAATGTTATTAAGAAGAAAAATTTTACCTGTATTAAGTTATATCCTAAGTGTAACACCAGTAATTGAGGTAAATAGCTAATGCTTCCGTTAAGCGATGTAATTGAATTGGAAGTCAAATCCAAAAACTCCAGGCTCGTTCTGATGTGTTTGAAAGTGCCTGTATCTATCCTTTGTATTTGGTTTTCTTGTAGATCTAGATGTTCTGTGTCGTAAACAAACTTGAAATCTTCGTCAGTAAGATATTGGATTTGGTTTTTCGAAAGGAGAAGGTGATAGACTTTTTTGAATTTCAGAATCTTTCTTAAACTTCTTAATTTGTTTCCAGCCAAAGAGAAGGATTGCAGTTCTAAGACACTGTGACCTAGAATGCAAAAATAACTTACTTTAAGATTTGAAATACAATTTGAATTTCTATCCTTATATATTTAACATGCAATCGGGTGTATTTAAAACTTTCAACATTGAAATTGCCTAACAAGGAATGTCTCCATTATCGCATAGTCGAAAAAAATTGAAAAATATGCTGAAGATACTCCTCATGTAGATATACAGAATTATAAAATAATTTGGGATTCTTTAAAATAATTTGTGAGTAATTTGGAAAAATTTTCGGAATCGCATTAAAACCTTAGTTAAAAAAGTTTGAATTTTTTATTAATTGGTGAAACATCGTTCCGTTGCACTGTTAAATTTAAAGATTCAATATTTCACCAAAATATGCGTTAAAACAAAAATAAGGTAACCAAAGAATTCGTTCACATAAAAATCCATTGCTGTATACAGGGTAAAGTCAAACCAAAGAAATCAATAATTTAGGTGAAACCTTACATCTATCCTAGTGGCAACACAGAAAAATGGCGGCTGTTCTTCTATTTCTTTCACGTCGGCGAGCAGCGAGTTTAGCGAATGAATGTTTTCTTCAAACAATCTTTTAAAAAAAAGCAAGGTACTCTGTAATGTGTACACTTTTCTACAGAAAGTTTTTTCTGTTTATGCACCAAATTTATGTGTGTAAGTAGAAATTGTTACTGGTGATAAATATAGATGGGAATGCGCGAAACCTACCCAAAAAGTTTTGCACCTCAAAGCCCGAATTTGGAATTTTTGATTATATATTTTTTTATTTAATTTTTTATGCGATTTTTAGCTTTTTTCAGCTTTTTTTCACGTTTCGCTACAATTTTTTCCAATCTTTTTTCCCAATATAGTAAATTTTATCCCCTTTTCAATAAAGTTTATTCAGAATTTGTATAGCGATATTTAAATTTTTGGCGATTTTTTGCCTTCGACACTAAAATATTTTCCCAGAATACTTGATTGGTTCGTTGGTTGCCATCCACTTCAACCTCAGTTATGCTCAAAATCGTCTTTTTTCTTTCTTTTTTTATCTTGGAGAGAGTTTTTAATTCTTTACAGATAAAAAATCATGATTTTTAAAGGGAAAGGAGGGTTATTAATTATCCCGATTTGGATTTTTATTTTATTTAATTTTTTATGAGTTTTTTTTTATTTTTCATGTTTTGCAGCGTTTTTTTTTTTCAAATGTAATCAGAAATCGCTCATTGGAAGTCAAGCATCGTTTGAAGGCAGTTGTGATGGGTAGCTGAGAAGATTGTAGGCACAGCTGGAAGTCAACCGGGCAATTGTGATTGGTGAATGAAAAGGTCACCAGCTGATTGCAATTTGAACAGCGATTAGTGTGAGTTTTTTGCGATTTATTTTATGCGATTTTTAGAGGTCTTTTTTTTTGTACGTGACGTCATTTATGCATTCGATTTCAGTAATTGGCAACGATAACTTACAGTACTTATATGTGAAAATAAAAAAAAGCGTCATTTTGTTTGTGTTTCAAAAGTTAACGATAATTCCTAATGCTAAAGGTCGTTGGTTTAAATTTGAGGGGGGGAGGGCGGAGAGTGTCCGGTTGTAATTTAAATATTGCGTTAATGTTCTCATCGAAACTCCCTCCTTTGCCTACCAAAATTAGAACTTTTTTATTATTAGTCCGATTCAAACGAAACCTTTTCTAATATTCTTCTCTTGTCCTCCAAGTATTAGATAAACTTTCGTATAAGTTTTTCCGCCCTTGGTTACCACTATTTCTGAACATTAATCACCAGGAGGGGGGAGGGGTATTTTCTCGGGTTCTATGGGCCCAATTTCAAAGAGAACGAGCACATTCAACATAACACGAACTAATTTAGATACAGGTAACTAATTAAGATACAGATTTGAGGCCCCCCTGGCGGTAGAAATTGCAACTAAAAGGTTTTTCAGTACGTGCGCAGCACTTCTGCTATATGGTGCCGTAGGCAGCGGAGACACTTGTCGGAGTTTCATTCGGAAAGAGGATTTTTGGTACAGAGTGTGCCCCTGTCGGAGGAGAGTGGAACTAAAAGATTTTGCATTTAACATTGGTCCGATTCAAACGAAATCTTTTCTAACATTCTTCTCCGGTCCCCTAGGTATTAAATAAATTGCGGTATCATCTTTTCAGCCCTTGGTTACCACCATTTATGAACATTAATCACTAATGTGGGGGGATTTATTTTATTGCTTTTATTGGCCCGATTTCAAAGAGAATTAGTTCATTCAACTTAACGCAAACTAATTAAAATATAGATAACTAATTAAGATACAAATTTGGCGGCCCTGGTGGAAGAAAGCAGAGCTAAAAGATTTTTCAGCGCGTGAACAGCACGCCTGTTATATGGTATCAGTACAAAAACCCTTAACGGGTTAAAAGTTCTGACGCAGCACTTTCTTTTGGCTCTAAGAATTTTAAATATGGTTCTTAAAAGCAATGATATCAAATTTGAGTGACGCTATGTTAATTTTGTTAAAAAATCATCCTTTTTTTTAGTTTTATTTATATTCACAGGTGCAATTATTATCTTAATATGAAAAAATATGTAAAATTTATTCGCTGATGCTTTTTTATTCGCATCTCTCATGAATTCAAAATATGGGTTTTAAAAGAAATGATATCAAAATTTGAGTGACACCTTGACGTGAATTTAATAGGACTATTTTAAAATTTAATTTAAATTATTTTTGGTTTGTCTTCTAAAATATATTTACGCATACAAAAAATACTTTTAATTTTTCAATACACTGTTAAATATATTACTTTCACTGAGCCTATATTATGTATTGAAATGTATTTATTTCAATAAATTGATTTTTCTTTTGTGCCACGCTATCCCAAATCATAAGTAAAATTTATGTAAATGATTGTTTTGCATCATAGTATCCAAACGAAGGGAGATGTATGCAAGTGGATAATATGACGCAGTCACTGTTGAGGCTGTCGATTTTGAGTCGAATGAGCCATACCTCGTTGTGATCAGGCCCATAGAACCCGAGATATAAAAGCGCACCCTGGTAATGAAACTGGAAACTAAAATCGATATATACTGTCAATGTCAAGTTGAATGAATCCAACCATGTTGTGATGGGACCCATAGAACTTGAGTTAGTTGCAAAATCCATTAGTTCCACCTTCTACAACCAGGGGGAAAACTCTGTTCTATACGAACATAACTGAAACTGTAAAGCTATCGAAATCCAGTGGAATGAGCCAAACGTCGTCGTAATCGGGCCCAAAGAACTCCAGATAGAAAAGCGCCCCTTGGTGGTGAAACTTGGAACTACAATCGATAAGTCCTGTCGATGTCGAGTCGAATGAATCAAACCGCATCGTGATGGGACCCATACAACCCAAGTTAGCTGCAAAATCCGTTAGTTCCGTCAACCACTGCCAGGGGGCGCAATCTGTTCTATACGAATATAACTGAAATCTTTGAGGCTGTCGATTTCGAGTTGAATGAGCCGTACTTCGTCGTGATCGGGCATATATAACCATAGATAAGAAAGTGCCCCTGGTGGTGAAACTCTGAACTAAAATCAGTAAGTTCTATCGATGTCGAGTCGAATGAGCCAAACTGCGTCGCAATTAGGAATGCACAACCTATGGCCCGTGATGGGTAACTGGTGACGCGTGGAGACCATACATGTCAGCATATCCAGAAATTTCGAATTTTCTTAATAATTCGCGATTCCATAGATCGTAGGAAAACATCATGAATTTTGTCGATCGGACACATTAAATAATGAGTTGCGTCGATTTGATGCGAATTTTGTCGAATGGGCATGGAAAAATCACAAATTTCACCATTTTGTCGCAAGAAAAAAAACGAAAATTTCAATAATCGGTCGACAGAAACCAGAGATGCCAAAAATCGGAAATTCCGGAGTTGTGAATTTCATCAATCACTCAAGAAAAAAAATATAATTTTGTAAACAACTGGAAAAAAAACCCGCGAATTTCGTTGATAAGGCACGTAAAATCGTGACTTTCATAGATCGAGCACGGACAAACAGCGAATTTCATCGAATGAGCCTGAATAGATCGCGAATTTCAACGAACAGTCACGGAAAATATTTGCAAATTTTTCATAGATCGTAGGAAAACATCATGAATTTTGTCTATCGGGTCTGTAAAATTATGAATTTTGTCGATAGGCATGGAAAATCGCGAATTTCGACAATTGGGAGTGGAAAAATCAAGAATTCTGTCAAATGTTTGTGGAAAATTTGTAAATTTCGACGAACGGTCACAGAAAAAAAAATCACGAATTTCACCATTGTCAAGAGAAGAAAAATTGTGAATTTTATTAATCGGCCACCGAAACCATAGATGCTAAAATTGGAAATTCAAAAGTTCCGAATTTCGTCAGTTTGCTGCAAAAAAAAAAAAAAAAAAATTCGTCAACTACTCACGAAAAAAATTACGAATTTTATCAATCACTCTTTTAAAAAAATCACGAATGTCGTCAATTTGCTCCGAAAAAATTCCCGAATTTCATCAACCACTTACAGAAAAATTTGCAAATTTCGTCAATCTTTCAAGTTAAAAAATTGCAAATTTTGTCCATCAGCTGCAGAAATGCAGAATTCATGAATGTATATCAGTTGAAAATCATGAATTTCGTCAATCAGGCACAGAAAAAACATTAATTTTGTGGATCAGAGGAAGGGAGATCATAAATTTTGTCGAACATGCATGTAAAAATCATGAATTTCGTTTATCGGGCACATAAAAATCACAAATTTTGTCAAATGGCCGCTTAAAGATCAAGAAATTCGTCAATCAGACATGTAAAAACCATTAATTTCATCCATCGGGCGCGTAAAAATCATAAATTTAGACGATCAGGCGTCTAAAATTCAATAATTTTGTAGAACGAGGGCGTAAAAATCATGAATTCGTCAAGTGGGAGCATAAAAATTACGAATTTCATCAAACGGGTGCATGAAAATCATTAATAAGCACATTAGTAACCAACTGGTTGTCCAATTCTTTGTCCCTCAAATTTGGCCAATTGTGATTGGTTGGCTCATAATACGGGCTACTGATTGACGATTATGATTGGTTAGATAAAAATTGGTGTCCTGGTGATCACGTCGTCGAAACTGATCTATAGGACGATATTTCATCTCACCATGAACACCTGCAAATCCAAAGAGGTGCAAGAACTAAATTTATAAAGATTTTTACCATTTAGTAGATTTTAATGCGTGTCCCGTTTGTGGCACAGCACACATCCAGGCGGTATTCAACCTCATCGTCCAAACATCTTCGACTGCGTCGTCTCAACGATTTTTTCGGACATCGTTCACATGACGTACGTATTCTATCGATGTTCTCCTCTGACGCTCGTGGCCTACCAGGCGACGTTTGTTTTACCCCACTTCCCGTTTCTTTAAACGCATGTAGCCACTGACAAATGGTTTTGTCCGCAGGGACATTACCACCATACGCGTACAGAAAGTTCCGCTGTACAATGGTAACAGATCCAGTTTCTATAAGCCAGATAACACACTGAGCCTTTTGTTATGGCGTCGCCATCACACTGCATTAACCGAATGGAATGGCGGAATGAGCGTCTGCTACGTTATTTCAATGTCAATGACGCGCAGTGCTACCTAGTGTTGAAAAAAACAAACTGAAACTGGTGTGGATAAAATGTGATGAGCTACTGATTTTTTCTAAACTAGGACTTCCCTCAAAGGGATTAGTCTGAGTGACATTGCTGAGAACATAGGGTTAACAATTACAATATAAAGAAAAAGAGCAAATTAAATGATAGAATTACAAAATATCATATATAAATTCATACACACAGTTAAAAAAATAGAAAAGAAGTACCGTTCATCAGATGTGCTGTCATAATTTTTTTAACATGTGGCTAAGAATCTCATTTTCTTAAGCGCGTATTGCGCAAAACTTGAAAAAAAAACGCCGGATCTTTTAAAACGCCAAGCTTTTTAAAGTTACGTAATTTGATTTGCAGTCAATAGATTATTCTATCAAGCGTGGCTTAACTCAAATTTAATTTCATTGTTTCACCCTTTTTTGTGTGTGAATTTAAAATTTTTCTTCCTTGATTATATATCTATTATTTATATAACTGTTTATAGAAACTCTTACACTTTAAACCACATTGATAGCATGCTTTTCTACAAACCAGATTGCAAAACTATAGTCTAAATTACTATTAAAGTATACAAAAAATCATTCGATGACTTCTGTAAAATAACTTTTACATTAAATCTCCATATCGGCAAAATTGAAAAATTATATATATTACAAAGTTAAGCTTAACAGATACTTCTTGATTATTCTCTAGGTGGCTCTGCCCCCTGCGCCTTTACTGCGCCAATCTGCAGACTTTTCTTTTGCCTGTCTGTCTGTCTCTCCACAATTTGTCTGTTTCCCTATCCGTTCTTCTGCCCGTCTCTCTAACCGATTGTCTATCTCTCTACAAGTCTCGCTACCCGCCAATCTATTTCTCTAACCGTCTGTCTATCCGTCTAACTACTTGTATGTCTAGCCGTGTCTCTATCCACTTCGCTACCCATTTGTCTATCTGTCTCACAACTTGTCTATCTGTCTCGCTACCCGTCTGGCTATACGCCTCTCTACCCATCTTCTTACCCATCTCCGTACCCATCTACTGTCTCCCTACTCGTCTGTATAAACGTCTCACTATCCGTCTGTTTTTGTACCCGACTCTTTACCCGTCTCGTTACCAATCTCATTACCCGTCAGTCAACTCGTCTCTGTACTCATCTCACTACTCGTCTCTTTATCTACCACGCTACGCGTCTCTCAACCTTTCTCGCTACCTTCCTGTCTGCCGGTGTCGCTACCCGTTTCGTGACCCATCTCGCTACCCCTCTGTCAACCCTCTTTTTACCTTTCTCTCTAGCCGTCTGTCTATTCGTTTCGCTACCCGTCAGCCTACCTATGTCGCTACTCGTCTCTCTACCCATCTCACTACCCGTCTGTCTACCCGTTTGTTTACTCGTCTTTCTACCTCTCGCCACCTCTTTCCAATATTTAAACAATTCATTTAATATACAGAAGCCGTTTATCAGTTATTAAATGCAAACAGAAGTAATTTATCTATTAAGTGTAATCAGATGCAATTTTTTTAAAATACATACATAAACCTGAATTCATCAGTTTTGTGTTCATAGTTGTTTATATCATTTGACAGTAAATCTCAACTTCTTAAACCTGAATTGTCTCAAGCTTTTTAAGAAAACCACAAGGTCTGTATAACTGCAAAGTACCCTGAGGGCTATATTAGCTACATGTTATTAAGTTAAGTGAAAGTTTCGTTATCGCGTTCGCAGCCAATTGCTTATGTCAGAAAGCGTGGCTTAACCCTTTCCGGCACAGACAAATTCTGTTCGTAAAATACGAAATTACTGACTGACACCGGAATTTACAAACGACTTTTTTAGAAAATAAGAACTCCTTATTTTAAGCTTTCATCCTAGAAGCAAAATTTTATTAAAATTTTTTTGGTTCCGAATGCAAGTTTAGAATTAAAATTAGGTGTGCCCGGAGTGGGACCACTGTGCCGGAAAGGGTTAACACCGTTTTAAATTCATTACTGTACTGTAACTTTCTTTTTTTTTCTTTTTTTTGGAGGGGGGGGGAGGGGGGGGGAGGGTTTCAAATATATACATTTAAATTAAAACTTTTGCCTCCATGCCATTAGTGTTGTTTGTACTCTCTTAAAACGAAAGAGTGGATTTGGCTTCTCAGAAAAGAGCTGTAATTTATTGGATCGTGAATAAGTTGATTTTTAAACGTTTCACTCCTCTTGATTTGAATTTTTATTTTTCTAATGCACTCCAGAAGAGCGAATACTAAACAACTCATCTCGATAAAAAAAAGCAATCATAGTTTCAGAACTCCAACTTTTATAATACTATAAATTAAAAATTGACTTGTCTGACTTTAAAAATATTGTTTTAAAGTAAACAAATTATATTTCTTATTTTATTCTGAGTCTGAAGCAATTTTTCCTGGATGTTTTTATTGACCTTCCTTGCTTTTCGAAAGTGCATACATAAATTTCAGTCATTTTATGTTGCTGAGAGTTGGATTATTTGAAATGTATCTAAAACATATAAGAAAGGCTTTAGTATATCTATTTTATGTTGATGAAAATCTTTGAAAAGTAGCTGTATTAGTATACACGCTGTTTTTCTAATATTTTAAAATATACTTGATTTATGAAACTGTATAAATCCCATATTTTTTATCATATGTTGTTAAAAATAAGGTAAATATCTACATTCCCGTATATTCACGGTGTGAATATTCCTAAATAGTATTAGGATTAAAACATATTTAATGATAATATTGATATAAACTGAAAAATATCATGCAATGTATCGAATAATATTGCATAGAAAACATAATCATTATAACAAAATAAAAAAAAGATTAAAATATTTAAATCAGCAGAAATTCTTATATTTTCAAATATTCCTTTTAAAATTCTCTTTTTGGGTCGGGAGGTGGGGGGGTATATATTTCAAGCAGCTCAGAAACAACAACAACAACAAAAAAAAAAGATACTTTTCACTTAATTGTTGAATATATACATATATGTAAACATAAATATGTATACATTCAATATGAAAGTTACTTTTTTTTTTCTAAAATAATAATCTACCTGTTCATGAAATTTATTATTTTACAATGAAATATTACATTTTACCATGAATTTTAATTCCCCTTCCCCTCCTCAAGTATGAGTTAGTTATAAAGCACTCAAGTGCTACTGGATTTAACCTTCATTGATTTGATTTCACTCAATTATGAGTAAAATGGAGATCACTCAACCATGAGTTGCTTAAAACTCATTCACTCGAGTTGTTTCAACTCTTCATGAGAAGCTCATTTTCAAATCGTGAGATCAGTGGATTTCGGCTCAACAGCTCAACTTGAGTTATTTTGACTCTTTCGTTTTAAGAGAGTATTATTAACTAATACCTTGTAGACCGAGCTTCGTTTGAAACAAATCTAAAAGACTTCTACAGTTTTTTTTTATTAGAAACTTTCATAATTGGGCCCAAAGCCAATCGGAGCATTTAATATCATCATTGTAACTCTTATAGAGTTAAAACAATATTGTTGCTAGCTTTACTCTTGTTTGAGACCAGCCTTGCCTGTGTATCTGAATGGGGAAAAGTTTCGTATCCTATGTCGGTTGGCGAAAAAAATTTTAAATGGTGCCAAAATGTAGTTTTAGCATCTTAGAAAATTTTTCAAGAGAGCGGTAAAACATATTTTTCAAATATTTACAAACATACGTTTATTAAAGCATGTTTTTGTACCATGTTAAAAATTTAAGCACGATGCTAAAATAAAATGTTATCGCCATATTCGATATTTTAATAAGTAATGAAAATATATTGTTGTGAGCTCGGGTTTCGAAAGGACTGATGCCAATATATAAGAACAATCAAAAGGCTTTATTCACTATAAACAGTGCAATATGATCACAAATATCTTCTGAAAATTACAAGATATTCAGTAATCTGCAAATCCAATAAAAGCACAGCAAAATTTCACACAGAAACAATGCGTTCAATACGACGTATCAACGACAAAATCGATCCGAGAAACACAGTTCTCAATGCAAAGCCTCTCGTATGAATTCAATCGCAGTTGACAGACAACTCACTGAACTGAACTGGTGGAGGTCCCTTATATAGACTTCAGAGATCTTTCCAGATTATTCCAGGGCTTTCTAATGCTAGAAATTACCAGAAGGTCCTTCAACTCTCGATAGAGTACTCCAAACGTGAAAGGATCCCAATGTAAATGTATAATGGGGGGGTTGCACAAAAAGTCGCCAACTTGGCGAGATTTGGCGATATATCGCCAAATTTGGCGACAAAAATAAGTCGCCAAAACCATCGCCAACTTGGCGATTTTCCAATAGAACTTCATTATAAAACCGATGCTGTAAGGTTGTTTTTCTTGCAAAGCACCTGAGGCCTTTAGCATTCAGTTACATGATGCTCAATAGGAAATACATTAATAATACTGCAATTTTCACAATAATAAAATAAAATAAATTAAAAAGAATGAAATATTTACAAAATTCATAACAATATAAACAAACTTATTTAACAAACCTAAGAGGCATTTTTGTGATAAATAATTGTTATTGTCAGGGGGGTAAATTGTAAACCATTAATAAACGGCTGGTAAATAATAAATAGCATTTAAAATCTAAAAATGGAAAAGTGGTCCGTATAAAAATCCAAAACATAACATTATACGCTTGATATATGTAGATCTTTTTTTATTTTTTAATATTTCCGAAGGCACAGATAAAAAGGTAAAAATCTCTTTTCCAAATGCCAAATAGAAAATATACAAAATATAATGCCAAATATATAAAATAGAAAAATATCTGCAAAAAAATATATTTACATAATACTACATCTGCAAAAAAATAAGATTTAGAAAAAGTAAGCCAAACCCTGCAGATCCCAACAATCACATCGAAAAACATATCACCAAAAAAGAACTCGCCAAATCTTACGGCACAGGAGATGGATTTTTCCCTCTGAATGCAGAATATTAGTTTTTTTTCTTATACGATGGGTGATTATAATATAATTGTTTCATTTCACATACTACATGCCGTTTGATAGGTACTTTTATGTTACCCTGGCGCAGTTGATAAATCGCCAAATATTGTTCCTATAACATTTTCATATTGAATTCGTTTCATTTAAATATAAACCTTTCACTCATTTAATTTAAAATACATGCCTTTCATTAATCTCATTTAAAATGCTAAAAAGAGAAAAATAAAAGAAATAATGCCATAAATCGAAGCCTTTTATTTAAACATCAAAGATTTTTTTTTTTTTTTTATTTACACACGCGAAATGAAAAAAGCTGCTATTGCTGAGATTTGCGCCAAATCTCTAATACCAAGTCTACCAAGTTATTGCGAGGTTTTTCTTTCAAACAGAAAAAAATCCAGATTAATTTTCGATTTCTACTAAATTGAAATATATTTTATTGTGCTGAATATTAGTGCGTGCATATTTTTTTGCTCCATGTACTCCATGAACTTTTCAATTCCGATTGTCTACGAAAATCTCCCGCCGGTGAAAATGACGTACACACAAAATTATCGTGACGTATGTATTTTAATTGTGCTTTTTTATCTATTTTTTTAATATAATTTCCAAACGGTTTGACATTTATTCTTGGTAATAAATAGACGTCGTTGTCACCTTTATAGGTACCTGCTGTAAAAATTTGAACGAAATCCGTTAAATATTTTTTGAGTTGTGCTTGACGAAAGGTTTTAATATCCATCGTAGCTATATATGGGGCAAAGTAATACTGCGCTGTGTATGAGTCTTCGTTGCACTCAGACAATTAACTGACCTGACCTAACTCATATCGTTGATGTCGATATGATTCTTTAAAACACCGGAGTTCCTTTAGGGACACCCTGTATTAAAAATCCAAAAGTAAGCTACCACTGATTTTCTTTTCAAAAGTAAAAATGTAAAATTAAAACAGTTTGTTACCCTTTTTCTCCCCTTAACCTGCCTCCTACAAGAGTTTTTGGACACATGGTCATAAAAAGAAAAGCACTACTAAAATTTGGCTTCAACGTGGAGTTCAGGGAGGCATGAAGCATATGAATATCTTAATTACATACCATCATTTCTCTCTTTAAAACTTTCAGAATATGCGTCAGAATCTTCTTCAGTGAAATTGTAACTCAAATCCAATTCCTTTAAATATTTAAGGTTAACAAAGTATTCCAAGCAAGGATTTGTAACAGATGTGTCTGTAGCCTACTGGATACGTTTTGTAAAATAAAGAATGTAAACATAGAATATAAGATATTTTTTTTTCTTTTGTCAAAACATCCCATTCAAGAATTTTTAAAAATATATCAGTATCACAGTACAAGATAAACACAATACAGAAATGCAACAAACAAGAAATATTAAAAATCCAAAAGTAAGCTTCTACTGATTTTTTTTTCAAAAGTAAAAATGTAAAATTGAAACGTTTATTGCTACCTATTTTACCACCCTGAACCTGCCACTTAAGAAAGTTTTTGAGCACAAGAACGTAAAAAGAAAAACAGAACTAAAAGTTGACTTCAATGTGGGATTTATGGGGCATGAAACATATTAATATCATAATACATACCTTCCTTTCTCTCAAAATATATTTCAGAATATGCATCATTATCTTCTTCAATCAAATTGTAACTCATATCCAATTCGTCTAATTCTTTAAGCCGAAAAAAGTATTCCGAGCTGAAATTTTGAAGTTCGCAATGGCTTAGGTTGAGAATATCTACTTTGTTTATTTTCCCATTGAAACTGTCTACTGTGAGATATTTAATTGGATTTTCTGAGAGATGCAAAAAACGAACATTATCCATATTAAAATACAGTAGAGAATCGATGTCTGAGATGTTATTGGAAGACAACTGAATTACCTGAAATGAGAGAAATAGTTGAATTAAATTCTATTTTTATTTTATAAAATAATGATTATTATTTTTTAAGTTTAACTTATCAATTGATATTTTTCTGTTTGAAAATGTACAAGGAAGTAAGAATATAATTTGTTCCTCATAAAATAATTGAACTTTTTTAAATTGAATGCTGGTACTTGTAAGTTGAAACAATATTTTTACCCAATTATCGGAATTTCGGTGTCGTTAAAAATCCTGCAAACCGTGTGTTAGGATGGACCGCCCGTCAAACGTCCCCATGCCCTCTCCGACACTTGACAAGGGCAGGAAATTACAAAAAAAAAAAAAAAAAAAAAAAAAAAAACCTATCTTTTATTTATTTTTTGGTGTAGTTTCAACTTTATTATGAAATGTTAGCAGGAAACAAAAGTGCAAATGGGTTCATCTTTTGTAATCAATGCGATAATTAAGTATATTAAAATATATATATAGTAGCTGACCCCCCCCGGCGTTGACCAGTCCCGGGTTAATAATTTTAGATATACCTAAAATCAGCGTTGTTTTCGTCACAAATTCAGATATTTTATATTCCCACAGGTATTTCTAAAGCTCCGGGGGATACTGTGGAGTTCTGGGAGGATGAGGAAATTGACGTTCGAGAGCATTAATAAGATTAATATCCCGCCTCACCTCACACCGAATTAAAAAAATCCCTGACGGCTCGGCCTACAGGCACAGGTAGATTTCAAAGACTCAGACCGTGGGGCGCCTGTTTGTTGGGGATTGTGGAAGAAATTACCTCTTTGCCATGATGCGTCATTTGGAATCGCCCACTTCGAAACCTAACTTGTTTGCAGGTGGAGCCGGCAGTGATTTTTTTTTTGTTGTTATTGTTTTTGCTATAAAGGTCGGCCCTATAAAAAAACCTGTGAATATAAAAGTTTTAGATAATATTAAGCGGAATTATAATAAATTTAAGCAGATTTGATATCTTCTGAGTTGATGAAGTTATCAATTTTTTTCTTCTAACCCCCCCCCCTTAACCCCTCCCTTGGGGCCATTTTTAATTATATCAAAATTCTGTCATACATAAATTTTTGGCCCTTTTCCTAGAAATAATAATAACTTTAAACGGATTTGATAGTATTATAATTAAGAAATTATGGTTTTTTTCTGTTTTCACAAAAAGCCCGTCCATCCCCCTCCCCCCCCTTTGGTTCGTTTTTGACCATTAACGAACTTGACAGAGATTTTATGCCCCTTGATTTTATGTATAAGTTTGGAAGAGCTTTGTGCAGAATTATGTTAGTTATCGTGTCCATAAAAAAGTGACATAGATAGGTAGATAGATAGACAGATAGATAAAGCTTTGAACAGGGGGTGGTTTAGGGTTCTGAAGTCAGGATCGGTGTAGATCTGCAAAAATTTTTCAAAAATTCCATCTTAAGTGGGAATGTAATAGGTAGTATTTCTTACGAAATCTATCTAAAAGAAACTTCCCTATCGCGAGGTCAACTGCGTTGTCAAGAAATGGCTTTTGACGATAAAGGGGATTACTTAAGAAACCAAAGCTGGAACTTTTTCCAGTATTTCTTTGCTGCGGTTCGGAGAAAATGTCGATATCCTTATTTTCCTTCATTATAAATTTAAAAAGAAGAACTTTTCATAAATATATATTAAACCAGAAGGACCCGTGCGAAGCTTTCGCACTGCAATCTTTGAGATTATTTCCTGGTATGTTTTAGCGCTAATTTTTAATTAACTGATTTTATTTTAATTCAATCACCGCGTTTTAACGAAATGCAGTTGTACTTTCTCAGAAACTTGTTCAAAATTTTTTTCGAATACCTCATTCATCGTTGTATGTTTTGTATGTGCATAGAAAAAAGGATGTTGACAAATGAAATAATATATATATAATGATTGCTTGTGCGAATAAATTGCCAGAAAATATTTTGCCAAATTTTCTTCTCTCGCCAATGTTATTGCTCTAGGTTGCCAAGACCCCTATACTGAAAAGAAAAGAAAAAAAACGAATTATAAAAAAATTAAACACTGAATCAGATGTTTGGGGAATTTATATGCCAGCGTGGCACAGATATCATATACTCACCACATTGGCACGATTTTTTCCTCCGCCAATTTGGCGAAAATTTTGTTTTTGAATATTAGTTACGAATAGCATACAATAATAGCATGTGATATTTTATTTCAATACTAGCAAGCTACGCCCGCTACGCTGGTCAATTTCTTATAACGAACTTTTAATCCAACTAAATATTGACATTTCATAATTCACTTTTATATTTTAACAGAATAATAAGGCTACTATAATTTGTGACTCGTGCTATAGCCAATATACACGCCAGGACACGACGCCCTTATCATTATCTTTTTACGCATGAAGGTTTCGCTATGGTACTCCATTGTGATATTTGGTAATTTTTCAAATTCAATATTTGAAAAATGGTATAATCATTAGATTTGAAATTTATATCAAGAAAAATACAATTTTTTACCTTTCAAACGCAGTTTGCCTAACAATTTTCTGAGAAATACTTTTCGAGCTACTATTTTTTTCAGTAACTTAAAATGTTTCACTTTCCGAGATTAATTTGTGGAAGCAATTAGCGAAAAACCCAGTCGTCAGAAACGCATAGTTTTTTATTAAAGAGGCTGTTGGAGCAGGGATTGTCACCACCACTTTGCCACCATCACTTTTGAAATCGGTTCGGTAGTTCCAGAGATTCCATAGAAATTGTAATTTAGAATGTTTTTAGAACGCTTTTCGCTCATTTCACCCTTTTAAATTTCGAATTTTTTTTATTTTGTTTTTAGAGAGCATTTACATCTCATAAGTAACTACAATGCCAAATTTCATATTTTTAGCTCCTTCAGTATAAAAAAAAAATCGCAATTTTAGAACGTTTTTCGCTCTTGCACCCCCCCCCCCCCTCTGGGGTTAGTGACACCGAGATAAAATATAGCCTATGTTGTCACCATCAATTTGCCACCATCACTTTCGAATTCGGTTCGGTAGTTCTAGAGAGTCCATAGAAATTGTAATTTAGAATGTTTTTAGAACGCTTTTCGCTCATTTCACCCTTTTAAATTTCGAATTTTTTTTAAATTTTATTCTTAGAGAGCATTTACATCTTATAAGTAACTACAATGCTATATTTCAAATTCCTAGCTCATTCAGTATACAAAAATCGCAATTTTAGAACGTTTTTCGCTCTTGCACCCACCGGGAGTTAGTGACACCTACATAAAAAATAGCCTATGTTGAAGCAGGGGTTATCACCATCAATTTGCCAACATCACTTTTGAAATCGGTTCGGTAGTTCCAGAGATTCCATAGAAATTGTAATTTAGAATGTTTTTAGAATGCTTTTAGCTCATTTCACTCTTTTCAATTTCGAATTTTTTTTAAATTTTGTTCTTAGAGAGCATTTACATCTTATAAGTAACTACAACGCCAAATTTCAAATCGGTTCTGTAGTTCTAGAGATTTCATAGAAATTGTAATTTAGAATGTTTTTAGAATGCTTTTAGCTCATTTCACCCTTTTAAATTTCGATTTTTTTTTTATTTTATTCTTAGAGAGCATTTACATCTTATAAGTAACTACAATGCTATATTTCAAATTCCTAGCTCATTCAGTATACAAAAATCGCAATTTTAGAACGTTTTTCGCTTTTGCACCCACCGGGAGTTAGTGACACCTACATAAAATATAGCCTATGTTGAAGCAGGGGTTATCACCATCAATTTGCCAACATCACTTTTGAAATCGGTTCGGTAGTTCCAGAGATTCCATAGAAATTGTAATTTAGAATGTTTTTAGAACGCTTTTCGCTCATTTCACCCTTTTAAATTTCGAATTTTTTTTTTGTTCTTAGAGAGCATTTACATCTTATAAGTAACTACAACGCCAAATTTCAAATCGGTTCTGTAGTTCCAGAGATTTCATAGAAATTGTAATTTAGAATGTTTTTAGAATGCTTTTAGCTCATTTCACTCTTTTCAATTTCGAATTTTTTTTAAATTTTGTTCTTAGAGAGCATTTACATCTTATAAGTAACTACAACGCCAAATTTCAAATCGGTTCTGTAGTTCTAGAGATTTCATAGAAATTGTAATTTAGAATGTTTTTAGAATGCTTTTAGCTCATTTCACTCTTTTCAATTTCGAATTTTTTTTAAATTTTGTTCTTAGAGAGCATTTACATCTTATAAGTAACTACAACGCCAAATTTCAAATCGGTTCTGTAGTTCTAGAGATTTCATAGAAATTGTAATTTAGAATGTTTTTAGAATGCTTTTAGCTCATTTCACTCTTTTCAATTTCGAATTTTTTTTAAATTTTGTTCTTAGAGAGCATTTACATCTTATAAGTAACTACAACGCCAAATTTCAAATCGGTTCTGTAGTTCTAGAGATTTCATAGAAATTGTAATTTAGAATGTTTTTAGAACGCTTTTCGCTCATTTCACCCTTTTAAATTTCGAATTTTTTTTTTGTTCTTAGAGAGCATTTACATCTTATAAGTAACTACAACGCCAAATTTCAAATCGGTTCTGTAGTTCTAGAGATTTCATAGAAATTGTAATTTAGAATGTTTTTAGAATGCTTTTAGCTCATTTCACTCTTTTCAATTTCGAATTTTTTTAAAATTTTGTTCTTAGAGAGCATTTACATCTTATAAGTAACTACAACGCCAAATTTCAAATCGGTTCTGTAGTTCTAGAGATTTCATAGAAATTGTAATTTAGAATGTTTTTAGAATGCTTTTAGCTCATTTCACTCTTTTCAATTTCGAATTTTTTTTAAATTTTGTTCTTAGAGAGCATTTACATCTTATAAGTAACTACAACGCCAAATTTCAAATCGGTTCTGTAGTTCTAGAGATTTCATAGAAATTGTAATTTAGAATGTTTTTAGAATGCTTTTAGCTCATTTCACTCTTTTCAATTTCGAATTTTTTTTTAATTTTGTTCTTAGAGAGCATTTACATCTTATAAGTAACTACAACGCCAAATTTAAAATTTCTAGCTGCTTCAGTATAGAAAAGATCGTAATTTTAGAACGTTTTTCGCTCCTGCACCCCCGTGGGGTAGTGGCACCGACATAAAATATAGCCTATGTTGGAGCAGGGGTTGTCACCATCAATTTGCCACCATCACTTTAGAAATCGGTTCCGTAGTTCCAGAGATTACCCCCTACAAACAAACAAACAAACAAACAATCTTTACTCCTTTATAATATTAGTATAGATATGCTTGAAAATTATTTTAAAAACCATAAGCAAATCTGTCAATTGAGATAGAGTTTGCAAACAAATTTTTCCTATACGACGGTGAAAAAATTGAAACTGTGCGAAATTTGTATATTAAAAAAATGCAGTAAAAGTGAAATTTATGGATCAGGTGTTGCCACCATTGATATGACATCAGCGTTACTCACGGACGGGTTTTTCCTTTATAATATAGATTGCTTAAACAAATCTTTTATCAGGCTAAATAGATAAACTATCTTTGCCTCCCAGTACATGTCGAAAGAACTTTTTTTTTTAGGTGCGTTCGTAATTATATAAATACGTAGCGCCTATTATCGTCGTCTGGTCCGTCCGTCCGTCTGTCTGTCCGTCCGTCAGCATATGACAACGCAAAAACTACGCAATCGAATGGTTTGAAATTTAAGATATATATTATCTTTGCAGAATTTTGTCGAGACATTTCAAATTTTATGAAAATCGAATCAATACTTTAGAAGATATTAATAAAAATATTTATTAAGAAACTAGCTGTTACCCGTGACTTCGTGCACGTAACATTAAAAAAAGAATAAATGTATTAATTTAGCAAAGCATTTCATTCGATAATTAAAGACATATATAGTTAACCAAAACTTTACCACGTTTTATAGGAGACCATACGGTATTTCTTTGTTATAGGGGCCTTAACATAACCCAGTCTTAAAAAAATGAAATTTCATGTCAAATAATAAATAGGTTAGGATTAGGATTAAGATTATAAATTGGACGACAATGGTACAATTAATTCAGGTTTAAAGGATGAACCAGGATGTCTATTTACATCATGAAGTAATAAGAAAATTAGAAAATTATCGTCTGATATTTTTTAATATGTTTTACAGTCATAGTTGGCATCAAAGGTGAGCGAGGAAATGATCATCTAAAATACCATTAAGTGTTTACCACTCAAAAACAAATCTGGTTACAACAATGTATTTAATTTTGCGCCAAATTTCACTTGATAAAAAAAAGCAAATTGGCTATGGACCCGATTGCAGATCCCTAACCTTCCTATTCTCGGAAATTTTCTACCTATATGTGAAAACCTTTTCTACTAAACACAATGCTCTTTCACGTTTATAATATTACTAGCAAGCTTCGCCCGCTACGCTGGTCGGTTTCTGCAAATGAATTTTGAATCAAATGAAATATACCGGTGAATTGCATGCATCCAACTATGTACGCTTTCGGTCAGACAGCTACAGGAAAATATGAAATGAGATCGCATATCAAATTATTGCTTTGGACCAATAACTATTTGTCCGGCTTTAATTATGATCCTCATATTGATTATTTCAGAAATAAGGCTGTTGATCTCGGATCGCAGTTACCCTGTATCTCGTGCCGTGCCTTGAAATGGCAGGATGAGACTCCCTGGATATGTTGCAGCGGCGGTAGTAAAGAAGATATAGTAATGGACGTATTTTTAGAAATTATTCCTTGTAATGTCAGAAATATGGATTTGTTGGCGCTAAAGACATCACCAAATTACAGAAAATGTGCATTATCGAAACCATACAGACCGTCGAAACTTTATTTCAGCAAGCATATTTTATTCCAAAATCACAATTACATAAATATCCGTAAGAATAATAGGTACTTTTATTTTAGCTGGGCGCTAGTAAAAACCCGCCAAATCTTGTTTCAATTGGCATCATTTGAATTGC
Source organism: Maratus michaelseni (assembly GCA_963931845.1). Classification (NCBI taxonomy): domain Eukaryota; kingdom Metazoa; phylum Arthropoda; class Arachnida; order Araneae; family Salticidae; genus Maratus; species Maratus michaelseni. The sequence continues at coordinate 1,769,683 of OZ007597.1, read as the reverse complement.
AACATTTTGCGTGATATTTTAATTGTATTGATATTTTTCTGTTTATGTATTTGGTTATGATTATATTTTACTTATTTTAAGTAAGTTTTTTAAGATATTATATCGCAATGTTAAAATAATGGCTAGTTGTTACTAGCTAATGTTAAAAGATTAGCAAAAAAAAAGTATTGATGAGATTTAAAAAAAAATTGGCGATCACTGGCGCACAGCTAACATAAAAGTACCGAATAATATTCAATTTCAAATTCACGAAGCAAAAAATAAAAAAGGTTAAAAAAAAGAGCCCAAAAACTGGCATTATTGAAATTTCATATAATCAAAATATGAGGTGCATTTTTTTCTTATCCAGTATCTTATAAATAGTTAAGTATTGTTTGATCTTTAATAATGACGAATTTATTTTAGGAAATATAACTTGGCGATCAATGCAATAAATTTTAAAGTTTAGTCACCAAAGACGACGCCAAATTTGAAAATGTGCAGTATCTCACGAATTGTTTTGACAAATAAATTAAAAACGCGATTTTTAAAGAATTTTGTTAATGTTTGTTGCCATTTTCTCCCCCTTTAGGGAGGGAATTTTAGAAAACCTTTCTTATTACGCCTCTAAGAAGTATTTTTCCCGCAATTTTCGTGTTTGTAGGTTCAATGGCTTGGGCCGTGCGTTGATGATCTCCCCATTCAGGACTAATTTTTATATATAGAATTTTATTTATGTACAGATAAAATTAACCATTATTTTTACCTAGCATGCTTTGCCTATTACGCTGGTCGGTTTCTCCGAACGAACCTTGAATCAAACGAAATATATCGGTGAATTTGATCTTGTGTTTTAAAGCAACATGAACCTTTACCTTGCATATTCTGCCGCATTGCTGTAAAACGATACGAACGCCATTGCACTGTTATATTTTCGAATGTATTACACAAAATTTACGCTGTCAAAAACCAATTCGTTTATTTAATCATTTACAGTAAGATTTCCTAAAGAATGATAACAATAATGCACTACACTATAACTATCCCTGAAAAATTAACAATGCAAGTTGCATCGAAATCCATTTAGCAGAATCGTTTAAAAAGGGTAATGCTTCATAATCGGGTTCAATTGATTATAGAATTTCCCCCTAATTCTATAATTAAGCAACGTAGTATGATATGTTATGCACAAAAAACCTTGCTTCAAAATTTAGCTAATTAACAGTGCAAGTCCCATCAAAATCCATTCAACAGAATTCCAGTTATAAGTGGCCGGATCGAAATTCCCCTTTGCATTATATATACAGTAGACAGATAAATGTATCTTTTATAATCCTCTTCACTTGATGATAGAACTTTCAGGGATGTTGTAGAGAGTATATGCTGGTACATACGCAGTCTACCTTCTGGAATTTTCAAAAAGTAACTCTGCACACCCTCCATAGCTGTAACATATACTCTCTAGTATACACCCTCTGTCTATAGCGTATATACACAGTTTTTGTACGACTACACCACTGGCAACTTTCTCCCATAGCTCCATAACTAAACAATGTAGAAAATCAATCCCTGAAATACAGGGTTTGTATTTTAAGTAATGAGAATATTTTTGTCCTGACGCGGCTGTACGCCAGAGGGCGCTCCGACCGGTTGGAGTCGGTAGTGGGGCCTTCGACCTTGATAACGCTCCACTCGCCAGTCGCCTGCTGGCTGTGGTTGAGGCAGGATCAAGCGTGGCGTAGACGTCTTCAAAAAAGTGTGTGCAAGTTCAAAATGCAACAAAGCATTGAACAGCGTTACGCAATCAAATTTTGCGTTCGCCTTGGAAAATCGGGTGCATCAACGCTGGAAATGATTCAGCAAGCGTACGGCAGGGAAAGATTATCGCAAGCTCCAGTTTTTAGATGGCACAAAATGTTTAAAGAAGGCCGGGAGAGCGTGGGGGACGAGCCCCGTGCAGGTCGCCCGTCAACATCAAGAACCGCAGAAAACGAACAGCGTGTGCGACATTTGCTGAACACGGACCGGCGTTTAGGTGTTCGCATGATCGCAGAAAAGCTAGGAATGGATAAAATGGTTGTGCACAAAATCATCAGTGAGGATCTTGGGATGAGGAAGATTTGTGCCAAACTCGTGCCGAAAGTTTTAACAGAAAATGGCATCGTAACAATTCCACAGCCTCCCTACAGCACCGACCGTGTCCCAGCAGAGTTTTTCCTCTTCCCCAAAGTGAAAGCCGCCCTCAAAGGGCGCCACCACGGGACCCTGGATGCGTTCAAAAGGGCTTGCACGCATGCTCTGATGGATGTTTCGGTTGGTGACTTCCAGGGAGCGTACGAAGCGTGGAAATCTCGCCTGCAGAAGTGTGTTGATGCTCAAGGAGCATATTTTGAAGACTACTCAAGTTTTGTAAGCGATATCTCTAATAAATTTTTTTGTGGACTTATTCTCATTACTTAAAATACACACCCTGTATTATCTACCTAACTGTCAAAATCCGTTCAGTAGAACTTTAAAAAAGGTAATCTTTCATAATCACCTAAATTCACATAATTTCACCTAATTTTATCTAAAACTTCCTCCCGTAGCTAGCAATGTAGAACAACGTGCTTTATTTTAAAACCTTTCTAAAACAAATTACCTAACTAATAGTGAAATCCTATTAAAATCTATTCGGTAGAACCTGAGTTTTATCCGATTTGATTGAGATACGAATTTGCGTTTTATAAATATAGTAGATGATGATCCCATGATTTCTGTAATTGGATTCGTTGTCAAGCTTTTGCTTCAGAAAAACTAATGCAGGCGAAAACTTTTCTACAGAGAAGTACCAACCATCTCCACAAAATTGCCTGGCTAACAGTGTAAATACCACCAAAGTCCGTCCATCAGTTCTCAAATTATAAACGGTCGGAATGAAATATGAATTTGCATTGTATATATATATAGTAGATATATCTTTCATAATTGCACTCACCTTTCCCAATTACTTTCCCATTAGCTCTATCACTAAGCAACATAGAATGATATGTTATAGGGTCATTAACCATACCTAAAAAATCACTTCCATCAAAATTTGTTCAGTAGAATTTTTTTTAAAGGCAATCTTTAATAATCGGGTTCACTTAGATTTAGAGCTTTCCTCTGTAGCTCTATAGCACAGTAACGTAGAATAGCTATACTCTAAAACCTTTAAAAAAAACTTTAACTAACTAATAGTGTAAAACCTAACAAAATATCATGAATAATCGGATTAAAATATGAATATGAGGTTTATACTCATATAGTAGATGATGATATGATTTTCTGTATAGGATTCATCATGAAAGTTTCGCTTCAAACATAAACGATGCTTTCAACATTGTAGTTAAAACGCCAATTGGCGAGGTATCTGATTGTGGAAAATTAGCTCGAAATCGTATGAATAACTATCCAAAGAAAAGGGAAAACATGGCTGGAGACAGAAAATAAATAAAGAAGTAATATATAATACTAAACAGACATTCGAAACTTTATTTGGTACTACTCTATTATTCCGTCGACCACTTTTCATAACAAAAAACTATCGCCAAACTGTAACGCCAAATAAACAGGAGAACGTTGCCATTGGAATATCAAAATAAATAAATAAATAAAATATAAGAATTTAAGGACACAATTGCTATTTTAATTGATGAAATAACTAACAAATAAGTAAAACATAATGAAAAACACACGCAAATGTCTAATTAAAAACCACGTGATGACATAATAAACACGTATAATGCTTCAGACATCAAGTAAATGGGACTGCATTTTTGGCGTTTAATCTTACATTTTGGTGATAGTTTTTTTTATGAAAAGTAGTTGACGGGATAATAGAGTAGTAGCCTTTATTTTAGCAATCCCGCTTTATTTTAAATCGTGGGGTTTGTAGAATTAATAATAATACGCAATTACATAAATATCCGTAAGAATAATATTCCATTCCCGATTGAACAGTTAATGTTTCTATCTGTAAAAATAAACAAAATATTTAAATAACAAAAAGATTTAATTTGAATTTCTTCCATTGCTATAGTAAAGGATGTATTTTTAGAAATTCTCACTTGAATTGTTAGAATTGTTAGATTTTGACGTCAAAGAGTTCGCCAAATTAGAAAAATGTGCAATATCTCACGAACTATTTGACTTATGAGTATTTAGTTGATGCCATTCGATTCAGCATACAAAAATACATTAAAATATGTTATCATTTGTCACCTAACTATAATACCCGATTTTTAAGGAATTTTTTTTTAGTTTGTTTCCCTTTTTACCCCCATTAGGGGTGGAATTTTTGAAAATCCCGTCTTAGTGCGCCTCTACATACTAAGAAGTATTTTTCCTGCAAGTTTCGTCTTTGTAGGTTCAGTAGTTTTGGCTGTGCGTTGATCATCTAGCCAGAAAGGACTTTCTTTTATATATATAGATTGTTAGATTTTGACGTCAAAGACTTCGCCAAATTAGAAAAATGTGGAATATCTCACGAACTATTTGATTTATGAGTATTTAATTGATACCATTTGATTCAGCATACAAAAATACATTAAAATATGTTATCATTTGTCACCTAACTATAATACCCGATTTTTAAGGAATTTTTTAAAAGTTTGTTCCCCTTTTTAACCCCCTTAGGGGTGGAGTTTTTGAAAATCCCGTCTTAGTGCGCCTCTACGTACTAAGAAGTATTTTTCCTGCAAGTTTCGTCTTTGTAGGTTCAGTAGTTTTGGCTGTGCGTTGATCATCTAGTCAGAAAGGACTTTCTTTTATATATATAGATGAATTGGCACGATCGGCTTGTTCAAGTTAACATAATTTGGCTGGAAGAAAAGTTTCATTAGTTTTTTTATTTCTTCTTTGCTTTTTGCATTACGCGAATTAGGTTGGTAAAATTGATTTTCGTTTCGATAACATTGTTGATTTTTAAGTTTTTTAAAATATTGTAATTTTATTTAAACATTGCTTTAAAATCTATGACATTTTTCTCAATCTACAAGACTTCAGAAAAATCTATTATGAAACATAACTTTAAAAAAAAGCTATATTAAAAAGTGACAACAAAGTTTTTACTATTTTAAAGCTAAAAGAAATGTAAAATTAAATTCCTTTTTGAAACGACCATTTAATTTTTTTTTTTTTTGATTGTGGGAAAATGAGAGGAAAAATGCTATTAGTTCGAGGTAACCATATTAAATCTTTAGCTTTTATGAAAAAATGCAACTTTCTTTTTTTAAAAAATAAAGTTATTTTTATTAAGATTTTCTGATTTTCTAAACGGATAATTTTGCGGTGACATTTGCCGTCCAATATCTTTTCAGTTTTTTTTCTTTTTCTTTTTTTTTTTTACTTTTTAAAAATTAAATTAAAAATTTGGTACCATTATATTAGCAGTGTGCAAAGGATAAACCGAAAAGTATTATTCCTATCACCATCATTGGTATTGAATTCATATTAAAATATAAATCTTTAGCTTATTTCATTTAAAACACAGAACTTTAATTTACAATACGTACATTTAAAATAATTCATTTCATGTGAAATAGAAAAAGAACAAAAATAGAGAAATTAATCACAAATAATTTGATAACCCAAGATCATTTTATTTCAACATCAAATAAAATCTGTTTTGTTTCGATATATGACATCATATTCGTTTGCTTTCCATACTTACTCGTATTTATGCACATTGTATTATTATCAAATATTTGAAAACTCAAGTTTTATTTCTAATATGACGTCATTTCATATTCTGTTTCTTAAATAATTAATTTCATTTTCATTTTTCACGTGGAAATTTTTTATTTGAAAATAAATTGTTGAGTAAAAATTAATATTCCAGATTTTGATTCAATTTTAGGCATCGATAAAGTATTAGCAACGGTAAAGTAAATTTAGCAATTTTAAAATATTATATAAAAAAATGTCCATTTATTCTCCATGAAAATAACGAAATTTTGAATTATTAAGAAAAATATTTGAATAAAATAAACAAAAACCAGTCTATGTTCATTTCCGGGTTAAATGAACCGGAAATGAGCCTATGTTCATTTCCGGGCTTCAGCCTAACATTTGCACACACTCGTATTTACAATATTACTAGCTGTTACCCGTGACTTCGTTCACGCAACATTAAAAGAAGAATAAATACATTAATTAAGCAAAATATTTCACTCCCGATAGTTAAAAACCTTAATAATTAACTAACTATTTATCACATTTTATAGGAGACAATACGGTATTTTTTGTTTTAGGGACCTTGACATAACCCAGTCTTAAAAAAGTGAAATTTTATGTCAAATAATCGCGAAAATGAAATTGCAAAGAGGGCCAAATAAAATCGTGGAAATAGACGAATTGGGTTAAAACAAATGTCAATTTTACCTGATAAACAATTTTACTTTTAACGTCTTTGTGAAACGTTTTAACAGCCATCCTTCAAAAAAACATTAATTAAAATAGTATATGCTTTTTATTTATATTCAACTCTGCCTCCTTGGTTTAATGTATAACTGAGACAAATCTTGTTTTCTAAATGGCAAAATGTTGACAGGCAATTTTTGTTCTCCAGAATAAATTGATTCATGAAGTTTGAATATGTGAAAATATGTTTTTATTTTTTGGATAATTTACTGAAATCAAGATTTTGTTTTCACCATCTATTCAAAGTGAAAATAAATTCTGTTTTTTAGATTTAATGAGAAAATGGTGTAAAAAATATACTGATCTGTTTTATTTCTCATTTTTTATACACAAATATGGAATAATTTACTTTTCGTTTTTAGAGAAACTTCGTTAAAATTTACAAAAAAGAAATCTTGGCATCTAATTTAATTTTTTTAATTCTGAGAGTTTGTGTTACATCCTCGGATCAATGATAACTGGTATTAAGTAAATCGCGTTGCGTTCGATAGTCTAGGATAAGTTGCGAAATACAAACACACGGTCAGATTTTAATATAATAGATTCGTGTTCATTTTCCTTTTCTTAAAATTATGATGTGATTTTTAGCAAAACACTCTCATCTGTATATATCGGATACTCATGCTTAATAATCAGTATAGATAAAAAAAAAATAATTTTTCGTTATAAGTATGGCGTGAAACTCATCTACTTTCTATACTTACTGATCCTTGTATTATTAATGTAAGGAATTGATTCACACTGATTTTAAAAAATATTGGAAAATTCCCGTTTTATTTGAAATATGACGTCTCTTTTTTTCCAGAGATATCCCTTTTTAATGACATAATTTTTGTTAATTTTTTTTGCAGACAATTAATTTCAATACTGGCATACACTGTAAAAAATGACCGCTGTTTCTTATTTTATGAAAATATGCTATAACCACGAACGAAAATATAATATAATCTTCTGAGTTATCCGAAATTTCAAATAGCATGTTACATCGTCTTTTGAATCCCCAGAAACGAATACATCTTCAAAATTTAAAGAATAATTTATAAAAACAAATTATTTTTAGCTGCCCGAATTTTTCAGAAACATTTCCGAAGGGTTTTTATAGAGTATTAATTAGTGTCCTCAGGCTGGAATACCTGTTTTTCGAATGCTATCAATTCGCTAGTAAACATTTTCATGCTCAAAAAAAATGTTTAACAGACAAACATGCAAAATTAACAGCGTTAACAATAACATTAAAATTAAGATTATTTATTTACTCTTTCATGTATAAATTAACCTATGCGGCTGAAAACGTGTACTTGAGAATGAATAACATTCGAAAAACAGGTATTTCAGCCTGAGAACACTAATTAATACACTATAAAAACCCTTCGGAAACGTTTCTGAAAAATTCGGGCAGCTAAAAATAATTTGTTTTATAAATTATTCTTTAAATTTTGAAGATGTATTCGTTTCTGGGGATTCAAAAGACAATGTAACTTGCTATTTGAAATTTCGGATAACTCAGAAGATTATATTATATTTTCGTTCGTGGTTATAAAATCTATACTAATATTATAAAGGAGTAATTCTTGTTTGTTTGTTTGTAGGGGGTAATCTCTGGAACTACCGAACCGATTTCAAAAGTGATGGTGGCAAATTGATGGTGACAACCCCTGCTCCAACATAGGCTATATTTTATGTCGGTGCCACTAACCCCAGGGGGTGCAGGAGCAAAAAACGTTCTAAAATTGCGATTTTTCAGTTATCACACTGGCTGTCAAGCCCTGAGAGCTTGGCAGCCGGTTCTGTATGTATGTATGTACGTACGTAATGCGATAACTCTTCATAGAAATATCCGTTTTCCTTCAAATTTTGTTTATATGTTCACTGTGTTAAGGCGCTTCCCTGATTAGTTTTCGGGATTGATTGGTTAAGTATAAAAGGGGGGGGGAACAAGGGGCTAATTCCCCCCCCCCCCTTAATTCATATAAATGGGTTTTTCATGCAGAATTATTCCGTTTTCCTTCAAATTTTGTTTATAGGTTCACTGAGTTAAGGCGCTTCCCTGATTAGTTTTCGGGATTGATTGGTCAAGTATAAAGGGGGGGAACAAGGGTCTAATTCCCCCCCCCCTTAATTTATAAAAATGGGTTTTTCATGCAGAATTATTCCGTTTCCCTTCAAATTTTGTTTATAGGTTCACTGAGTTAAGGCGCTTCTCTGATTAGTTTTCGGGATTGATTAGTTAGGTATAAAGGGGGGGGATCGGGGGGGGGCTAATCCCCCCCTTAATTTATATGAATGGGTTTTTCATGCAGAATTATTCCGTTTTCCTTCAAATTTTGTTTATAGGTTCATTGGGTTAAGACGCTTCTCTGATTACTTTTCGGAATTGATTGGTTAAGTATAAAGGGGGGGAACAAGGGGCTAATTCCCCCCCCCCCTTAATTTATATAAATGGGTTTTTCATGCAGAATTATTCCGTTTTCCTGCAAATTTTGTTTATAGGTTCACTGTGTTAAGGCGCTTCCCTGATTAGTTTTCGGGATTGATTAGTTAATATAAAGGGGGGGGTATCGGGGGGCTAATTCCCCCCTTAATTTATATAAATGGGTTTTTCATGCAGAATTATTCTGTTTTCCTACAAATTTTGTTTATAGGTTCATTGGATTAAGACGCTTCCCTGATTACTTTTCGGGATTGATTGGTTAAGTATAAAGGGGGGAACGGGTGGCTAATCCCCCCCTTAATTTATATAAATGGGTTTTTCATGCAGAATTATTCCGTTTTCCTTCAAATTTTGTTTATAGGTTCATTGTGTTAAGGCGCTTGCATGATAATTTTCGGGATTGATTGGCTGAGTATAAAGGAGGGGGGAACGGGGGGATAATCCCCCTTAATTTATATAAATGGGTTTTTCATGCAGAATTATTCTATTTGCTTCAAAATTTGTTTATAGGTTCATTGGGTTAAGACGCTTCCCTGATTAGTTTTCGGGATGATTAGTTAGGTATAAAGGGGGGGAATCGGAGGGCTAACCCCCCCCCCTTAATTTATATAAATGGGTTTTTCATGCAGAATTATTCCGTTTTCCTTCAAATTTTGTTTATAGGTTCACTGTGTTAACGCGCTTGCATGATAATTTTCGGGATTGATTGGCTGAGTATAAAGGGGGGAACGAGGGGGGGGGGGCTAATCCCCCCCTTAATTTATATTAATGGGTTTTTCATGCAGAATTATTCCGTTTTCCTCCAAATTTTGTTTATAGGTTCACTGAGTTAAGGCGCTTCCCTGATTAGTTTTCGGGATTGATTAGTTAGGTAAAAAGGGGGGGGATCGGAGGGCTAACCCCCCCCCTTAATTTATATAAATGGGTTTTTCATGCAGAATTATTCCGTTTTCCTTCAAATTTTGTTTATAGGTTCACTGTGTTAAGGCGCTTTCCTGATAAGTGTTCGGGATTGATTGGTTAAGTATAAAAGTGGGGGAACAAGGGGCTAATTCCCCCCCTAATTCATATAAATGGGTTTTTCATGCAGAATTATTCCGTTTTCCTTCAAATTTTGTTTATTGGTTCACTGAGTTAAGGCGCTTCCCTGATTAGTTTTCGGGATTGATTGGTCAAGTATAAAGGGGGGGGAACAAGGGTCTAATTCCCTCCCCCTTAATTTATAAAAATGGGTTTTTCATGCAGAATTATTCCGTTTCCCTTCAAATTTTGTTTATAGGTTCACTGTGTTAAGGCGCTTCCCTGATTAGTTTTTGGGATTGATTAGTTAATATAAAGGGGGGGGGTATCGGGGGGCTAATCCACCCCTTAATTTATATAAATGGGTTATTCATGCAGAATTATTCCGTTTTCCTTCAAATTTTGTTTATAGGTTCATTGGGTTAAGACGCTTCCCTGATTACTTTTCGGGATTGATTGGTTAAGTATAAAGGGGGGAACGGGGGGATAATCCCCCCCTTAATTTATTTAAATGGGTTTTTCATGCAGAATTATTCCGTTTTCCTTCAAATTTTGTTTATAGGTTCACTGTGTTAAGGCGCATCCCTGATTAGTTTTCGGGATTGATTAGTTAAGTATAAAGGGGGGATCGGGAGCTAATTCCCCCCCCTTAATTTACATAAATGGGTTTTTCATGCAGAATTATTCCGTTTTCCTTCAAATTTTGTTTATAGGTTCACTGAGTTAAGGCGCTTCCCTGATTAGTTTTCGGGATTGATTAGTTAGGTATAAAGGGTGGGGGGGATCGGAGGGCTACCCCCCCCCCTTAATTTATATAAATGGGTTTTTCATGCAGAATTATTCCGTTTTTCCTTCAAATTTTGTTTATAGGTTCATTGGGTTAAGACGCTTCCCTGATTACTTTTCGGAATTGATTGGTTAAGTATAAAGGGGGGGAACAAGGGGCTAATTCCCCCCCCCTTAATTTATATAAATGGGTTTTTCATGCAGAATTATTCCGTTTTCCTTCAAATTTTGTTTATAGGTTCACTGTGTTAAGGCGCTTCCCTGATTAATTTTCGGGATTGATTAGTTAATACAAAGGGGGGTATCGGGGGGCTAATCCCCCCCCCTTAATTTATATAAATGGGTTTTTCATGCAGAATTATTCCGTTTTCCATCTAATTTTGTTTATAGGTTCATTGGGTTAAGACGCTTCCCTGATTACTTTTCGGGATTGATTGGTTAAGTATAAAGGAAGGAACGGGTGGCTAATCCCCCCCTTAATTTATATAAATGGGTTTTTCATGCAGAATTATTCCGTTTTCCTTAAAATTTTGTTTATAGGTTCATTGTGTTAAGGCGCTTGCATGATAATTTTCGGGATTGATTGGCTGAGTATAAAGGGGGGGGGAACGGGGGGATAATCCCCCCTTAATTTATATAAATGGGTTTTTCATGCAGAATTATTCTATTTGCTTCAAAATTTGTTTATAGGTTCATTGGGTTAAGACGCTTCCCTGATTAGTTTTCGGGATTGATTAGTTAGGTATAAAGGGGGGGAATCGGAGGGCTAACCCCCCCCCCTTAATTTATATAAATGGGTTTTTCATGAAGAATTATTCCATTTTCCTTCAAATTTTGTTTATAGGTTCATTGGGTTAAGACGCTTCCCTGATTACTTTTCGGGATTGATTGGTTAAGTATAAAGGGGGGAACGGGGGCTAATCCACCCCTTAATTTATATAAATGGGTTTTTCATGCAGAATTATTCCGTTTTCCTTCAAATTTTGTTTATAGGTTCACTGTGTTAAGGCGCTTGCATGATAATTTTCGGGATTGATTGGCTGAGTATAAAGGGGGAACGAGGGGGGGGCTAATCCCCCCCTTAATTTATATTAATGGGTTTTTCATGCAGAATTATTCCGTTTTCCTTCAAATTTTGTTTATAGGTTCATTGGGTTAAGACGCTTCCCTGATTACTTTTCGGGATTGATTGGTTAAGTATAAAGGGGGGAACGGGGGGATAATCCCCCCCTTAATTTATTTAAATGGGTTTTTCATGCAGAATTATTCCGTTTTCCTTCAAATTTTGTTTATAGGTTCACTGAGTTAAGGCGCTTCCCTGATTAGTTTTCGGGATTGATTAGTTAGGTATAAAGAGGGGGGGATCGGAGGGCTAACCCCCCCCCTTAATTTATATAAATGGGTTTTTCATGCAGAATTATTCCGTTTTCCTTCAAATTTTGTTTATAGGTTCACTGTGTTAAGGCGCTTTCCTGATTAGTTTTCGGGATTGATTGGTTAAGTATAAAAGGGGGGAACAAGGGGCTAATTCCCCCCCCCCCTAATTCATATAAATGGGTTTTTCATGCAGAATTATTCCGTTTTCCTTCAAATTTTGTTTATAGGTTCACTGTGTTAACGCGCTTGCATGATAATTTTCGGGATTGATTGGCTGAGTATAAAGGGGGGAACGAGGGGGGGGGGCTAATCCCCCCCTTAATTTATATTAATGGGTTTTTCATGCAGAATTATTCCGTTTTCCTCCAAATTTTGTTTATATGTTCACTGAGTTAAGGCGCTTCCCTGATTAGTTTTCGGGATTGATTAGTTAGGTAAAAAGGGGGGGGATCGGAGGGCTAACCCCCCCCCCCTTAATTTATATAAATGGGTTTTTCATGCAGAATTATTCCGTTTTCCTTCAAATTTTGTTTATAGGTTCACTGTGTTAAGGCGCTTTCCTGATAAGTGTTCGGGATTGATTGGTTAAGTATAAAAGTGGGGGAACAAGGGGCTAATTCCCCCCCTAATTCATATAAATGGGTTTTTCATGCAGAATTATTCCGTTTTCCTTCAAATTTTGTTTATTGGTTCACTGAGTTAAGGCGCTTCCCTGATTAGTTTTCGGGATTGATTGGTCAAGTATAAAGGGGGGGGAACAAGGGTCTAATTCCCTCCCCCTTAATTTATAAAAATGGGTTTTTCATGCAGAATTATTCCGTTTCCCTTCAAATTTTGTTTATAGGTTCACTGTGTTAAGGCGCTTCCCTGATTAGTTTTTGGGATTGATTAGTTAATATAAAGGGGGGGGTATCGGGGGGCTAATCCACCCCTTAATTTATATAAATGGGTTATTCATGCAGAATTATTCCGTTTTCCTTCAAATTTTGTTTATAGGTTCATTGGGTTAAGACGCTTCCCTGATTACTTTTCGGGATTGATTGGTTAAGTATAAAGGGGGGAACGGGGGGATAATCCCCCCCTTAATTTATTTAAATGGGTTTTTCATGCAGAATTATTCCGTTTTCCTTCAAATTTTGTTTATAGGTTCACTGTGTTAAGGCGCATCCCTGATTAGTTTTCGGGATTGATTAGTTAAGTATAAAGGGGGGATCGGGAGCTAATTCCCCCCCCTTAATTTACATAAATGGGTTTTTCATGCAGAATTATTCCGTTTTCCTTCAAATTTTGTTTATAGGTTCACTGAGTTAAGGCGCTTCCCTGATTAGTTTTCGGGATTGATTAGTTAGGTATAAAGGGTGGGGGGGATCGGAGGGCTACCCCCCCCCCTTAATTTATATAAATGGGTTTTTCATGCAGAATTATTCCGTTTTTCCTTCAAATTTTGTTTATAGGTTCATTGGGTTAAGACGCTTCCCTGATTACTTTTCGGAATTGATTGGTTAAGTATAAAGGGGGGGAACAAGGGGCTAATTCCCCCCCCTTAATTTATATAAATGGGTTTTTCATGCAGAATTATTCCGTTTTCCTTCAAATTTTGTTTATAGGTTCACTGTGTTAAGGCGCTTCCCTGATTAATTTTCGGGATTGATTAGTTAATACAAAGGGGGGTATCGGGGGGCTAATCCCCCCCCCTTAATTTATATAAATGGGTTTTTCATGCAGAATTATTCCGTTTTCCATCTAATTTTGTTTATAGGTTCATTGGGTTAAGACGCTTCCCTGATTACTTTTCGGGATTGATTGGTTAAGTATAAAGGAAGGAACGGGTGGCTAATCCCCCCCTTAATTTATATAAATGGGTTTTTCATGCAGAATTATTCCGTTTTCCTTAAAATTTTGTTTATAGGTTCATTGTGTTAAGGCGCTTGCATGATAATTTTCGGGATTGATTGGCTGAGTATAAAGGGGGGGGGAACGGGGGGATAATCCCCCCTTAATTTATATAAATGGGTTTTTCATGCAGAATTATTCTATTTGCTTCAAAATTTGTTTATAGGTTCATTGGGTTAAGACGCTTCCCTGATTAGTTTTCGGGATTGATTAGTTAGGTATAAAGGGGGGGAATCGGAGGGCTAACCCCCCCCCCTTAATTTATATAAATGGGTTTTTCATGAAGAATTATTCCATTTTCCTTCAAATTTTGTTTATAGGTTCATTGGGTTAAGACGCTTCCCTGATTACTTTTCGGGATTGATTGGTTAAGTATAAAGGGGGGAACGGGGGCTAATCCACCCCTTAATTTATATAAATGGGTTTTTCATGCAGAATTATTCCGTTTTCCTTCAAATTTTGTTTATAGGTTCACTGTGTTAAGGCGCTTGCATGATAATTTTCGGGATTGATTGGCTGAGTATAAAGGGGGAACGAGGGGGGGGCTAATCCCCCCCTTAATTTATATTAATGGGTTTTTCATGCAGAATTATTCCGTTTTCCTTCAAATTTTGTTTATAGGTTCATTGGGTTAAGACGCTTCCCTGATTACTTTTCGGGATTGATTGGTTAAGTATAAAGGGGGGAACGGGGGGATAATCCCCCCCTTAATTTATTTAAATGGGTTTTTCATGCAGAATTATTCCGTTTTCCTTCAAATTTTGTTTATAGGTTCACTGAGTTAAGGCGCTTCCCTGATTAGTTTTCGGGATTGATTAGTTAGGTATAAAGAGGGGGGGATCGGAGGGCTAACCCCCCCCCTTAATTTATATAAATGGGTTTTTCATGCAGAATTATTCCGTTTTCCTTCAAATTTTGTTTATAGGTTCACTGTGTTAAGGCGCTTTCCTGATTAGTTTTCGGGATTGATTGGTTAAGTATAAAAGGGGGGAACAAGGGGCTAATTCCCCCCCCCCTAATTCATATAAATGGGTTTTTCATGCAGAATTATTCCGTTTTCCTTCAAATTTTGTTTATAGGTTCACTGTGTTAACGCGCTTGCATGATAATTTTCGGGATTGATTGGCTGAGTATAAAGGGGGGAACGAGGGGGGGGGGCTAATCCCCCCCTTAATTTATATTAATGGGTTTTTCATGCAGAATTATTCCGTTTTCCTCCAAATTTTGTTTATATGTTCACTGAGTTAAGGCGCTTCCCTGATTAGTTTTCGGGATTGATTAGTTAGGTAAAAAGGGGGGGGGATCGGAGGGCTAACCCCCCCCCCTTAATTTATATAAATGGGTTTTTCATGCAGAATTATTCCGTTTTCCTTCAAATTTTGTTTATAGGTTCACTGTGTTAAGGCGCTTTCCTGATAAGTGTTCGGGATTGATTGGTTAAGTATAAAAGTGGGGGGCTAATTCCCCCCCTAATTCATATAAATGGGTTTTTCATGCAGAATTATTCCGTTTTCCTTCAAATTTTGTTTATTGGTTCACTGAGTTAAGGCGCTTCCCTGATTAGTTTTCGGGATTGATTGGTCAAGTATAAAGGGGGGGGAACAAGGGTCTAATTCCCTCCCCCTTAATTTATAAAAATGGGTTTTTCATGCAGAATTATTCCGTTTCCCTTCAAATTTTGTTTATAGGTTCACTGTGTTAAGGCGCTTCCCTGATTAGTTTTTGGGATTGATTAGTTAATATAAAGGGGGGGGTATCGGGGGGCTAATCCACCCCTTAATTTATATAAATGGGTTATTCATGCAGAATTATTCCGTTTTCCTTCAAATTTTGTTTATAGGTTCATTGGGTTAAGACGCTTCCCTGATTACTTTTCGGGATTGATTGGTTAAGTATAAAGGGGGGAACGGGGGGATAATCCCCCCCTTAATTTATTTAAATGGGTTTTTCATGCAGAATTATTCCGTTTTCCTTCAAATTTTGTTTATAGGTTCACTGTGTTAAGGCGCATCCCTGATTAGTTTTCGGGATTGATTAGTTAAGTATAAAGGGGGGATCGGGAGCTAATTCCCCCCCCTTAATTTACATAAATGGGTTTTTCATGCAGAATTATTCCGTTTTCCTTCAAATTTTGTTTATAGGTTCACTGAGTTAAGGCGCTTCCCTGATTAGTTTTCGGGATTGATTAGTTAGGTATAAAGGGTGGGGGGGATCGGAGGGCTACCCCCCCCCTTAATTTATATAAATGGGTTTTTCATGCAGAATTATTCCGTTTTTCCTTCAAATTTTGTTTATAGGTTCATTGGGTTAAGACGCTTCCCTGATTACTTTTCGGGATTGATTGGTTAAGTATAAAGGGGGGGAACGGGGGGCTAATCCCCCCTTAATTTATATAAATGGGTTTTTCATGCAGAATTATTCCGTTTTCCTTCAAATTTTGTTTATAGGTTCATTGGGTTAAGACGCTTCCCTGATTACTTTTCGGAATTGATTGGTTAAGTATAAAGGGGGGGAACAAGGGGCTAATTCCCCCCCCTTAATTTATATAAATGGGTTTTTCATGCAGAATTATTCCGTTTTCCTTCAAATTTTGTTTATAGGTTCACTGTGTTAAGGCGCTTCCCTGATTAATTTTCGGGATTGATTAGTTAATACAAAGGGGGGTATCGGGGGGCTAATCCCCCCCCCCTTAATTTATATAAATGGGTTTTTCATGCAGAATTATTCCGTTTTCCATCTAATTTTGTTTATAGGTTCATTGGGTTAAGACGCTTCCCTGATTACTTTTCGGGATTGATTGGTTAAGTATAAAGGAAGGAACGGGTGGCTAATCCCCCCCTTAATTTATATAAATGGGTTTTTCATGCAGAATTATTCCGTTTTCCTTAAAATTTTGTTTATAGGTTCATTGTGTTAAGGCGCTTGCATGATAATTTTCGGGATTGATTGGCTGAGTATAAAGGGGGGGGGAACGGGGGGATAATCCCCCTTAATTTATATAAATGGGTTTTTCATGCAGAATTATTCTATTTGCTTCAAAATTTGTTTATAGGTTCATTGGGTTAAGACGCTTCCCTGATTAGTTTTCGGGATTGATTAGTTAGGTATAAAGGGGGGGAATCGGAGGGCTAACCCCCCCCCTTAATTTATATAAATGGGTTTTTCATGAAGAATTATTCCATTTTCCTTCAAATTTTGTTTATAGGTTCATTGGGTTAAGACGCTTCCCTGATTACTTTTCGGGATTGATTGGTTAAGTATAAAGGGGGGAACGGGGGCTAATCCACCCCTTAATTTATATAAATGGGTTTTTCATGCAGAATTATTCCGTTTTCCTTCAAATTTTGTTTATAGGTTCACTGTGTTAAGGCGCTTGCATGATAATTTTCGGGATTGATTGGCTGAGTATAAAGGGGGAACGAGGGGGGGCTAATCCCCCCCTTAATTTATATTAATGGGTTTTTCATGCAGAATTATTCCGTTTTCCTTCAAATTTTGTTTATAGGTTCATTGGGTTAAGACGCTTCCCTGATTACTTTTCGGGATTGATTGGTTAAGTATAAAGGGGGGAACGGGGGGATAATCCCCCCCTTAATTTATTTAAATGGGTTTTTCATGCAGAATTATTCCGTTTTCCTTCAAATTTTGTTTATAGGTTCACTGAGTTAAGGCGCTTCCCTGATTAGTTTTCGGGATTGATTAGTTAGGTATAAAGAGGGGGGGATCGGAGGGCTAACCCCCCCCCCCTTAATTTATATAAATGGGTTTTTCATGCAGAATTATTCCGTTTTCCTTCAAATTTTGTTTATAGGTTCACTGTGTTAAGGCGCTTTCCTGATTAGTTTTCGGGATTGATTGGTTAAGTATAAAAGGGGGGAACAAGGGGCTAATTCCCCCCCCCCTAATTCATATAAATGGGTTTTTCATGCAGAATTATTCCGTTTTCCTTCAAATTTTGTTTATAGGTTCACTGAGTTAAGGCGCTTCCCTGATTAGTTTTCGGGATTGATTGGTTAAGTATAAAAGGGGGAACAAGGGGCTAATTCCCCCCCCCTAATTCATATAAATGGGTTTTTCATGCAGAATTATTCCGTTTCCCTTCAAATTTTGTTTATAGGTTCACTGTGTTAAGGCGCTTCCCTGATTAGTTTTTGGGATTGATTAGTTAATATAAAGCCCCTTAATTTATATAAATGGGTTTTTCATGCAGAATTATTCCGTTTTCCTTCAAATTTTGTTTATAGGTTCACTGTGTTAAGGCGCTTGCATGATAATTTTCGGGATTGATTGGCTGAGTATAAAGGGGGGAACGAGGGGGGGGCTA
This sequence comes from Maratus michaelseni, assembly GCA_963931845.1. NCBI lineage: Eukaryota > Metazoa > Arthropoda > Arachnida > Araneae > Salticidae > Maratus > Maratus michaelseni. Next base: position 1,751,432 of record OZ007597.1, on the reverse strand, counting down.
ATCCCCCCCTTAATTTATATTAATGGGTTTTTCATGCAGAATTATTCCGTTTTCCTTAAAATTTTGTTTATAGGTTCATTGGGTTAAGACGCTTCCCTGATAACTTTTCGGGATTGATTAGTTAGGTATAAAGGGGGGGGGGATCGGAGGGCTACCCCCCCTTAATTTATATAAATGGATTTTTCAAGCAGAAGTATTCCGTTTTCCTTCAAATTTTTGTTATAGGTTCACTGAGTTAAGGCGCTTCCCTGATTAGTTTTCGGGATTGATTAGTTAGGTATAAAGGGGGGGGATCGGAGGGCTAACCCCCCCCCTTAATTTATACAAATGGGTTTTTCATGCAGAAGTATTCCGTTTTCCTTCAAATTTTGTTTATAGGTTCATTGGGTTAAGACGCTTACCTGATTACTTTTCGGGATTGATTGGTTAAGTATAAAGGGAGGAACGGGGGGATAACCCGTCACCTAATTTATTTAAATGGGTTTTTCATGCAGAATTATTCCGTTTTCCTTCAAATTTTGTTTATAGGTTCACTGTGTTAAGGCGCTTCCCTGATTAGTTTTCGGGATTGATTGGTTAAGTATAAAGGGGGGGAACGGGGGGATAATCCCCCTTAATTTATATAAATGGGTTTTTCATGCAGAATTATTCTATTTTCTTCAAAATTTGTTTATAGGTTCATTGGGTTAAGACGCTTCCCTGATTAGTTTTCGGGATTGATTAGTTAGGTATAAAGGGGGGGGGGTCGGAGGGCTAACCGCCCCCCCCCTTTATTTATATAAATGGGTTTTTCATGCAGAATTATTCCGTTTTCCTTCAAATTTTGTTTATAGGTTCACTGAGTTAAGGCGCTTCCCTGATTAGTTTTCGGGATTGATTAGTTAGGTAAAAAGGGGGGGGGGGGATCGGAGGGCTACCCCCCCCTTAATTTATATAAATGGATTTTTCATGCAGAAGTATTCCGTTTTCCTTCAAATTTTTGTTATAGGTTCACTGAGTTAAGGCGCTTCCCTGATTAGTTTTCGGGATTGATTTGTTAGGTATAAAGGGGGGGGGATCGGAGGGCTAACCCCCCCTTAATTTATACAAATGGGTTTTTCATGCAGAAGTATTCCGTTTTCCTTCAAATTTTGTTTATAGGTTCATTGGGTTAAGACGCTTACCTGATTACTTTTCGGGATTGATTGGTTAAGTATAAAGGGAGGAACGGGGGGATAACCCGTCACCTAATTTATTTAAATGGGTTTTTCATGCAGAATTATTCCGTTTTCCTTCAAATTTTGTTTATAGGTTCACTGTGTTAAGGCGCTTCCCTGATTAGTTTTCGGGATTGATTGGTTAAGTATAAAGGGGGGGAACGGGGGGATAATCCCCCTTAATTTATATAAATGGGTTTTTCATGCAGAATTATTCTATTTTCTTCAAAATTTGTTTATAGGTTCATTGGGTTAAGACGCTTCCCTGATTAGTTTTCGGGATTGATTAGTTAGGTATAAAGGGGGGGGATCGGAGGGCTAACCCCCCCCTCCCCCCTTTATTTATATAAAAGGGTTTTTCATGCAGAATGATTCCGTTTTCCTTCAAATTTTTTTTATAGGTTCATTGGGTTAAGACGCTTCCCTGATTACTTTTCGGGATTGATTGGTTAAGTATAAAGGGGGGAACGGGGGGCTAATCTCCCCCTTAATTTATATAAATGGGTTTTTCATGCAGAATTATTCCGTTTTCCTTCAAATTTTGTTTATAGGTTCACTGAGTTAAGGCGCTTCCCTGATTAGTTTTCGGGATTGATTAGTTAGGTATAAAGCGGGGGGGATCGGAGGGCTAACCCCCCCCCCCTTAATTTATGAAAATGGGTTTTTCATGCAGAATTATTCCGTTTTCCTTCAAATTTTGTTTATAGGTTCATTGGGTTAAGACGCTTCCCTGATTACTTTTCGGGATTGATTGGTTAAGTATAAAGGGGGGAACGGGGGGATAATCCCCCCCTTAATTTATTTAAATGGGTTTTTCATGCAGAATTATTCCGTTTTCCTTCAAATTTTGTTTATAGGTTCACTGTGTTAAGGCGCTTCCCTGCTTAGTTTTCGGGATTGATTAGTTAAGTATAAAGGGGGGATCGGGGGTTAATTCCCCCCCGCCTTAATTTATATAAATGGGTTTTTCATGCAGAATTATTCCGTTTTCCTTCAAATTTTCTTTATAGGTTCACTGAGTTAAGGCGCTTCCCTGATTAGTTTTCGGGATTGATTAATTAGGATAAAGGGGGGGATCGGAGGGCTAACCCCCCCTTAATTTATATAAATGGGTTTTTCATGCAGAATTATTCCGTTTTCCTTCAAATTTTGTTTATAGGTTCATTGGGTTAAGAAGCTTCCCTGATTACTTTTCGGGATTGATTGGTTAAGTATAAAGGGGGGAACGGGGGGACAATCCCCCCCTTAATTTATTTAAATGGGTTTTTCATGCAGAATTATTCCTTTTTCCTTCAAATTTTGTTTATAGGTTCACTGTGTTAAGGCGCTTCCCTGATTAAATTTCCGGATTGATTGGTTAAGTATAAAGGGGGGGGGAACGGGGGGATAATCCCCCCTTAATTTATATAAATGGGGTTTTCATGCAGAATTTTTCTATGTGCTTCAAAATTTGTTTATAGGTTCATTGGGTTAAGACGCTTCCCTGATTAGTGTTCGGGATTGATTGATTAAGTATAAAGAGGGGGAACGGGGGCTAATACCCCCCTTAATTTATGTAAATGGGTTTTTCATGCAGAATTATCCCATTTCCTTCAAATTTCATTTATAGGTTCACTGTGTTAAGGCGCATCCCTGATTAGTTTTCGGGATTGATTGGTTAAGTATGAAGGGGGGAACAAGGGGCTAATTCCCCCTTATCTATACTAATATATAAAGTAGTAAAGATTGTTTTTTTTTTGTTTGTTTGTTTGTTTGTAGAGGGTAATCTCTGGAACCACTGAAGCGATTTTAAAAGTGATGGTGGCAAATTAATGGTGACAATCCCTGCTCCAACATAGGCTATATTTTATGTCGGTGCCACCACCCCCAGGGGGGTGCAGGAGCGAAAAACGTTCTAAAATTTCGATTTTTTGTATACTGAAGGAGATAGAAGCATCAAATTTGGTATGGTAGTTAATTATAACATGTAAATGCTCTCTAAGAACAAATTATAAAAACATTCGAAATTTAAAAGGGTGAGATGAGGAAGAAGCGTTCTAAAAACATTCTAAATTACAATTTCTATAGAATCTCTGAAACTACAGAACCGATTTCAAAAGTGATGGTGGCAAATGGATGGTGACAGTCCCTGCTCCAACATATGCTAAATTTTATGTCAGTGCTACTACCCGCAGAGGGTGCAGGAGCGAAAAACGTTCCAAAATTATGATATTTTCAATACTGAAGGAGTTAGGAACTTGACATTTTGTATGGTCGTTACTTACAAGATTTAAATGCTCTATAAGAACAAAGTCTAAAAAAATCGAAATTTAAAACGCTGAAATAAGCAAAAAATTTCCTAAAAACATTCTAAATTACAATTTCTATGGAATCTCTGGAACTACTAAAGCGATTTCAAAAGTGATGGTAGCAAATGGATGGTGACAATCCCTGCTCCAACATAGGCTATATTTTATGTCGGTGCCACTACCCCGAGGGTGGTGCAGAAGTGAAAAACGTTCTAAAATTGCGATTTTTGCGATGCTGAAGGAGCTAGAAACTTGAAGTTCGGCATGATTGTTATTTATAAAATCTAAATGCGCTCTAAGAACAAATTCTAAAGAAAAATGATTTAATGATTCTGCGATTTTTCAACTATTGAATTTCTAAAATTACCAAATTTCACCATAGAGTACCATAGCGAAACCTTCACGCGTAAAAAGATAATGATAAGGGCGACGTGTCCTGACGTGTATATTGGCTATAGCACGAGTCACAAATTATAGTATCCTTATTATTCTGTTAAAATATAAAAGTGAATTATGAAATGTCAATATTTTGTTTGATTAAAGGTTCGTTAAGAGAAATTGACCAGCGTAGCGGGCGTAGCTTGCTAGTATTTTCATAAAATAAGAAACATCGGTCATTTTTTACAGAGTAGGGGAAGTTATGTTACTTTAACGAAATAATATTAAATCTTTCGGTTTTATCAACAAAAATGAAACTATTAACTTTCGTCATTTTTTTTAGGTAATCGAGTTATTTCTTTTAGTTTTAAAAGAAAAAAATCTATTTCTCGCTATCCATGAGATCATTTTCGACATGGATAATTTTGCGGAGTATATTATTGACATTTGCTAACCATTTTCTTTTGAAACTTGTTTTTACTTTTTTTAAATTTAAATAAAAAATATGGTATAGTTATATTAGCCGTGCGCAGATGGTAAAACGCCAAGTATTGTTACCATACAAAAGAAAAAAACAGAAAAAAGTGAAGAAAAACCCAAGATCATTTTATTTCACCAATCAAAGCATTTATTTTCGAAGTATGTCAACGTCATATTAGCTTGTTTCCTATGGTTACGCATATTGAAACCTTGTAATATTATCAAAAACTAAAAAAAAGTACTTTTTATTTCTAATAATATTATTAATCTTCTTTTTAATTCTTTAATTTTTTATTTAATTTTCATTTTCACGTGAAAATTTTTCAATTGAAACTAAATTGTTGAGAAAAAATTATTATTCCGGGTTTTGAATTAGTTTTGGCAACGATAAAGTATTAGCAACGGTAAAGTAAATTTAACCATTTTAAAATATTATAAGAAAAAATGTCCATTTATTCTCTATGAAAATAAAGAAATTTTGAATTATTAAGAAAAATATTTCAATAAAATAAACAAAAACCAGCCTATGTTCATTTGAGTGTTGTAATCAACCTATATGGAAAGATACAGGATCATTAAATGCTCCATTTTGAAACATTTGCACACAATCAGATTTATTATATTACTAGCTGTTACCCGTGACTTCGTTGACGCAACATTAAAAGAAGAATAAATACATTAATTAAGCAAAATATTTTACTCCCAATAATTAAAAACGTTAATAATTAACTAACTATTTATCACATTTCATAGGAGACAATACGGTATTTATTATTATAGGGACCTTGACATAACTCAGTCTTAAAAAAGTGAAATTTTGTGCCAAATAATCGCGAAAATGAAACTGCAACCAATGCAAAAAGGAGGGCCAAATAAAATCGCGGAAATAGACGAATTGGGTAAAAACATATGTCAATTTTACCTGATAAACAATTTTACTTTTAACGCCTTTGTGAAACGTTTTAACAGCCATCCTTAAAAAAAAACATTAATTAGAAATAGTATATGCTTTTTCTTTAAATTCAATTCTGCCTCCTTGGTTTAATATATAGTTGAAACAAATCTTGTTTTCTAAATGACAGTATATTGGCAGGCAATTTTTGTTCTCCAGAATAAATTGATTCATGAAGTTTGAATATGTGAAAATATATTTGTATTTTTCGTATAATTTACTGAAATCAAGATTTTGTTTTCACCATCTATTCAATGTGAAAACAAATTCTGTTTTTCAGTTTTAATGAGAAAATGGTGTAAAAAATATATTGATCTGTTTTATTTCTCCTTTCTTTATACACAAATATTGAGTAAGTTACTTTCCGTTTTTAGAGAAACTTCGTTAAAAAAAAATGGCATTTAATTTAATTTTTTTAATTCTGAGAGTTTGTGTGACATCCTCGGATCAATTATAACCGGTATTCGCTAAACCGGTAGTAAATCGCTTTGCGTTCGATAGTCTAGGAGTAGTTGCAAAATACAAACACACGGGCAGATTTTAATATAATAGATTCATGTTCATTTTCCTTTTCTTAAAATTATGATGTGATTTTTAGCAGAAAATTCGGATACTCATGCGGAACGAAATAACGGATACTCATGCTTAATAATCAGTATAGATAACAAAACATTTAAATTTTTCGTTATAAATATGGAGTGAAACTCATCTACTTTCTATACTTATTGATCCTTGTATTATTAATGTAAGGAACTGATTCACACTCATTTTAAAACATATTGGAAAATTCCCGTTTTATTTGAAATATGACGTCTTGTTTTTCCCCAGAGAAATCCCTATTTAATGACATAATTCTTGTTAATTTTCTTTTCCAGGCAATTAATTTCAATACTGGGATAGGGAAAATTATGTTACTTTAACGAAATAATATTAAATATTTAGGTTTTATAAAAAAAAAAAGGAAATATTAACATTCGTCATTTTTTTTTTCTTTTTTTTACGTAATCGAGTTATTTCTTTTAGTTTTAAGAATTTAAAATCACTATTTCTCGCTATCCATGACATCATTTACGACATGGATAATTTTGCGGAGCATATTATTGACATTTGCTAACCATTTTCTATTGAAATTTCTTTTTACTTTTTTAAAATTTAAATAAAAAATACGGTATATTTATATTAGTCGTGCGCAGACGGTAAAACGGCAAGTGTTGTTACCATATAAAACAAAAAAAAAAGAAAAAAGTGAAGAAAAAAACCAAAATCATTTTTTTTCACCAATCAAAGCATATCCGCTTTATTTTCAATAAATGACGTCATATTCACCTGTTTCCTATGGTTACGCATATTGAGACCTTGTATTATTATCAAAAACTAAAAAAAGTACGTTTTATTTCTAATAATATTATTTAATTTTCTTCTTAATTCTTTAATTTTTTAAATTTCATTTTCATTTAAAGTAAATTTAACCATTTTAAAATGCTATACGAAAAAATGTCCATTTATTCTCAATGAAAATAACTAAATTTTGAATTATTAAGGAAAATATTTGAATAAAATAAACAAAAAACCAGCCTATGTTCATATGAGGGCTATAATCAGCCTATATGCAAAGATACAGGATCATTACATGCTCCATTTTGACGCTGGCTTCAGCCTAACATTTGCACACAATCAGATTTATAATATTAAATATTATTAGGACTAGCTGTTACACGTGACTTCGTTAACCAACATTAAAAGAAGAATAAATGCATTAATTAAGCAAAATATTTCACTTCCGATAATTAGAAACGTACATAATTAATTAACTCTTTATCACATTTCATAGGAAACAATTCGGTATTTCTTAGTTATAGGAACCTTGACATAAGTCAGTTTTTAAAAAAATGAAAATTTGTACGAAATAATCGCGAAAATGAAAATGCAACCAACTGAAAATGGCGGGCCAATTAAAATCGTGAAAATTGACAAATTGGGTAAAAACAAATGTCAATTTTACCTGATAAATAATTTTATTTTTAACGCTTTTGTGAAACGTTTTAACAACCCTCCTTTAAAAATAATTAATTGGAAATAGTATATGCTTTTTCCTTTAAATTCAATTCTGCCTTCTTGATTTAATGTATAACTGAAACAAATCTTGTTTTCTAAAAAGCAATATGTTGACAGACGATTTTTGTTCTGCAGAAAAAATTGATTCATCAAGTTTGAATATGTGAAAATATGTTTTTATTTTTCGGATAATTTACTGAAATCAAGATTTTGTTTTCACCATCTATTCAAATTGAAAATAAATTCTCTTTTCAGTTTTAATGAGAAAATGGCGTAGTAAATATGTTGATCTGTTTTATTTCTCCTTTTCTATCCCCAAATATGCCGTAATTTACTTGCCGTTTTTAGAGAAAATTCGTTAAAAATTTACAATAATAATAATAATAATAATAATATAGCGGAATCTAATTTAATTTTTTAAATTCTTAGAGTTTGTGTGACATCCTGGGATCAATGATAACGTATGTTAAGTAAATCGCGTTGCGTCCGATAGTTTAAGAGGAGTAGTTGCAAAATACAAACAGACTGTCAGATTTTAATACAATAGATTCGTGTTAATTTTTTCTTTTCTTAAAATTATGATGTGATTTTAACAGAAAAATCTCATCTGTATATAACTGATATTCATGCTTAATAATTAGTATAGCGAAAAAAAAATTCTACTTTTCGTTTTAAATATGGCGTGAAACGCATCTACTTTCTATACTTACTGATCTTTGTATTATTAATGTATGGAATTGATTCACACTCCTTTTAAAACATATTTGAAAATTCAAGTTTTTATTTATAATATGATGACGCCACTTTTTCCGCAGAGAAATATCTTTTTAACGATATAATTCTTAAATTCGTGGTTGTACGCTGTGCAGTAAAGTACTAATTCATATCCTTTGTATTTATATAATTATTTTTTCTTTTCTTTTCCTGGCAATCGTGACGTAAATTTTAGCAGAAAACGCACATCTGTATGTAACTGATATTCAACCTCAATCGATCTCAGTATCGATAAAAAAATATTTCAATTTTTTATCTTAAATGTTACGTCCATTATCCATCTACTTTCATACTACTATGTACTGATATTCATGCTCCTTGTATTATTAGGAATATTTGAAAATACATGGTTTTATTTATGACGTCACATTTGTCCAGGCCGGGCTAACGAGAAAGACGGGCTACCGTGCTTCTCCAATTTAGAGTAGTCACGTGACGCTCCCGGTCTCAGCTGAGCTAAGCAAACCAATTGACATAATAGATTATTGCCTCAATTTTAGATTACTCTTATATCCGAGTCATTCTTTAATTTGATAAAATTCGTTACTTGCCCCCAAGCAGCGGAATAATGATTATCAAATCTTACAAAAACATTAAGATAATTTAATTATATTAAATAAAATAATTTGTAACCAGATATAAAGTTGTCAAAAGGGGAAAAGATAATGAAAATTGAGCCTTTTATATCCTAAAAATCATTGTGAATACACCTAAATATAACACAAACTACCTAAAAATAATTTAATTAACATTTAAAAATTTCAAAGATGAATCACAATTTAAGAAAAGAATGATTTTCAAAGAAAAAGAAAATTAAAAAGCAAAAAATAAAAGTTTTTTTTTTTTTTCGTTCAAACAGCTCTTTTATACCTAAATGACAATATTTTCCCTACCAAAATTATATGCAGCCATAGGACATATATTTTATATAATATATTATATATATATAAAATTTTCAAAGCTTTAGAAGTAAAATAAGTACATTTTACACAAGAGCTCCTTGTACCCTACAAATTACTGTAAATACACAGAAATTTAACACATATTACTTAAGAATGATTTATTTAACATATTCAAATCTCAAAGCTGTAGAAAAATTTTAAGTTATTGAGAGGGAAAAATGTTTTTTTTTTTTTTCAAACCGGACCTTTATATTCAAATATCAATATTTCTGAACCAAAATTATGCATGGCCATTGGATACATACTTTATATAATATATAAACTTTTCAAAGTTTTAGTACAAAGATAACTTTTTTTAATTAAATGTGCTCATTATTTATCTCTGAGCATAGAAGTTAATAACAGAAAGAAAACAATTTTAAGACACAAACTATCTAAAAATTAATATTGTTTTTAACGAAAAATTTCCCAAGCAATGGATCTATGATTGTTAAATCATATTAAAAGTTCAAAACACAGGCATAATTTTAAGTATATTAAATTAAATTTATGTTGTATAGTTATCACAAGACTTTCTTCATAATCATTCCAATATATTGATTTAAATAGATCTTAACACCAACTATTATGACGATGAAGTATAGTGGATTTATTTGAATTTAATATGGAGTTACAGTGATCAGTAAATACAGTTAACGTAGACATATATTAATAATATTAATAATGCAGAAATACTTTTAAAGGTATGCGTGTATGCAATTTTTTTCCAATGATCTGTTACATCAAAAACACAAAAAATGTCTAACTGACCAAATTTGAATAAGGAGAATTGATTAAAAATAAATAAATAAATAAATAAATAAAGTGTAACTTTTTCAAAATTATTTTTAAAAAAAGGTGTTTCATTGACACAATTTTATTTCTTACTTAATTTTGAACACTTTGGCAATTTACATTGCCCCATTACTCCCATCATGTAAAAAAAATTAAAATGTGTTTCAATCTTTTGGGACATCATGTATATATGTCAATCCTGAGTAATGGTACATACCCAAAGAGAAATATAGGAAAATATGGAAACACTTTAAACAGAAATTATGACAAAAATGATAAGCAGACACAGTGTGGCAAAAAATTAGCATAGACATGTTATAATAAAAAACTTATATGATTTCTCACTATCGAATTTTGATTTAGAAAAAAATCCAATACACTTTGTGACGAAAATTTAGGACTTGTTTACTTTCCCAAATCGCTATTGCTGAAACTGTTTTAACAATATCTATTTGGGAAAGTATGCAAGTCTTAAATTTGCATTACAATCAAGCATGTCGGATTTTCTTGTAAAACAATGTTCGAAATTCATACACAACATAATTGAAAATAAATGGTACCAATATAAAAGTTTCAAACAATATCTGGCAATTTGTTCTTTGTGCGCAGTCAAAATCTGAATTTATTGATTTATTATTTTATTATAAACATTTTTTTTAAATATTTAACACATTTATTAGTGGAGTGTATTCAGTTTGCTAATAAATAAATTAAAATAACATTTAATTCATGTATACATAAAAAAAATCATGAATTGTTTAATGGAACCAAAATGCAAAATATCATATATATAGTATATTCTTAATGTTAATCCGTAATAATATTACAGGTGTAGTATTCTGAATATTAAATCTTTAAAAATAATCTGAACTTATTAAAAACTTCGACTTATTTCTATCCTGTTTATATTAATAAGTGAAAAACTTTTAGAGTAAATAGTACAAGTAAAGACATCCATATATTTAAAGCTGTTTGGTAATTCTGTCAAATCTATTCCATCGAAATTCGATCGAATACGCATGCGTCAAAAAATCACCGGCCAATGAGGTGAGGGTCTATGACTGTCTCTACAAACGTGTTTGGGATCGTATCATCTGTTGTTTTTTTCTGTTGTCACGTTGCGTTAAACCTAGGAAGATATTTATCTAGAACTCACTGTGGAGTGTTTAGAAGGTATTTATTTTATTTATTTATTTTATTTATTTATTTTATTTATTGTAATTTGTATGAATACTTAGATGTCCATTTCGGATTTACTGTTTAAAAATTAATTTAGGCTCATAAGTTGGCGAAATCCCGATGGAAATTTTTTTTTTAGATCTCTATCATTTTGTTTATATAGTACAGAAAATAATTATTCAAACGTGTAGAACACGTAATACAAAATTGGACCACTTATGGTCTGTTTATTATCGGGAATGAATCTTATGGTGTTCCGATTGATAATGAATTCGATTATGTAAATATAATGTCAAAAGACAGTACGCACGGTAGTAATATTTTTATTATTATGTGTTCGAAAAAAGCGAATCTGAGCGCCTGAATATAAATTATAAAATATTATTTCTATATTTAGCAACTAAATATTTAATAAATATGCAGGAATGTGACTAGCTTTATGTGAATGTATAATATATGTAAGTCTGAACTTTAGCATTATTTTTTAACAGAAATATATTATCTCTATTCGATTTAAAAGTTTTGTCATTACATAAGTGTGCTATTTAATTTGTAAAGAGTATGTATGCATTATATTGTTTGTATGTATACAAATGTTTAGAATGTTTTGATTTGTAAACTCTTAATATTTGAATAATGTTTACATTATATTTGTTTGTATGTATACAAACAATATATGTATACAAAGAAGTATATATACAAACAATATTAATATTTACATTGTATTGTTTGTATGTATACAAATCTTGAATGTTTTAATTTATTACATTCATTTTTTACCAGTTTGCATGTCCGTTCATGGGCGATTCATATGAAACTCATAATTTGTCACAAATTGGTGATTTTATTGATTTAGTGCTTTGCCCAAGAATGTGGAAAACAAAACTATTTTTGACATCGGGTGAAATGAATGAGGTTATTTCGGTTTTTATTTTGTATATAAAAAATGTTATATGTAAAAAAATCCTGGCCATTAATCACATTGTTTTTTGTATATTTAAAGACGATTACTTATTCTTTGTAATTATTTTTTTGCTGGGGGTTTTTGAGCAAAATAATATTACTTCATAGCTAGAACCAGTTCCGCTAATCATTAATATTTTCTTAATCCTTTGACCGCTGAGCAAATGGGCAAATTTGTAATGTTTTTTCTGTTATTTTTTTTAAATGTCAAAAAAAGATAAATTTTCAAAATTGGTATAAAAAACTTAGGTACTTCTCTATTATCCCATCGTCCACTTTTCATAACAAAATACTATTGCCAAAATGTATGATTAAATGCCAAAAATGCAATCCCATTTACTTGATGTCGGAAGCATTATACGTGTTTGTTATGTCGTCAAGTGGTTTTTAATTCAACATTTGCGCGTATTAATGACAACGTTCTCCCGTTTATTTGGCGTTACAGTTTGGCGATAGTTTTTTGTTATGAAAAGTGGTCGATGAGATAATAGAGAAGTACCAAAACTTAATTACGTATATGAGTAGATTCCTTGACTATATTAATCATTACTCAATATTTTAAAACTGCATCATATTTGTAGAATTATATTAATTTAAACAATGCTTCTATTGAAGTGTGAAGAAGCACATACTTCTATGAAGAACCATATATTTACATAATCGTTTTCATTAGCAATCGGAACACCATAAGATTCATCCCCGATAATAAACGGACTATAAGTGGTCCAATTTTGTATTACGTGTTCTACGATATTTTACGTACGTTTGAATAATTATTTTCTGTACTATATACACAAAATGATAGAGATCTAAAAACACAATTTCCATCGGGATTGATTTTGCGAATGTTAAATGAGCCTAAATTCATTTTTAAACAGTAAATCCGAAATGGACACCTAAGTATTCATACAAATTATAATAAATAAAATAAATACCTTCTAAACACTCCACAGTGAGTTCTATATAAATACCTTCCTAGGTTTAATGCAATGTGCAAGAAAAAAAAAAACAGGAGATGATCCCAAACACGTTAATAGAGACAGTAATAGACTCTCACCTCATTGGCCGGCGATTTTTTTGACGCATGCGTATTGGGTCGAATATTGTTGAAAAATGATTTTGAAGAAAAAATCGGGAAATTCACAAAATGGTTTCGGGAAAAACTTCACCAAATGGTTTAAAAATTCTTTGAGTGACAGCGGGAAAAAAATTTCGTTTTACATTCAATCATCGCAATTGGCGAGTGTGACTATTAAGTTTAGCCAGTACTGGCAATAACATCAATTACCAATTTTCAGTATTACTCGCCGATTGGTGAGTGTTAATTTTGTCTTATATCACAAACTGTATTTACATATACTACTAGATATAATGATTATGAACCATGATTTTTCTATTATTGGGCGAGATTCATGTTTTTTCAGCAATTCTTTGACGAAATTCATGTTTTTTCAGCAATCCTTTGAAGAATTTCGCATTTTTCTCATGATCCTTAACGAAATTCGCATTTTCCAGCGATTCTTAGATAAAATACATTTTATTCCGCAATTTTTAGACGAAATTTAGTAAAAAAGCATGACCTTTTGGTGAACTTTCCTTTTTTGCGATTCTTTGACAAAATTTGCTTATCTTTCACGATCCTTTTGCATAATTAATGTTTTTTCTGATGTCTTTTAACGAAAGTCATGTTTCCCCATGATCCTTTGATGAATTTAGTGTTTTTTCCTCAATCATTTGACGAAATCTGTGATTCCCCCCCCCCCCCCCCCCCGCGAAGATTGGTTAGATGTTTTTAGTCTGCAGGTGCCCTAAAAAGTCTGTGACGCCCGTTGCTGCATTGCACACATTCTTTCTTCCATGGTGCATCGAACGAAGAAAATTCATCCTAAAGAATCATTGTTTCATTCTTGACATTTCTGGAAAGAAACAACGTTCAACTCATTGGCTGAATTGTAAAGGGCGAAATGTGTCAAACATTAGCGGAAAGAAAGTGCGCAATTTGTTCGTTCATGGATAAAATCATGAAATTCATTAATCAATAGTTGATAAATTCGTCAATCGATAGCGGAAAAATCGCAAAATTCATTAATCGACAGTGGAAAAATCGCAAAATTCATCAACTGGTTTCGGGGGAAAAAGTTTTCGAATATCGTCAAATGGCTTCGAGAAAAAAAATCACAATCCGTCAATTTCGGAGAAAAAATCGTGAAATTCGCCAAATGGTTTCGAAATTTGTCGAGCGACAGCGGAGAAAAAAATCTTTTTCCATTCAATCATCGCAATTGGTGAGTGTGACTATTATGTTTGACCAGTGGTGGCAATAAAGTCCATTGCCAAATTTTCAGGATTACTCGCTGTTTGGCAAGTGCTAATTTTGTCCTATACTTCAAAACCCTTTTGATCATATCATCAGTGTGCAGGACAATTTTTTTTACGTGAACCATTTGATGAATTTTGTGATTTTTCCATTATCGATTGACCGATTTTACTGCTATCGATTGTTGAATTTTATAATTTATCAACTATTGATTAGCGAATTTCATGATTTTTTCCATGAACGTTTGACGAATTACGCAAAAAAATTAAGAATATCGTTAAATTGTCTTGGGTAAAAAAAAATTTAATATTGTCAAATGCCTTCGAGAAAAAGTTGCAAGTTGGAACGCCTGTGACCTCTTTTTCATGTTATGCATCTCGGGTCTATCCCCCCAAGTGGGACACTTTTCTAAATTTTGCAGAGACCTCTCATGTGATATATCGCTGGAAAATTCTTTGACCGCTTATTCATGTTATGCATCTCCGGGGTCCATCCCGCCACCCCCCCTCCCCCCCCCAAAGGGTACTTTATAAATTTTGCACACAACCCTCATGTTATATATCATTGGAAAGGTCTGTGACTGCTTAATCATATTATGCATCTCGGGTCTAACCCCCCCCCCCCCCCCCAAGTGGGACACTTTTCTAAATTTTGCAGACACCTCTCATGTGGTATATCGCTGGAAAAGTCTTTGACCGCTTATTCATGTTATGCATCTCCAGGGTCCATCCAGCCACCCCCCCCCCCCCCCTAAGGAAGGCACTTTTATAAATTTTGTTGACACATCTCATGTGATATATCGCTGGAAAAGTCTTTGACCACTTATTCATGTTATGCATCTCCGGGGTCCATCCCGCCACCCCCCCTCCCCCCCCAAAGGGTACTTTATAAATTTTGCACACAACCCTCATGTTATATATCATTGGAAAGGTCTGTGACTGCTTAATCATATTATGCATCTCGGGTCTAACCCCCCCCCCCCCCCCAAGTGGGACACTTTTCTAAATTTTGCAGACACCTCTCATGTGATATATCGCTGGAAAAGTCTTTGACCGCTTATTCATGTTATGCATCTCCGGGGTCCATCCCGCCACCCCCCCCCTAAGGAAGGAACTTTTATAAATTTTGTTGACACCCCTCATGTTATATATTGTTGGAAAGGTCTGTGACTGCTTAATCATATTATGCATCTCCGATGTCCATCTCCCCACTTTGCCCCCCCCCCCAAAGGGTACTTTATAAATTTTGCACACAACCCTCATGTTATATATCATTGGAAAGGTCTGTGACTGCTTAATCGTATTATGCATCTCTGATGTCCATCTCCCCACTTTGCCCCCCCACCCCCCCAAAGGGTACTTTATAAATTTTGCACACAACCCTCATGTTATATATCATTTTAAAGGTCTGTGACCACTTAATCATATTATGCATCTCAAATGTCCAACTCCCCACTTTGCCCCCCCCCCCCACCCCCCCAAGGGATACTTTTCTAAATTTTGTTGACACCCCTCATGTCATATATTGTTGGAAAGGTCTGTGACTGCTTAATCATATTATGCATCTCCGATGTTCATCTCCCCACTTTGCCCCCCCCCCCCCAAAGGGTACTTTATAAATTTTGCACACAACCCTCATGTTATATATCATTGGAAAGGTCTGTGACTGCTTAATCGTATTATGCATCTCTGATGTCCATCTCCCCACTTTGCCCCCCCACCCCCCCAAAGGGTACTTTATAAATTTTGCACACAACCCTCATGTTATATATCATTTTAAAGGTCTGTGACCACTTAATCATATTATGCATCTCAAATGTCCAACTCCCCACTTTGCCCCCCCCCACCCCCCCAAGGGATACTTTTCTAAATTTTGTTGACACCCCTCATGTCATATATTGTTGGAAAGGTCTGTGACTGCTTAATCATATTATGCATCTCCGATGTTCATCTCCCCACTTTGCCCCCCCCCCTCCCCAAGGGGTACTTTCTAAATTTTGCACACAACCCTCATGTTATATATCATTGGAAAGGCCTGTGACCACTTATATCATATTATGCATCTCCGATGCCCATCTCCCCACTTTGCCCCCCCCCCAAGGGGTACTTTCTAAATTTTGCACACAACCCTCATGTTATATATCATTGGAAAGGTCTGTGACCACTTAATCATATTATCCTCCCCACTATGAAATTTGTCAAGTTAAAGCAACTATAAATTTTATTTTTATGGTACTATCAAGTTGTTTGCCGTCAAATTTTGACGGGTTCCATCTAGTATTCATTTAAAATAAATTATGTTTACTTATATTCAAACAATTCAAAACAAACATTATCATATGAATGCAAAGGTTAAAAAAAAATACATCACCAAGATTAGTAATGCAATGTTGAATTCAAGGGGTGATATTCCCTACAGATGATTTCGGATTTTACATTTATTAATGGTCTAGAAATGAAAAATCACACCCGAAACTCTGTAATGTTCTAAACCCGAAGCTGCAACCGTCCCCCCCACCCTCCCTTAGAAAAATATATGTAATCAACACTGCAATAAAGTTACGTTATATTCAATAATAATCATACGATTTTACTGAGCTATTTTATTTCACATAAAGCAAAGTTGCCGGCATTCTGTTTTCCAACGATTTAAAGTATACTAGATGGAACCCGTCAAAACGTGACGGAAAAAAATACTACAACAATATCAGTAAAATAAGCTTCTTTATTATTTAAGTAGGGCTTCGTATGAAACAGTCTTTCAAATATTTTATTTTAACACCCCCCCCCCTTCCCACCCAGTGAAATGCTATTTCCGATACAAACTCCAAATGAACACTCCGTAAACAAATGTGTAATGCAAATCAGTTTGACATTACCACCATATTCCCGACGACGAAAAAAAAAAGGTTTATGGACCTATAAAGTATCATACAAATAGTCCTATCATAAAGTATCATACAAATTTCCAACTTTCATCTCATATTCAGTAAATAAAAGAACATAGTATAAGCACCACCCCCCCTGTGATAATGCAATCGAATGAGCTCCTATGCGCATAAGTATTGCATCTGCCCAAAGGCACCGTTGAAATTCGACGTTAAAAAAAGTTTTAAAATGTCCTCTTTAATCATTCGTTCGTTTCAAATCCATACCTTCTAAAACACATCCATTGTTTTAAACTAATCAATTTTTATGTAAAAATGAAGAATTTTTGTCAAAAATAATAAATTAATATGCAGATGAGGGAGAATTTTAATGTTTTCAATTGTAATTTATTTGTATGGTTTCTTCTATCCCTTTACATAATCAGGATGATTATTCCTTTTCCATCACAGTCGGTCTCTTATACAGTTAAATATCCAATGGATCTTTAAAAAAATAATAAATAACAGTTCCTAGCATATTCTGATTCAACATATACATCAACGAATTCAACATATCAATTTTATGTTAATCATAAACTAAAAATAGTTTTTTTTTCTTTTGACAGATTTTATATTAGCGCCAAAATACTCTATCTTATGGATAATCTGATCTTATGATTTATCAGGTTTTTATTATTATTATTATTATTTCACTTTTCATGAAGGTTAGGGATACCTATTTTCAATTGTTGCAACTTTCCAAGGGGCTATTTTACATTATTAAAACAAACGGATGGTCATTGTTGAGATAGAATTGAAAAATATTTCATGCTTGAAAATTATTTAAAAAGTCGTTAAATTAAGCGGCAGATTTCAAATAAATTTCAATCGAAAGCTAATTTTTTTTTTCTAATTGAAGATGTAAGAATTGAAATTGTAAAATGAAGTAAAAAAATTAAATTTTTAGTATTTAGAAGTGATGTAAGCGCGATGAAAGCTAAAGCGATAGTGCCGTTTGTTGTCACAACCGTTATACATTTCTAAATATTGCCACTGTGTTTTGGTTGGCGTCCAAAAGTAGACTACCATTTTTTGACATCGAAAGAAAAATTCACAGTGGAAGAAATAAGTCTTTCCCGCTAATAAGGAACTGTTAAATGAACTTAAAACAAACCTACCAAAATAATTCCTATAAAATATTAGCCTTACATTGTTTATTCTAGCTAAAAATACAATCATTATTTCAAGTTTTTTTTTTTCCTCAAATTCTTTACTTTTGGGAATTTTTTTATTAAAAAAGGAAATCTTAATAATTTAAATCCCATAATTCCTATAACTTAATCCTATAATTTAAAAAAAGTAATTGGTAACATGTAATCAAGGTATGCAATCAAGATGAAGCAACCAATAAAGGCTTCAGTTCTAATCTTTAAAATTAAAAATTGAAATATCAGTTAATTTAATATTACGCCATGTTGACACAATCATATAAATTTTTCTTTTTAGTTTTATCAATGTTAAAATGCATTTCAAGCTAAGCATAACGTCATTTTCACCGGTACAAACTTTTCACACGTACATTTATGCTTAAGCACCATGCATACAAATAAAAATATATTTTGCATTTAATTGTAATGAAAAAAATGGCATCAACAAAGTTATAATGCTTAATGATAAAATGAACCCAATGGACAATATTTCCGTGACGTCACAGTAAATATGAATTTTTATTTGCTTATAAAACACACGGATAAATATTTTTACCGAAATACTTAAACATTTTAACTATATTTTAACTTACAAATTAAAAAATTCGGCCTAAAAGTCACGTGCTTTTAATATTTAATATTTATTTTTTATGCTCGCAATCATTGAGTTCAGAAAATAAACTCTGTACGTCGCAACAGTGGGCGTTAATCCGATTGCCGACTTTATGACGTCATAAGCAGAAGTAAAATTTTAATTTAAGATTACGGCTAATTAATTAAATTTTCGAACAAACGAATGTACGATAACAAATCTGTGACCAAATATCTTTCATTTAAAAAAAGAATGGTGTAATTTGATGTAGTAGTTTGTTCTCACGGATTGTCGAAACAAAACGCTTAGCGTTTTAAATATATAGATTATTATTTTCACTTTTCATGAAGGTTAGGGATACCTATTTTCAATTGTTGCAACTTTCCAAGGGGCTATTTTACATTATTAAAACAAACGGATGGTCATTGTTGAGATAGAATTGAAAAATATTTCATGCTTGAAAATTATTTAAAAAGTCGTTAAATTAAGCGGCAGATTTCAAATAAATTTCAATCGAAAGCTAATTTTTTTTTCTAATTGACGATGTAAAAATTGAAATTGTAAAATGTAGTAAAAAAATTAAATTTTTAGTATTTAGAAGTGATGTAAGCGCGATGAAAGCTAAAGTGATAGTGCCGTTTGTTGTCCCAACCGTTATACATTTCTAAATATTGCCACTGTGTTTTGGTTGGCGTCCAAAAGTAGACTACCATTTTTTGACATCGAAAGAAAAATTCACAGTGAAAGAAATAAGACATTGCCGCTAATAAGGAACTGTTAAATGAACTTATAACAAACCTACCAAAATAATTCCTATAAAATATTAGCCTTACATTGTTTATTCAAGCTAAAAATACAATCATTATTTCAAGTTCTTTTTCCTGAAATTCTTTACTTTTGTGATTTTTTTTTATTAAAAAATGAAATCTTAATAATTTAAATCCTATAATTCCTATAACTTAATCCTATAATTAAAAAAAAGTAATTGGTAACATGTAATCAAGGTATGCAATCAAGATGAAGCAACCAATAAAGGTTCCAGTTCTAATCTTTAAAATTAAAAATTGAAATATCAGTTAATATTACGCCATGTTGACACAATCATATAAATTTTTCTTTTTAATTTTATCAATGTTAAAATGCATTTCAAGCTAAGCCTAACGTCACTTTCACCGGTACAAACTTTTCACACGTACATTTATGCTTAAGCACCATGCATACAAATAAAAATATATTTTGCATTTAATTGTAATGAAAAAAATGGCATCAACAAAGTTATAATGCTTAATGATAAAATGAACCCAATGGACAATATTTCTGTCACGCCACAGTAAATATGAATTTTCATTTGCTTATAAAACACACGGATAAATATTTTTACCGAAATACTTAAACATTTTAACTATATTTTAACTTACAAATTAAAAAATTCGGCCTAAAAGTCACGTGTTTTTAATATTTAATATTTATTTTTTATGCTCGCAATCATTGAGTTCAGAAAATAAACTCTGTACGTCGCAACAGTGGGCGTTAATCCGATTGCCGACTTTATGACGTCATAAGCAGAAGTAAAATTTTAATTTAAGATTACGGCTAATTAATTAAATTTTCGAACAAACGAATGTACGATAACAAATCTGTGACCAAATGTATTTCATTTAAAAAAAGAATGATGTAATTTGATGTAGTAGTTTGTTCTCACGGATTGTCGAAACAAAATGCTTAGCGTTTTAAATATATAGACTAGATGGAACCCTTCAAAACTTGACGCAAAAAAATACTATTACAATATCAATAAAATAAGTCACGTGACGCTCCCGGTCTCAGCTGAGCTATGCAAACCAATTGACATAATAGATTACTAGATGGAACCCGTCAAAATTTGACGGCAAACAACTTGATAGTACCATAAAAATAAAATTTATAGTTGCTTTAACTTGACAAATTTCATAGTGGGGAGGATAATATGATTAAGTGGTCACAGACCTTTCCAATGATATATCACATGAGGTTGTGTGCAAAATTTAGAAAGTACCCCTTGGGGGGGGGGTTGCAAAGTGGGGAGATGGGCATCGGAGATGCATAATATGATATAAGTGGTCACAGGCCTTTCCAATGATATATAACATGAGGGTTGTGTGCAAAATTTAGAAAGTACCCCTTGGGGAGGGGGGGGGCAAAGTGGGGAGATGAACATCGGAGATGCATAATATGATTAAGCAGTCACAGACCTTTCCAACAATATATGACATGAGGGGTGTCAACAAAATTTAGAAAAGTATCCCTTGGGGGGTGGGGGGGGGCAAAGTGGGGAGTTGGACATTTGAGATGCATAATATGATTAAGTGGTCACAGACCTTTAAAATGATATATAACATGAGGGTTGTGTGCAAAATTTATAAAGTACCCTTTGGGGGGGTGGGGGGGCAAAGTGGGGAGATGGACATCAGAGATGCATAATACGATTAAGCAGTCACAGACCTTTCCAATGATATATAACATGAGGGTTGTGTGCAAAATTTATAAAGTACCCTTTGGGGGGGAGGGGGCAAAGTGGGGAGATGAACATCGGAGATGCATAATATGATTAAGCAGTCACAGACCTTTCCAACAATATATGACATGAGGGGTGTCAACAAAATTTAGAAAAGTATCCCTTGGGGGGGGGTGGGGGGGGGCAAAGTCGGGAGTTGGACATTTGAGATGCATAATATGATTAAGTGGTCACAGACCTTTCCAATGATATATAACATGAGGGTTGTGTGCAAAATTTATAAAGTACCCTTTGGGGGGGTGGGGGGGGCAAAGTGGGGAGATGGACATCAGAGATGCATAATACGATTAAGCAGTCACTGACCTTTCCAATGATATATAATATGAGGGTTGTGTGCAAAATTTATAAAGTACCCTTTGGGGGGGGGGGGGGCAAAGTGGGGAGATGGACATCGGAGATGCATAATATGATTAAGCAGTCACAGACCTTTCCAACAATATATAACATGAGGGGTGTCAACAAAATTTATAAAAGTTCCTTCCTTAGGGGGGGGGGGTGGCGGGATGGACCCCGGAGATGCATAACATGAATAAGCCGTCAAAGACTTTTCCAGCGATATATCACATGAGAGGTGTCTGCAAAATTTAGAAAAGTGTCCCACTTGGGGGGGGGGGGGGGATAGACCCGAGATGCATAATATGATTAAGCAGTCACAGACCTTTCCAATGATATATAACATGAGGGTTGTGTGCAAAATTTATAAAGTACCCTTTGGGGGGGGAGGGGGGGTGGCGGGATGGACCCCGGAGATGCATAACATGAATAAGTGGTCAAAGACTTTTCCAGCGATATATTACATGAGATGTGTCAACAAAATTTATAAAAGTGCCTTCCTTAGGGGGGGGGGGGGGGCCTGGATGGACCCTGGAGATGCATAACATGAATAAGCGGTCAAAGACTTTTCCAGCGATATACCACATGAGAGGTGTCTGCAAAATTTAGAAAAGTGTCCCACTTGGGGGGGGGGGATAGACCCGAGATGCATAATATGATTAAGCAGTCACAGACCTTTCCAATGATATATAACATGAGGGTTGTGTGCAAAATTTATAAAGTACCCTTTGGGGGGGGGAGGGGGGGTGGCGGGATGGACCCCGGAGATGCATAACATGAATAAGCGGTCAAAGAATTTTCCAGCGATATATCACATGAGAGGTGTCTGCAAAATTTAGAAAAGTGTCCCACTTGGGGGGATAGACCCGAGATGCATAACATGAAAAAGAGGTCACAGGCGTTCCAACTTGCAACTTTTTCTCGAAGGCATTTGACAATATTAAATTTTTTTTTACCCAAGACAATTTAACGATATTCTTAATTTTTTTGCGTAATTCGTCAAACGTTCATGGAAAAAATCATGAAATTCGCTAATCAATAGTTGATAAATTATAAAATTCAACAATCGATAGCAGTAAAATCGGTCAATCGATAATGGAAAAATCACAAAATTCATCAAATGGTTCATGTAAAAAAAATTGTCCTGCACACTGATGATATGATCAAAAGGGTTTTGAAGTATAGGACAAAATTAGCACTTGCCAAACAGCGAGTAATCCTGAAAATTTGGCAATGGACTTTATTGCCACCACTGGTCAAACATAATAGTCACACTCACCAATTGCGATGATTGAATGGAAAAAGATTTTTTTCTCCGCTGTCGCTCCACAAATTTCGAAACCATTTGGCGAATTTCACGATTTTTTCTCTGAAATTGACGGATTGTGATTTTTTTTCTCGAAGCCATTTGACGATATTCGAAAACTTTTTCCCCCGAAACCAGTTGATGAATTTTGCGATTTTTCCACTGTCGATTAATGAATTTTGCGATTTTTCCGCTATCGATTGACGAATTTATCAACTATTGATTAATGAATTTCATGATTTTATCCATGAACGAACAAATTGCGCACTTTCTTTCCGCTAATGTTTGACACATTTCGCCCTTTACAATTCAGCCAATGAGTTGAACGTTGTTTCTTTCCAGAAATGTCAAGAATGAAACAATGATTCTTTAGGATGAATTTTCTTCGTTCGATGCACCATGGAAGAAAGAATGTGTGCAATGCAGCAACGGGCGTCACAGACTTTTTAGGGCACCTGCAGACTAAAAACATCTAACCAATCTTCACGGGGGGGGGGGGGGAATCACAGATTTCGTCAAATGATTGAGGAAAAAACACTAAATTCATCAAAGGATCATGGGGAAACATGACTTTCGTTAAAAGACATCAGAAAAAACATTAATTATGCAAAAGGATCGTGAAAGATAAGCAAATTTTGTCAAAGAATCGCAAAAAAGGAAAGTTCACCAAAAGGTCATGCTTTTTTACTAAATTTCGTCTAAAAATTGCGGAATACAATGTATTTTATCAAAGAATCGCTGGAAAATGCGAATTTCGTTAAGGATCATGAGAAAAATGCGAAATTCTTCAAAGGATCGCTGAAAAAACATGAATTTCGTCAAAGAATTGCTGAAAAAACATGAATCTCGCCCAATAATAGAAAAATCATGGTTCATAATCATTATATCTAGTAGTATATGTAAATACAGTTTGTGATATAAGACAAAATTAACACTCACCAATCGGCGAGTAATACTGAAAATTGGTAATTGATGTTATTGCCAGTACTGGCTAAACTTAATAGTCACACTCGCCAATTGCGATGATTGAATGTAAAACGAAATTTTTTTTCCGCTGTCACTCAAAGAATTTTTAAACCATTTGGTGAAGTTTTTCCCGAAACCATTTTGTGAATTTCCCGATTTTTTCTTCAAAATCATTTTTCAACAATATTCGACCCAATACGCATGCGTCAAAAAAATCGCCGGCCAATGAGGTGAGAGTCTATTACTGTCTCTATTAACGTGTTTGGGATCATCTCCTGTTTTTTTTTTTCTTGCACATTGCATTAAACCTAGGAAGGTATTTATATAGAACTCACTGTGGAGTGTTTAGAAGGTATTTATTTTATTTATTATAATTTGTATGAATACTTAGGTGTCCATTTCGGATTTACTGTTTAAAAATGAATTTAGGCTCATTTAACATTCACAAAATCAATCCCGATGGAAATTGTGTTTTTAGATCTCTATCATTTTGTGTATATAGTACAGAAAATAATTATTCAAACGTACGTAAAATATCGTAGAACACGTAATACAAAATTGGACCACTTATAGTCCGTTTATTATCGGGGAGGAATCTTATGGTGTTCCGATTGCTAATGAAAACGATTATGTAAATATATGGTTCTTCATAGAAGTATGTGCTTCTTCACACTTCAATAGAAGCATTGTTTAAATTAATATAATTCTACAAATATGATGCAGTTTTAAAATATTGAGTAATGATTAATATAGTCAAGGAATCTACTCATATACGTAATTAAGTTTTGGTACTTCTCTATTATCTCATCGACCACTTTTCATAACAAAAAACTATCGCCAAACTGTAACGCCAAATAAACAGGAGAACGTTGTCATTAATACGCGCAAATGTTGAATTAAAAACCACTTGACGACATAACAAACACGTATAATGCTTCCGACATCAAGTAAATGGGATTGCATTTTTGGCATTTAATCATACATTTTGGCAATAGTATTTTGTTATGAAAAGTGGACGATGGGATAATAGAGAAGTACCTAAGTTTTTTATACCAATTTTGAAAATTTATCTTTTTTTGACATTTAAAAAAAATAACAGAAAAAACATTACAAATTTGCCCATTTGCTCAGCGGTCAAAGGATTAAGAAAATATTAATGATTAGCGGAACTGGTTCTAGCTATGAAGTAATATTATTTTGCTCAAAAACCCCCAGCAAAAAAATAATTACAAAGAATAAGTAATCGTCTTTAAATATACAAAAAACAATGTGATTAATGGCCAGGATTTTTTTACATATAACATTTTTTATATACAAAATAAAAACCGAAATAACCTCATTCATTTCACCCGATGTCAAAAATAGTTTTGTTTTCCACATTCTTGGGCAAAGCACTAAATCAATAAAATCACCAATTTGTGACAAATTATGAGTTTCATATGAATCGCCCATGAACGGACATGCAAACTGGTAAAAAATGAATGTAATAAATTAAAACATTCAAGATTTGTATACATACAAACAATACAATGTAAATATTAATATTGTTTGTATATATACTTCTATGTATACATATATTGTTTGTATACATACAAACAAATATAATGTAAACATTATTCAAATATTAAGAGTTTACAAATCAAAACATTCTAAACATTTGTATACATACAAACAATATAATGCATACATACTCTTTACAAATTAAATAGCACACTTATGTAATGACAAAACTTTTAAATCGAATAGAGATAATATATTTCTGTTAAAAAATAATGCTAAAGTTCAGACTTACATATATTATACATTCACATAAAGCTAGTCACATTCCTGCATATTTATTAAATATTTAGTTGCTAAATATAGAAATAATATTTTATAATTTATATTCAGGCGCTCAGATTCGCTTTTTTCGAACACATAATAATAAAAATATTACTACCGTGCGTACTGTCTTTTGACATTATATTTACATAATCGAATTCATTATCAATCGGAACACCATAAGATTCATTCCCGATAATAAACAGACCATAAGTGGTCCAATTTTGTATTACGTGTTCTACACGTTTGAATAATTATTTTCTGTACTATATAAACAAAATGATAGAGATCTAAAAAAAAAATTTCCATCGGGATTTCGCCAACTTATGAGCCTAAATTCATTTTTAAACAGTAAATCCGAAATGGACATCTAAGTATTCATACAAATTACAATAAATAAAATAAATAAATAAAATAAATACCTTCTAAACACTCCACAGTGAGTTCTAGATAAATATCTTCCTAGGTTTAACGCAACGTGACAACAGAAAAAAACAACAGATGATACGATCCCAAACACGTTTGTAGAGACAGTCATAGACCCTCACCTCATTGGCCGGTGATTTTTTGACGCATGCGTATTCGATCGAATTTCGATGGAATAGATTTGACAGAATTACCAAACAGCTTTAAATATATGGATTGCCTCAATTTTAGATTACTCTTATATCCGAGTCATTCTTTAATTTGATAAAATTCGTTACTTGCCCCCAAGCAGCGGAATAATGATTATCAAATCTTACAAAAACATTAAGATAATTTAATTATATTAAATAAAATAATTTGTAACCAGATATAAAGTTGTCAAAAGGGGAAAAGATAATGAAAATTGAGCCTTTTATATCCTAAAAATCATTGTGAATACACCTAAATATAACACAAACTACCTAAAAATAATTTAATTAACATTTAAAAATTTCAAAGATGAATCACAATTTAAGAAAAGAATGATTTTCAAAGAAAAAGAAAATTAAAAAGCAAAAAATAAAAGTTTTTTTTTTTTTTCGTTCAAACAGCTCTTTTATACCTAAATGACAATATTTTCCCTACCAAAATTATATGCAGCCATAGGACATATATTTTATATAATATATTATATATATATAAAATTTTCAAAGCTTTAGAAGAAAAATAAGTACATTTAACACAAGAGCTCCTTGTACCCTACAAATTACTGTAAATACACAGAAATTTAACACATATTACTTAAGAATGATTTATTTAACATATTCAAATCTCAAAGCTGTAGAAAAATTTTAAGTTATTGAGAGGGAAAAATGTTTTTTTTTTTTTTCAAACCGGACCTTTATATTCAAATATCAATATTTCTGAACCAAAATTATGCATGGCCATTGGATACATACTTTATATAATACTAGATGGAACCCGTCAAAATTTGACGGCAAACAACTTGATAGTACCATAAAAATAAAATTTATAGTTGCTTTAACTTGACAAATTTCATAGTGGGGAGGATAATATGATTAAGTGGTCACAGACCTTTCCAATGATATATAACATGAGGGTTGTGTGCAAAATTTAGAAAGTACCCCTTGGGGGGGGGCAAAGTGGGGAGATGGGCATCGGAGATGCATAATATGATATAAGTGGTCACAGGCCTTTCCAATGATATATAACATGAGGGTTGTGTGCAAAATTTAGAAAGTACCCCTTGGGGAGGGGGGGGGGGCAAAGTGGGGGAGATGAACATCGGAGATGCATAATATGATTAAGCAGTCACAGACCTTTCCAACAATATATGACATGAGGGGTGTCAACAAAATTTAGAAAAGTATCCCTTGGGGGGGTGGGGGGGGGGGCAAAGTGGGGAGTTGGACATTTGAGATGCATAATATGATTAAGTGGTCACAGACCTTTAAAATGATATATAACATGAGGGTTGTGTGCAAAATTTATAAAGTACCCTTTGGGGGGGTGGGGGGGCAAAGTGGGGAGATGGACATCAGAGATGCATAATACGATTAAGCAGTCACAGACCTTTCCAATGATATATAACATGAGGGTTGTGTGCAAAATTTATAAAGTACCCTTTGGGGGGGGGGGGCAAAGTGGGGAGATGAACATCGGAGATGCATAATATGATTAAGCAGTCACAGACCTTTCCAACAATATATGACATGAGGGGTGTCAACAAAATTTAGAAAAGTATCCCTTGGGGGGGTGGGGGGGGGCAAAGTGGGGAGTTGGACATTTGAGATGCATAATATGATTAAGTGGTCACAGACCTTTAAAATGATATATAACATGAGGGTTGTGTGCAAAATTTATAAAGTACCCTTTGGGGGGGTGGGGGGGCAAAGTGGGGAGATGGACATCAGAGATGCATAATACGATTAAGCAGTCACAGACCTTTCCAATGATATATAACATGAGGGTTGTGTGCAAAATTTATAAAGTACCCTTTGGGGGGGGGGGGCAAAGTGGGGAGATGGACATCGGAGATGCATAATATGATTAAGCAGTCACAGACCTTTCCAACAATATATAACATGAGGGGTGTCAACAAAATTTATAAAAGTTCCTTCCTTAGGGGGGGGGGTGGCGGGATGGACCCCGGAGATGCATAACATGAATAAGCGGTCAAAGACTTTTCCAGCGATATATCACATGAGAGGTGTCTGCAAAATTTAGAAAAGTGTCCCACTTGGGGGGGGGGGATAGACCCGAGATGCATAATATGATTAAGCAGTCACAGACCTTTCCAATGATATATAACATGAGGGTTGTGTGCAAAATTTATAAAGTACCCTTTGGGGGGGGGAGGGGGGGTGGCGGGATGGACCCCGGAGATGCATAACATGAATAAGTGGTCAAAGACTTTTCCAGCGATATATCACATGAGATGTGTCAACAAAATTTATAAAAGTGCCTTCCTTAGGGGGGGGGGGGTGGCTGGATGGACCCTGGAGATGCATAACATGAATAAGCGGTCAAAGACTTTTCCAGCGATATACCACATGAGAGGTGTCTGCAAAATTTAGAAAAGTGTCCCACTTGGGGGGGGGGGGGGGGGTTAGACCCGAGATGCATAATATGATTAAGCAGTCACAGACCTTTCCAATGATATATAACATGAGGGTTGTGTGCAAAATTTATAAAGTACCCTTTGGGGGGGGGGAGGGGGGGTGGCGGGATGGACCCCGGAGATGCATAACATGAATAAGCGGTCAAAGAATTTTCCAGCGATATATCACATGAGAGGTCTCTGCAAAATTTAGAAAAGTGTCCCACTTGGGGGGATAGACCCGAGATGCATAACATGAAAAAGAGGTCACAGGCGTTCCAACTTGCAACTTTTTCTCGAAGGCATTTGACAATATTAAATTTTTTTTTACCCAAGACAATTTAACGATATTCTTAATTTTTTTGCGTAATTCGTCAAACGTTCATGGAAAAAATCATGAAATTCGCTAATCAATAGTTGATAAATTATAAAATTCAACAATCGATAGCAGTAAAATCGGTCAATCGATAATGGAAAAATCACAAAATTCATCAAATGGTTCACGTAAAAAAAATTGTCCTGCACACTGATGATATGATCAAAAGGGTTTTGAAGTATAGGACAAAATTAGCACTTGCCAAACAGCGAGTAATCCTGAAAATTTGGCAATGGACTTTATTGCCACCACTGGTCAAACATAATAGTCACACTCACCAATTGCGATGATTGAATGGAAAAAGATTTTTTTCTCCGCTGTCGCTCGACAAATTTCGAAACCATTTGGCGAATTTCACGATTTTTTCTCCGAAATTGACGGATTGTGATTTTTTTTCTCGAAGCCATTTGACGATATTCGAAAACTTTTTCCCCCGAAACCAGTTGATGAATTTTGCGATTTTTCCACTGTCGATTAATGAATTTTGCGATTTTTCCGCTATCGATTGACGAATTTATCAACTATTGATTAATGAATTTCATGATTTTATCCATGAACGAACAAATTGCGCACTTTCTTTCCGCTAATGTTTGACACATTTCGCCCTTTACAATTCAGCCAATGAGTTGAACGTTGTTTCTTTCCAGAAATGTCAAGAATGAAACAATGATTCTTTAGGATGAATTTTCTTCGTTCGATGCACCATGGAAGAAAGAATGTGTGCAATGCAGCAACGGGCGTCACAGACTTTTTAGGGCACCTGCAGACTAAAAACATCTAACCAATCTTCGCGGGGGGGGGGGGGGGGGAATCACAGATTTCGTCAAATGATTGAG
This sequence comes from Maratus michaelseni, assembly GCA_963931845.1. Classification (NCBI taxonomy): domain Eukaryota; kingdom Metazoa; phylum Arthropoda; class Arachnida; order Araneae; family Salticidae; genus Maratus; species Maratus michaelseni. The sequence goes on along the minus strand of OZ007597.1, from coordinate 1,721,231 downwards.
GAAAAAACACTAAATTCATCAAAGGATCATGGGGAAACATGACTTTCGTTAAAAGACATCAGAAAAAACATTAATTATGCAAAAGGATCGTGAAAGATAAGCAAATTTTGTCAAAGAATCGCAAAAAAGGAAAGTTCACCAAAAGGTCATGCTTTTTTACTAAATTTCGTCTAAAAATTGCGGAATAAAATGTATTTTATCTAAGAATCGCTGGAAAATGCGAATTTCGTTAAGGATCATGAGAAAAATGCGAAATTCTTCAAAGGATTGCTGAAAAAACATGAATTTCGTCAAAGAATTGCTGAAAAAACATGAATCTCGCCCAATAATAGAAAAATCATGGTTCATAATCATTATATCTAGTAGTATATGTAAATACAGTTTGTGATATAAGACAAAATTAACACTCACCAATCGGCGAGTAATACTGAAAATTGGTAATTGATGTTATTGCCAGTACTGGCTAAACTTAATAGTCACACTCGCCAATTGCGATGATTGAATGTAAAACGAAATTTTTTTCCCGCTGTCACTCAAAGAATTTTTAAACCATTTGGTGAAGTTTTTCCCGAAACCATTTTGTGAATTTCCCGATTTTTTCTTCAAAATCATTTTTCAACAATATTCGACCCAATACGCATGCGTCAAAAAAATCGCCGGCCAATGAGGTGAGAGTCTATTACTGTCTCTATTAACGTGTTTGGGATCATCTCCTGTTTTTTTTTTTCTTGCACATTGCATTAAACCTAGGAAGGTATTTATATAGAACTCACTGTGGAGTGTTTAGAAGGTATTTATTTTATTTATTATAATTTGTATGAATACTTAGGTGTCCATTTCGGATTTACTGTTTAAAAATGAATTTAGGCTCATTTAACATTCGCAAAATCAATCCCGATGGAAATTGTGTTTTTAGATCTCTATCATTTTGTGTATATAGTACAGAAAATAATTATTCAAACGTACGTAAAATATCGTAGAACACGTAATACAAAATTGGACCACTTATAGTCCGTTTATTATCGGGGATGAATCTTATGGTGTTCCGATTGCTAATGAAAACGATTATGTAAATATATGGTTCTTCATAGAAGTATGTGCTTCTTCACACTTCAATAGAAGCATTGTTTAAATTAATATAATTCTACAAATATGATGCAGTTTTAAAATATTGAGTAATGATTAATATAGTCAAGGAATCTACTCATATACGTAATTAAGTTTTGGTACTTCTCTATTATCTCATCGACCACTTTTCATAACAAAAAACTATCGCCAAACTGTAACGCCAAATAAACGGGAGAACGTTGTCATTAATACGCGCAAATGTTGAATTAAAAACCACTTGACGACATAACAAACACGTATAATGCTTCCGACATCAAGTAAATGGGATTGCATTTTTGGCATTTAATCATACATTTTGGCAATAGTATTTTGTTATGAAAAGTGGACGATGGGATAATAGAGAAGTACCTAAGTTTTTTATACCAATTTTGAAAATTTATCTTTTTTTGACATTTAAAAAAAATAACAGAAAAAACATTACAAATTTGCCCATTTGCTCAGCGGTCAAAGGATTAAGAAAATATTAATGATTAGCGGAACTGGTTCTAGCTATGAAGTAATATTATTTTGCTCAAAAACCCCCAGCAAAAAAATAATTACAAAGAATAAGTAATCGTCTTTAAATATACAAAAAACAATGTGATTAATGGCCAGGATTTTTTTACATATAACATTTTTTATATACAAAATAAAAACCGAAATAACCTCATTCATTTCACCCGATGTCAAAAATAGTTTTGTTTTCCACATTCTTGGGCAAAGCACTAAATCAATAAAATCACCAATTTGTGACAAATTATGAGTTTCATATGAATCGCCCATGAACGGACATGCAAACTGGTAAAAAATGAATGTAATAAATTAAAACATTCAAGATTTGTATACATACAAACAATACAATGTAAATATTAATATTGTTTGTATATATACTTCTTTGTATACATATATTGTTTGTATACATACAAACAAATATAATGTAAACATTATTCAAATATTAAGAGTTTACAAATCAAAACATTCTAAACATTTGTATACATACAAACAATATAATGCATACATACTCTTTACAAATTAAATAGCACACTTATGTAATGACAAAACTTTTAAATCGAATAGAGATAATATATTTCTGTTAAAAAATAATGCTAAAGTTCAGACTTACATATATTATACATTCACATAAAGCTAGTCACATTCCTGCATATTTATTAAATATTTAGTTGCTAAATATAGAAATAATATTTTATAATTTATATTCAGGCGCTCAGATTCGCTTTTTTCGAACACATAATAATAAAAATATTACTACCGTGCGTACTGTCTTTTGACATTATATTTACATAATCGAATTCATTATCAATCGGAACACCATAAGATTCATTCCCGATAATAAACAGACCATAAGTGGTCCAATTTTGTATTACGTGTTCTACACGTTTGAATAATTATTTTCTGTACTATATAAACAAAATGATAGAGATCTAAAAAAAAAATTTCCATCGGGATTTCGCCAACTTATGAGCCTAAATTAATTTTTAAACAGTAAATCCGAAATGGACATCTAAGTATTCATACAAATTACAATAAATAAAATAAATAAATAAAATAAATAAATAAAATAAATACCTTCTAAACACTCCACAGTGAGTTCTAGATAAATATCTTCCTAGGTTTAACGCAACGTGACAACAGAAAAAAACAACAGATGATACGATCCCAAACACGTTTGTAGAGACAGTCATAGACCCTCACCTCATTGGCCGGTGATTTTTTGACGCATGCGTATTCGATCGAATTTCGATGGAATAGATTTGACAGAATTACCAAACAGCTTTAAATATATGGATATAAACTTTTCAAAGTTTTAGTACAAAGATAACTTTTTTTAATTAAATGTGCTCATTATTTATCTCTGAGCATAGAAGTTAATAACAGAAAGAAAACAATTTTAAGACACAAACTATCTAAAAATTAATATTGTTTTTAACGAAAAATTTCCCAAGCAATGGATCTATGATTGTTAAATCATATTAAAAGTTCAAAACACAGGCATAATTTTAAGTATATTAAATTAAATTTATGTTGTATAGTCATCACAAGACTTTCTTCATAATCATTCCAATATATTGATTTAAATAGATCTTAACACCAACTATTATGACGATGAAGTATAATGGATTTATTTGAATTTAATATGGAGTTACAGTGATCAGTAAATACAGTTAACGTAGACATATATTAATAATATTAATAATGCAGAAATACTTTTAAAGGTATGCGTGTATGCAATTTTTTTCCAATGATCTGTTACATCAAAAACACAAAAAATGTCTAACTGACCAAATTTGAATAAGGAGAATTGATTAAAAATAAATAAATAAATAAAGTGTAACTTTTTCAAAATTATTTTTTAAAAAAGGTGTTTCATTGACACAATTTTATTTCTTACTTAATTTTGAACACTTTGGCAATTTACATTGCCCCATTACTCCCATCATGTAAAAAAATTAAAATGTGTTTCAATCTTTTGGGACATCATGTATATATGTCAATCCTGAGTAATGGTACATACCCAAAGAGAAATATAGCAAAATATGGAAACACTTTAAACAGAAATTATGACAAAAATGATAAGCAGACACAGTGTGGCAAAAAATTAGCATAGACATGTTATAATAAAAAACTTATATGATTTCTCACTATCGAATTTTGATTTAGAAAAAAATCCAATACACTTTGTGACGAAAATTTAGGACTTGTTTACTTTCCCAAATCGCTATTGCTGAAACTGTTTTAACAATATCTATTTGGGAAAGTATGCAAGTCTTAAATATGCATTACAATCAAGCATGTCGGATTTTCTTGTAAAACAAAGTTCGAAATTCATACACAACATAATTGAAAATAAATGGTACCAATATAAAAGTTTCAAACAATATCTGGCAATTTGTTCTTTGTGCTCAGTCAAAATCTGAATTTATTGATTTATTATTTTATTATAAACATTTTTTTTAAATATTTAACACATTTATTAGTGGAGTGTATTCAGTTTGCTAATAAATAAATTAAAATAACATTTAATTCATGTATACATAAAAAAAATCATGAATTGTTTAATGGAACCAAAATGCAAAATATCATATATATAGTATATTCTTAATGTTAATCCGTAATAATATTACAGGTGTAGTATTCTGAATATTAAATCTTTAAAAATAATCTGAACTTATTAAAAACTTCGACTTATTTCTATCCTGTTTATATTAATAAGTGAAAAACTTTTAGAGTAAATAGTACAAGTAAAGACATATTCATTTAAAATAAATTATGTTTACTTATATTCAAACAATTCAAAACAAACATTATCATATGAATGCAAAGGTTAAAAAAAAATACATCACCAAGATTAGTAATGCAATGTTGAATTCAAGGGGTGATATTCCCTACAGATGATTTCGGATTTTACATTTATTAATGGTCTAGAAATGAAAAATCACACCCGAAACTCTGTAATGTTCTAAACCCGAAGCTGCAACCCCCCCCCCCCACCCTCCCTTAGAAAAATATATGTAATCAACACTGCAATAAAGGTACGTTATATTCAATAATAATCATACGATTTTACTGAGCTATTTTATTTCACATAAAGCAAAGTTGCCGGCATTCTGTTTTCCAACGATTTAAAGTATACTAGATGGAACCCGTCAAAACGTGACGGAAAAAAATACTACAACAATATCAGTAAAATAAGCTTCTTTATTATTTAAGTAGGGCTTCGTATGAAACAGTCTTTCAAATATTTTATTTTAACACCCCCCCCCTTCCCACCCAGTGAAATGCTATTTCCGATACAAACTCCAAATGAACACTCCGTAAACAAATGTGTAATGCAAATCAGTTTGACATTACCACCATATTCCCGACGACGAAAAAAAAAAGGTTTATGGACCTATAAAGTATCATACAAATAGTCCTATCATAAAGTATCATACAAATTTCCAACTTTCATCTCATATTCAGTAAATAAAAGAACATAGTATAAGCACCACCCCCCCTGTGATAATGCAATCGAATGAGCTCCTATGCGCATAAGTATTGCATCTGCCCAAAGGCACCGTTGAAATTCGACGTTAAAAAAAGTTTTAAAATGTCCTCTTTAATCATTCGTTCGTTTCAAATCCATACCTTCTAAAACACATCCATTGTTTTAAACTAATCAATTTTTATGTAAAAATGAAGAATTTTTGTCAAAAATAATAAATTAATATGCAGATGAGGGAGAATTTTAATGTTTTCAATTGTAATTTATTTGTATGGTTTCTTCTATCCCTTTACATAATCAGGATGATTATTCCTTTTCCATCACAGTCGGTCTCTTATACAGTTAAATATCCAATGGATCTTTAAAAAAATAATAAATAACAGTTCCTAGCATATTCTGATTCAACATATACATCAACGAATTCAACATATCAATTTTATGTTAATCATAAACTAAAAATAGTTTTTTTTTCTTTTGACAGATTTTATATTAGCGCCAAAATACTCTATCTTATGGATAATCTGATCTTATGATTTATCAGGTTTTTATTATTATTATTATTATTTCACTTTTCATGAAGGTTAGGGATACCTATTTTCAATTGTTGCAACTTTCCAAGGGGCTATTTTACATTATTAAAACAAACGGATGGTCATTGTTGAGATAGAATTGAAAAATATTTCATGCTTGAAAATTATTTAAAAAGTCGTTAAATTAAGCGGCAGATTTCAAATAAATTTCAATCGAAAGCTAATTTTTTTTTTCTAATTGAAGATGTAAGAATTGAAATTGTAAAATGAAGTAAAAAAAATAAATTTTTAGTATTTAGAAGTGATGTAAGCGCGATGAAAGCTAAAGCGATAGTGCCGTTTGTTGTCACAGCCGTTATACATTTCTAAATATTGCCACTGTGTTTTGGTTGGCGTCCAAAAGTAGACTACCATTTTTTGACATCGAAAGAAAAATTCACAGTGGAAGAAATAAGTCTTTCCCGCTAATAAGGAACTGTTAAATGAACTTAAAACAAACCTACCAAAATAATTCCTATAAAATATTAGACTTACATTGTTTATTCTAGCTAAAAATACAATCATTATTTCAAGTTTTTTTTTTTCCTCAAATTCTTTACTTTTGGGAATTTTTTTATTAAAAAAGGAAATCTTAATAATTTAAATCCCATAATTCCTATAACTTAATCCTATAATTTAAAAAAAGTAATTGGTAACATGTAATCAAGGTATGCAATCAAGATGAAGCAACCAATAAAGGCTTCAGTTCTAATCTTTAAAATTAAAAATTGAAATATCAGTTAATTTAATATTACGCCATGTTGACACAATCATATAAATTTTTCTTTTTAGTTTTATCAATGTTAAAATGCATTTCAAGCTAAGCATAACGTCATTTTCACCGGTACAAACTTTTCACACGTACATTTATGCTTAAGCACCATGCATACAAATAAAAATATGTTTTGCATTTAATTCTAATGAAAAAAATGGCATCAACAAAGTTATAATGCTTAATGATAAAATGAACCCAATGGACAATATTTCCGTGACGTCACAGTAAATATGAATTTTTATTTGCTTATAAAACACACGGATAAATATTTTTACCGAAATACTTAAACATTTTAACTATATTTTAACTTACAAATTAAAAAATTCGGCCTAAAAGTCACGTGCTTTTAATATTTAATATTTATTTTTTATGCTCGCAATCATTGAGTTCAGAAAATAAACTCTGTACGTCGCAACAGTGGGCGTTAATCCGATTGCCGACTTTATGACGTCATAAGCAGAAGTAAAATTTTAATTTAAGATTACGGCTAATTAATTAAATTTTCGAACAAACGAATGTACGATAACAAATCTGTGACCAAATATCTTTCATTTAAAAAAAGAATGGTGTAATTTGATGTAGTAGTTTGTTCTCACGGATTGTCGAAACAAAACGCTTAGCGTTTTAAATATATAGATTATTATTTTCACTTTTCATGAAGGTTAGGGATACCTATTTTCAATTGTTGCAACTTTCCAAGGGGCTATTTTACATTATTAAAACAAACGGATGGTCATTGTTGAGATAGAATTGAAAAATATTTCATGCTTGAAAATTATTTAAAAAGTCGTTAAATTAAGCGGCAGATTTCAAATAAATTTCAATCGAAAGCTAATTTTTTTTTCTAATTGACGATGTAAAAATTGAAATTGTAAAATGTAGTAAAAAAATTAAATTTTTAGTATTTTGAAGTGATGTAAGCGCGATGAAAGCTAAAGTGATAGTGCCGTTTGTTGTCCCAACCGTTATACATTTCTAAAAATTGCCACTGTATTTTGGCTGGCGTCCAAAAGTGGAAAAACATTTTTTGACATCGAAAGAGAAATTCACAGTGAAAGAAATAGGACTTTGCGCTAATAAGGAACTGTTAAATGAACTTATAATAAATCTACCAAAATAACTCCTATGAAAAATTAGTCTTACATTGTTTATTCTAGGTAAAAATACAATAATTATTTCAAGATTTTTTTCTACCATAACACTATTTTTAATAACTTTAAATTTCCGGAAATCTTTTACTTTTGTGATTTTTTTTATTAAAAAAGGAAATTTTCTATCCTATAATTTAAAAAAAAGCAATTGGTAACATGTAATCAAGGTATACCATCAAGATGAAGAAATCAATGACGGCTCCAATTCTAATCTTTATAATCATGAATGCAAAAATCAGTAAAATTATGTCATGTTAACACAATCATATACATTTTTCTCTTTAGTTTTATCAATGTTAAAATGCACTTCAAGCTAATCATAACGTCATTTTCACCGGCGCAAACTTTTCACACGTAATAATTCATATACCTTACATTAATGCTTAAACACCATGCACACAAATATAAATATATTTTGTATTTAATTGTAATGAAAAAATGACATCAACAAAGTTATAATGCATAATGATAAAATAAACCCAATGGACAATATTCCCGTGACGTCACAATAAATATGAATTTTTATTCGCTTATAAAACACGCCGATAAGTATTTTTACCGAAATTTAACTTGCAAATTAACAAATTCTGCCTTAAAACCGCGTGCTTTTAATATTTATTATTCCTCTTTTATTCAACCACAGAGTTTAGAAAATAAACTCTGTACTTCGGAACAGTAGGCGTTATCCGATTATGACGTCATTAGTAGACGTAAAAGTTTAATTGAAAATTACGGTTATTTAATTAAATTTTCGAACAAACGAATGCACGATAACAAATCTGTGTCCAAATATCTTTCATTTAAAAAAAGAATGATGTAATTTGATGCAGTAGTTTGTTCTCACGGATTGTCGAAAGAAATCGCTTAGCATTTTAAATATATAGATAACATTGCACAATTAAATGTTATGCATATTGCATTAAAGCGGAAAAATGATTAATACTTACATTCGATAGATTATCCAGCGTAAATGGATTAAACATTACTACTTAAGAAAAGCTTAACAAAAGTAAAGTAAAATAAAAGATTCGCAATGAAAATTACGATTGTTTTTATAATTAAAGAATATATAACAACACGCACACGAGTTAAAACCAAAGTAATGGAATTCCTTTGTGTACAGCTGCGCGTCAAAGTACGTTTTGAGTAAGACCGCGACTATCAAGTGACTTTCAACCACGGTAGCCCTTTGCGTCAGCCCCGTGTCCAGGCCAAGGAGGATCCTCTTCATAGTTCCATGGTCCAAGCAAAATCTTTTCTTAAAAATGTAATTATTATTCATTTATCTATCTAATTATATCGCCGTCTTTGACAGAAAATGTCTCCTCTTTTGAACCATACTTTTGAACAGAAATGAAGTATAAAACTAAAATTAAATAATAAAATTTAATTAATTAATTAATATTTGCAAAAACTGTATTATCGCTAACTGTAACATAGCTATGGCACTTTATTGTGAAGTTTGATAATTTTTGAAATCCAATATTTGAAAAACGGCATAATCATTATATGTTAAATTTATACTAGGACTTCCCTTAAAGGGATTAGTCTGAGTGATATTACTGAGAACATAGGGTTAACAATTACAATATAAAGAAAAAGAGCAAATAAAATGATAGAATTACAAAATATCATATATAAATTCATATACACTGTTAAAAAAATAGAAAACAACAGACAGTGTGTTGTCATAATTTTTTTTAACATGTGGCAAAAAATCTCATTTTCTTAAGCGCGTATTGCGCAAAACTTAGAAATAAAAAAAACAAAACAAAAAAAAAAAAAAAAAAAAACGTCGGATCTTTTAAAACGCCAAGCATTTTAAAGTTACGTAACTGGATTTGCAGCCAATAGATTATTCTATCAAGCGTGGCTTAACGCAAATTTAATTTCATTGTTGCACCTTTTTTGTGTGTGAATTTAAAAGTTTTCTTCCTTGATTATATATCTATTATTTGTATAACTGTTTATAGAAACTCTTACACTTCAAACGACATTGATAGCATGCTTTGCTACAAACCAGATTGCAAAACTATAGTCTAAATTACTATTAAAGTATACAAAAAATCCTTCGAAGACTTCTGTAAAATAACTTTTATATTAAATCTCCATATCGACAAAATTGAAAAATTATATATATTATAAAGTTTAGCTTAACAGATCCTTCTTGATTATTCTCTAGGTGGCTCTGCCCCCTGCGCCTTTCCTGCGCCAATCCGCAGATTTTTCTTTTGCCTGTCTGTCTGTCTCTCTACAATTTGTCTGTTTCCCTATCCGTTCTTCTGCCAGTCTCTCTAACCGATTGTCTATCTCTCTACATGTCTCGCTACCTGTCTCTATATTTCTCTACCGGTCTCGCTACCCGTCAATCTATTTCTCTAACCGTCTGTCTATCCGTCTAACTACTTGTATGTCTAGCCGTGTCTCTATCCACTTCGTTACCCATTTGTCTATCTGTCTCACAACTTGCCTATCTGTCTCTTTACCCGTCTGGCTATACGCCTCTCTACCCATCTTCTTACCCATCTCTGTACCCATCTACTGTTTCTCTACTCGTCTGTATACCCGTCTCACTATCCGTCTGTTTTTGTACCCGACTCTTTACCCGTCTCGCTACCAATCTCATTACCCGTCAGTCAACTCGTCTCTGTACTCATCTCTCTACTCGTCTCTTCATCTACCACGCTACGCGTCTCGCAACCTTTCTCGCTACATTCCTGTCTACCGGTGTCTCTACCCGTCTCGTAACCCATCTCGCTACCCCTCTGTCAACCCTCTTTTTACTTTTCTCTTTAGCCGTCTGTCTATTCGTTTCTCTACCCGTCAGCCTACCTATGTCGCTAATCCTCTCTCTACCCATCTCACTACCCGTCTGTCTACCTGTTTGTTTACTCGTCTTTCTACCTCTCGCCACCTCTTCCCAATATTTAAACAATTCATTTAATATACAGAAGCCGTTTATCAGTTATTAAATGCAAACAGAAGTAATTTATCTAATAAGTGTAATCAGATGCAATTTTTTTAAATACATACATAAAACTGAATAATAATTCATCAGTTTTGTGTTCATAGTTGTTTATATCATTTGACAGTAAATCTGAACTTCTTAAACCTGAATTGTCTGAAGCTTTTTTAAAAAACCACAAGGTCTGTGTAACTGCAAACCTGAGGGCTATATTAGCTACATGTTATTAAGTTAAGTGAAAGTTTCGTTATCGCGTTTTCAGCCAATTGCTTATGTCAAAATGCATGGCTTAACGCCATTTTAAATTCATCACTGTAACTTTCTTTTCTTTCTTTTTTTTTTGGTATGGGGGAGGGGGGAAGGGTTTCAAATATATACATTTAAATTAAAACTTTTGCCTCCATGCCATTAGTGTTGTTTGTATTATTAACTAATACCTTGTAGACCGAGCTTCATTTGAAACAAATGTAAAAGACTTCTTCTACAGATTTTTAGGAGAAACTTTCGCAATTGGGCCCAAAGCCAATCGGAGCATTTAATATCATTATTGTAACTCTTATAGAGTTAAAACAATATTGTTGCTAGCTTTACTCTTGTTTGAGACCAGTCTTGCCTGTGTATCTGAATGGGGAAAAGTTTCGTATCCTATGTCGGTTGGCGAAAAAATTTTTAAATGGTGCCTAAAGGTGGTTTTAGAATCTTACAAAATTTTTTAAGAGAGCGGTAAAACATGTTTTTCTAATATTTACAAACATACGTTTATTAAAGCATGTTTTTGCACCATTTTAAAAATTTAAGCACGATGCTAAAGTAAAATTTTATCGCCATATTCGATATTTTAATAAGTAATGAAAATACATAAACAAACTTATTTAACAAACCTAAGAGGCATTTTTGTGATAAATAATTGTTATTGTCAGGGGGGTAAATAGTAAACAATTAATAAATGGCTAGTAAATAATAAATAGCATTTAAAATCTAAAAATGGAGAAGTGGTCCGTATAAAAATTCAAAACATAACATTATACGCTTGATATATGTAAATCTTTTTTTTATTTTTTAATATTTCCGAAGGCACAGATAAAAAGGTAAAAATCTCTTTTCCAAATGCCAAATAGAAAATATACAAAATAGAATGCCAAATATACAAAATAGAAAAATATCTGCAAAAAAATATATTTACATAATACTACATCTGCAAAAAAATAAGATTTAGAAAAAGTAAGCCAAATCCTGCAGATCCCAACAGTCACATCGAAAGACTTATCACCAAAAAAGAACTCGCCAAATCTTACGGCACAGGATATGGATTTTTCCCTCTGAATGCAGAATATTAGCTTTTTTTCTTGCACGATGGGTGATTATAATATAATTGTTTCATTTCACATACTACATACTGTTTGATATATTGGTACTTTTATGTTATCCTGGCGCAGTTGATAAATCGCCAAATATTGTTCCTATAACATTTTTATACTGAATTCATTTCATTTAAATATAAACCTTTCACTCATTTAATTTAAAATACATGGCTTTCATTAATCCCATTTAAAATGCTAAAAAGAGAAAAAAAGAAATAATGCAATAAATCGGAACCTTTTATTTAAACACCAAATAATTCTTTTTTTTAATTTACACACGCGAAATAAAAAAAGCTGCTATTGCTGAGATTTGCGCCAAATCTCTAATACCAAGTCTACCAAGTTATTGCGGGGTTTTTCTTTCAAACAGAAAAAAAAATCCAGATTAATTTTCGATTTCTACTAAATTGAAATATATTTTATTGTGCTGAATATTAGTGCGTGCATATTTTTTTGCTCCATGTACTCCATGAACTTTTCAATTCCGATTGTCTACGAAAATCTCCCGCCGGTGAAAATGACGTGCGCACAAAATTTTCGTGACGTATGTACTTTAATTGTGCTTTTTTATCTATTTTTTTAGTATAATTTCCAAACGGTTTGACATTTATTCTTGGTAATAAATAGACGTCGTTGTTACCTTTATAGGTACCTGCTGTAAAAATTTGAACGAAATCCGTTAAATATTTTTTGAGTTATGCTTGACGAAAGGTTTTAATATCCATCGTAGCTATATATGGGGCATAGTAATATTGCGCTGTGTATGAGTCTTCGTTGCACTCAGACAATTAAAAAAAAATACAATTTTTTTACCTTTCTAACGCAGTTTGTCTAAGAATTTTGTGAGAAATACTTTTCGAGCTATTAATTTTTGGTATTTTAGCTATTTATTTTTTACTTAATTTTTAATACATTTCAAAAATTTCTCTTATGTAAGATATTTAGCAGGATATAAATTTATGAATAAATACCGTCAGTGGCGAAGCGTGTAGATCGCTGGAAAAAAAATTTCTATTTGACCTAAGTAGGAATTGACTTTAAAAAAAGTTTTTATATTACTTGTTCTCTATGAAAATAACGAAATTTTGAATTATTAAGAAAAATATTTGAATAAAATAAACAAAAACCAGCCTTTGTTCATATTCGGGTTATAATTAACCTATATGCAAAAATGCAGGATAATTAAATTCTCCATTCTGACGCTGGCTTCAGCCTAACATTTGCACACAATTGGATTTATAATATTTTTAGCTGTTACCCGTGACTTCGTTAACGTATCATTAAAAGAAGCATAAATGCATTAATTAAGCAAAATATTTCATTCCCAATGATTAGAAACGTACATAATTAACTAACTCTTTATCACATTCCATAGGAGACAATACAGTATTTCTATGTTATAGAGGCCTTGACGTAACTAAGTTTTAAAAAAGTGAAATTTTGTGACAAATAATCACGAAAAGGAAACATCAACCAATGAAAAGAGGCGGGCCAAATAAAATCGTGAAAATGGGCAAATTGTGTAAAAACATATGTCAAGTTTACTTGGTAAACCATTTTACTTTTAACGCCTTTGGGAAATGTTTTAATAGCCATCCTTCAAAGATAATGTGGAAATAGTATATTTTTTTCATTAAATTCAAGTCTTGTGAATCGGGAGCAATAATTGTAGACCTAAATGCAAGGAGCTTAAATTTGCCTCCTTTATTTAATCTATATCTGACATAAAATCTTTATTTCTAAATGAAAATATGTTGACAGACGATTTTTGTTCTCCAGAATAAATTGATTCATAAAGTTTAAATATGTGAAAATACGTTTTTATTTTGAAAAATTTTACTGTAATAAGATTTTTTTTCTTTCACCATCTATTCAAATTGAAAAAAAAAATTTTTTTTTCAGTTTTAATGAGAAAAAGTATATTAATCCGTTTTATTTCTTCTTTTTTATCCACAAAAATGGAATAATTTAGTTGCCATTTTTAGAGAAACTTCGTTAAAATTTACAATAATAATAATAATAACATCTCGGAATTTAAATCATTTTTTTTTAATTCTGAGCGTTTATGACATCCTCGGATCAATGATAACCGGTGTTAAGTAAATCGCATTGCGTTCGACAATCTGAAAGGAGTAGTTGCGAAATACAAACATTCCGTCAGATTTTAATATAATAGATTCGTATTTATTTCTCTTTTCCTAATAATCATGGTGTGGTTTTTGGCAAAAAACTCTCATCTGTGTGTAACTGATATTCATGCTTAATAATCGGTACAGATAAAAAAAAAATATTTAAATTTTTCGTTTTAAATATGGCGTGAAACTCATCAACTTTTTAAACTTACCGATACTTGTATTATTAATGTAAGGAATTGATTCACGCTCCTTGTAAAACACATTTGAAAATTCCCGTTTTATTTCAAATATGACGTCACTTTTTCCTCAGAGAAATCTCTTTTTAATGGCATAATTCTTGTTAATTTTCTATTTCTGGCAATCAGGGCGTAAATTTTAGCGGAAAACTCACATTTGTATGTAACTGGTATTCAAGATAATTATTAATCAGTATCGATAAAAAATATTTCAGTTTTGCATCTTAAATATTACGTCCATTATCTATTTTCATTGTACATTGATATTCATGCTCCTTGTAGTATTACGAACATTTGAAAATACATGTTTTATTTCTGACGTCATATTTGTCCAAGTCGAGGAGGATCCTTTTCATAGTTCCATGTGAAATCTATTTTTAATAATATAGTTATTGTTCATTTTTCCTTTTATTATAGCGCGGTTTTTGACAGAAACAGCTCTTTTTAATGTAACCGATATTCATACTGCATGTATAATAACAAATACCCATATTTTTGTTTCAAACATCACGGAAGTTCAATTTCTTTTGAATTCTTTTGAATTTTAATTTTTCACGGGAAAATCGTTCAATTGAAAATTAATTGTTGAGGAAAAATTATTTTTCCGTGTTTTTATTTTTTGGCAACGATCAAAGCCCTAGCAACGATAAAGTAAAATGGTTGAATTTTACGGAAAAATATCCTTTTATTCTCTATGAAAAAAGGAAATTTTTACTTATTAAAGAAAATATTTGAATAAAATAAATGAAATCTAGCCTATGTTCATTTGAGGATTATAATCAACATATATGCAAAGATACAGGATCATTAATTGCTCCATTTTAACGCTGGCTTCAGCCTAACATTTGCACACAATCGGATTTATAATATTACTAGCTGTTACCCGTGACTTCGTTCACGCAACATTAAAAGAAGAATAAATACTCTAATTAAGCAAAATATTTCACTCCCGATAATTAAAAACGTTAATAATTAACTAACTATTTATCACATTTCATAGGAGACAATACGGTATTTTTTATTATAGGGACCTTGACATAGCTCAGTCTTAAAAAAGTGAAATTTTGTGCCAAATAATCGCGAAAATAAAATTGCAACCAAAACAAAAAGGAGGGCCAAATAAAATCGTGGAAATAGACGAATTGGGTAAAAATAAATGTCAATTTTACCTGATAAACAATTTTACTTTTAACGCCTTTGTGAAACATCTTAACAGCCATCCTTCAAAAAACATTAATTGGAAATAGTACATGCTTTTTCTTTAAATTCAATTCTGCCTCCTTGTTTTAATGCATAGCTGAAACAAATCTTGTTTTCTAAATGACAGTATGTTGACAGGCAATTTCTGTTCTCCAGAATAAATTGATTCATGAAGTTTGAATATGTGAAAATATGTTTTAATTTTTCAGATAATTTACTGAAATCAAGATTTTGTTTTCACCATCTATTCTAAGGAGAAAATAAATTCTGTTTTTTTCAGTTTTAATGAGAAAATGGTGTAAAAAATATACTGATCTGTTTTATTTCGCCTTTTTTATACACAAATATGGAGTTATTTACTTTCCGTTTTTACAGAAACTTCGTTAAAATTTACAAAAAAAAAAAAAACAAAAAAAAAACTTAGTATTTAATTTAATTTTTTTAATTCTGAGAGTTTGTGTGACATCCTCGGATCAATGATAACCGGTATTAAGTAGCGTTGCGTTCGACAGTCTAGGAGTAGTTGCGAAATACAAACACACGGTCAGATTTTAATATAATAGATCCGTATTCATTTTCCTTTTCTTAAAATTATGATGTGATTTTTAGCAGAAAACTCTCATCTGTATATAACGGATACTCATGCTTAATAATCAGTATAGATAAAGCAAAATCGTTATAAATATGGCGTGAAATTCATCTACTTTTTATACTTACTGATCCTTGCATTATTAATGTAAGGAATTGATTCACACTCATTTTAAAACATATTGGAAAATTCCCGTTTTATTTCAAATATGACGTCTCTTTTTCTCCAGATAAATCCCATTTTAATGACATAATTCTTGTTAATTTTCTTTTCCAGGCAATTAATTTCAATACTGGTATAGGGGAAATTATGTTACTTTAACGAAATAATATTAAATCTTATGTTTTATCAACAAAAATGGAACTATTAACATTCGTCATTTTTTTTAGGTAATCGAGTTATTTCTTTTAGTTTTAAGAATGAAATTAGCTATTTCTCGCTATCCATGACATCATTTTCGACATAGATAATTTTGCGGAGCATATTATTGACATTTGCTAACCATTTTCTTTTGAAACTTCTTTTTACTTTTTTAAAATTTAAATAAAAAATACGGTATAGTTATATTAGCCATGCGCAGACGGTAAAACGCTAAGTATTTTACCATACAAAAGAAAAAAAAGTGAAGAAAAAACCCAAGATCATTTTATTTCACCAATCAAAGCCTATCCGCTTTATTTGACGTCATATTGGCCTGTTTCCTATGGTTAAGCATATTGAAACCTTGTATTATTATCAAAAACTAAGAAAAGTACGTTCTATTTCTAATAATATTATTTAATCTTCTTTTTAATTCTTTAATTTTTTCATTTAATTTTTATTTTTCACGTGAAAATTTTTCAATTGAAACTAAATTGTTGAGTAAAAATTATTATTCCGGGTTTTAAATTAGTTGTGGCAACGATAAAGTATTAGCAACGGTAAAGTAAATTTAACCCTTTTAAAATATTATACGAAAAAATGTCCATTTATTCTCTATGAAAATAACGAAATTTTGAATTATTAAGAAAAATATTTGAATAAAATAAACAAAAACCAGTCTATGTTCATTTCACGGTTATAATCAATCTATATGCAAAAATACAGGATCATTAAATGCTCCATTTTGACGCTGGCTTCAGCCTAATATTTGCACACAATCAGATTTATACTATTACTAGCTGTTACCCGTGACTTCGTTCACGTACCATTAAAAAAAGCATAAATGCATTAATTAAGCAAAATATTTCATTCCCGATAATTAGAATCGTAAATAATTAACTAACTCTTTATCACATTCCATAGGAGACAATACTGTATTTCTATGTTATAGAGGACTTGACATAACTATGTTTTAAAAAAGTGAAATTTTGTGACAAATAATCACGAAAAGGAAACTGCAACCAATGAAAAAAGGCTGGACAAATAAAATCGTGGAAATCGGTGATCTGTGTAAAAACATTTGTCAAGTTTACCAGGTAAACTATTTTACTTTTAACGCCTTTGTGAAACGTTTTAATAGCAACCTTCAAAGATAGTGGAAATAGTATATTCTTTTCCATTAAATTCAATTCTTGTGAATAGGGAGCAATAATTGTAGACCTAAATGCAAGGAGCTTAAATTTGCCTCCTTGATTTAATCTATACCTGAAAAAAAAATTCTTTATTTCTAAATGAAAATATGTTGACAGACGATTTTTGTTCTCCAGAATAAATTGATTCATGAAGTTTGAATATGTGAAAATACGTTTCTATTTTTCAAAAATTTTAATGTAATCAAGATTTTTTTTTCTTTCACCATCTATTCAAATTAAATTCTTTTTCAAATTCTTTTTTTCAGTTTTAATGAGAAAAAATACATTAATCCGTTTTATTTCTTCTTTTTTATCCACAAAAATGGAATCATTTAGTTGACATTTTTAGAGAAACTTCGTTAAAATTTACAAAAAAAAAGAAAAAAAAATATCGGAATTTAAATCATTTTTTAAAATTCTGAGAGTTTATGACATCCTCAGATCAATGATAACCGGTGTTAAGTAAATCGCGTTGCGTTGGACAACCTGAAAGGAGTAGTTGCGACATGCAAACAGGCTGTCAGATTTTAATATAATAGATTCGTATTTATTTATTTTTTTCGTAATAATCACGTTTTGGTTTTTGGTAAAAAACTCTCATCTGTATGTAACTGATATTCATGCTTAATAATCGGTATAGATAAAAAAAATATTTAAATTTTTCGTTTTAAATATGGCGTGAAACTCATCAACTTTTTAAACTTACCGATACTTGTATTATTAATGTAAGGAATTGATTCACGCTCCTTGTAAAACACATTTGAAAATTCCCGTTTTATTTCAAGTATGACATCACTTTTTCCTCAGAGAAATCTCTTTTTAATGGCACAATTCTTGTTAATTTTCTTTTTCTGGCAATCAGGCGTAAATTTTAGCGGAAAACTCACATTTGTATGTAACTGGTATTCAAGCTAATTATTAATCAGTAACGATAAAACATATTTCAGTTTTTCATTTTAAATAAAACGTCCATTATCTATCTACTTTCATTATACATTGATATTTCTGCTCCTTGTATTATTACGAACATTTGAAAATTACATGTTTTATTTATGACGTCATTTTTGTCCAAACCGAAGAGAGGATCCTTTTCATAGTTCCATGGTCCAAGCGAAATCTATTTTTAATAATACAATTATTGTTCATTTTTCCTTCTAATTATAACGCAATTTTTGTCAAAAAATATCTTTTTAATGTAACCGATATTCATACTTCATATATAATAACAAATACTCCATATATTTATTTCAAATATCACGAAAATTCATCTCTTTTTGAATTCTTTTTAATTTTCATTTTTCACGTGAAAATCGTTCAATTAAAAATTAATTGTCGAGGAAAAATTATTTTTTCGTGTTTTTATTTATTGGCAGCGGTCAAAGCCCTAGCAACGATAAAATGGTTAAATTTTATGGAAAATGTCCATTTATTCTCTATGAAAGTAATGAAATTTTTAATTATTAAAGAAAATATTTGAATAAAATAAATAAAACTTAGCCTATATTCATTTGAGGGTTATAATCACCCTATATGCAAAGATACAGGATCATTAAAAGCTCCATTTTGACGCTGGCTTCAGCCTAGCATTTGCACACAATCAGATTTATAATATTATTAGGATTAGGACTAAGGTGTTACCCGTGACTTCGTTCACGTAACATTAAAAGAAAAATAAATGTACTAATCAAGCAAAATTTTTCACTCACGATAATTAAAAACGTAAATAATTAACTAACTCTTTATCACATTTCATAGAAGAAAATACGATATTTCTTTGTTATAGGGGCCTTGACATAAATCAGTTTAAAAAAAGTAGAATTTTGTGCCAAATAACCGCAAAAAGGAAACTGCAACCAATGGAAAAAGACGGCCAAATAAAATCGTGTAAATTGACGAATTGGGTAAAAAGAAATGTCAATTTTACCTGATAAACCATTTTACTTTTAACGACTTTGAGAAACGTTTTAACAGCCATCATTTAAAAATAATTCATTGGAAATAGTATATGCTTTTTCTATAAATTCAATTCTTGTGAATAGGGAGTAATAATTCTACACCTAAATGCAAGGAGCTTCAATTGCAAAGCTTTTTGCAGCCCAAAATTACATGCAAACGTAACACTTAAATTGCAGAACTTTTTGCAACCCAAAATTATATGTAAACATTACTTTTGCATGTAATTTTCATTGCAAATTAACATTTATTACGGTTCAAAATAAAATTATTTTGGGTGCAAATTACATGTAAACGTTACGTTCGCATGTAATTTGGGGTTGCAAAAAGCTTTGCAATTGCAAGTGTTGCGTTTGCATGTAACAGAAAATTTGTGTCCTTGGTTTAATCTATAGCTGAAACAAATCTTGATTTCTTGACAATATGCTGACAGGCGATTTTTGCTCTTCAGAATAAATTGATTCATAAAGTTTGAATATGTGGAAATATGTTTTTATTTTTCGGAAATTTTACTGTAATCAAGATTTTTTTTTTCACCAACTATTCAAATTGAAAAAAAAAAATTTTTCCAGTTTTAATGAGAAAATGGCATAAAAATATATTAATCCGTTTTATTTCTCCTTTTTTTATCCACAAAAATGGAGTAATTTAAGTACCGTTTTTAGAGAAATTTCGTTAAGATTTATAAAAAAATATTAATATCTCGAAATCTAATTCAAAATTTTAAATTCTCAGAGTTTATATGACATCCTCGAATCAATGATAACCGGTATTAAGTAAATCTCGTTGCATTAAGCGTAGTAGTTGCGAAATATACACAGTCAGATTTTAACTTAATAGACTTGTGTTCAATTTTCTTTTCCTAATAATCTTACTGATGCTTGTATTATTAATCACAGAGTTCAGAGAATAAATAGGGATGAAATGTTCATGTTTGGCGTGATACTGAAAATGCAACCCTACAGTCGGCCCAAACAACTGGCGGCTTGCTTTGAAAACCTCTCCCCGTCCAATGAATCCAGTCCTTGTTCCACGTGCAGCCTCTCTCCATCCAATGAAGTCAGCCCTTGGGCCTAATGATTTGAGCGATAACCGGCTTCATATTGGAAGCCGATTTTACGGTTCATTACCCCTCTATTCTTTCACTGTACTCAGTGATTATTAATGTATGAAATTGATACACGCTCCATTTGAAACATATTTAAAAAATCCCGTTTTATTATGGCGTCACTTTGATCCCAGAGAAATCTCTTTTCAATGATATAATTCTTGTTAATTTTCTTTTCCTGGCAATAATAAAGTGAATTTTAGCAGAAAACTCACATCTGTTTGTAACTGATATTCAAGCTTATTATTAATCAGTATCAAAAAAATATTTCAGTTATTCATCTTAAATATGACGTCCATTATGTATATACTTTTATTATACACTGATAGTCATGCTCTTTGTAATATTACGAATATTTGAAAATACATGTTTTACTTATGACGTCATATTTGTTCAAGCCAAGGAGGATCCTTTCCATAGTTCCATGCTTCAAGCGAAATCTTTTTCTTAGTAATATAATTATTGTTAATTCTTCTTTCTAATTACAACGCAGTTTTCGACAGAAAATGATCTTTTTAATGTAACCCATATTCATACTTCATGTATAATAACAAATACTCCATATTGTTGTTTCAAATATCATAGAAATTAATCTTCTTTTGAATTATTTTAATTTTTCACGTGAAAATCGCTCAATTGAAACTTAATCCCTAGCAACGATAAAGTAAAATTGTTAAATTTTATCTAAAAATGTCCATTGGTTCTCTATGAAAATAATCAAATTTTGAAATATTAAGAAAATATTTGAATAAAATAAACAAAAACCAGTCTATGTTCATTTCCGGGTTATAATCCACCTATATGCAAAGATACAGGGCCATTAATTTCTCCATTTTGAAGCTGGCTTCAGCCTAACATTTGCACACAATCGGATTTATAATATTATTAGGATTAGGATTAGGATTAAAATTAGGATTAGGATTTTAATTTTTTTTAAAGAAATGGGTGCTTTCTTGTTATAGGAGCTTCCGAGGTTTAACCGTCAAGCGACCGTGATACTTATTTTATAACAGAAATTAATCTGTAGACGATATAATTCATTTTACAGAATTAAAAAAAACTCAAGATCTGAATATTTATATAACTACCTATAGTACGAACTAGAGGCCTGCGCGGGTCGGGTTGTACCCAATCCGAACCCCCAAATTCCATTTGAAGTCAACCCGCAACCCGACCCTAACCCACAAAAATAATTTTCGGCGACCCGCAACCCGACCCGCACCCGCAACCGCAATGAAAGACAATAAATCATGTTTTATTGCTATAATGAAAGGTAATGTGTAATTATGTCTCTAATACCAATTTTATATTTTATATAGAACTAGTCGGATGTGCCAATCCCAAAACTTTCTTCTATCTTAGTCATGTTAATACTTCAAAATTCGCTATCACATCGCCAATAAAATCAATATTTTTCGTCATTCTGTTGTACATCAGCTGCCTGCGAATCGTCGGGTTACCGGGATGCGATCCACTGATGTATACTAAACTACGAAAAGTCCTTCTGGCCTGAACCGACAGGAACAGATAGTCTCCCTACTCCTTGGTTTTACGATTTTAGCTAATTTTACTGGAAAACACGAAGGTAAAATGCAGACGGACAGACGGACAGACAGACATTTTGTGAAAACATGTTTTCGGAATCTCTGACCCCTAAAACGTGTAAATCCGTCGAAAACCGGAAGTCGAAAAAAATTTCGATTCCAATACTTTCTTCTATTATAGATAGAAGAAAGTAAAAATTGGTTCAATTATCTGCATAACTTCATACACTTTTCGATGATACAATAGTGAAAATGGAACAAAAATTTCGATCACAGCGCCCCCTTTCGTCGAAATATCCCCAAATTCTAATTAAACCTGCTTGCCATAGCCAAAAGCATAGAAAAAAATAGGTTCAATTTGAAGCATAACTTCAGACACTTTTCGATGGTACAATAGTGAAAATGGAACAAAAATATCGATCACAGCGCCCCCTTTCGTCGAAATATCCCCAAATTCTGATAGAACCTGCTTGCCATAGCCAAAAGCATAGAAATAAAATTAGGTTCACTTTGAAGTATAACTTCATACACTTTTCGATGGTACAATAGTGAAAATGGTACAAATTCCGATGTGCCAAACCCAAAACTTTCTTCTATCTCAATCATGTTAATACTTCTAATTTCGTCCTCACATCGCCAATAAAATCAATATTTTTCGTCATTCTGTTGTACGTCAGCTGCTTGCGAATCATCGGGTTACCGGGATGCGATCAACTGATGTATACTAAACTACGAAAAGTTCTTTTGGCCTGTACCGACCGGAACAGATAGCCTCCCTATTCCTTGGTTTTACGATTTTAGCTAATTTTACTGGAAAACACGAAGGTAAAATGCGTGGAACCAAATTAAAGAAAATTCATTCCCAGTTCTCGTCAACATTGAATTTGAATGAGAATATCGCCAAATTAGTCTTCTATAGCCAAGTTGGCTTCATTTGTGGCAACCTATTTTTGTCGCCAAATTTGGCGATATTTTGTCAATTGCCGCCAAGCTTGGCGAGAATTTGACGTTGGCGAATATAAATATATAGTGTTAAGCATTTAAGAATAGGAACAATGGTTACAACAATGAAAGAAAATTTGCTGAAACCCTGTTAACTAAAACTCATAAATTAAACCCGTTTATGGATGAATTCTGCTGTCTTGTTTGAAAATGTCAACCACCCTAAAATTTCAAACCGCTATATCTCCGCCATTTTTTTATATAGAGACAAAACAAAAACTGCTCCGGATTCTCCGGATCAAGGCCGAACATTTAACGGAAACAACTTTTAGGATTTCTAATTTTTTTTATACATCTTTTTGATTTTGAAATCTTTAAATGGCTATCACAGCGCCCCCTTCCGGCGGAATATCCCCACATACTAGTAGGACCTGCTGGCTACAGCCAAACACATATTAAAAATTTTTGGTTTAATTATCTGCATAACATCATGCACTTTTCGATGATACAATAGTGAAAATCGAACAAAAATCGCGATGGCAGCGCCCCCTTTTGTTGAAATATCCCCGAATTCAACCTGGACCTGCAGGCTATGGTCAAAAACATAGAAAAAAATTGGTTCAATTATCTGCATAACTTCATACACTTTTCGATGATACAATAGTGAAAATGGAACAAAAATATAGGTCACAGCGCCCCCTTTCGTCGAAATATCCCCAAATTCTGATAGAATCTGCTTGCCATAGCCAAAAACATAGAAAAAAAATTATGTTCAATTTGAAGCATAACTTCATACACTTTTCGATGGTACAATAGTGAAAATGGAACAAAAATATCGATCGCAGCGCCCCCTTTCGTCGAAATATCCCCAAATTCTGATAGAATCTGCTTGCCACAGCCAAAAACATAGAAAAAAAATTAGGTTCAATTTGAAGCATAACTTCATACACTTTTAGATGGTACAATAATGAAAATGGAACAAAAATATCGATCACAGCGCCCCCTTTCGTCGAAATATCGCCAAATTCTGATAGAATCTGCTTACCATAGCCAAAAACATAGAAAAAAAATTAGGTTCAATTTGAAGCATAACTTCATACACTTTTCGATGATACAATGAAGACGGACAGACAGAAATTTTGTAAAAACGTGTTTTTTGGAATAGCTGACCCCTAAAACGTGTAAATCCGTCGCAAACCGGAAGTCGAAAAAATTTCGATTACAATACTTTCTTCTATTATAGATAGAAGAAAGTAAAAATGGACAAATCTATATTATTTAATATTCAAACATAGTGATCTCGGAATAGCGGACACCTCAAGATCGTTGAATAGAGTCTTGCAGCGGGTCGGGTTGCTTTTATTTATTTTTTCGGGTCGGGATGACTTATTTTCTTTCTGCGAGACAGGTTCAACCTTGAATAATTCTTCCGGCTCATATTTAGGTTTTAGCATTTCCAATTGTTGGGATTTTCACAGAAAGTTTGAACAGAACTATGAAAATAAATACGTATTTGAATGTGAATGAGTCAGGGGTCAGAAAAACTACTTTATTTTAGTACTTAACTACAACTACTTTATCAAAAATGTAGTTAATTACAACTACTTGTTTTAAAAAGTAGCTACTACAAACTACTTTTCAAAAGCAGTCACTATTTCTCTACTTTTAGATTTTGTCGAAAGCTTCAATCTACACTCGAAATTGAGGACAAGGAATTAGAATTTTGCACGGGTCGGATTGTGTATCCGACCCGAACTTGAAAAGTTTACTTAAAGTCAACTCGAAACCGACCCGAACCCCAAAATATTTTTACCCGTATCTGACCCGAAACCGAAGGAACAGAAAATTAATCCATTTTTCAATACATTTATGAAAAAGTAATCCACAAAGAAAATACCCGCTATTAAAACATTAGATATAATAATGCGTTAGTATAGCCGCAAGAAAATTTATTCTTTTTGTGAGTTAGCGATTTGTTTTGTTTTATCAGCATGAGTCAATGTTAAAAATCTATGACACTGCAACTGATATTTGTCGCTGTCATTCGCAAATTGTTGCACAGAACACAGTTTGTAAAAAAAAAAAAAGCGAGTTATGATCAAGTGATTAGAACAATGACATTTTTTCCTGCAAAAATATTGTGTACATTCTTTTGGAAAAGCGGGTCAACCCGGACCAGCAATACCTCAACCCGCAACAAAAAAGTAGAAGTCAACTCGACCCGAACCCGAACCGCAACAAAGAAGTACAGTGCCAACCCGACCCGACGCGATGCAGGACTCTAGTACGAACGCACCTCATTTGTCACGTTTGACGTACAATTTCCAACTTGTTTCATCTTTTATCCCTTTTTCTTTCTTTTACCTTTTCTCCTCCTGTTCCCCCCCACTCTCCTGTTTTTTTTGTTTGTTTTTTTTTGGGGGGGGGGGGCATCAGTAAGTATCGTGAGAACTATTAAAGAGTAACTCACCTCTGGATGCGTAATGGAGAATAAGTTCTCCACGTGAAGTAAATTATTTTGGTCGGCCTTAAATGTATGTAGATTCTTCATGGGATCCAACAGGTTCGGTGGAATAGACGTCAATAGATTCCAACCAAGATTCAAGTGATAGACATTATCCGTTCCCTGCAAAAATAATTAGTCAGTAGATTTAGTATTATTACAATTTTTGAACAATGATTTAATTAAAGTAAATGTGGCAAGTGTCCCATGTGCATGTGGTGTATGTAAAAAAAAATTAAGCTAAGAACCTGCGCGCCATTTCGAAACTGTCTTGAAAGTGGGTGGGGCGAAGCAGGACTTTCTTTTGATCATTTTATGCACAGCTGAGAAACAACTGGTACAGTTCTATGCATACGCATACTTCTCTATTCTGAGATATATTGTTAAAATTAGCACAAGTACTCATTAATGATAAATATATCTTGATTTGAGAAAGTTGCAGTAGTAAGGCTTTGCCAGATACTATTGATAATTATTCACTTGCGTTAGTTAAAGTGTTTATTTAGTGATAATGTTTCTACCTTAATCCAATCCGACACGTTATTTCAGTTTTTGTGTGGGTCCTGATAAATGTTTTTGAATCTAACTTGTCGTACACTCTGAAATATCAAATTATTTGAGGGTAGTGTTGTTTTTCTCCCCTGGAAGGAATTTCTGCAGCTTCGGCAGGACACTATATACCGAGGGGAGGAATTGCAGTTCTAGCCCATTAATAAGCATAAAGTCTCACACCTTTCCGGGGGGGGGGGGGATTTTCGATGCTCTAGAGGGGAATGCTCCGCCGAAGCATCCCCAAAATTAAACGCTCATTGAGGAGACATTCGCCGCCCTCCCTTTGCCTTCCCAAATAGGTGCCCAGGTTAAGTAACATGATGCGTGGTTGTGGTGTAAAAGAGAGGAAAAAACCAGAGCAATGCAAGATTGTCTAAACTATTTTCTATAAGTAGGCGAATAGGTAAAATAGGTAAAATAGGTCTAAAATTGAGTAAAATACAACTGATGGCCATTCACGAAAATTTGGGAAGAACTTCATTTTGGCTCTAGAAATGAATATCCAATGAGTGCACAATAAATAAAGTTGCTTTACCCTGTTTTTAGGGGCGAGAAAAGGAGAGGAATTTTAACTCAGGGCGGGGAAGAAATCAATTTTTTTTACGTAGGTCAAGTGAGGTATCATTATTTATGCATTTTTAAATTCTGAATCGAACGACACCAACCGCAAGTCGATACGATGATTCGTTACAGAGTTACGCCAGGTTTTACAAATACAATTTCAACGATTTAACTCAGTGCAGTTAATATAAGTTTTTGCAGAAACAACTGATGGCCATTCATGAAAATTTGGGAACAACTTCGTTTTGGCTCTAGAAATGAATATCCGATGAGTGCACAATAAATAAAGTTGCTTTACCCTGTTTTTTTGGGGCGAGAAAAGAGGAGGAATTTTAACTCAGGGCGGGGGAGAAATCAATTTTTTACATAAGTTAAGTGAGGTATCATTATTTATGCATAATTCTGAATCGAACGACACCAACCGCATGTCGATACGATGATTCGTTACAGAGTTACGCCAGGTTTTACAAATACAAATTCAGCGATTTAACTCAGTGCAGTTAATATAAGTTTTTGCAGAAACAACTGATGGCCATTCACGAAAATTTGGGAACAACTTTGTTTTGGCACTAAAAATAAAGATCCGACGAGTCCATTTATCGTTCATTTACAGAGACACGTAAAAGATTTCGGACACATTACTGTATCCGAGTATTGTCTATTAGGGATAATTGTTGGAAGTGCGTTTTCAGTTATGGTTTGCTTTTTACTTACCCATCATACGTAGTATATAGGGTAAGTCTTGTAATCGTTTTGAAAATCGAAAAATTTTTTTGACGGATTTACACGTTTCAGACACTGAAGATTCCGAAAAACATATTTTTAGAAAAAAAAATTTGCCGTCCGTCTGTGTGTCTGTGTGTCTGTAAACGCTCTATCTCCCGAAAAAATTGAGATAGAGACTTTCAATTTGGTATGTACTTAGTATGTAATAATGGGAAGAAGCGTATTTCATTTCAATAACCTCGATTAACCAGAACTATTTTTTTTGGACTCTCGAAATATTCGTTCTGATAAAAGGTATATAAAAATTTTCGAAATTGGTTATTTTAAGAAATGAATATAAATACAATAAAAAAACATAAATTTTGCATAAAGCATGAAGTCGATCGGATAATTAGTTGCCGAGATATTTGGAATCCTATTTTGCACACTCTTCGATTTTTCATGACCCTGTATTTCATCCAAATTTCACTTCAAAGATATATTTTAATTGGAAATTTGACGCTTAATCAGATGCAATAAACCGCTAGTTAATAGGATAATTATTCTTGGAGTTATAAGGAAAAACCTGTTTCAAGCAATTCAGTAATCGAGCCTTTAAAGTTTGTGACGTCATCAAACCTCGATTTTGTTTGCATTGCAATGCATTTTATAAGTAGTTTACACATTTTTTATTTTAATATTTTACATTATGCATATCCATGACGGGTAAGTATTACGGTGGCCCCCAACGACTAGTTTAAGTTTAACTGCGTTTTTGCATACTACGTAGCGTGTATAAATTCTATAGACCAAATTTAGACCAAATAATTCATAATAAATAGACCAAAATAATTCGTGAGCTCTACTGAAAATGAGCGCGAATTGCTCAATTGGTAACAATTGGTAACTCTTAATTTGAGTTATGAATTTTCGATCTCAACTACATTAAGTATACTGATAGATGTTTGTAGAATATAAATAAAAACATATAGAGGCCTATACAAACTATTGGATGTATGAAGTAATTTCTGGAAGAGTGATTTAAGTAATTTTAAGTGTATTGTTGAAGGAATTAAATTTGAGCTTAATATGTAGCGTTCATAAAGAGCTGTAGGTAATATACAGGGATGCACAAAATAATTCAAAAACGTTTCCGCCTGTTGGTTGAAATTGTTGAAGGTGAATTTTCCACTGTTTTAAATGTTTTTTTAATATACTAAACTTTAGCATAGTATGTAGCAAAATAATTACAAATCCTTATGATGATATGTATATCCATATATGATGAGTGCGGCACAAAGGATATCAATATGATGATATACAGTCCGGCACAAAGGAATTAGAGTACCTTTGGGCAATAATTGTTGAAATCTGGTTTTCAAGTGAGTTATGTGTTTTCTAAAATGTTTACTTAGGTATTTTCTTTAACGTATTGAATGTGAATATTTCTTAAAGTATTCTGGAAATGTTTCAAAGTGTTTCGTAATCTATGCTTGATGCAGGATTTTCCTTTCCTGTTTAAATTGTTATATGTTTACCTTACCAACAGAAACTTATAGTTTCTTTTTTTTCTTTCTGTTTTTGAGAAAACATTGAGTAACCAATATAAGTGCAATAGAAAAATAATTAAAACCAGAAGGAAAAATCATCCGTTAAGCATAGATTATGTAACACTTTCCAACACTTCCAAAATAATTTTACAAATCTTAACCGTTTAAAATGGTAAAAGATGATGTCTAAGTAAACAATTTGAAAAACGCGTCACACAATTTAAAAACCAACTTCAGGAATTACCAACACTATTCGGAAAAATATCCGATTTTTTTTTTGTGAAACCCTACATATGGGCTATAGCTTTGTATATATATTACATAGAAAATTTAGTTCAGTTAGAAAACTCATAGCACAGTTTTAAATTCCCCTTGTGCAATTTCCTTCAATAGACGGAAATATACTCGAGATCTTTTGTGTTGCCCTGTATATGATCTGTAAAATTTATACACACCAAATAATTCGCAAAACATTCGTTAAATTCAAGATCGCGTAGTGCACCTCAGAATTCACTTCCATCAATTATTATTAGCAGGCAGTACTGTAACCGAATTCTTTTGTGAGTCCCTGTAAATGAACGATGGATGCTATACACACAATATTCTATAATTAGTCTCTTGTAAAGCACCTCACTGATATATATCAATTTCAATATATTTGAAATAGTGTAACATCATTAAAATAAACTGGAAATGATTTTTTCTCATAGACCGTAATAAACCGGAATTATTTTGAGTGCCCCTGTAAAGGTACTATAAGTGCTACATACTTCATCTTGAATACCGAACATGGTATAGTAAACATTAATACCATACATCAACTGCATGACATTCAGGCAGACGGCAGATAGACGGACGAACTGAATTCTTAAACACATTTCAACTATGTTGGAAAGTTTTAAAAATCACCTTTAAGGTTATTAATCAAGTAAATACGACATGATAGGAATTATAAAGCACATAAATCAAAAGTATGCTTTAAAAATATACTACGATATGTCATACTTTAGCAAGTAGCAGAAATTTTCTTATTCTTCATGTTACTCACGAAATACAGATGTAAAATCGGCAAAATTTAGAAATAAAGGTTCGTTCTTTGGGAAAATACTTTTTAGCCAATGTTTTATTAATTTATGATTACATTTTTCTTTAATTCGTTTGGATGGATTATTTGCTACATATTCATGTACAAATAATATTTTTTTTATACTGCACTCTTTTCCTGTAACTTGTATTTAGAAAAGTCAAAAGTTGCACTGCTACTAAGAAAGACATGTAAAAATATTCCTTTTTTTTTTTTTTTTTTTTTTTTTTACGAATAAATTGTACCAAGTTTTCATTTTTTTTTTTTTTTTTTTTTTTTTTTTTACGAATAAATTGTACCAAGTTTTCATGTTTTTAATTTTCTGTGCTTTTTGTTTATAGATGAAAAGTCGCATCTAAAGTGCCAGTAAAGAAAAAAATAATAAAATTCATAAAATTCAAAGCAACGTAGCTCGGTAAGCTTTGGTCGTGAAAGAATGGTAATTTTTTTAATCTCCTCCTAAGTAGAAACTTTAAAAAATTAAAAAGCTGCTGAAATCTGTTTCAATGGTGTTGTTTTTGTTTTGCGAAATGCTGACAGAAATCGGTTCAAAAATTAGGCATGCAATTGTGCATTCCAACACCAATCAAACTTCCTCTAATGTATTCATATAATTAAATACACACACATAATTATATTTCACTATTAATCAAGAAAACAATGTCCATTTTTTAATAAAATTTACAAAAATCGATAATTACATGCCGCACTTCGCTTATATGCATATATATATATATTAGTGTGTTGATCTGATTAAGCTGATATTTACCTTAAAAACATCTGGATCTATAAATCGGACAGAGTTGTTTTTGAAGTACAAACGCATTACCATAGTCAAGTTTTGAAGATGTTTCCCTTCTAAAGAAGTGAGGGGACTTGAACTAATACTTATTTCCTCTATGGTATCTTTTACGATCCTAAAGTCGGGAATAACCTAAAAAAAGTCAATAAAAAGTCATTATTTAGTAAATCAAGAATTGTTTATGTACTCTATGAAAGTACAGATTAAATTAAGCGTTCTAAATGAAAAAGTTATTATTTTTTCAGGCAAAAACAACGTGTCATTAATACAAAGTAGATAAAAACATTCAACTTCAATGTTAGTAGGTTGAAACTGTTCAGATTAAAACAATATAATGATCATTTTGTAATTAAATCAAGATACGTGATTTTTTTTAATTTTGAAAAGCTCTTAATTGCACTACTGTATATAGGTCTACGCTCATTAAAAAAAAGCTTGCAGTTTTTTAAACTTTATAATGATCTACAACAGACTTGTCCAACATTTCAACAAGCAGGGGTGCAATTCAGGAGTTCGTAAACAATGAAAGGATCCATTATTCATGTTACTCAAAACATGCGACAATATTGTGTCACAGTATTAGTAGCGGTATACACGTATTATACGACGCAAATGCATCTCACAGTGGTAGACTTAAGACCCCTCCCCACCCCATAGTTCAGGGTCCGTTGAAACAATTAAAAAATCGCAGTACATTTAGAATAATACATTTTTATGCCAGGGACCTATCTCAGAAATTTTTGTAGGAGAAGGTGCAAGAAATTTTACTCTCGCCTATGATGATTAAAAAAAAAATCATGAAAATCAGAGATATTGCTAAGAATTTTTAGAACTTGAAAGTACTCCTTGATTTATTTCGGAGGTGTTAATTTAGCGTTATCAAAAGACAGAAATGATAGTATCAAATCCGTGGGCGGTTCCAGAACGATATTACGAAAGAGCAAGAAAACATTTGTCATGGTTTCACTGATTATTGTAAACAAAAAAAAAAAAAAAAAAAAAAAAAATTACAATAAATACCTAAAATTTCAAAGTCTGTGAGGGAAAACAGCAAATGAACCAGTGTAACAAAGAAAACAAAAAAAGTTGAACTTTCATGCATTAAGAAGCAGGGAAGGGGGAAACGCTTATTATTCTGAATTTTAGTTCTTAACATATTTAAAAAGTTATTGCTAATTATTACCAATTTCTACCATCATAACTACACTAAATAAAATTTTATAAACAAGAGATAAACACCAAAAAAATTTGCATGATTAAATTTTTAAAGTTTATTTTTCGTTTTTAATGCGTGAAATACACTTTCAGATGTTTTAAAATCATCTCTGAGGTAAATATTAATGATTTAAAAGAAAGCATCCTTTAATCCTTTGTATCGCAACATCTCCGACTGAAAAAATATCGACTAATATGTGAGAATACATCTTTCGCAGCATGTAAAATGTAATAATAACAAATTATAATATAAAACTCTAAGAAAAAAAAACATATATTGACAAAAAGTGCTTTTTTCATATCTGTAACAAGAAAATAAACAAAACAAGCGGGAAAAATCCTACCTTACGGCAAAATATAGATTGGCCACTCACGGCTTTTATCGTGGAGATTTTTTTCAGCCAAGTCTAACTCGTCAAAAAACAAAAAACAAAAAAAACAAAAAAAAAAAGTGTTTGTTAGCATAAGCCGGCTTCTCCACTTTAGAATTTAATTAGTGCTCTAATATTTTTTTGTGAGGCTGTCGGAATATATTAGGAACGAATACACAAAGTTTTAAAAAGATTCGGTGACTATAATTATTTTTAATAAATATAATAGTGAAAAGATGTGGCTCCAATGGGCTGAGACGTAGCGAGGTAAATGTTGTTTACAAATGTGCTGGCTTAATGACACCCTTTACACTATTTTTAATGGTTCAAGACACCTTAACACTTAATAGATAACTTAAAAAAAAGTAATGAAAAGTTCTAAGCAGCTTTTATATGATGAATACAGCTAAGAGAAGTTGTATAACAAATGATGAGCTAGCATTAATTGACGGGCTCTTGGAGAGCCGTGAGGCGGTGGAAAGGGAGGGGGGAGCTATACAAAACGTAAGTGCTCTACGAGACCTTTAAAATGAATCCTCACTTGAATTTGAGTGATGGGACTTTAAAAGGGATGCCCCTTTTGCGCCCCTCTGACGGGTCCCCCTCGAAAGATACGTGAAATCCGAGGGCGCTAAAAGAAGCGGGGGGGATATTTTTAGCGGTTTGCCGCTAATTTTGGTGAAATTTTGCCCCTTAGGAACAGAGAAGAATGGGAAGAACTTAAATAATTATGAGAAATTGAAAAAAATGAATAAGAAAACTGCACTTGACGGGAGGAGAGAGAGTAAGACCAGACAAAAGTGCTTGACGAGATCAAACTTTTGATACGTTACATGAGGGGGTTCGGACACCTTGAATGTCCACCCCCCCCGGGATGTAACTCCGTTCCTATGGAAGATAGGGCCTCGAGACCCTCTTAGAAATGTCAGCCTGGACGCGTTTAACTTTGTTGGATCCCTTAGAAGAGGCCTACACCGTATGTGGGGCTTAAAGGGGCTGAGAAAGATGGAAAGAACTAAAATTTAAAAAGAGTTGAAACAGAGAAAAATGCTTCTTAAGGAAGGGGGGCGTGAGAGGGGAGAGAGTAAGACCAGACCTTAGTGCATGACGCGATCTATGTATTGATATGTTACATAAAGGGGGTTTGAGCACCAAAAAGGTCTCCCCCCGGGGAGGGTAACCTCGTTCCTATGGGAGATAGGGTCACTGGACCCCCTTAGAAACGTCCGTCATGACGAGTTTAACTTCGTTGGATCCTTTAAATGGGGTCTGCGCTCGCTGTAGGGCAATTAGGGACTGAAATACAAGCGGAAGTATAGGCATAATAAAGAGAGACAATTTGATTTTTAAGATCGTCAGTAACAACCATTTGTATAGCTACGTATAAAGGGTGTCCTCGTTTATATATGAAGTGGCTGTGACTTTTCATAAACATGAATTTTACTGTAGACTGAAAGAATTAGCCCTGTGTGCGGCTCAAAAAAATAAATTACCGTACTTTCGTGTTATAGCGGCCCCCACAATTATGATTATGCCAAAGTTGCTGTTATGATTTCACCAACATCATCACAAAGCTTATATATACGTCCTTTATACGCATATATATATATATTCCAAACACTCTTATATGTGCCATATACGTCATTATACACATATTATTTACGTCTTTATATGTCGTACATACATCATATACACATGTCGTATATATGCATCATATATGACAATACCTTGGTCACATACGTCAAGAAATGTTATATATATATCATATATTATTATAATGTCATACATGCTTTATAATTTGGCGATAAATCTTGGTCGTTTGACGATTCATCCTTGGGGGGCCGCTATAGCACGCTATGTACCAAATTTACAATATATTAATGAAAACAGAAACAAAAATATTTTATCGGGTCCTTCCTACAATAACTTTAACTCTTGTTTAGATTGATGTCTGAGCTAAAGGTATTTTGGGGAAATTAAAGTTGAATACCACGTTTTTTGCTTTATAAGACGATTTCTCATCCGACGTCAATTTTTGAATTCGTCTTTTTTCCATATCTGATAATTTGCATCTATCCTTTTTGTAACTTTAACATTTTTGTAACGATTTTATGCATTTCTATTGTCTATTCAAAGATAAATTCTTCTAAAGTTACAGAGTTTCGTCAAAAATTCTTCTAAAATTACAGAATTTCATTAAAAGCGCTTAAAAAAGTAAAGTAGCGACGTCAAATAAAGTGACGACGTCAAGAGGTCCATTCTCGAACGAAAACAACAACCATTTTCCCAATGGTTAAAAAAAATCAAACTTATCTCTAATATGTAGCCAATCACTGTCATAAATCTACAAAATCCACAGTTCTTATTCTTGAATAACTTCGGCAGAAAGAGATGACTTCTTTAGCCAAGTGCGCACGGTTAATTATTTCCTTTTTGCGCTTAAAGGAATAGAAATAGGTCAACATTCGTTTTAGACTAATATTCCGTAATGAAGTTATAACTTCACCAAAAATAAATAAATTAATAAAATACTAGTTTAAAAAAATGTAATATAACAAATGCTGAAACTAAAAGCAAGGAAATAATCAGAATCAAAAGAGTTGATCAAATGACTACAAATACTGAAGTCTATGGTGATTTCTTTCGCTATTAACTCTTCGCATGCGGCTAATAGGAAAGTGCCGTTTTTAATAAATTATTTGAATATCTAATTAATATTTTTTTGTATTATTAGTGACAATTTAAAATATTTTAAAAATCTATCATATATATATATGATCTATTTTGTTGTCAATTAATTATTTTACTTTTATTCATAATTTCACAGTTTTTGTTAAAGGTTGTAACGTTCATTTAATAGTTATATATATATATATATATATATATATATAAACTTATTGCAAAAATTAACCATTGAAACAGAAATAACTGACCAAATGCAATGAAATTATTACCCCAAATAGCTGTGTCAAATTACACATTATAAAACATAGTCCTAACAAATGAAGTATTTATTCAAAAAGTGAAACATAAGTAAAAAACACAAATGCAAGCTTATAATGTATATATATATATATATATATATATATATATATATATATATATATATATATATATATATAGTAATATTTACATTTTAAGAAAATACTCATTACTTTTTTTAAACGTAAATATTCATTAAAACCTTCTCACCGCCGTGAAATGTATATCCGTTTCACTGCAATATTATCATTAATAAAATTAACATAATTATACAAATATAATGTAGTTTCAAAGCATTGAGTAATGATTAATAGTCTCAAGGACTATATTCATATACGCAATTAAGTTTTTTATATCATGTTTGAAATATCATGTTTTTTTTTTTAGAATTTTTAAAAAATTACAGAGAAAACAACATTGCAATTCTGCCCTTTTGCTCGGCTGTCAGAGGGATATTTTCATATATACATTTAATATGATATATTAAACAGTTTTATAAATATAACATATATATAAAACCATTATTTTATGAGGGAAAAAAATCTTTAAAAAAAATTACATGAATATTTTTAATTCAGTCCAGTGTTTTAGAGAGACTATGCGAGGGTTTTCGTGATTCCAAAGAGGGTATTATATTAGAAAACAACCCTCTGACCGCCAAGTAAAAAGACAGAATTGCAATGTTGTTTCCTCTGTAATTTTAATTTTTTTTTTTTTAAACATGATATTTTAAACAGGATTTTAAAAACATAATTGCGTATATGAATATAATCCTTGAAACTATTAATCATTACTGAATACGTTATACTTCTATAATTATATTAATTTAATTAATGCTAACATTACAGTGAAACCTACAGCATGTTGGACGGATATATGAGTTCACGGTGGTGAGAAGGATATATATATATAAGAATAGGGGAAAAAAATTAAAAATCTATCATATATATACAGTAAAATTTACATTTTAAGTAAATACTCATTACTTTTTTAAAAGGCAACTATTTCTTATATTTCAATTACAAAGCTTGATTCCTAATAGTATACCCGCTTTGGAATCACTAACAAAACTCGCAGAGTAATGTTCATGTAAAGTTTTTTAACGATTTTTTTTTCTCATAAAGAAACGGGTTTATGTGTATATATATATATAAGAACAGAAAAACTTGAATTTATTATAAAAATAATTAAAATAAATTACCTTAATGTTACTTTGTCGTACAATAAATTGCTTTAACTGAACGATACCTTCAAAAACATTTTCATCCACTGTTATATCAGGATCATCCAAAACTAAACGTCCAATGGAAAATCCGCACAATGCTCTTGCAGGCAAGTATTTGGTATCATTAAAAGTTATTTCATAAATTTCTTTTCCACCATAGACTGGATTCGATTCTATAATAGTTCCGTCTTGATCCTTGCAGACACCACCCAATTTCCGAAGATCATAACAAGATCTTGGTAAAGATTCAAAGTTTTGTTTAGGCAAAATGGGAAATGCTTCTACAGCTTCTGCAATTCTATTCCCTTGCACAATTCTGCGTAAATTCTTAGATGCATCTAATACTTTGGTTTTTCCATTTTCTTGTGCCCTACCAGGTAAAATTTTAGATGCACCTATTACTTTAGTAGTTTCATTTTCTTGTTCATAACTAGGTGGAATTTTATACACAGGTACGATTTCTGATGTTAAATTCCCCTTCAAAATGTTAAATAAAATGTTAGATGCACCCGGTACTGTAGTTCCATTTTCTTGTGAAATGCCAGGCAAAATGTTAGATGCATCAACTAGTAACGTAGTTCTATTTTCTTGTGCAATATCCGGTATAATGTTCGATACATCTAACTGTTTTGTATTTCCATTTTTTTGAGAGATAACAGGTAAAATATTAGATGTTTCTAGTACATCTGTAGTTCCATTTTCATCCAAAAGAACAGGTAAAATATTAGATATACCTACAACTTCTGTAGTCTCATTTTCTTGTGCATTACTAGATAAAACGTTGCAAGCATCTATTGATTCAATATTGAATTGAATAATTATGTGAAGCATTAAGTATACTTTGAAACAATAATGCAACATTTTTCCTGTTTATGCGAGAAACTGTTTTTGAGTTTTACACTAAAGGTTGATTGTTGCTCCTTTTAACATATGCTTGTAAATTGGAAGTTCATCTCACAAACAAAACAATATTCTGAAATTTTCATATAAAAAAGATTTTAAAATGTTGTAATTGAATTTTATATAAATTGTCCAAATTTTTTCCTTTTAGTTGTAGAATTTAATATATTTCGTTTGCATTATTGAATCTTTCTCTTTTTGATCTGCACTATATTCCTTGAAAGTTTCTTTTAAATATAAAATCTTATTCACAAATATTTTTCTAAAATACCTAAATTAAGCCACGTTAATATAACTAAATTAAGAGCAATTACTTCATTTATAACGCTTTGTCCACAAAAACTCAGATCACTTGCACATTTTTATAATCGTCCACTTTTCCTTAATATTAGTTTTCTTTTCCGTTTTCAACTATGATATTCATGTCAGTTTAAAAAAGCTTTTTACACAGTTTTTTTCCTTATGCATCGTTATTCAATAGCACAATCCCATCAAAACTGCTTATGATTGCATCAATGAATTAATGTTATTTTTCTTTTGTACACTTCTAGACAGTTTCAGCCAATATTAAAATTTTATGCGGTTTTACTGCATAAGATTGTAAAGAGAAAACTCCTCTTTCAAAATTCGTTTTTCTCAGATAAAAATAAATTGAACTCACTGGCTGAAAGTTTTCTTTATACGGTTTCTGTAAATTAGACTTTTTGTTGCTTTTACTTACAAAAATGTTAATTATGGGAAGGATTGCTAGAATCACACGGCACGTAATGATGAAAATTTATATTACCCTTCTTGGCTCTAAAAAATTTTCGTCATTATTATTTTAAAGCATCAACTGATAGTGCAGTTTTCTTTAACAGGTGGAGATTGAAAATAGACTGACGTCAGTGAAAAAACGTGAGAATGTTCTGTTTATCTTTTGTTATCTTCAACACATATTGACACAAAAACTCGTTTAAATTGATCTCGGTTACTTGACATTTTAATGGATACATATTTGCTTTCACTTTTTTGGTTTTACCTATACACGTGTTTACTCAATAGCAGACTGATTGTTTTCGCTCATCTGAAATCCGTCGATTAAGAGACAAAACGGTAATTGTATTTTTAATATAATTTAAAAGTTTTGATTTTTGTGGTAGTTATTGAACTACTGGAAATTTTACTGAACCTTGATAAGAACATTACACGCAGAATTTTTATTTAATTTTATTTAACGTATTTATTAACACTAGATGTAACCCGTCAAAACGTGACGGAAAAAAATACAAAAAAATACTATAACAATATCAGTAAAATAAGCTTCTTTATTATTTAAGTAGGGCTTCGTATGAAACAGTCTTTCAAATATTTTATTTTAACCCCCCCCCCCCCCCCTCCAGTGAAATGCTATTTCCGATGCAAACTCCAAATGAACACTCCGTAAACAAATGTGTAATGCAAATCAGTTTGACATTACCACCATATTCCCCACGACAAAAAAAAAAAGGTTTATGGACCTATAAAGTATCATACAAATAGTCCTATCATAAAGTATCATACAAATTTCCAACTTTCATCTCATATTCAGTAAATAAAAGAACATAGTATAAGCACCACCACCCCTGTGATAATGCAATCGAATGAGCTCCTATGCGCATAAGTATTGCATCTGCCCAAAGACACCGTTGAAATTCGACGTTAAAAAAAGTTTTCAAATGTTTAAATTAAAAGTTTTAAAATGTCCTATTTAATCATTGTTCGTTTCAAATCCATATCTTCTAAAACGCATCCATTGTTTTAAGTTAATCAATTTTTATGTAAAAATGAAGAATTTTTGTTAAAAATAATAAATTAATATGCAGATGAGGGAGAATTTTAATGTTTTCAATTGTAATTTATTTGTATGATTTCTTCTATCCCTTTACATAATCAGGATGATTATTCCTTTTCCATCACAGTCGGTCTCTTATACAGTTAAATATCCAATGGATCTTTAAAAAAATAATAAATAACAGTTCCTAGCATATTCTGATTCAACATATACATCAACGAATTCAACATATCAATTTTATGTTAATCATAAACTAAAAATAGTTTTTTTTTCTTTGGACAGATTTTATATTAGCGCCAAAATACTCTATCTTATGGATAATCTGATCTTATGATTTATCAGGTTATTATTATTTTTTTTTCTCTTTTCATGAAGGTTAGGGATACCTATTTTCAATTGTTGCAACTTTCCAAGGGGCTATTTTACAATATTAAAACAAACGGATGGTCATTGTTGAGATAGAATTGAAAAATATTTCATTCTTGAAAATTATTTAAAAAGTCGTTAAATTAAGCGGCAGATTTCAAATAAATTTCAATCGAAAGCTAATTTTTTTTTCTAATTGAGGATGTAAGATTTGAAATTGTAAAATGTAGTAAAAAAATTATTTTTTAGTATTTAGAAGTGATGTAAGCGCGATGAAAGCTAAAGCGATAGTGTCGTTTGTTGTCACAACCGTTATACATTTCTAAATATTGCCACTGTGTTTTGGTTGGCGTCCAAAAGTAGACTACCATTTTTTGACATCGAAAGAAAAATTCACAGTGAAAGAAATAAGACTTTGCCGCTAATAAGGAACTGTTAAATGAACTTATAACAAACCTACGAAAATAATTCCTGTAAAATATTAGCCTTACATTGTTTATTCTAGCTAAAAATACAATCATTATTTCAAGTTTTTTTCCCCCTGAAATTCTTTACTTTTGTGAATTTTTTTATTAAAAAAGGAAATCTAAATAATTTAAATCCTATAATTCCAATAACTTAATCCTATAATTTAAAAAAAGTAATTGGTAACATGTAATCAAGGTATGCAATCAAGATGAAGCAACCAATAAAGGCTCCAGTTCTAATCTTTAAAATTAAAAATTGAAATATCAGTTAATATTACGCCATGTTGACACAATCATATAAATTTTTCTTTTTAGGTGCGTTCGTAATTATATAAATACGTAGCACCTATAGTCGTCGTTTGGTCCGTCCGTCTGTTCGTCCGTCTGTCTGTCTGTCTGTCTGTCCGTCTGTCTGTCTGTCCGCATATAACAACGCAAAAACTACCCAAGCAAATGGTTTGCAATTTAAAATATATTATCTTTGCAGAATTTCGTCGAGACATTTCAAATTTTATTAAAATCGAATCAAAACTTTAGGAGATATTATTAAAAATATTTATTAAGAAATTTGAATTTTTTTTTTTAAATCGGTGCGTTTTTGTTATAGGAGCTTCCGAAGTTTAATCGTCAAGCGACCGAGATACTTATTTTATGACAGAAATTAATCTGCAGACGATATAATTCATTTCACAGAATTAAAAATCATCAAGATCTGAATATTTATATAACTAGCTGATACATATATATCTGAATATTTATATAACTAGTTAAGATATTTGTATGAACAGTGTCATAAAATATATACTTAACTAGCTGTTTAACCCGTTCTACGCACGGGATATCATGAATTTAATTCTAAAACGTGCGTATGAACGCACCTCGTTTGTAACGTTTGACGTACAATTTCCAACTTGTTAGTTTTATCAATGTTAAAATGCATTTCAAGCTAAGCATAACGTCATTTTCACCGGTACAAACTTTTCAGACGTACATTTATGCTTAAGCACCATGCATACAAATAAAAATATATTTTGCATTTAATTGTAATGAAAAAAATAGCATCAACAAAGTTATAATGCTTAATGATAAAATAAACCCAATGGACAATATTTCCGTGACGTCACAGTAAATATGAATTTTTATTTGCTTATAAAACACACGGATACATATTTTTACCGTAATACTTAAACATTTTAACTATATTTTAACTTACAAAATAAAAAATTCGGCCTAAAAGTCACGTGCTTTTAATATTTAATATTTATTTTTTATGCTCGCAATCATTGAGTTCAGAAAATAAACTCTGTACGTCGCAACAGTGGGCGTTAATCAGATTGCCGACTTTATGACGTCATAAGCAGAAGTAAAATTTTAAATTAAGATTACGGCTAATTAATTAAATTTTCGAACAAACGAATGTACGATAACAAATCTGTGACCAAATATCTTTCATTTAAAAAAAGAATGATGTAATTTGACGTAGTAGTTTGTTCTCACGGATTGTCGAAACAAAACGCTTAGCGTTTTAAATATATAGATTAGTTCTCTCTGGTTTGTATCTAACTCTTTTCATGACACAAATTCTGTTTCGAATAGTCATTTTGAATGTACCTGTCGGCTCCAATTGGACCCGTTTGGTAGGCAGGTGGTTAAATTAGAAATTGTTGTTCACGTGATTTACGATAAGGGGTGCCGGTACGATATATAAAATCTGGTAAAATGATAAAACAAGAACGAAAAATTACGCAACATCTTCCAACACTCTCGAAATATCGTTAAGAAATTTCATTTTTGTTCATACAATGGAATGACATATCTAAACAAACATTAAAATCAAAACACACAACGCTGTAAAAATTCATTTTTAGAAATTGAGTCTATACCCGGTAATGTTTGCGAATTCTTTTGTGCAGCCCTGTATAGGATCTACACACCTCGTAATACAAACAAATTATGTAGTTAAGATTTAAAAACCATATCATAGCTGAAAACGCACACATCCAGCAGTTATGATTCATCCTCTCCTTTGTAACTTTATTCTTTTGAGTGTGTTTGTAAATAAACGATAATGTGTACGTACTCAACAATCTAAAAACCGTATTGTAGTGCACCTAAGTAACGTATAGCAATTTCACTATGTATTAAATATTGTAATATTATTAATTATTACACAGCCAACAATTCTGCCCCATAGATAATAATGTAATGAAATACTTTTGTGCGTCCTTGTAAACAAACGATAATTGCTACTTAATCTACACTTTATTGAAAGCCTGTTGCCTTCCACCTGAATCATGTATTCCAATTTCATTATGCTTGAAAATGTGTGACAACATTGAAATGCCCTGAACACAATTTTTCCCCATTGACCTTAATATACCGAAAATTTTTTTAGTGTTATGTAAACGAACCGTAACAGCTATTTATACTCTACTCTGTACTTAACTTCTACTGTACTTCCCTTACTACTGCTACACTTCTCTTGTGCTTACTCTCTTTACTTCTTGGGATGCATATCAATTTCATTACATTTGAAATGGTGTATCATCATTAAAATGCGCTGAAAACGATTTTTCCCCATTGACCGCAATGTAACGGCAGTCTTCTCTGTAAGCTAACTCTGCGTGGTACGCACTTCATTTTTAATACCG
The DNA here is from genome assembly GCA_963931845.1 of Maratus michaelseni. NCBI lineage: Eukaryota > Metazoa > Arthropoda > Arachnida > Araneae > Salticidae > Maratus > Maratus michaelseni. The sequence continues at coordinate 1,678,293 of OZ007597.1, read as the reverse complement.
AACACGCCATGGTAAACTTCAAGAACATATCTCAATTACATAGAACATGTTAATTAAATGTTATTTAGTATTTCAAATTCATGTAAGATCCAGTATTTTTTTTTTTTTAATTATTCTAAATATTAAAGCAAGGAAAATGTTAGAAGGCATGAATGTGTTAATTTTTTTTTATTAATATTTTTAGTCTAATGGAAAATAATAAATAATAAAAAATAGAAGGTTTAACTGTGAAGGAAAAGGGAGGGATCAAAGAACTTTAAATGATTATTTAGAGTTATACATTTTACCTGGTATTGCACAAGAAAATGAAACTATAGAAGTAGTAGACGCATCGAACATTTTATCTAAACAAATGTTCGAATGTTTGCCAAGATCTTGTTATGATCTACATAAATTTAGTGGTGTCTGCGAGAATAAAAACAAAACGATTATACAGGGTGTCTCAAAAATATAGAGACAAACATTTAGAGGAAGTAGGGCACATTATAAGGATTGAGAATTGCATAGCAACCCATGACCATTAACATCAAGGAAAAGTGGCAGCAGAGGTAGAAGATTGGAAAATACACAAGAGAGTGGTTGATTGGAAACATTTATTGGACATCAAGAGTACACATGGCGTACGAGATGATTACAGCTCATAACAATACAACAGATTCTCGAAGTTTGCACCATCAGACGCTACCCGTAAGGCATGGTGACGTCACGGCGACGTCACTGTGAAGTCACACTGTGACTTTGTGACAGTCGTCGTGACGTTCAGTGACGTCGATGTGAAGTCACTGTGACCTAAATGTGAAGTCGTTATGGCCGTTTTCAAGGCTTTCTGTGACCTCACAATGTGACTATTTTGTGAAGTCACCGTGCGACTTCAATGTGTCAAATGTGACGAATCTGCATCGGATAGGGTGACCAGATTTTATCCGAATCCTGTCCGGATTGTTCGGTTCAACATTTTTTTATGCTACAAGTTTGTGACGACACTGCACCGGGTCGGGTGACCAGATTTTACCCGAATCCAATCCAGAAAGTTTGGATCGATCTTTTTGGATTTGTTTGGCTACAGAATGGATTTGGTTTAGTGGTCGAGTGACCTGATTTTCGTGAACTCGATCTGACCCGAGTCGGGTATAATGTTATTACTGTAAGTCTTGTTCGGAATAGAATCTTGCATACGACCGAGTAACCAGATTTTATCAGAAATTGTAATACGACACAATTTCATATGTCGGATGGGATCTAGAGTCATGCACGAATCCGGTTATATACTTCTTGAAAATGACTGAACATGAATGATGGTTGACCGAAATTATATTTCGATTCAACCCGTATTCTTACCCTAACCCAACAGCAACAACAACAAAAAATCTGTTGGCCCTCAACCCGACCGAACCTGATAAATGATTTCGCATAGATTCGGATAACAAAATTTTACCAAATCACGATAAAATCGACGATAAGGATTGGATCGGCAATAATTTTTTTTGTGCAACTCGTATTCAAATTAAAACTTTGCATCTGATTGGGAAACCGGCTAATGTAGTCGTTAAGCAAGAAAATTATATATGTAAAAAACGCATACTAATATAAAAATAATATGTGAATATTTCAATAATATGAACTTCTATTGCGCAAATAAAAACTTTTAAAATTAACTTCCACTTCCATTTGTTTTATGTAACCACCAAAAATATTGACAATAATTAAAACTATGCTATTTTGCTGTTAAGTATTGAAGTTTTTAATTGTGTATACTTTGCCATATTTCCCCTCGCTCAGTATCACGAAACTTTCTAACACATTTATGACCAAATATTTAAACGCAGGTCACTTGCATGCCTGATTATTAAAGCGATTTGGAATGAATAGCGTTTTCCATTTTTAGATAAATGAAATACTTAAGATCAATTTCGGTCACGTTTTTTTTTCCGTTTCTGACGCTGCTCGTCGGAAATTCGGTTCAAAACACCGACTTTGCTAGTGTTTTCTGAAACATCTTCTGCCGTTACCAAAAAATGGAAAACGTCATTCTATTAAATATATTCTGATTAAGAACACCTGCCAATTTCATGTGTTTCCGAATAAAAATGAATTCAGAAATATGTCAGAAATTAGTTATTTTGGATTTGAGAACAATGAAATATTTTGATAACTAGGGAAAAAAAAAGAAACATCCTTTAAGAAGAGTACACGGAAAACAGAAGTTAAAAATATTAATTTCCTGAGGAGATATTTTAAATATACGAATGCGTCCTTCGCCCATAGCTTTAACATTAGCGAGGGCAGTAGGAAAGTTCTCTGAAGAACAGCCTTAAGAATTGTCAGAGGAAACACAATTCCATGTATTCTGATACTCCGAAAAATGTTCTCATTATATATATATATATATATATATATATATATGTTAATATGATTAATCCGGTCATTATTAATAATAATGGCCGGACATAATGGCCGATTATTATTAATAATACCGGTTATTATTATTAATGACCAGATTAATCATATTGACCGTAACATATATATATTAAACTCCATACAAAATCATTGTCTCAGTAATCTTAATAAATGTACTTCTCTAAAATTCAGTATTTTAAATATGCTATCGAAATACATAAAGTATTCATCTTGTGATAATAACAACAATTAGCTTGAACAATTAATTTTTAACATAAATATTTGATTAATTATTGATATCCTAATTGGTAAAGGTATTTTAAAACGAATATTGTGTTTATTTATTATTTCATTAAGTTCAGATTCGAAACGCAATTATAAAACAATTACCTATTACTTTTTTATATGAAGTCCATTACTGGCACAGTGGATGTCCAGTACTGGAATGGTGGATGCTCGTTGCTGGAATTTTAAGTATTTTCCTTTATTTCTATTAGTACAATTAAATTTATATTTACAAGTGGAAATGTGACAATGAGATTGGTTACATATTGTAGATACATTCATACATTGAATTTAAAAAGTGGAATATAATAACGATAACTAGTAATTAAAAACATATTTTTTAAAGACGTTACTTAAAAGTACCCGTTACTGGAAAGAGTGCCCTATTACTATAATATAATTATAATTATTTTACATTAATCCCTCAGACGTAAATTTCTCTATTAAATATTTAAAATTTCCAAGTACTTCCTTACGTGATAGCCATCGTCTTATTATCGCAATGCTGCAAAGTTCTATATTAGATATTAATTCCTAATGTTTAATAATAAAACTCATATTTTATGCAAGACCTTTCATATATTATTAATAATAATTTTGATCAAGTCTCTTTAAAATGAAATACATTACGAATAAGAAATAATACCTGTAAACAAATCTATGGAAATTCACAAAATCTTATATTTATGTTTAAAAATCTATTAAGTCCTAAAACATAATAAAATAAGAATATATCGTTTTACATTATGAATTAAAAATATTACAAATAATTAATTTAAAACAATGTAAATTTATAACTCTTAAGTATAGACAAATTGAAATTAATTTTAGCATATTTTGTACTTACCAAATCTTAATGCATATCCATTTAAAAAATCTTCGCGTGTTCCTTTATCCATTTTTAGCAAATTGTTAATGATGTCATATTAGAGGGAATCTTTTCCAGCAAGAAATTTCGGATAACTGACACTTATATGTAACACAGCTACCACGAAATTCCCCAGCTAGAATTCTTCAAAATTTGAAAATAAATTAAACAAAACTTTAATTCATCTTATGCTTACAACACTTTGAATAAATAATCCTTCCAATTTCCGAATGAAACAACCACTTTTCAAATTTATCTTGACCGCAGACGATAGACGAGTCCATATTATAAATAATGAGCAGCTGCCCAATTTCTTACCAAAGAATAAATGTTTTCTTCTTCCCTCCCCCCTCCGCCGTTCAATATGTATATGTTGTTTTTCAGGCTTCAAAATAACGCTTTGCAGATGATACAATGAAAGACTTCCGTTTATTTTAGTTTATTTTATTTTATGTCAAGTTTGCTAAATGCAATTTTTAAATTAAAAAATGTCGAGATTTTTTTTTTCCAAATATGGGCTAGAATAGCTATAACAATTATATTGAAAATTCTGGAGATAAAATAAAATGAAATAGTATTTTCCTTCTAACAGAAGCAAATTACTTATTTTATATGTTTATGATATTCATAACCTACTTCATCCATAAAGAAACGAAAACAATTTAAATAAAGCCTTGGCATACAAAAAATAAACTTTGCTTTTCTGAAAATATCGGATTATCTCTATTCACATTTTGTCTACATTTTAATAGCACTTCACAGTGAACAACACTTCCCTCCATTATATTATTTTTCTGCCAGTTCCGATGATTACAAGTAATTTATAATTGACAAAATTCTTTGAAGTTATTTTAACACAATTATTAATTTTTCCTAAAAAATAAAACTTTTATATTTTTTTAATTAAAAAATAAGTTTAAAAATAAATTTAAAAAATCACATTTTCTAGTTTTCATAAATAAGTATGTTTCTATGATAATTTACAATTGCATAATTAAAAATATTTATATATATATATATTATGCTGATAATTTTATTTTAGTTAGATATATGAATAACTGAATATAAATTACTTTCCAAGAGGCATAATAAATTACTAAGGCTCTCAAATGCGTAAAGATGACATGTATGTTTCTTCTCATTTTCAAAGATTTTTTAAATTCACATTTTTGTCACAGTGTGAATTCGCAACATGTTAGTACTTTGGTCTCAGCTGTGACGTGACATGCGTGATTTACAAAGACGTCAAAGTAACGTCACAAAAATTAAAAAATTGCCTAGAAAAGTATTTTTACGATGTACTTTTACTTACATGTTTGAAATAGCTTTGTATGTTTTTTTTTTATAATTTTCAAAGAAGTCCACATTTTAGTCACAATGTGACTTCACTCAATGGTGGCATTTTGGTCACAGAAGTATCGCGACAACTGTGACTCGCATTGACGTCACAGTGACGTCACTGCGACCATGCATGCTATGCGGGTAAGCATGCCCGACACCGACGGAGCATTGATTGCAGGACGCGGTCGAACACACCGGGAGTTTCTTTGATTGTAGCAGCAGCACAGACGAGTCTTGCCAAGAGTTCCATTTCAGACTTCACAGGCTCGTGATACACCAGAACTTTGACTGCTCCCCACAGAAATATATCTCGATTCGATAAATCAGGCGAGCCTGGGGCCATGGCATCGGTCCCGCACGCCTAATCCATCGATGCGGGGAAGACATGTTCAAGTGCTCATGAGTCCAAAAAGGCAAGGCGCCACATCATGTTGGAACCACATGTTGCGCCTCACATTTGCTGGAACGTCGTCAAGTAAGCCAGGAAGAACCTGCTACAAAAAGATTCGATAGTTCGCAGGGGTCAAGCGGGATGGTAAAAGGTACGCCCCGACTAAGCAGTCGCAGACCAAACCTGCCCTCGCATTTGCTGCAAAGCGATGTTGTTCTGTATGGTGCCGCATACCATGGGGGTTCTATTGAGCCCACAAATGCATATTCTGCTGATTAAATACTCCATCTCTAGAATCATAAGTGAACAACACATAAGCTGGGAATTCACATCTTGGACACTTTGTTGCAGATACCATCATGTGAAACACACACGTTTAAAATCATCATGGGAGAGCAGTCATTAAACCCTTTGGAGGTGAAAGGCGTGTAAGGACTCGACGTGCAAAACACGCTGTATACTGCAATGAGACACTCCTAAGGATTAGGTAATGGTACGTATTCTGGTACTCGGAGTAGTCTCCACGACATCCAATACATTATCTTTCATAATGACCGAACGCATCGATCGTGACCTGCCCTCACTACACCTGTTGCTTCTTAATGACCCGTAATCACACAAATTTTGATGCACACGTGCAAACAAACAGTGGTACGTTTGATGTCTGTCTGGGAAGCGTTCTCGATAAATTCGTTCATCGGCTCGTCCATTGCCTTTAGTTATTCCATACACCAAGTGCATGTCTGCAAGCTCACCGTTCGTATACCGTTGCATTCTCTTCGTATGTTGCCTTCTGCACAAATGAGGAAACCCTTACTTTCCCCTCCAGCGCTCTTGCGTCGAGCACCACCTAGCGACCTACGATGACGTTTCCGGTCATAGGTTTCTATGCAATTATCAATCATTATGATGTATCGTACACTGAAAGATAACTTATACCACCTTCATGTAGAAAGAATAAGTAGTCATTTTCTAAATCCCTAAACGAGAAATATGGATTTCCGAGTCATGCAAATCAGGTAAACAAATAAACTGATTAGACAAAATGATCGAAAATTTCTAGTCTATAGTTTTCTAGGTGATGAAACGATAAATTATAAAATGAATCGTTCGATTTGCGAGAAAGTATCACTTGATTTCTGGAAAAAAATCATAAATTACAAGGGGGGATCAAATGAAAAGGTACGAAACGACGTAAAAACGTATTTGCCTATGCTGCTATGGGAGAACGAAACGAGGCACCTAGGGATGCGATTGGAGTCTCCGGCGTTGATCGGAGCATGCGCGGGCGCCCGCATGCGCAGGAGAGAACAGAGATTCTTATAAAGAGCGCCGTCCAACTGATGCGCCAGTGCGTGTGTGGACAGGATGGAATTCACACGCTTAAGCAGCAGTGAAGGGTTATCCGATTTCTGACAGCGGATGGTGTTAAACCAGCCGCTATTCATTGCCGGATGGTGACGGTATACGCAGAAGAATGTGTGTCCGACAAGCCAGTTGGAAAATGGTGTGCCCGTTTTCGTGCAGGTCGTGAGAGTTTGGTTGATGACCCGAGACCAAGCCATGCAAACACAGTCATCACGGCCGATTTCATTGACAAGATGGACGAAAAAGGAATAAAACCTGAAAGGGAAGCGCTTCAATTTGGACGACGAACTCAATGACGCTGTGAAGGACTGGGTCTTGTCACGGCCACAAGAATACTGTTAACAAGGAATCTTTTTGCTCGTTAATCAATGGGATAGTTGTGCTCATGCCTATGGTGTTTACTTTGAATAAAATCTTCATTTATACCCACAGTGTCGTTTCGTACCTTTTCATTTGATCACCCCTTGTAGAATTATAGTTACTAACGCTAACCTTTTGTGTTTACATTTATTTGCAGAGATTTATTTGCAAGTTTGACCACGATAATATACGAAAACGCTATTGAATTAGAATAGGGGAGAATAGAACTCTCTAGCAAAGGGAACTAGAATATTTATAAGGATGACATGGAACTATTTTTTCTAGAGCCACAATTTAGTTTCTAGATGCCAATGGCAGAATTTTTTCTCAGTGTACCTAACCTAAAAGTTTTTCACTACATTTTTAGACACCCTGTAGAAACAGATTCAGTCTTTGGTGTGAAAGAATTAACTTTTAATGATACCAAATACTTGCCTGCAAGATCATTCTTTGCATTTTCTCTTCGGGATCTAGTCTGGGATGATCCTGATGTAACTGTGGATGAAGTTGTTTTCGATGGTATCGTTCAGTTATATAAATTTGATGTACGAAAAAGTGATATTAAGGTAACGTACTTATCTATTTTATAAAAACTTCGTTTTACCGTTTTTAGATGTATACAAGAAAATCATGCTTCTTTAACGCTCGTTGTCAGCCAGGCCGAAAATTATCCTATGCTATTGTTCTTTCCAATTTTAAACTTATTCGTATTTTTTTTAATTTCTCAACATAAAATTTCTGACATTGTTTTGGTTTATTCAAGTTACATGCTATATACTTTCTGTTTAATTGATAAAATATCCCAAATTTATATACGTTCTTAGTTGAAAATCTTACATAATATGACAAGCTGTGAATATAACTCCCTAATGAAAATCTATTTGCTGTTTTCAAAATTTGATATTTAGCTGGTAAAGAAACCCAATTTCAGAAGAGTGTACAAAAAAAAATGAAAGAATTTTATTTTCTGCTAGGACGTTTGAAAAATACGAAAGCTTTTGATTGGCGTGGGTTTACTTTCTGCTAACGCTGACCAGTCATCCTACTTTCCGGGGAAAAGTGTCTAGCTTAACAGATTGTGAAGCTATCCGTGGGGCGAGATTTGCCTGATCGCCGCATGGCGGTGATCCACCTAGCCCGCAATTTGGTCGTCGTCGCTGTAACGCTATTTTAGTGATTTACTTAACTTTACCTGCGTTTGGATACTCCAAATTGCAATTTTGCATTGTCGATCTAGCACTGCACAGCACAGCGATTTACATAGTCATGTTTGGTGATTGTAGAGTGGGTGTTTTTTAAAGTCGAATAGGTGGTGCAACTTAGCTTGAACAGTAAATTTTTAAGGGAGGATGAGAAATTAAAGTAATTTGCGGCTGAAAATTTTGGACCGAAATATAAGGACATCAGAATTTGTACAGACTTTGACGTTGCAACGAAAAACGAGACTCAGACTTTCTACCGCGCCCCACTGGGTAAAGAGGATAAAGACTGGCTCCGTGGGCTGTTCCATTGGAGCGGGTCCGGTAGCTCGTGCCGGCTTTTGCCCTAGTGCACCTAATAAAGAAACGTTCTGAAAAAATAAACAAAAAAAGAAGAAGCGAACCTCACTCTTGCATAGCACTCGCAAGAACCGATTATCAGCCAACCCATGCTCGCAAAGATAATCGCAAGGGGAACCTGTAAAAAAGAGAGTTAAGAGAGGGTGTTAGTATATGGATTAGTACACTGTACTAATTAATATTTTAAAATTAAGATTAATTAATTAACATCTAAAAATATAAAGACAGAGTTACTACTAGGCCAAAGAACAAAATAGATAAGAGGAGGGGTTAGTTTGATAGTTGCACGCTTAAATACAATTATGGGATATAGATTAAGTTACCCTACCCTATAAGCTTAGTTTTATACTAACATTCTAACGTACATCCGTACATACATGCTGACTTACTTTTATAATTGCTTGGAAGCTGACTAACTTATTTCATCCCTATCGATTATTATGCAGGCTTATACACCATTAATACATTTAATAAGGAATTGCTTAACACAACAAGGATAGATTAAGAAGATTAAATGTTATTTAATTAGCGTAATCGGGTTCTTAGTTGAAAAATGACAAATTGACTAGGAATTGGTTACATTGAAGAAAACTGGAAATAGTATCTGTTGCGGCAAGCTCCATTAGTCACTCTTCGCAGTTACCTCTGAATTGGATTGAAAGTTTTGTAGATCCCGAGTTTTTCGATACCAGTAAGTTGATGACCGGCTCCATCTAAAACACTTCGTAGCCTCCTGAATTGAACTGAAATTTCCGTATGTTTCGGGGTTTTGGTACCCTCTGAATCAGAGCTGAAGCTGCTTCTTTTCGTTAGAACTGAAATGAACTGGTAAACCTTTTAGATTGTTTTTACTTGTTATGTTGAATTTGTACGGAGTTGTCTCCGGTGTTTTAAACTGCTTTTTATTATGGGGTTTGTGATGTGGAAATATTATAATGCTGTTCTGTACATTAATTTTGAAATAGATAGTTTTAAAGTTTATGAGTTTAACTGGTATTTATTTAGTTCATGAGTATAATTTTGTAGATAGAGATATATTGACTTCAATCATATTCGGCAGTACGGAAGAGAGACCTGGCTTGTATTTAGTTGAAAGAAAGTAAATAGATTTAGTTAGAAACATGATTTGAAATATATGGTAGAAAGCTGGGTTTCGACATTTAATGGCGCCCGAGCAGTGACGCCGGGTTTGATTGAATCTTATTTGAATGAATAATTGGGGGGAGCGATAGAACTTTATGTTACTGAGCAGTTATTGATGTTTTCGTTTTAATATTACTTAATTGCGTTTTTAGGAAAAGAATTGTTTTTTGAAGTTTAATATATTTTAAAATCAATTTTGTTTGAAGTTATTGATAAATATGGCTGATATAGAAAAGTTAAGGAAGAAACGTACCGTTTTGAGAACAGCGGCTACTAAATTAATAAATACGTGTTGAGCAATATCTTGTGCAGAAAGAACACGAAGTTTCTGTTCTTACGGAATATATTGACCAGTTGAGTGCTAAGTGTAATAATTTAGTAACTTTAGATGAACAGATACAGAATAAAATGGATGATGAGAGCAGATTGGAGGCTGAATTCGAAACTGCGGAAAGTTATTCTGAAAAAATAATTTCCATGAAATCAAAGTTAACGTATGCTATTAAGGCAAGAGTTGAACCCAAACATTCTATTAAGGGGGTGAGTTCGGTTAATGAAAACATCGCAACAGAGAATTTCGCTTCTTGCTCTCATTCTAAGATAAAGTTACCGAAGTTGAGTATTAATAAATTTAATGGAGATGCCGCTTATTGGTTATCATTTTGGAACCAATACAATAATGCCATATATAATAATGATAGTTTAACTGACGTTGATGAATTTAATTATTTACATCCCTTCTTACCGGAGCTGCTGCTCTATCGGATTTTCGCTATCAAGTGAAAACTATATGGCAGCGATTGAACTACTCGAGAAGCGTTTTGGTCGTAAAGACTTACTAATTATAAACTAGATGGAACCCGTCAAAACGTGACGAAAAAAAATACTATAACAATATCAGTAAAATAAGCTTCTTTATTATTTAAGTAGGGCTTCGTATGAAACAGTCTTTCAAATATTTTATTTTAACCCCCCCCCCCCCTCCAGTGAAATGCTATTTCCAATGCAAACTCCAAATGAACACTCCGTAAACAAATGTGTAATGCAAATCAGTTTGACATTACCACCATATTCTCCACGAACAAAAAAAAAAAAAAAGGTCATGGACCTATAAAGTATCATACAAATAGTCCTATCATAAAGTATCATACAAATTTCCTACTTTCATCTCATATTCAGTAAATAAAAGAACATAGTATAAGCACCCCCCCCCCCCGCCCTGTGATAATGCAATCGAATGAGCTCCTACGCGCATATGTATTGCATCTGCCCAAAGGCACCGTTGAAATTCGACGTTAAAAAAAGTTTTCAAATGTTTAAATTAAAAGTTTTAAAATGTCCTCTTTAATCATTGTTCGTTTCAAATCCATATCTTCTAAAACGCATCCATTGTTTTAAGTTCTTCATTTTTACATAAAAATTGATTAATTTTTGTTAAAAATAATAAATTAATATGCAGATGAGGGAGAATTTTAATGTTTTCAATTGTAATTTATTTGTATGATTTCTTCTATCCCTTTACATAATCAGGATGATTATTCCTTTTCCATCACAGTCGGTCTCTTATACAGTTAAATATCCAATGGATCTTTAAAAAAATAATAAATAACAGTTCCTAGCATATTCTGATTCAACATATACAGGGTGTCCATAATTAAACGACCCTACTTTAAAGTTATCTACAGACGAAACTATTGGTCAGAAAGTTGTGAAATTTTGTGAAGGACATAATGAAGGAATAGGAATTTGTTTAAGCGAAAAAAAAATTAGTTCAAATTTTCGCCACCAGATGGCGTTTTTAATGAGTCAATCGCATTTGAGACATTCTGTAAGTCATGATAAACCAAGAACTTTATCTGATCTTAAAGACATGTTCACGGCATGTTTTTAGCATTTCCCAGAACACACTGTTGTCAACTGTGGAACATGCTATCCTACGATTCCAGATGGTAGATGAAAATGATGGACGTCATGTGGAACACGTTTTGTTGCAATAAAATATGTAAATTATCTAAAATGTATGCTAAATGTGTAATTCATTAAATGTTCTTGGTTTATCGTGACTTACCAAATGTTTCAAATGAGATTGATTTATTAAAAACGCCATCTGGTGGCCAATTTTTGAACTATTTTTTTTCGCTGAAACAAATTCCCAATGCTTCATTATGTCCTTCACAAAATTTCACAACTTTCTGACCAATAGTTTCGCACTGTAAAAAATGAATATGACTGATTACAACACAATGTGTGGGTAAAAAAATCGCCAACACCTTGTGTTGTAAATTTCAAGTGTGTTGTAAATGAATGTGTGCTTGAATTTTCAAGTACAGTGACGTAATTTTACAACACAATGTGTTGTATTTTTCAGGTATGCTGTAAATGATTATGTGCTTGAATTTTCAAGTATGGGGAAGTAATTTTACAACACAATGTGTTGTATTTTTCAAGTATGCTGTAAATGAGCAAGTGCTTGAATTTTCAAGTACGGAGATGTAATTTTACAACACAATGTGTTGTATTTTTCAAGTATGCTGTAAATGAGTATGTGCTTGAATTTTCAAGTACGGGATGTAATTTTACAACACAATGTGTTGTATTTTTCAAGTGTGCTGTAAATGAGTATGTGCACAACATATTGTGTTGTATTTTTCAAGTATGCTGTAAATGAGTATGTGCTTGAATTTTCAAGTATGGGGATGTAATTTTACAACACAATGTGTTGCGCGAACACAATTAGGAAATACAATAAAGCGATCTGTTTTAAACATTACGATATTTTCAACACATTACATAATTTTTTAAAAGTGAGCCTGCGTCAAAAATTATGGGGAGGGGGGGAGAAGGGCGCGAACACAATTAGGAAATACAATAAAGCGATCTGTTTCAAACTTTACGATATTTTATAACTAATAACATAATTTTTTTTAAATGAAGCAGCGTCAAAAATTATGGGGAGGGGAGGGGGGGGGGGTTCCATTACATCCCCGTACTTGAAAATTCAAGCACATACGTATTTACAGCATACTTGAAAACTACAACCCAAACGGGGGGGCACTTTTCTAAATTTTGCCGACACCCCCACATGTGATATATCGTTGGAAAGGTCTGTGACCGCTTAATGATATTATGCACCTCCGGTGTCCCTGCCCCCACTTTGCCCCCCCCAAGGGGGGCACTTTTCTAAATTTTTCCGAAACACCACATGTAATATATCGTTGGAAAGGTCTGTGACCGCTTGATCATATTATGCACCTCCGGTGTCCCTCCCCCACTTTGCCTCCCAAGGGGGGCACTTTTCTAAATTTTGCCGATATACCTCAAGTGATATGTCGTTGGAAAGGTCTGTGACCGCTTAATCATATTATGCACCTCCGGTGTCCCTCCCCCACTTTTCCCCCCAAGGGGGGAACTTTTCTAAATTTTGCTGATACACCTCATGTGATATATCGTTGGAAAAGTCTGTGACCGCTTAATCGTATTATGCACCTCCGGTGTCCCTTCCCCACTTTGCACCCCAAGGGGACACTTTTCTAAATTTTGCCGAAACCCCACATGTGATATATCGTTGGAAATGTCTGTGACCGCTTGATCATATTATGCACCTCCGGTGTCCCTCCCCCACTTTGCCCCCCAAGGGGGGCACTTTTCTAAATTTTGCCGATACACGTCATGTGATATGTCGTTGGAAAGGTCTGTGACCGCTTGATCATATTATGCACCTCCGGTGTCCCTCCCCCACTTTGCCCCCCCCCCAAGGGGGGGGTACTTTTCTAAATTTTACACACACCCCTCATGTTATATATCGTTTTAAAGGTCTCTGACCGCTTAATCATATTATGCATCTCCACAGTCCATCCCCCCACTTTGCCCCTCTAAGGGGGGTACTTTTCTAAATTTTACACACACCCCTCATGTTATATATCGTTGGAAAGGTCTGAGACTGCTTAATCATATTATGCACCTCCGGTGTCCCGAGAAGGGAAATATATTAAAATTATTTTATTTAGTCAAAGCTGCAATAATGTTGCATTTTAATATTAAATCTTGTTCAGACTATTTAATCTTAAAAAATTAAATTTAAATTTGAAACATGATATTAAAGCAACTTTAAAACATTTCATTTAGTTGAAATAAAATTTAAATAAATCTTCAACTTTTTAAATTATTTGAACTTCTCATAGTTCTTGTCTGTTAGAATTTGCTACAATACAAATTTTGCATAATGCATGTAAAACTGAAAAAAAGGGTTGAAGATTTATTTAGATTTCATTTCAAATAAATGAAATGTTTTAAAGTTGCTTTAATATCATGTTTCAAATTTAAATTAATTTTTTTAAGATTAAATAGACTGAACAAGATCTAATATAAAAATTCAACATTATTGTAGCATTGACTAAATAAAATAATTTTAATATATGTCCGCTCTTGGGCTTAATAATATGGAAATATTTTTTTTTTTATTTGCTTTGCAAGTTCCTTTTTTTTTCTCCAATTTTGAAGAATAACATTATAAAATTATTTTATTGTTCAAGCAGTTCATATAACTGTAATGTATTCATTTGTATATAAAGGTTTCTTTTGTTTTTCTTTCTTTCTTTTTCTTATAATTATTGACAGAGAATTTTTTATTGAAGATAATTAAGGCAGGTAATTATTATGTGTTAAGCTGAACATTGTTTATCATAATTGTAGATTTATTTGAAAAATATTTAGCATTGTCTTAAAAAAAAGCGTGTTTGCATAGGCGTACACAGAGAGAGTACCATCATCCTAGAAAAGTAAGATTTTTTTTCTTTTTTCTTTTTTCTTTTTTTTTTTTTTTTAGGTTTTAAGAAATATAAATATGTTTTCAAATAAATATAAATAATGTAAACATGAGAGTCTTGTTTAGGATTGTTATTGAGTTGATTATGCATGATTGTAATTTTCTTAGATGATTGTTTTATTTATTTATTTTTTTTTTTCATTTTATTGGTCTTTTTCACTACTGAAGGTACCGGCTCTTTTTCCCCCTCATCCCCCCCAAAAAAAATAATCCTGCGTTCGCCCATGCGTATTTTCAATTTTATTTTAACTATTTTGATCAGATAAAATGTAATTGTGTGAATTTTAATTGTTAATTCTTAAGTCGAATAATGTTTTTCATAACATTTTGACACTGTATGATTTTGCAAAGAAATCGTATTTATTTTTAGCAATATATTCGCTTTGAAGTGATAAACTTGTAGAATATACAGTCAAGTATATATATATATATATATATATATATATATATATATATATAATTGTCATACCTTTGAATTTCAAATGAAAACGCTAAGAACCCACAATATTATCCAATTTAGACATGTCTCCATATTATCACGCATAATTGCACGGTAGTGCATTACACAGGACCACGTACTTTCTTCATTTTAAAGCAGCATTTCACCTTAGACGGGTTCTATTTTCAAAGGTTTTACTGTTTTAGGCATGTCTAAGTTTTTAGGTAAAATGTTGATAAATGTTGGTGTTATTATAGCTACGTGCGTACCCCTTTTCTTACCATTATATATTTTTAAAATGAGATTGTTGTGCTTCCCGAGATATAAGGAACTCGTAGATTTTACAAATATCTTAATTACCTTTTGTTGTTGTTCTTTTAATCAGGTAATTACTAGTCGTGAAATCAAGGGAGGAAGCTGACACACGAATCGTCATTTCCTTAAATTGTTCGCAAATTTACTCTGTGCAGACCTCTCAACAATCAACCAATTAAAACTACTGGCGAAGAAAGCTCAGTTGCCTAAATAGTTAGGTTGTTAGAGTGTTTATCAACATGATAGACCTTTACATTTTGCATGCAATATTAAACATGTCTTGTGCTAAGAAACAAGTAGTTTTTTTTTTTTTCCTTTTGGGGATTTTAGAAATCATAGACAGAGTAACATAGCCTCTATTTTAGTGTGTGGAAATCGGCTTTAAATATTCAGCTGGACAAAAAACCTTGTAAAAACTTAATCTTCTCAAGTAACGTAAAATGCTGAACAAATTATATGAGGACATCGTAATTTTTTTTAATCATATCGATTTTAAGGAAATAAATGTTCTTATATCTTTACAGTTATATTTATTGATTTATTAGCTAGTGCTCATAACTTTAAAATTTCATTGCAGCATTTTAAAAGGTGTTTAAGATTAGTTGGAAACTCTCTCATGGTAAATATTTATCAAATTATTAAATATTCTATCAAATAAACAAATATTTTTAAAAAATCACATTTACGTTACATTCTACATCTCAAAAAACCTTAAATTTTAAATTGTGATAAATAATTTATACTAAGAGTAGGAGAAAAATATTCTCCTATTCCTAATATTTTTATTTCATTTGGTCTGAAATTCAGAGAAAAAGCCAAAGAAATTAAATTTGTCTTTTAAGCAGTTCTTAGTATTGGACTCTGAGAGTTTTAAAAACATATAATTGAACAAATACCTGCTGCTGGATTTAAATATTGTATGATTAGAATGTAAAAATTGGAAAAATTTTTATTCATAATAATTATTTGGAATTAATGTAATAATTCATAATAAAAAAAATCCCTGACGGCTCGGCCTACAGGCACAGGTAGATTTCGAAGACGCAGACCGTGGGGCGCCTGTTTGTCGGGAATTGCGGAAGAAATGATCTTTTTGCGATGATGCTGCAGTTGGAACCGCCTACTTCGAAACCTAACTTGTTTGCAGGCGGAGCCAGCAAGGAATTTTTTTTTTTTTTTTTTTTTGCTATAATAAGAGTTGGTCCTATAAAAAACATGTGAATATAACACATGTTTAGAAAATACTATTAATTGTAAATTCCATAAAATCTTTTAACTACTTGACCTGCCAAAACATTTTTAAAACATTAATAACATTCTAACCGCATTAATAACACTGGGTCAGCAAATTTTAACTAACTTTCTGTTTCTTAATGTATATAGTTTGTTTTATATAGATTTTAGGGCACTAAACAGAAAAACAATTACAAATTATCTACCATCTTCCAATTTTCAAATTTTTTACTTTCAATGTTTGAGCTACATATGCATTTATAACATTAAATTATCATTTTATTCTTGTTTAATCTATAATATTTTTTCTCAATTGAATATGTAACAAGAGAGTACAAACAAAATTTACTTTGATAATTTTGTTTATACGACTTCCATTAACTAAATTTAATTTATATATATATATAATTTTTCTTACTATTTTCTAAAAAAGAGTTAAAATTTTTCTTTTGCAATATTGTAATTTTACTTATACATATTGCCCAATGAAAAAGAAAAGAAAAAAAAAACATTGTTTTTAAAATTTCAAACATTTTAATGCTTTCATAACCTACAATTTTGAAAAATTTTCCATTCTACGGAACCTTTTCAATGCTTCTTTTTCAACATTATACGGTACATATAAACATTATTGCTTACTTCATGAGAAACAGATACCTTGTTCAACAGTATAAAATACAAAATTCAAACTAATAAATATGTTATGTGCAAAACACATATTACTTAAAAATGATTATCTTACTGCTTAGATAAGTCATGCATCCATTTATCATCATATGTAGTTTATATTTTATTAATTACATTTATTAAAAATTTGACTTTTATATCCAAACCTCGCTTTGTAACTCAATGTAGAAATTGCTATATGCTTAATAAGGAATTTTTAAAAACATTACTAAAGACTTTTATTGTAAAAACAAAAATACGTACAATTTTCTTATCTATAAACATATATACAAAAAATATTTTTAAAACGCCTGAATGTTATTATTTCATTTTTAAAACTACTTTTAATGAACATAAACTAATACAAAAGTATAATGTTTGCTATAAAACACTTACTTGTAATAAATTGTTTTATTAGAAAAATGAATTAGTGAATAACTAACTGCCTGTTAACTGCTAAGATTTTTTTTTTCACCAATACTTTTTCTGTAAAGAAAATCACTGCCTTATTTAAATAAGCTGAAATTTAATATTAAAAAAGGAGAAGATTTAGTTACAGAAAAAGTAGTAGACAAAAATCATAGTAGGTGGTAGAAGAGCTGTAAAGTCGAAGTCATGGACTCAGAGTCAAGTAAAATTTAACAAAAGTATATTTAACATTATCTTAAAAGTAAAATTTTAATATATATTATTTGACTATGAGATTCATATTATGAATTATTAATTTTTGGGTAGTCTAAATTTATGTACAAAACAAATTAAATATTCATAACACAATTTTAAAATATACATTTATTAATACTAAAATATCATTGTCTGTTTGTATTTCACAACTATTCCTCTCAGAATATAGTGATGAAATTAACCAGTTATCTGTATGAACCAGAGTATGTCATATAAACTCTCAGCATGTTAAAATTTAAAGAAAAGGTAACATATTAATGAAGAGTTTAAAAACATTTATCAGATTTTGTCTGTTCACCTCTTGATTAATATATATATATATATATTTATTTATTTATTAATATTTTCCAACTGGCATAAATCATATATTAACTTTTTTTCCCCCTTTGTCTTTTTTTTTTTTTTTTCAAAACTAATACTCAACTATTTTACTTAAATATTAAATTACTCATTTCTGAATATTTTTCTACATAAATAATCAATAAGTTTATACGTTAGAAGCACATCTGTTTGTAATGTGTTATCTAAGATAAAATAATCGAAATCGAAAGGCGCACTCGAAAAATAGCAGGACAAACTTTGCAACTGCTCGATGCATGCAATAAACTTGTAAAAATGAGAAAATAGTTTATAGTTTTTTCTGATTTGACAATAATATTTCCAATAAAACATATATTGTAAGAAATTAAAACTAAATCAATAATAGTAAAAAAAACTTTCTATACAAATATATTTAAAAATAAATATTTATTTGTTTGTTTAGGGAAAACATTCTCACAGTTATCATTTTTCTAAATACAATTAAAAAATAAAAATAAAATAATAATTTTCATTTCAGCAGATTTTAAATGTATTAAATAGAATAGTTTTAAGCTATTTTTACAACTTCTCCAGTAATACAAAACATTAAATGTCATTATGTAAATAATAATTCTGCATGCAACAGAAGATATATTGCTAGCCAAAAAATTTTAACGTTTATTAAAAAATACAATTTTAGGCCAAAAAAGATTTGACGTAATTTTTAAAATAATTTTTTTACATAAAATAAATACATTTAAAAAAATTATAGGCACTGTTAAATTACAACATTTAAAATATATACACCTTTCAAAATATTTAAATATTCTTACAACCGCTCAAAAATGTTGTTTGTTATTCCGATTTAAATAACATGCATTAATGTTAGGCTGTATATAGCCAATTAGGTAGTATA
Source organism: Maratus michaelseni (assembly GCA_963931845.1). Lineage (NCBI taxonomy): Eukaryota > Metazoa > Arthropoda > Arachnida > Araneae > Salticidae > Maratus > Maratus michaelseni. The sequence continues at coordinate 1,659,203 of OZ007597.1, read as the reverse complement.
TTTAATGTTTTAAAAGAAGACCGAAAAGATTTCTGGAATACACATGTTTACATTAAATTCAAAAAATTATTTTCTACAGACCAAAATGAACACTATATCTCCGATTTGGCAATCCTACTGCACTAAACTGTGTAAAAAGGCTTTCTAGCTTTTACCTTAATCGCCAGGATAAGTTTCCTGCAACTTTAGCTTGAGCAGTTTCAGAATAATCAATTTTGAACCGTTTTCTGCAAAATTATAATTTTTTTTAACAGTGAGCATGTATATGTTAAAACAAATGTACATACTAATTTCCAGATTTCTAGTGGCAGCATCTCTGTTGAAATCATAATAAAATGCTATTTTTAGAAGCTTTTCCACTTGTTTATCCCCTTTAAAATTTTGTAATGCGAAGCAGCTAGTGTTTTTCACTAGATCCTAAATTGTATGTATGCCATGTTTGGTCCAAATCGGTTAAAAATTGAAGAAATGTATAAAGAACATACAAACGTTGAATTACATATAGATTACATAAATCAAAAAAAATATTAAAGTACTATATCTAACTTATATTCTATACAATTTTGAAAATGAGCAATTTTAATGTACAGCAAAATGAAATTAAGGAGTGACGGTTGCAGTCAAGTCAGCAGCTTCTTCTTCTGTGCTTGCATTAATAGCAATGTTTAAAGTGTATGTCAACACCATCACAAAAAATGTTTGTTCACTCCATGTAGAGGATCTACTTAAATATATTCGCCATTTGACATCGTACATGAATGAAACAAGGCTTAAAAATCAATAAAAACATACTAAATGAATATAAATATACATAGAAAATGAGCAAGATACAAAACACAAAATTTTGGAATAGGAAAGTGCCAGCATATTAAATGACTTTTTACTTTATTTTTCCTACACCTGTATATGAAACTCAAAGTTTGTATATTAGCATAAAAATGCTGGTAAGAATTTAATCATCACTACTAATGTCCCAAACGGATTCCTGTGATCTTAGATTATTGGCTAACTGAAGAACTGATGGATGAACGGCTGTTCTTTTTCACTTTCCTCCCCTTTTGTGTCCTCCTTCAACAGGCTCGATGTTCAGAATGCATCTAAAAATTAAGTATTGAACTAATCATTTAACAATGTTTAATAAAATATATTTGAATACATCAGACATTAACAGCAATATATTGCAGGCAAGTAATGTTTGGGTGTCTGAAGTAGAAGAAAATATTTTTATAGCAAATCATAAAACAAAACTTTGCAAAATTAATGCTTGATAAAGCAATTTATAGGATGCAGAAAATCCCATTTCATTTTAAGTTTCTACTAAAAGCAGTATAGAAAACAAGTTTATGACAGGTAAATAATAATTATTTAATAAATAAATTTTATTTTTTTATCATTTGTAAAGTTCTTTTACCAAGAAAGTATCCAATTAAAGCTCTTTTCACCCCCCAGCAGTTGAATTTTAAATTAATTTTTTTTTAGTAAATCTGCAGATCAAGGACATGAGCTGAAAGGTCTGTAGTTTTATTTTGACAGCCTTTTGTTTAGTATTTAAAGCATTCAACCGGTAGTTTCATTTCTTTAATATTTGTATTACTAATTATATAAGTAAAATATAAAGTAGTTTCACGAAATTTAAATTTAAGGAATTGTAATGAGAAATAAGATTTCATACAGAGATACTACAAGAATATATATATATATATATATATATATATATATATATATATATAAACATATAATTTTTTTTTTTTTATTATTTTTTTTTTTTTTTACAGGCTAGATGTACCTAATGGACAACTTTATATACGTATAGTAAAACCTGTTTCTTTCAATGTAACATTTCTTAATAAATTTAAATTCATTTTTATTAATGTTTTTTTTTTTTTTTTTTTTTTGTGGCAGTATTTTCAAGTTTTAGTAGGGATTAAGTTTTCCCGTAACGTTAATAATCAATTACTTAAAAAAAAAAAAAAAAAAAAAAAAAAAAATCAGTGAGTAAGTTGTTATCTGCATCCATAAAAATTACTTTATCTGTTCATTAAAAGAAAATATAGCCTTTACTAGAAAGATTATTTCAGCAGTTTCATTTTCAATATAATTGTTTAATACCATTAAATAAAACTTCTATAAACTCAATTATTTTTTATATATTTGTATTTTGTTTCTCATTAGTAGTGGTTTGAAAATAAATATGACGAAATAATAATTAATAATGCTTAGCAAACTTATAAAAATTTGAATTAGCATAAGATGTTTCATAAAAAGCAATTAAATTTAATGTGCAATAGCAATTTTAAAAGTAAAAAAAAGATCACCTAAAAAAGTCTCATATATTTTACATTTTTCTAATTAATTATGAGTTATAAATAGACACACTCCAAAGTTTTTGTTTAAAAATTATTAAGAAAATTTCCGGAGTTATTTTTTTAACATAAGATTCCCTTGCATGTTTGATAACTTGGGTTATTTTGACAATCTTAATCAAATCAGTCAGGACATAGAAAATAATGCTTCACAGTTCCACTGCCTTTGAGTGAAAATTTTACTGAACTAGTTTTAATTAATTTATTTATATCTACTTTAATTTCTTGCATAAATTGTATTTTTTTAATTTTGTAGCAAAATAAAATATTAAATGTTATATATTAATAGTCCATTACAAAAATGAATTTAATTATATAGTTTTAGGATCAATTTTAATTATTGGCATGCTTAGCAATTTCCAATAATGGTCAGGTCACCCTGTGGCCATTATAAAACGTGTAATTTTAATAATGGTTATAGTGTATAATATATTTTGTTTTAACTGAAAAGGTAAGTAATCAAGTTTAATTTTTAAATTGCAGTTACCATAGTGTAATAAAAATTATTTTTTAATTAGATGCTTTTAATTAAGTTCATGTGTTTATTAAAATTTTTATTAATAAATCTTATAAATTATTTTTTTTATGACTGTGCTTTGCATATTTTAAATTTTACAATCGATCAAACCAATCAAGAATCAAGGAATAATGTTTAAAGGGATAGAAAATAGGAGGGTCTTATGAGGCTTAAGCCCATAACCTTTAAATGAAGACAATTTTGTAAGTCAGACAATTTGTTAAAAAATTATTACGTTCCATCTTCAAAGTTTGATTATTTATCTCTGATAATAAATAAATAAATAAAAAATACTAAGAACATAAATTACATTTAAAATAGTGATGAAACTATAAAATCTGCAGATCAAACGCCTTAACTGAAAGTTCTGTAGTTTTATTTCGACAGCATTTTATTTAGTATTTAAAGCATTCAACCTGTAGTTTCATTTCTTTCATATTTGTATTACTAAATATATATATATAAAAAAGTAGTTTCATGAAATTTAAATTTAAAGAATTGTAATGTGAAAATAAATTTCATGCAGAGATACTCCAAGAATATATTTTCTGAATTTATTTTAATTTAATATTCCCCCACCTCCCTTATTGCCTCTATAATTTGAAAACTGTAATTTTCTGAAATTCACTAGTTTAAATCTTCTATCTAAAATAATTATAATATTGATCTTCTGATAATGACAATAATTAATTTAAATAGAGAATTTTTCTCAAAAATATTTTATTATTTATTGATAGCCTAATTTTTAAATTTACTATAAAATGACTATTTTGTCTCAGTGGTATATTTTCATTAAATTCTTGGTTTTAAATACAATCATAAAAATAAAAAAAATCTATTAGTTTTTATAGGGTGTCCGTTACTGGAACAAGTCGTGTTGATTAATTTTAATTTCGAGGCTATTCATTTTTTATGTTATTTACAGTATAATTGTGATTCGCATTAGCAAATCTGACTATGCGAATTATTAAATATTGTTGACAAATTAATATAACATTAAAAAAACTGGAATATAATGGTCACTATTAATTAAAATTAATTTTTAAAGAAAATCCTTAAGGGTATCCATTAGGCTCATCTGGCCTTAATGTGTGTATATATATATGTATGCAAGATATATGTGCTTAATAGACACTTAATATATAATATAGTAAAACAAATTTCTTTTTAATGTAACATTTCTTAATAAATTTAAATTCATTTTCATAATTAATAGGTGGTTTTTTTAGAGGCAGGATCTAAAGTTTTATTATGGCTTAAGTTTCCACGTATTGTTAAGAACCAAATACTTTTTTCTTTTTAAACAGTGAGTTCCTTACTTTAAAATGAAATATAGCCTTTTCTAGAAAAATTATTTCAGTAGTTGTATTTTTAATATAATTTTTTAATATAATTAAATAAAACTACAATAAATTCAATTATTTGTTATATATTTGTAAATTTTTTTTATTATTATTATTAGTTTTAAAATAAATATGACAAAAAAAATAACTAATAATGATTAACAAACTTTATAAAAAATTGAATTAGTTTAATATGTTTAAAAAAACCAATTAATTTTTAATCTGCAATAGCAGTTTTAAAAGTTTAAAAAAAATTCCGCCTAAAAAAAAAATCTCATGTACTTTCCTTTTCTCTATTTAATTATGAGGTATAAATAGACAACCACCAAATTTTTTTTTCTTTTTTAAATAACCAAGAAAATTTCCGCAGTTATTTGTTTATTATTATTTTTTATTATTTATTATTTTTTTCATGAGATTCCCTTGCATATTTAATAATATGGGTTATTTTGACAATCTTAATCAAACCAGTCAGGAGACAGAAAATAATGTTTCACAGACAGAAAATAATGTGTTCTATAAAAAGTGTAATTTTAATAATGGTCATAGTGTATAAAACATTTTGATTTAAATGAAAATCTAATTAATCACATTTAAATTTTAAATTGAACATACCATGATGTAAGAACAAAATTTGTAAAATTAGATGCTTTTAATTCTTTTAATGTGGTTATGAAAATTTTTATTAATAAACCTGATTAATTATTTTTTAATATCACGCCATGCATATTGTATAATCTTACAATCGATCACACTAATCAGGAAGCCGAGAATAATGTTCAAAGAAATAGAAAAAGGAGGGGCGTATGGGGCTCAAGCCTCCAACCTTTAAATAAAGACAATTTTTAAGTCAGACAACTTGTTAAAAATCTATTACTTTCCATCTTCAAAGTTTGATTACTCACTACTGACAACAACAACAACAACTAAAAAAAAAAAACAATAATATAAATATATAAATATAAATTAAATTTAAAATAGCAATGAAACTAGTAAATCTGCAGATCAGGAGGGTGAACTGAAAGGCCTGTAGTTTTAGTTTGACAGCCTTTTGTTTAGTATTTAAAGCATTCAACCAGTAGTTTCATTTCTTTGATATTTGTATTACTAATTATATAAGTAAAATATAAAGTAGTTTCACGAAATTTAAATTTAAAGAATTGTAATGGCAAATAAGATTTCATGAAGAAATACTACAAGAATATTTTATTTTATTTTGTTTTACAGGCTAGATGTACCCATGACAACTTTACATATGTATAGTAAAACCTATTGCTTTTTAATCTAACATTTCTTAATAAATTCAAATTCATTTTCATTAATAATAGGTTTTTTTTTTTTTTTTTTTTTTTTTTTTGAGGCAGTATTTTAAGATTTAGTATGGCTTAAGTTGTCATGTAACGTTAAAAATCTATTACTTAAAAAAAAAAAAAAATCAGCGAATAAGCTGTTATCTGCATTCATATAAATTAATTTATCTGTTCATTACTTTAAAAGCAAATATAGCCTTTATTAAAAAGATTATTTCAGCAGTTTCATTTTCAATATAATTGTTTAATATTATTAAAAAAAACTATAATAAACTCAATTATTTGTTAAATATTTGTATTTTTTTCATTACTAGTAGTTTGAAAATAAATATGACAAAATAATAACTACTAATGTTTAGCAAACTTATAAAAATTTGAATTAGCATAAGATGTTTCATAAAAAGCAATTAAATTTAATGTGAAATAGTAATTTTAAAAGTTAAAAATAAGTTCACCTAAAAAATCTCATATATTTCACTTTTTTCTAATTAATTATGAGGGTTAGATAGACACACTCCAAATTTTTTGTTTTAAAAAAATAACCAAGAAAATTATAGGAGTTATTATTTTTTATTTTATAAGATTCCCTTGTATATTTAATAATTTGGGTTATTTTGACAATCTTAATCAAACCAGTCAGGACACAGAAAATATTCTTCACAGTTCCACTGTCTTTGAGTGAAAATTTTACTGAACTAGTTTTAATTAATTAATTTATATCTTCTTTAATTTCTATGAGAATTATTAAATATTGTTGATAGATTAATATAACGTTTAAAAAACCTGGAATATAATAATTGTTACTATTAATTAAAAAGTCCTTTTTGAAGAAAATCCTTAAGGGTATCCATTAGGTTCATCTGGCCTGTATGTATGTATGTATATATATATGCAGGATATATATGCTTAATAGACAACTTTATATATTTAGTAAAATCTATTTCTTTTTAATCTAACATTTCTAAATAAATTTAAATTCATTTTTATTAATAATAGATGTCTTTTGTTAGAGGCGGGATCTAAAGTTTTATTATGGCTTAAGTTTCCACGTAATGTTAAAAATAAAATACTTTTTTCTTTTTAATCAGTGAGTTCCTTACTTTAAAAGGAAATATAGCCTTTCTAGAAAAATTATTTCAGTAGTTGTATTTTTAATATAATTTTTTAATATAATTAAATAGAATTACAATAAATTCAATTATTTGTTATATATTTTGTAATTTTTTTAAAAAATTATTAGTAGTTTCAAAATAAATATGACAAAATAAAACTAATAATTATTAGCAGACTTTATAAAAAAATTGAATTAGTTTAACATGTTTAAAAAAACAATTAATTTTTAATGCGCAGTAGCAATTTTATAAGTAAAAAAAAAAAATCCACCTAAAAAAATTTTCACATAGTTTCCTTTTCTCTAACTAATTATGAGCTATAAATAGACACCCTCCAAACTTTTTGTTTAAAAAAAATAATAATAATAACCAAGAAAATTTCCGGAGATATTATTTTTTAACATAAGATTCCCTTGCATGTTTATTAATTTGGGTTATTTTAATTATCTTAATCAAACCAGTCAGGACATAGAAAATAATGTTTCACAGTTCCACAGCCTTTGAGTGAAAATTTTACTGAACTGGTTTTAATTTATTTATATCTTCTTTAATTTCTTGCATAAATTGTATGTGTTTGATTTTATACCAAAAGAAAATATTAAATGTTATACATTAGTAGTCATTTACAAAAATGTACTTAATTATATAGTTTTAGGATCAGTTTTTATTACTGGCATTGTTAGCAATTTCCAATAATGGTCAGGTCGCCATTATAAAAAGTGTAATTTTAATAATGGTCATAGTGTATAAAATATTTTGATCTAAATGAAAAGCTAATTAATCACATTTAATTTTTAAATTGAAGTTACCATAATGTAAGAAAGAAATTTGTAAAATTAGATGCTTTTAATTATTTTAATGTGATTATTAAAATTTTTATTAATAAATCTGATTAATTATTTTTTAATACCATGCCGTGCATATTTTATAATTTTGCAATCGATCAAAACCAATCAGGAATCAAGGAATAATGTTCAAAGGGATAGAAAAAGAAGGGGCGTAGGGGGCCCAAGCCCTTTCCTTTAAATGAAGACATATTTTTAAGTCAGGCAATTTGTTAAAAATCTATTACTTTACAATTTCAAAGTTTTATTATTCAACTCTGACAAATAAATAAATAAATAAATAAATAAATAAATAGAAAATACTAGAAATATAAATTACAATTAAAATAGTAATGAAACTAGAAAATCTGCAGTTCAGTGGCACTTAACTGAAATTTCTGTAGTTTTATTTTGACAATTTTATTTAGCATTTAAAACATTCAACCAGGAGTTTCATTTCTTTCATATTTGTATTATTAGTTATTGCAAGTAAATTTAAATTTACTTACATAATAATTTGTATTAAATAATAATATATAAATGATAATTTGATACATAAAATATATAAATAATAATTTGTACCAGTTATTTCACATTAAATTTTAATACATTTATATATTTTATAAAAAAGCATTACAAAATTTTTAATTATTTTATTGAATAAAATATACAAAGGTAAGTCCGCTTAAAAAAAAAAAAAAAGTTATTAACTTCTTTTTTTTTATCATTTTATTTAGTATTGAAAACATTCAATCTACTGTATAATATATTTCATATTTATAATATTATTTACTAAAAGAAATAAATCAATCACCTTCAGGAAATTTAGCTGTAAAGAATAACAGGATATTAGAATACTCCTTTTTTTTCAGATCTTTTTATTAATCCTTTTAAACCCCTCAATAATTTGATAAATCTAATTTCTTGAAATTTAGTATTTCAAATCTTCTACCCAGGGCTTAATTTCTATGAAAAAAAAGTACCGGAATCCTAATATTCTGCAGTACTAACAGCCGTAGCGTACCCCCCGCCCCCCCTACGCCGTTACTCCAATCTGCATATTTATATTTCATACATATTTTTTTCAAAATTTAAAGCATTGTTTTTTTTTTTTAATATATAAAAATTTTAAATACAACTATCTGTTCCAAATAACATTAAATTGATTTGAAATAGAAATAAATAAAATTTTGAATTTAAGACAGATTGAGCTCTAGCCTGTCCAAACCCGAAGACTGATATAAAAATCGAGCCTGTTTCATCTCCATCTCTTACGTGAGTGGCACATTACATCATTTAGAAGTGTTTTGATACAAAAGAAGGCAAAAGATCGGAGATGGGAGGGAAAGGGTCATTTAGGATTCGTTTTTCGGAAGCGTTATTGCACTGGGTTCCGGAGCGCAATGTTTATGAGCTCCGGTGAATTCTGGCTAATATTTAAATATTTATTAAAAACAAAGAAGTGCCGGAGCTGAGCTCCGGTGGTCTCCGGCACAAATTAAGCCCTGCTTATACCTAAATTAATTAAGATATTGATCTTCTGATAATGACAATAATAAATGTAAAGTACTAAAAATTAATTTATGTTAAAAGTTAAAATAAGTATGGTACTTCTTAGAGAAATAGAAAATTCATAAATATTTTTTTTTTACTATAGAAAAAGTTATTTATTATTATTATTAAATAAGATCATTTTTCAATGAAATAAAAAGTTTTAGGTACCAATTGTTGCATTTTAAATTTTAATTGTATAGTAATATATTTATTTATTTATAAAAGGCAATTTGTAAAAAGCATTAAAAAAGTTTAAATTATTTTATTGAATAAAATATATAAAGATGAGTCATCTTTGAAAAATTTTTACCTTTAACTTCTGACTTGGATTTACAGTAGAAAGTAGATGGTTCCTGATGACAGTCACTTCTGAAAAATAAGTGAGAATGAATTCTGGGCCTGGATTGTTATAGCATGGTAAACAACTCTCCCCCCCCCCCCCCCACCTTGGTCCCTTTTTGCCTACGTTTTAACAAATTTTGCCCAATCTAAAGATCCTGATATTTCTTGTGGGCGGATATCAATGTGTTATTGGCTTTGGAATCTATTTTCTTTATTTTGTTTTAAGTGGAAAGTGTAACTTTGCTTGATTTGCTTTTGTAAGCCACCTGCGTCCTGTTTACCAGAAAGCGAGATTTTCAGAGGGTGTCCTGTCCGAACGAAAAGTTATCTGGAGGAAAATTTCACAAGTAGAGGGTATCACATTCCGAAACTGAGTTACTAGCCTTAAGAAGCGTTGCGGACAAGAAAGGAATTGTGTTACATCGTTAAATCAGGCGGCAAAAGCAAGTGATCTTTTTCAGCTCTGTGTCACTTAACCGAAACGAAATAATTAAGATTAACACTGGCACAGTGCCGCAGTATTTTAGTGAATAGGGCTATTCGATTCTGAATTGCAGACTTTTTTCACTTTATTCATTAATAATTGCTTTATTTTTTTATTTGTTGAACACTTTCGCTTATTTTTGCCAACATATTAATAATTCCATATAAATAAACTGTAACACTAAAAATATTTCTTTTAAAAAATGCATGAAAAACTAATAATAATAATAATAATAAAAAAGAAAGAAAGAAAATCTAGAATTATGCCCCCCCCCCAAAAAAAAAAAAAATCCCCTCTAAAATAAATCTGAAATTACTATCCTTGACGTGCTGTTAGTTACGACAAAATTCAGACATATCAATATAGAAAAACGCATTCGAAAGAATCCCCCCCCCCTTTATATATATATATATATATTGTATAGATTTGGTTTAAATCGAGAAAAAAAATTGTAAGAATTAGTACATTAATTCATGTAAAACCATTTTTTTTTTTTGTGAATGAAATGATATTTTAAATATTTCCTACATTTGCTAAAGTACTTCCTAATGTTTTGAATGTCTTGTCATTCTCTTTTAGAATAAAAAGTTTGTACATAAACTAAACTTGAATCACAATGGTAAGTTAAATTGTTTATGGAATAACTTTTCTTCAATGGTTATGTTGAATGAGATAGAAAAAGGATTTATTATTCTAACGTTCATTTACGAAGTACAAGAACCAGTAAAGCGAAATATGTGATCTTATATTTTATAAATTAAAATACACTAAAGATATATAACCTACATTCACATAATGAAAAAATGAATCAAATATAAAATTAAAATCTAATTTGACTTACCTTGAATCGTTTTATTATCCATATCTATCCGTATCCGATAAAATGGCGGCCAGAAGACAACAGTGAGGGTGATTAAATGTAATTCTCTTTTTATCTCATTGGTTCATTAATGTCATGTGATAGCTGAACGTCAGCTTGAAAATGGAAAATACTGCACGATTTGCTTGAAAATATTTTACTGCGCGCGTGCTTTATTTCTTTACAGCAAGACTTGCTTGATTTTTGCTGTAATTTTACAATAATTTTTTACAGTGCGTCTGTAGACCACTTTAAAGTAGGGTCGTTTAATTATGGACACCCTGTACATCAACGAATTCAACATATCAATTTTATGTTAATCATAAACTAAAAATAGTTTTTTTTTCTTTGGACAGATTTTATATTAGCGCCAAAATACTCTTAAGGAACCGATCTTATGGATAATCTGATCTTATGATTTATCAGGTTATTATTTTTTTTTCTCTTTTCATGAAGGTTAGGGATACCTATTTTCAATTGTTGCAATTTTCCAAGGGGCTATTTTACAATATTAAAACAAACGGATGGTCATTGTTGAGATAGAATTGAAAAATATTTCATTCTTGAAAATTATTTAAAGTCGTTAAATTAAGCGGCAGATTTCAAATAAATTTCAATCGAAAGCTATTTTTTTTTTCTAATTGAGGATGTAAGATTTGAAATTGTAAAATGTAGTAAAAAAATAAATTTTTAGTATTTAGAAGTGATGTAAGCACGATGAAAGCTAAAGCGATTGTGTCGTTTGTTGTCACAACCGTTATACATTTCTGAATATTGCCACTGTGTTTTGGTTGGCATCCAAAAGTAGACTACCATTTTTTGACATCGAAAGAAAAATTCACAGTGAAAGAAATAAGACTTTGCCGCTAATAAGGAACTGTTAAATGAACTTATAACAAACCTACCAAAATAATTCCTATAAAATATTAGCCTTACATTGTTTATTCTAGCTAAAAATACAATCATTATTTCAAGTTTTTTTCCCCCTGAAATTCTTTACTTTTGTGAATTTTTTTATTGAAAAAGGAAATCTAAATAAATTAAATCCTATAATTCCAATAACTTAATCCTATAATTTAAAAAAAGTAATTGGTAACATGTAATCAAGGTATGCAATCAAGATGAAGCAACCAATAAAGGCTCCAGTTCTAATCTTTAAAATTAAAAATTGAAATATCAGTTAATATTACGCCATGTTGACACAATCATATACATTTTTCTTTTTAGTTTTATCAATGTTAAAATGCATTTCAAGCTAAATATAACGTCTTTTTCACCGGTACAAACTTTTCACACGTACATTTATGCTTAAGCACCATGCATACAAATAAAAATATATTTTGCATTTAATTGTAATGAAAAAAATAGCATCAACAAAGTTATAATGCTTAATGATAAAATAAACCCAATGGACAATATTTCCGTGACGTCACAGTAAATATGAATTTTTATTTGCTTATAAAACACACGGATACATATTTTTACCGTAATACTTAAACATTTTAACTATATTTTAACTTACAAAATAAAAAATTCGGCCTAAAAGTCACGTGCTTTTAATATTTAATATTTATTTTTTATGCTCGCAATCATTGAGTTCAGAAAATAAACTCTGTACGTCGCAACAGTGGGCGTTAATCAGATTGCCGACTTTATGACGTCATAAGCAGAAGTAAAATTTAATTTAAGGTTACGGCTAATTAATTAAATTTTCGAACAAACGAATGTACGATAACAAATCTGCGACCAAATATCTTTCATTTAAAAAAAGAATGATGTAATTTGACGTAGTAGTTTGTTCTCACGGATTGTCGAAACAAAACGCTTAGCATTTTAAATATATATAGATGCTCATATGGGAAAATTGTTGAATTTAGATACGGTCAAAAATGTGAACAATACTTTCGCATTACGGAAACTTTATGATAATATTGAAACACAAATAAGAAGTTTAAATTCCCTTAAAGTAACTTCAAGAACATATGGTACATTACTTACACCAATTTTACTTAAATTGATTCCTAATGAGTTAAATTTGGAGTTTCAAGGTAAAAGAAAGTCTCAAGATGATCTTTTTGAGGTGAACGAGTTGCTTGACTTTTTGCGGGCTGAATTGGAATGCAGAGAAACCGCGATACAGATTCAGGACAGGGTTATATTTTCAAATCCAGCGCAAGTGCATAGGGAAAGGAGAATGAATAAAAATATAGGTCCTACTGCTGCTTCATTGAGGGTTACGATAATGCAGTGCAGTTTTTGCGGAGATTCTGCTGAATCCGTTAAGCACATTTCGGCAGCTTGTTCTAAATCGGTAGTAGAAAGAAAAGCATGTTTGCGAAAAAATGGAATGTGTTACCTCTGTATGAAAAGAGGGAATCATTTGGCAAAAAATTGTTATTCAAAATTAAGATGTGAACATTGCAGTGGAAGACAATTCTTTAATTTGTGATAGGAACAATAAGGGGGAAGAGAAAAAAACGTAGTGATGATAAAGATTTTAATTTATCAAATAAAACATGTACGTTGAGTGTTTTGTTGCAAACTTTAATAGTAAGAATTCGTGGAAATGGTAAAGATAGATTTGCACCATGCTTAATTGATACGGGATCACAAAAATCCTATATTTCGAAATTTGCTGCCAAAATTCTGCAATATAAAAGCATCAGCGAAAGTAACCTTGTTCATAGTCTATTTGGCGGAAGACAAGTTTCTGAAATTCATCGACAATTTGTTGTGTATTTGAGTAATGATAAGGGTGATTATAAATGTAATTTTAAGGCTCTTGATCAAACCAAAATCTGTTCCGATATCCCGCAAATAGAATTAAAACCCCTGTTAAAGGAGCTTAAGGAACATAGAATATTTTTGAATGACACTGTTTACATGAAAGATAAATTGTTGTTTGAATCATCCCCCACTGAAATTCATGTTCTTATTGGGGCGAACATTGCTGGAAAATTACTTACAGGTGATGTAAGAAAGTTAAAATGTGGTTTGGTGTGTGTTCAAACTTACTTAGGCTGGACAGTTATGGGGAAGGTTCCTTTGGAATCAGAGAGGAAAATTGACAACTTATTGACATTTTCCATGTATGTTTCAGATTATAAAATTGCTGAATTGTGGAATCTTGATACTCTGGGAATTTTCGATCCCTCTGAAAATGAAACTAAAAAGGAGTTACAGGAACAAACATTGCGGCATTTTCTTTCGACAGTTAAAAGAGACAGCGAGGGCAGATTTGAGGTTTCTTTGCCTTGGATTGAAGGCCACTCCCAATTGCCTAATAATCGAGAGATTGCGGAGCGAAGGTTAAAAAATACGGTTAAAAATTTGAAAAATAAAAGTTTCTTAGAGGATTACGAAGCGGTTTTCAAATATTGGGAGGAAGAGAAAATAATAGAAATTGTACCTGAAAAGGAATATGATAAGTACTGCTATTACTTACCTCACCATGCAGTTGTTAAAGTGAATTCCAAAACTACAAAGATAAGACCAGTATTTGATGGGTCGGCGAAAATTAAGGGTTTTCCTTCAATAAATGATTGTGTAGAAAAAGGTCCGAACTTGATAGAAACTATCCCTGCCATTATTAACAGGTTTCGTGAAAAATGTATCGGTGTGAGTTCGGATATTAAAAAGGCATTTCTCCAGATAGGTCTTAACTCTAAGGATCGAGATTTTTTGAGATTCCTATGGTGGGAAAGAGGAAATCCAGAATTTTTGAAGATGTATAGACATAGAAGGGTCGTCTTCGGAATATCTAGTAGTCCTTTCTTACTGAGTGCTACTTTAATAAAATTGATGAATGACGTACCTGAACATCTTAAATCAACAGCGAAGAAACTAGCTGAATCTTGGTATGTTGACAATTTGGTTACTAGTGTGAACAACGAGGATGAACTGTATGAATTTACAAATAATTCTATTGAAATTTTGGCTAGTGCTAAATTTGAATTGCAAGATTGGGCTTGTAATTTGCCAACAAAGAGCCAAGTTGTAAGGAATTAGTCTTTTCCAGTAATTTCGGATTCAGACAACTCAAAATTTGAATGTTTTGATAGTTCAAATGAAGGTAAAACTGTTCCTATTCTTGGTCTTGTTTGGAATTTAAGTGATGATACTTTGAGTTGCGATATAAAGGGATTAAATGAATCCGACGATAAATGCATTTCAAAAAAGGGTTATATTGTCCGAAGTACACAGAATTTATGATCCGGTAGGTTTTACTTGTGGTATAACTCTGATTCCAAAACTTTTATTACAAAAATGTTGGGAACTGAAAGTTACATGGGATGAGCCTCTTCCTGAGGATATTAGTAAGAAATTTATTAAATGGAAAAAGGATTTGTGCCATTTGGCAGAATTAAAGATTCCTAGGTATATGATGCTTAATCCTGTATCAGATAGGGATTTGTCCTTTCATGTATTTTGTGATGCATCACAAAAGGCATATGCTACTTGCATTTATCTAAGGTGTAAAACCAGGACAGAGGTATCATGTAAACTTGTTCAAGCTCGTGCTAGAGTGGCCCCTCTGAAACCTACATCAATTTGTAGACTTGAATTATTGGCTTGCACTATAGGAGTTAGACAGATGGAAACTGTTAAGCAAGATTTAAAGTTGGAAAATATTCCTTTATTTTATTGGACTGATTCGATGAATACACTATATTGGATTAAGAATGATGAAAATTGGGGGGTATTTGTCATGAATAGAGTAAGAGAAATTAGAAAATATAGTAATCCAGAGAATTGGAAGTTTGTTCCTGGTGATTTAAATCCAGCTGACATTCCTTCAAGAGGATGTTCTGTGGAAAACCTCAAGGTTAAGAATTGGCATGAGGGTCCGACTTGGCTAAAATTTGAGCGAGGCTCTTGGCCAACTTTTGATATTGCTCCGAAAAAGGATGAGGTTGATAGAGAGAGGAAGAAATTAATTGTATTGTCCTTGATTACTTTGGATGAAGAATTTCCATATTTTACTCGAGTTTCACAGTTCCACAAGATAATTAAAATCACGGCTTGGATAAAGAGATTTATTGAAAATTGTAAAAGTGATAAGGAAGAACGAGTGTTAGAAAATTCAAAATGTGAGGAGATTAAAAGAGCAGAAGGCCTTGTATGGAAAATCGTGCAGGAAAGTTGCTTCAAATCGGAAAAGGATGAACGTTTAGGTCATTTAAAGCCTTTCGTGGATCGATACGGACTTATAAGACTTAAATCAAGAATATTTATGAGAGAAGATTCAGAAGATTTTAGATTACCTATAATTTTGCCATCTGACCACCCGGTTGTAATGAAATTAATAATGGAGAAACGTAGACAATTACTGCATTGCGGAGTGCAAACATTGATGGCAGTTTTACGTGAGAATTATTGGATTTTAAGGAGTCGTAAAACGATCCGAGGCGTTTTGAAGAGTTGCGTAAAATGTAAAAGATTTGATGCAAAACCTCACGATGTCCAAATGCCACCTTTGCCAGAAGATAGGATTAAAGCTTCTTCCGTTTTTGAAGTGGTGGGCGCCGATCTGGCGGGACCTTTGTTTTTGAGGAATGGATCAAAGTCTTGGATTGTTTTGTTTACCTGCGCCGTGTATCGAGCTATCCACATCGAACTTGTCACTTCGTTATCCACTGAAAATTTTTTGCTTGCATTCCGTCGGTTTATATCACGACGAGGGAGACCTCAGATTGTGTATACAGATAATGGAGGTAATTTCGTTGGTTCAAGTTCGCTATTAAAGAAAATAGACTGGGAAAAGGTGACTAAAGATCATACTGTTGAACGAATTACTTGGAAATTTAATCCTCCTGCATCTCCTTGGTGGGGAGGATTCTGGGAACGTATGATCGGATTGATGAAGAATATTCTTAGGAAGGTATTGGGAAATGCGTCATTAAAATATGAAGAAATTATTACTATTCTGTGCGATTGCGAAAATATTGTAAATTCCAGGCCGTTGACATACATATCTGAAGATCTTGAATTAGAGCCCTTAACTCCTGCTATGTTCCTTCGTGACATAAAATACGGTGGTGTACCTGATCTGGACAATATAGATGCAAGTTATTTTCAAAAAAGATATGAATATAAAAATGCGGGAGGACTTGAGAAAACGTTTCCGCTTGGAGTATTTGGGACAATTGAGGAATTATCGGAAAAAGGCAAATCGGTATCAGGAACTCTCAGTTGGAGATATTGTTATAATTGGTACAAAGGAAAAAAGAATAAATTGGCCTCTGGGAAAGGTAATTCAATTGTTTCCAGGAAAGGATGGGATAGTACGCCTGGCAAAATTACGCACTAAATATGGGGAAATACTTCGTTCTGTGCAAAGACTGTATCCATTAGAGGCAAATTTTGATTCAAATAATTTTTCTCTGAGAAATATCAAGTGTGCTCCTACTGAGAAAACGCCAGAAAATAAATCTCCAGATCCTGTTGTTCATGACAGGAATTCACCTAGAGTGTCTAAATATGGAAGAGTAATTCGAACACCACAACGTTTAAACCTAATGAACTTGTCCTCGACTGTGGTTGAGTTTCAGAATGGAAAAACTCAACGGGGGGAGTATGTTGCGGCAAGCTCCATTAGTCACTCTTCGCAGTTACCTCTGAATTGGATTGAAAGTTTTGTAGATCCCGAGTTTTTCGATACCAGTAAGTTGATGACCGGCTCCCTCTAAAACACTTCGTAGCCTCCTGAATTGAACTGAAATTTCCGTATGTTTCGGGGTTTTGGTACCCTCTGAATCAGAGCTGAAGCTGCTTCTTTTCGTTAGAACTGAAATGAACTGGTAAACCTTTTAGATTGTTTTTACTTGTTATGTTGAATTTGTACGGAGTTGTCTCCGGTGTTTTAAACTGCTTTTTATTATGGGGTTTGTGATGTGGAAATATTATAATGCTGTTCTGTACATTAATTTTGAAATAGATAGTTTTAAAGTTTATGAGTTTAACTGGTATTTATTTAGTTCATGAGTATAATTTTGTAGATAGAGATATATTGACTTCAATCATATTCGGCAGTATGGAAGAGAGACCTGGCTTGTATTTAGTTGAAAGAAAGTAAAAAGATTTAGTTAGAAACATGATTTGAAATATATGGTAGAAAGCTGGGTTTCGACAGTATCAACAAGTGCGTATCAGCCGGGAGAGTGGAAGGGGAGGTGAGTCGAAAATCCTGCATAGTAATATGATTGAGATAATTGTTAGGGATGACAAATAAAAGGATGGGTGCCTAGCGATGAGGGTACCGGTACTAGATAGAATTGTCTATAAAAGAGGGAATAAAGATGTTCACCGTCCGTTGCTACACCTTAGGGCAGCCAGTCGGATTTCCTTTCATTCCTACGCCCTTAGCTTCATGCTGTCCGACGCGGTATAAGAGGAACGACAGTTAGCGTTGGTCTAGTGTGCAACCCGCCGACTGAGGTTCGTGGCTGGTCGTGAAGACCCGTCTCCACTTCTGTGCCTGGCTTAGTGTGTCACGCCCCTGCCCTATAAAAGATGAAGCTACTTAGAAGTTGATTGGGGTAGGGCTAAAGAGATATATTGCAGCATTCTAGACCCGCTCGTCTCCCACTGGCCCGGTTCAACCCATGTGTTTGGTGCGTCTTCAGGCCGGGTATCCCGAAGAACCCAGCCTGTCATAATTCTGGCCGAGTAAAGTGGTAGCCTCTTGTGTCCCATCTATACTACAGGGATAGAAAAAAGTGATAGACATTGTAGATCTGTTGCCGGGATCTCAGAGCTAGGATGGGATGATACACAAAACGTGGAGTGGATGAGCTTAAGGTATAGAAAGTGGCTTGAGCACTGTAAACTAAAAAAGGAACAACTGCTGAGCGTGAGCTCGGATCATTAAGTCGCATCTCAGACGGAATGGCATAATCGTAAATAGATTTACATATAGTAGTAATAACACTATTCTAAAAGTGGATATAATTAGTTAGGTTCATATGATTAAGGTAGATTTTTAATAGTAAGTAGATGATGACGTACGTTGAATCCCTTACCTTATTGGATTTGATTTTACTTATTTGTCATTTTTGAGACTTCCTTTGGAGGATGTCACTGTCACAGGTTGCTATCTTTGTCAAGGGATGAGTTGGTCACCCCTTGGAAATAGTTGTCACGTAACATAGTTGTTGTCACTTATCATGCTAGTAGTTGTCCCATGGCCGTAGGTTTGGTTCGGACAGGGTAATTGGAGGTTTGACTGTTATCAAGTATTAGGGAAAGGCAATATTCTAAAAATAAACGGCATCTCAACATTTTTACTTTCTTCTATCTATAATAGAAGAAAGTATTGTAATCGAAATTTTTTTTGACTTCCTGCTTTCGACGGATTTACACGTTTTAGGGGTCAGAGATTCCAAAAAACATGTTTTTACAAAATGCTGTCTGTCCGTCCGTCCGTCTGTCCCTCTGTCCGTCTGTCCGTCCTCATTGTATCATCGAAAAGTGTATGAAGATATGCTTCAAATTGAACAAAATTTTTTTGTACGTTTTTGGCTATAGCAAGTAGGTCCTACTTGAAGTTGGGGATATTTCGGCAAAGGGGGCGCTACGATCGTGATTTTTGTTCCATTTTCACTATCGTATCATCAAAAAGTGTATTAAGTTATCCAGATAATTGAACCAAATTTTTTGCATATGTTTTTGACTATAGCCTGCAGGTCTCTGTTGAAATTGGAGATATTTCGACGAAAGCGGGCGCTGTGATACTCATTCAAAGATTTCAATTTCAAAAAGTTGTACAAAAAAATTAGAAATCTTAAAAAACACTAGATGGAACCCGTCAAAACTTGACGCAAAAAAATACAATAACAAAATCAGTAAAATAAGCTTCTTTATTATTTATGAAGGGGTGCGTATAAAACAGTCTTTCAAATATTTTTTTCCCCAGTCAAATACAGTACTATTTCCGATGCAAGCTCCAAACAAACAATCCGTAAATAAATGTGTAATGCAAATCAGTTTGACATTACCACCATATTCCGCACGGCAAGAAAAAAAATTCATGGACCTATGAAGTATATACAAATAGTATATTCCTACGTTCATCTCATATTCAGTAAATAACAGAACATAGTAAATAAAGCACACATCCCCCCCCTGTGATAATGCAACCGAATGAGCCCCTATGCGCATGTGCATTGCATCTGCCCAAAAGCACCGTCAAAATTCGACGTTAAAAAAGTTTTAAAATGATTAAATTAAAAATTTTAAAATGTCCTCTTTAATCATTGTTCGTTTCAAATCCATATCTTCTAAAACGAATCCATTGTTTTAAGCTAATCAATTTTTATGCAAAGATTAAGAAGTTTTTTTACAGTAATAAATCTATCTGCAGATGAGGGAGATTTTTAATGTTTTCAAGTGTAATTTATTTGTATGGTTTCTTCGGTTCCTTGATATAATCAGGATGATTATCCCTTTTCCATCACAGTCGGGGATATTTCTCCTCTTATACAGTTGGCAAAAAAATAAAATACAATTCCTAGCATATCCTGATATCTGATGGAACATATTCATCAACGAATTCAGCATATCAATTTTATGTTCAACATAAACTAAAAATAATCTTTTTTTTCTTTTTTTTTCCTGACAGATTTTTGATTAGCGCCAAAATGTTCTATCTTATGGATAATCTGATCTTATGATTTATCACTTTTTTTTTAAATTATTATTCATTTTTTATGATGGTTAGGGAAATCTATTTTCAATTGTGGCAACTTTTCCAGGGGCTATTTTACATTATTAAAGCAAACTGGTGGTCATTGATAAGATAGAATTGAAAAACTTTTCATGCTTGAAAATTTAAAAGGTCGTTAAATTACGCGGCAGTTTACAAATAAATTTCAATCGAAAGCTAATTTTTTTTCTAATTGATGATGTAAGAATTCAAATTGTAAAATATAGTAAAAAATAGAAATTTGTAGTATTTCGAATTGATGTAAGCGCGATTAAAGCTAAAGCGATAGCGCCTTTGTTGTCACAATTGTTGTACATTTCTAAAAATTGCCACTTTATTTTGGCTGGCGTCCAAAAGTAGAAAAACATTTTTTGACATCGAAAGAGAAATTCACAGTGAAAGAAATAGGACTTTGCGCTAATAAGGAACTGTTAAATGAACTTATAATAAATCTACCAAAATAATTCCTATGAAATATTAGTCTTACATTGTTTATTCTAGCTAAAAATACAATCATTATTTCAAGATTTTTTTCTACCATAACACTATTTTTAATAACTTTAAATTTCCTGAAAATCTTTACTTTTGTGATTTTTTTTTACTAAAAAAGGAAATCTTCTATCCTATAATTAAAAAAAAAGCAATTGGTAATGAAGGTATGCAATCAAGATGAAGAAATCAATGACGGCTCCAATTTTAATCTTTATAATTATGAATGCAAAAATCAGTAAAATTATGTCATGTCCATACATGTCATATACATTTTTCTCTTTAGTTTTATCAATGTTCAAATGCACTTCAAGCTAAGCATAACGTCATTTTCACCGGCGCAAACTTTTCACACGTACTTCATATACCTTACATTAATGCTTAAACACCATGCACATAAATATAAATATATTTTGTATTTATTTGTAATGAAAAAATGGCATCAATAAAGTTATAATGCATAATGATAAAATAAACTCAATGGACAATATTCCCGTGACGTCACAATAAATATGAATTTTTATTCGCTTATAAAACACGCGGATAAGTATTTTTACCGAAATTTAACTTGCAAATTAACAAATTCGGCCTTAAAACTGCGTGCTTTTAATATTTATTATTTCTTTTATTCAACCACAGAGTTTAGAGAATAAACTCTGTGTTTCGCAACAGTAGGCGTTATCCGATTGTGACGTCATTAGCAGAAGTAAAAGTTTAATTGAAAATTACGGTTAATTAATTAAATTTTCGAACAAACGAATGCACGATAACAAATCTGTGTCCAAATATCTTTCATTTAAGAAAAGAATGATGTAATTTGATGCAGTAGTTTGTTCTCACGGATTGTCGAAAGAAATCGCTTAGCGTTTTAAATATATAGATTTTGCGTTAAATGTTCGGCCTTGATCCAAGGATTCCGAAGAATTTTTTGTTTTGCCTCTATCCTAAAAAATGGCTGAGATATAGCAGTTTGAAATTATAGGGTGGCCGACATTTTAAAACTATATAGCAGGATTCCTCCATCAAGGGGTTTAATTTATGAGCTTCAGTGAAGATGATTTCGCCAAATTTCCCTTCATTGTTGTAACCATCTTTTCAACACTTTCATGCTTAGCACTGTATATTTATATCAACCAACGTAAATTTTTCCCCAAGCTTGGTGACAATTGGTTAAATATCGTCAAAAAATTGGTTAAATATCGAGAAAAATATATAGCTATATATGAAGCCAACGTGGCTATGTCTGTCTAATTTGGCCATATTATCATTCAAATTCAATATTGACGCGAACTGGGAAGGATTTCTGTAATCGGGTTCCGCGCATTTTAGCTTCGAATATTTTCAGTAGAATTATCTAAAATCTCAAAACCAAGCAATAAGGAGGCTATTTTTCCTGCCGGTACAGGCCAGAAGGACTTTTCATAGTTTAGTATAATACATCAGCTGTTCGCATCCAGGTAACCAGACGATTCGCAAGCAGCTAACGTACAACAAAATGACGAAAAATATTGATTTTTTTTTTGCGTTGTGATAGCGAATTTTGAAGCATTAACATGTATGAGATAGAAGAAAGTTTTGGGATTGGCACATCTGACTAGTTTAAGATAGAGGCAAAACAAAAATTTCTCCGGATTCTCTGGATCATGGCCAAACATTTAAAGGGAAAAACTTTTAGGATTTCTAATTTTTTTTGTACATCTTTTTGAATTTGAAATTTTTAAATGGCTATCACAGCGCCCCCTTCCGGCGGAATATCCCCAAATTCAAGTAGGACCTGCTGGCCATAGCCAAAAACATAGAAAAAATTTAGTTTAATTATCTACATTAAATCATACACTTTTTGATGATTCAATAGTGAAAATCGAACAAAAATCGCGATCGCAGCGCCCCCTTTCGTCGAAATATCCCCAACTTTAACTGGAACCTGCAGGCTGAAAGTGTTTATGAATTCGGTTTGTCTGGCCGTCTGCCGTCTGTACATCCGTCCGTGCTTTAACTCGAGTACAGACACTCGGATTGCCCTGAACTTTTTGTATATTCTCGTTTACTATAGAATGGTCCCTATTGAAAATAAAGTGTGTAACACTTATAGTTTTTTTACAGGGACAGTGAAAAGTATTCAGTTAATTTTCAGTCAGATGCTACGCCATTTGAAACATGATAAAATTATTATACAGTTACGAACTGAACATGCTTTAAAACATGCATTTTGTAGAATATGGCATGCAAAGCATTTATTGTTTATTTACAAGGTCACACAAAAGAATTCGGTTACACATTGTTCTACGAAGAAAAAACCGTCCGTGCTCTAACTCTCGCAAATATATTTGGATTGCTAAGAAATTTTTGTATGTCATTGTCAATCACTAAAGATTGAAAATGAAGTGTAGAGCTTTTATAATTTATTTACAGGGACAGCCAAAATTATTCAGTTACATTACGGTCAATAGGTAAAGATCGTTTCAAGTGCATTTTGATGAGGTTAAGCCATTCAAAACATGATGAAATTGATATACAATTAAGTAGCGCACTAAAACATGGTTTTTCTAAAATATAGTATGCGAAGCATTTATTATTCATTTATATTTACAGGGTCATACAAAAGAATTCCGTTGAACAATGTTCTACGGAGAAAAATCGTTTGCAGTGTAATTTAATGATGGTTCACTAAATCAAACGTAATGAAATTTATATACATTACTGAAGTGCACTATAAATTCCTCACCGAATAGCATGGTGCGCATTGCGTTTTTCGTTCATTTACAGGGACACACAAAAGAATTCGGGTACAGTCACGATAAATACAGTCTATGTGTGATAAGTGCGTTTTCAACTTTGCTTTGCGTTTTTAATTTTAAGCAAATTTTTGCATAGTACGTGGTGTGTATAAATTCGGTTGATCATATTCAAGGTTATACATGGGAATTCGTAAGTATTACTTACTATGGGAGTGAATTGCTTAAGGGTAGTTTTTCATTGAGTTACGCATTTTCCTGCTGAACTATATTTAGTACACTAACATAACTTTGTAGAATATAAATAAATTCTTATACAGGGCACGCATTGGAACAAGATACATTGTCGTTTATGGGTTGTAAGTGCGGGAAGTGAGTTTTACGTTGCCTTATTCGTTTTTTATTTAAATTAAATTTTAGCTTAGTATGTGATGTTTACACAATTCTTTACATAATATACAGGGCTGTTTAAAAAATTTTGAGTACATTTCCTTCAATTGGCGAAAATTGGTAAAAGTAAATTCTCTAATTGCACTAATTTTTATCATGCTATGTAGTACATATCCAAGTCTAAAGCTCATATACAGGGCTGCACAAAATAATTTGTCATTGGAAGGTAAATGCTATAACTGGATTTTTAAATGTGTTATATATTACCTAGACAGTGTATAACATATTTTCTTACACTTTATTTAACGTTGAAGTTTCGTTACAGTTTTCTGGACGTGTTGGAAAATATTTCATAATCTATGCTTGACGCATGATTTTCTGGACTTTTTTTTTACTTAAATTTCTCGACATAAGTACATACGGTAATAGCACAATGTATATTGAAAGAATGTTTTACTTAATAAAACTTTCAATTTGATTCATTACCAAGATAACTAATCTTTTAACAGGAAACACCTTTGCCGCCTCCAGATATTCTTTACTTTGACTCAATTCAAAAGATTTTATTGTAACAGATATTAATTTATGTACACAATCTGTTCCCAAGACTTCAAATTGCCAGGACATGTGCTCGTGTGGATATGCCAACAACGGAAATGACTATTTCATGTCTTTTGATTGCAGCTCGAAAGGCTTATCTTCTGCTAATCAGTTCTTGAGAAATGGATTGATGCAGATGGTGTTGAATGTCGTGTTAAGTGTTACATATTGCATATCACTTATAATCTCGCTATAGCTGTATACAAACATCCTTTTCGCCAATTTTTTACTCTGTTATTATGCTCTCCAGATTCCATAATCTTTCGTTGTTGAAAATGTAAAAAAAAAAATAAAACAATCTTAAAAAGTACTTTTTTTTAGACTGTGCAAAATAAATGTTTGAAAAAACAAGAAAGTTGTTGAGTAAAAATTTAATCATTAAATCCACAACTGTCTTAAAAGAAGAAATTTATAACAGTTAGCTTTCTCGTGGAAATACGTCAAATGTAAACAGCAAATGATAAAGAAAACAAAGCTATGTTCTAAATCACGAGTCACTGAGAGTAAATAAAAGCACGAGTGATTTGGCGATCTTAGGCCTCGGCTTTAATCAATAACAGAAGCCAAGAAAACAATTTCTTTTCATCATTTTGCCATAGTTCGTTCATTTTTACTTCGATTTTTTGTTTATAGTGTACTTTCAAATAGAAATAGAAAGTCTTTGCCAAGGAAAAACGTTTATTTCAAAAAATATCTCTAAAACTTTTGTATCTTAGTAGAATTTCCTAAGAAAACAAAAATTTATTTACAATTCTATAAAATCGTACTTTTCGTGAAGACAGGACAAAATTGAAACTCCTTGACGTAAAATGGCAATATATTTTAGTTATCTCGTGTCTCAATTCATTCTGAACAGACATTAGTATGTAAATGAGCGTTCTGTGCAGACTTCGTAAACAGTTTGGGTCAAGCAGCATGCCGCAACATATGGCCTCGAACTGACCTCATTTGAATGAATGAAGAGGTGCAACATTGTTGTCTGGAATGAGTAAGGAAGTGAAAAGAGCAGGTACTGACTTATAGAAATGGGGGCAATTGGCAAAAGCAATCAAAAGCAACCGCTACCTACCAATGTATGAAGATTGAGGGTGGAGAAGTGGGGGTGGTATTGGGTATTTATTCTACTGCCAATGATATAAAATTTAAGAATGCAGTGTATTTCAAATAATAATTATAACTCAAAATTGAAAACCAAAAATAACATAATAATTTGGCTAATAATGTTTGTATCGTTTTATAGTTACTTCTAAAAAGAATTTTATTAAATGAAAAGTATAGAGCAGAAGTGTTGGAAAAAGTGCTTCGTATGACATAAGTGCAGGCTACGTATCTGCTCCCACATCTTGCATATCAAAAAATGTGGAGAATTTTTAAAAATTTAATTAACTAAGAACTTAAAATAAAATTGACGGTTTTTTATGACTAACTGTGTTAACTGTGAACTAGATGTCAAAAAAATTGTGCATTAAGCAAAGGTGTTTCTGGATGAGTTTCAGGTTTTATTTATGTTTTTATGCAGAGAAAACACCTAAAATTGTTAAACGTTAGACATTCGACGCACAACAACACAGATGAAAATTATAAAGA
The DNA here is from genome assembly GCA_963931845.1 of Maratus michaelseni. Lineage (NCBI taxonomy): Eukaryota > Metazoa > Arthropoda > Arachnida > Araneae > Salticidae > Maratus > Maratus michaelseni. The sequence goes on along the minus strand of OZ007597.1, from coordinate 1,632,991 downwards.
ATCAGTAAAAGAATGTTGATATACCAAATTTAAATTAAGCATATACGTAATAATTAAAATTTTATTTAAATAGTTCCGGTAACTTGATTGTTTTCCCGGGCGATTTTCTCGGTGGAAAATCAGTCCTTGGATAAAAGATTTCTAATTTGAAGAAATAACATTAATCAAATTGATATATATTTTTTAAATATGGACTTATTTAACAAATCAAATAAATAACAAATGAAAAATTTAACAAATATCGATAAATTTAATTTTTAAGAATACTAGAATATTTTTAAGAGTTTGAATGTAACATTTCAAAATAAATTACACTTAAAAAATAGATTTTTTTTTGGGGGGGGGGGGGCGGCGGGGAAGAGAAATATACGTATTTGATATTTAGGCAATAATTTTGTTCCAGTGAGAAATATACACCCAATAATTCATTTTATTTAAAAACCATCCCAAAACTATAAACTTACTGTGCATCGTTTGTATATTTGTTCTTCGACAGGTAGAGGAGAGCGGGGCACATTTTCCACAGGGGTAAGTTTTGCAACTGGTTTTAGTTTTTAAATGAGCCGCTAGATGACGGCAGAGGGCGAACTGGCAACACTGCATAGGCGCATCTACGAAACTTACTAATGTTTGACATCGCATGAATTAAAAAGTGAGTTTCTTTCTTTTGTTTTGCAAATAACGTACACCACTACTTATCGAGGTAGTTTAAAAGTTCTAATATGGCGACAGGGCAGGTTTTCCAACAACATACGGGCATGTACTCCAACAGTGTTTCGTTGGAAAACGTGCAGTTCTAAATCAGCTAGTCTTATTGCATCAAAAATGTATTTATTGTATAATAAATTCGGCCAAATAATCATATATGAAACTGATAGGGATAGAGCAGAGTTACAAAACACAGTGGTTAAGGTCTGTGGTGTAAATAAGTATATAGCACATTGAAAAAACAGTTTGTGTTGAAATCAGAATCACATTTATTCATTCATCTTGAATGTTAAACTTAAATAAAGATATATACAGATACCTCCAGCCTTTGCTGGGAACTTGGTTATCGCATTATAGCAATAAACATGCAGAAAGGGGGGTTAACTGTCCTTCCATCACATCACCCTCAATGGAGTTGTTTCACGCTAGATATACTTACTCCGTACATCAAACTAGAATAAAATATACATACAGTTACAGTTAAAAGAGAGTGCCTTTACGACCGAAATGCAAAAAGAAAAACCGGTTCGGAACGATTTTATTCCCGAACAAACCACTTGACAAATTTAGGGAGGCAAGATTTTGTCTAGATTTCCAACATGCGGGCCCATCGGTCGTAAAAACTTCCTCTTTCTTTTCATAGTCCAAATCAAAAATATTACAAATGGCTCTCTGAAATTTTATATACAGTAGAGATTTCGTTAGAAAATCAGCCTTATTAACTTTTGAACTTACATGTTTTAACTCAAAAACATTTTCATTTATTAATTGACGAATAAATTGACATTTTATGTCAATATGTTTAGTTTCAAAGTTCCCTTGACTATTTTTAGAAAAATAAATGGCAGATTCATTATCACAATACTGAACTGGTTTTATTTTATCACATAAATTAAGTTCATTTATATAAGATTCTCGAATACTAAGTTAATTCCTTTACACTTTCAGTTAATGAGATAAACTCTGACTCCATAGAACTGAGTGCGATACATTTCTGCTTCGATGATTTCCAAGCAAACGGAACGTTACCAAAGTAAATTATATAACTACTACTTGAATGTCGTTATTAATGTTACATCCCCAGTTAGCGTCTGAATATGCACATAAACTTGAGGATTTTACATTAGACAGGTTTATTTTATAACTTTTAGTAGCAAAAACGTAATTTATAAAATCTACCACTATTAACCAATGTTTATATGTATAACCATTACAAAATTGTGACATTATATTTACAGAAAAACTATTATCAGGTCTTGATCTATTTGATAAAAATGACAAACACCCGATTAACGATCGATATGGATTTTTTTTTTCATTAATTCGTTTTCGTTAACTTTATCTGGTAAAATACAGCCAATTTTAAAGGGTAATTTAACATAACTTTTAGGTAAACCTTTATATTTTAATTCTAATCTTTCAATGTAAGTTTTTTGATGAATAAATAATTAATTAGCAATTAGTTCAAAGTTAACACCTAACAAACATTTCGTTAATCCTATTTCAGTACTTTCCAAGCTATTTTTTTACATATTGGTTACAGATTGCAATATATTTTCATTTTCAGCAAACAAAACTAAATCATCTACAAAAACAATTAAAATTGCATTACTTTTCAGTTTATATACACAGTTACACCATTTTAATTTACAAAATCCTAGATTATGTAATATATTGTCCAATTCAGAATTCCATTCTCGGCCACTTTGCCGTAAACCATAAATAGATTTATTTAACAAACAAACTTTATTTTCGGCACCTTTCATAACAAATCCTGGTGGTTGTTTCATAAATACCGTTTCTTTTAAAGACCCATATAAGTAAGCTGATTTTACATCTAATTGAATATGATACCAATTTAACATGGAAACTAATAAAATAAACATTAGTTTTATAATTGAAAAATTTACAACAGGTGAAAATATATCATTAAAATCAATACCTGGTTTCTATGTAAAACCTTGAGCTACGAGACGTGCCTTGTACTTTTTCCCATTTTTTTCTGTGTTTTTTATATTATAAACCCATTTGCTTCCTACTATTGTGGCGTTTTTGGGTGGATCAACCAACTGCCAGACCTTTCTTTTACTCATGATTTCAAGTTCTTCGTCAAGCATCGCGGCCTTCCATTTCCCTCTTTCTGGGTTAACTTGTGCATCCTCAAACGATTTAGGGATTTCAGTATTGTAAGTTTCATGTTGGAATATTTCACTTAAATATGAATCATCCGAATCGCTAGCTGAAGGTTCATTTAAAGTTTCTAGATTAGGATGAGTAGTTTTAGGTTTAAAGTCAAATTTATCCGGTTCATAAGCGATTTTATTTTCTTGACAATATTTTTTAACATCATTTAAAGATCTCAGTCTCTTATTTGTTATCGGGGTATAATAATACACGTCAATCCTGTCCTGTTACTTTTAGTTCTGGGTTTTTCACTTCTTTTCCATTCTGAAATATAGTTATTCACAAATTGAAAAAAGTAAAAAAAAAAAAAAAACTTGCTATTTGAGAAATAAGAATGTAGTCCAACTTTCTTTAAAATGTTTTACAATCCTTTAAAAATCATGTGAAAAGGGAATCGAATTGTTATTGATGGGGTATCAGAAGAACTATTCTGGTTATAAAGTCTTTTTACAGTCAGCGTTAGCAAACTAAAGAAGCTGTGGGATATCTCTTGTCCATCCTCACATTCTGTTTCAAGTCTTTTCCCAAAATTGCTGGAAAACAGAACTCGTGTCTTTCTGTCATAGTTGTACAAAAGAATAACAATTGCAACTTTTGGAGATTTCTGCTAGTGGGTGAATATAAATAACAAAACTTCTATTTTAAACAGATTTTCAGGGTTATGAAAATTACAAAACGTTGTCATGAAGGAGTGTTTGTGATTAATACTCATATGTGTGTAAGAAGAGATATTTAAATGTAACCATTAATCTTGAAACAATTTAAAAATATTTTCTACTGCATACTTTGGGCATCTGGCTCAGACTCTGACGAGACAAATTTTTTCGGGCTCCGAAGAAAGAACTCGAACTCTTCTCTAATAAGCATCCATATGAATTTTTATTTGTGTTTAAGAAGAGTCATAATTGATAATTAAAAAAATTACTATTTCTAACAATGAACATGCATTCTTTATTAAAAGTACATATTTGGAAATTATCATGCTTTAAAAAAGTGTTTTTAATTCAAAAAATCCGTATGTCGTGTATTATTCATTGCTTTTTGTCGTGTTTTTGTCACGTTTTCAGTTTTTTTTTTTGCCACCTTTTTCATCTTTTTAAAGCATTATTACAGTTGCATGCCTGAAATTTGTACCAATAATGCAAAGCATTTTTTCTCAGAATCACAGCTGGCAAGGTTGATCAATTCTGGATGTCATCGCCTCATATTTATTGTTGAATCATGTAATCATAGATTTCAGGAAAAAAAGTCGGACCTGAAAATTATTCAAACTGTCTGGGATTTCTAAACTGTTTTCTCGATGTATTGTAAAAATTTAATTAATATGAAACTATTAATTGATAATTAAGTTTTGAAAACACGAAATTATTGTGTTGTCACAAGGGACACACAGCTGTGCACACTTTTAAAAAAAATTCTAGCTCATCAGGAAGGGAGTGAAAAATCGATTACAAAATGCCATCTCTACATACCAAGTTAAGTTAATAATGGCATGTAATAAAGACAATAATAGGGGTAAGCCGGGCTAAGTGGCCAGGGTGGGCAAAGCGGTCACCCAATATAATGACGTCACCAGAGCGCTAGCATTGCGTGGTTTGTGGTCAAACTATTTCGTTTGATTGCAGTGAGTAACCAGACAATCGTTGAACAAGGTGGTTGCATGCTTTATAATTTTAGAGTTGGTTTTCCAGTTTGTGATCTAAGGTAAGTGACTTATACTACATACAATTTACAATAACCTGTTGTACTTGCATTTATTTATTGAATGTTAAAAGAAAGAGCATGTTTCCAGCTTCACATTGATGGGTGAGTGGTCGCTGACTGTTCATTATTTTCCACTGTAGAGCGTATTTTCTGTCATGGTTCCCAAACGGACAAAGTGGTAGGGTAGTGGCCGTTGATTGGATCAAGTGATGGAGGTTGGATACAGGTGCAATGTTTGTCACCTCTGGACTCGTGAGGCCTGTTTACTTCGCGAAGAAGATGACGTGGAGTTCATTTGCGAAAAATGCAGTGTTTGATTCTGATTTATAATTATTTCTATGGGTTTGTCAACTCTTCTTGGATTTTCATACCATTTTCAATCTTTAATTATATTTCATACGATTTGTTATGACAATAAAAATGTTCTAATCATTTAAATAGTGTTTTCAATCTCTTTACACCTGTAAGGCAAAGTGGTCATTTTAACCCTTTTTTGAAAAAAACAAATTCTCACTTCCACATTATTATTTCGTAAAAATTATAAATACCCTTACACTTCTAAGTAGTCACTCTAGTTCAATGCATATTGTCAGTTATGTATATGTATTTTAAGGGGTAACAAAAAATCACCAAACCTTAGGGTGACCACTTTGCCCGGCACTAACACATTCACAAGGAAGGTCTCCATAGCGCATACTCTTAAAAAATGCGAAACAAATTACAGAATATTCTTGTCATGAGGATATATGTCTATAAAAAATTTTCCTGGGAAATATCGATATCCGGAACATCGATCATCCGTAAAAAAACAATGAAAATTCCATTTTATTGCGATTTATCGTCGGTTGGCGACACAATGAAATATAAAAAATGCGCTTTCATGATAAATAGCAGGCTTCGCCCGCTACAATGTTCGGTTTTTCCAAACAAACATTAAATCAAACAAACTATCTTGGTGAATTTGACCTTGTGGTTTAAAGCAATATGGACCTTTACCTGGAATGTTCTTCCGCATTGCTGGAAACATTACGAACGCCATTGCGCTATTATAATTTCTGATGTGTCAGTTAAACTTTGCTTGTTAAGTACCACCTATTTTAGATCAATTATAATAGAATTTGGTAAAAAACGATAGAAAATTATGTCATATACTAAAACCATCCCTGAAAAATTATCTAACTAACAATGCAAGTCTCGACAAACTCCATCCAATAGAACTTTCTAAAAAAGCTAATCTTTAATCGAGTTCATCTGATTGCCGCAATTACCTGGAACAAACGAACACATGACGATGTATAGGGCACTATGTATCCACAACTTCTGATCACACGCAAAGTTCTCTGACAAGTCCAGCCGGTCGTCATTTGACAAGGTGATTTTGCAGAAGTAACATGCATCGTTGTATGTTTAATGAATATGCAGATAGGCATCAAACTTACGTTGTGGAAGGAGGAAAGCGGTCGAAGAGCTGCGCAAATGTATGTAGAACGCTACACCAGTCGGAACATGCCGAAAAACCTAAATAACACCCTGTACCTGGAACTGTCCGTGTCAATCAGTTGCTCTATTATTAAAAGTACAGGTAACCGATCCAGTTGCAAACATTTGATTCTTAGGTTTGTGCCGGTTGGTGGTAGCGTTTTGCATACATCTGCATATATGCGCAGCTCTTCGACGGCTTTCCTCTGCCTGTTTTCTATGTGATTTTGTCTTCTTTTACTATTTTCTACCTCCCCACCAAATTTGTACGATAAATCTTGATACAACTTGTATAATCAAATTTTACGATTTTATTATAGGGTTAGAGCAAAATTTAAAATGATTAAAATTGTTTGAAACAAAAAATTAAGGTCCAATTCTGAGCACTTTCAAATCCGACAAAGATATTATTCGTTTAGGAGACAAAAGAAAACGCTGTTTTTTCCATGGAAACATCATCTGTTTAACACTTTCCAACATAGTTCCAACATAGTTTCAACATAGAAACATGTTTATGAATCAGGTTTATCTGTTTGTCTGCCGTCTCTCTGTCTATCCGTGCTCTAACGCGCGTAAATATATTCGGACTTCCATGCAATTGATATAAGTTATTGAGGTTTACTATGGCATGTTCGGTAATGAAAATGAAGTGCGTAGCACTTACAGGTTTTTTAGAGGGAAACTCAAAAGAATTCTGTTACATCATGGTCTATGGGGAAAAAATCATTTGCGGTTTATTTTAATGATGTTACACAATTTTAAACATATTGAAATTGATATATATCATTAAGGTGTATTACAAGACACTTAATATGGAATAGGGTGTGCATAGCACTTATAGTTCCTTTAGAGGGACTCTCAAAAGAATTCTGTTGCATTCCGGTCTATGGAAAAAAATCATTTGGGGTTTATTTTAATAATGTTTCACTATTTAAAACATAATGAAATTGATATATACCACTAAGTTGCATTACAAGAGGCTTACTATAAAATATTTTGTGCATATCATTCATCATTTATTTACATAGGGACGCACAAAAGAATTTGGTACTGTCTGTTAAATAGATAATAAAAGATAAAATAATAAATAGGTTAAATAGATAATAGTAGTTCTATAGATCATATACAGGGCAGCATAAAAGTTCTCGAGTTTTCATTTCCGTCTATTGACGGAAATTCCAGAAAGGAAATTTTAAACTGTGCTACTTGTTTCCTAATTGAATTAAAATTTAGCATTCTATATATATACAAATCCATAGATTGTATACAGGGCTGCACACAATAATTAGGATATTTTTCCGAATATTGTTAATAATTCCTGAAATTGGATTTGTAAATGTGTTATGCGTTTTCCAACTTGTTTACTTAGACATCATTTTCAAATTATTTTCGTAGTGTTGGAAAGTGTTACATAACATATGCTTTATGGATGGTTTTTCGTTCTTGTTTAATATTGTAATGTATAAGGACGTTCTGAATAAATCAGTTACTTTTAAAATGCACTTAAAACTTATCTAACCTGTGAAACCGTGTTAAATGAAATAACTGCTGCAACAAGCAACTTATATATATTATGTAAGCTTCTAGAAATAATAATAAACTATTTCATCGTTTAAGTTTACATTCATTAAATATTGCGCATTTAAACACTCATTTCACAAATCTTTTCCATACTAGCCGCCACTGGCGACCAGTTTGGTCTCCGTTAAATGTATGTTAAGCACTGTAACACATTACTTTTATTCATAATTTTTTTTTCCGTAATCCTTCGCCAAACCGGAAGATTCTAATAGACAAATCAAAAACTTTTGCGATCATGGTAGCATTTCGCATATTTTTTGTTGTTATGTATTTCATCTTTCTTGACAAAAACCGCTTAACCAACTTAAGCATTTATGCTTCATATCCGTTTGCTTATTAGTTGCAATATGATAGCTAATGAGGAGATTTTTAAACATATTAAGTAGTTTTCCGTAATTGGATCCATGGCCAAATGGCGTATTTTAGTTAATACGATTTGGTGCAATGAAGTCTATTTTGTGAACGTTTTTAATGATATCCACATTTACATTGAACCATATTGTTGCCAATATTTTTTTTGTTTGTGTGTTTGTTTCTCGCTAACTTTGGCTATAGACTTGATTACGGAAGATTAGAAAATCTATTATTATTCTCATTTAAAACGCCTTGAATAATGTGATATAATCGGAGTACATATTATAACTCGTAATTTTCGAGTATGGTTTGGTGAAACATTGAACTTTTGGAAGCCAGTTTTGATAATCTCATTCTTTTTAAACCATATATGCTGTCAGCACTTTTGACCCATTGCGTAGAATCTGATTAAAATTCACGAACTTCTTCTATATGCCGATCTCTGTTCGACTCTGTTTTTCTCTGCTCTCCTATTTTGATATAGTTCAGGAGTTTTCATAACTGCATAATTCCCTTACTTTGGCATTTCTGCTTAAATGTCTACTGACTATTAAGATCCGTAACTTGTAAATACGCCACACCAACATTACCGCCTATAATTCTAATTACAGCAACCCGTTTTTTCTCTCTATATTGCAACTCTATAGTTAATATAGTGCCCCGGTGCGTCTATGACAGCTGTTCCATCAGAACATTTGATTTCAAAATAAAAATATCGTTTCTAATTTGCACACGCGAAAAATAAAAGCTGCTATTGGCGATTTTAAAAATTCTATTGGCGAGATTTGCGCCCAAATAACACAAAAGTACTTAATGATGTTATGTATTTTGTAAATGTATATTAAATTACTGTTTTGAAAGCGATTGTTCATTAATAATGGTAAATATGATTGAAGATTAACAATCATTTTCGGTGGTCTCTCTTCCTTGCACGTATAATACATAAATACCAAATTAACTGACAATTTGTTTCGAAATTTGATTCATTAAATATCATTACATGAGTTGTATTTGTTTAAATTCAGCTTACATCAAGAAAAGATAAAGAATGAAGTTGAGTTGTATAGCACATAATTATGGTAAACATTGATTGTGTCACTGGTACGAATTATTTTTTTGACACCAGGCAGCGCTCCAAAAAATCTTTCACGGAAAACTAACTTTACGAACGATTATCTCCATGGTTTAATGGGTTAATATTTTAAACCTTCACGACGAATGAATCTTTTTTTTTTTGTTTACTTTCATAGATAGAGAATTTGAACTGCGAAGCTAATTTCAACTGAAGTTATTGGAGAATATATACATAATTGAACGTAAGTCATCTCTCAAATATTAATTTATTTTGAACGATCTTTCTAAAAATGTCACATTTATGAAGTTTTATTCGAAAAAATAATTTTGAATAAAATTGGCCGCCTGGCATATGAAAAAGTGAAACGGGCATTCCGGAACTGTTGATGACAGTCACATGACTTACGGTTTTATTATAGAGATGCATTAAAATCAGTTGCATTTGGCGATGAAAAGTGTTGCTCGCCAAATCGCGTCTTTTTTGCGCAAATACTCGAAAGTATTTTATTTTTTTACAGTTTTTCTACTGGAATTCTGCATCTAAATTTGACTAATGTTTTATAACATAGAGGAATTCCTTCATTAGCATTTTTATCTCAGTATTTTTAGTATGCGCTTTAAGGAGACTTTTCTTGTCCGATAAGCGCAATTGATTTTCAGATTTTCAAAACATGTAATACGATGTAATAATGTTTGGCTTTTTTTATTCGTGATAATTGTTAATCGTGCTCATATTTATAGCATACATTACGAAAGAAGAAAAACAGTGTTCAACTTAACTAAATTTCACTCAAGGGGGTTGGTCAGTGATATCTCAAATTCCCCACGATAATGTTAACCTGTGGGCAATGCATTAGTACTTTTACAATATCTCCTTAGAAAATTAATATTTTTAATTTTTTTTTTTTTTGTGTGCTGTTCTTAATGGATGACCCTTGTTTTATTAGTTGTCAAAATATTTCTAAAATGTGTACCTAATTCGTAATAATAGGTGTTAAAATCTTTGCGGAACTGAATAAGAGTTTACTACTTGAAATAAAACTAAGCATATGCTCTAGAAATATTTTGACAACTAAATAAAAAGAGACATTCTTTAAGAACAGTACACAGAAATTAAAATAATAATTTCCCGATGAGAAATTTTAAATATACGAATGCAACACACGCCGATAGGTCCAACATTAGCCAGGGGCATTTGAGATCTCACTGATCAACACCAGAGGAAAAATCGTCCACAAATAGGATTTCTTGTTTCTCCGTTATTAAAGTGTTAAATTTTAAGAAATAAAAATAAATTGTCATACATTTGGTAGAAAGTGTGTTGAAGTAACATATCCGTTACATTCGAAAACTGCGGAGTATCAAATTTCTCATCCTGCATTCAACGGTGAGATCAGACAAAGTTTGTCTGGTTATTTTAGATATTAAGGGAAAAAATACTTAAGTTCACCAAACAACTGCATTAATCTATCATTTATTTACCAATTTGTGAAACATCATACATAATTCAAACTTGAGAAAATGAACAGCGGAAGCCAATTTCGTTATCTCCTACACTTCTTCTAACCGGTTTCTAATCCTGCTTCCACTGGGAAGAATGTATAGCAGCTTGTTCCAAAAGTTCTTTTCACCCCACGTCAAATAGGTTGTGGTGTCAAGGAAAGCTTGGATTTCAGGATTCATCTCCTTTGGTAAATCACCCACTTTGATCCCAACGATGCGATGGAGTTTATCTTCCTGGACTTGGGTTTGGGCCGTTCGGAATTCACTCAGACACCATTCGCTTTCCAGGAAGTTTCTGTAACAAAACAGGAATAAAATGAATAAGTTATGTATCCAGTAGTTTCCCAGTTGGAACATAAATTAAGATTTATTGCACAAAAAACACTATACTGTGTGTTTTTGCTTTTTGTTTGTTTTCTGCAGTACGTTTTGGACCTAAAACCTCGTGCTCGAAGTAAAACTTTTCTCTGATGTGCGATTGGGGGGATGCTTGGTATCAATACAATCTTTTTTCGCATATAGTCGTTTAAAATCTTAGACATGTTTTTATGTTCGTGCCGTAAGCGGGGCCGTAGCTTGAGGAGTGCCAGTAGTGGCTAATCCCTTCCTAAAAAATTTTGAACCCCCCCCCCCCCTGGTAAAGATTCCAGGAGCACCAAATGACACTCTGTTAAAAAATCAAACTTAATTTTGGACACTTTTTCAGTTTTGTACAAATACTAAATTGCAGAATTTGTATAAAAACTGCAAATAAATATTTCAACACGCACGCATTCTATCTGTACATATGAAGCTGTTCTGTTCTCTGCTACAGCTAGTATAAACTATAACTAGACTCAGAATTGATAACTTTTTGCTGATACAAATATTGCCGTCATACCACCGCACCCCATCACGTGGCAGGGTTGGAAAGCTCACCAAACCGGTCATTACGGTTCACGTTTTACACAACGACCTACTATAACTCGCCAAACCAGAAGCTGCCAGAAAAGACAGCCAAATCTTTGCATCACTTTCACCCACTTCAAACAATAGTTATAGTAGGTCGTGTTTAGTATGCTTCACTATAACTAACTGCAACCGTTTAGTTTAATTAACTTGGATGAAAAACATTTGCTGATTTAATTTTAAAGGTCCTTCATGATTGCAATTTAGATAATTCTAAAATTAAAATTTTGAGTAAATGTTATGATGGCGCTTCAGTCATGAGCGGTGGAAAAAGGGAGTGCCCAAGCAATAGTGCAGAAACATCTTGACAGGAACATCCCATACGTGCATTGCTGAAACCGCAGGCTTCAATTAGTAATCATGAAGCAATAAATGATGCAAATGAAGCCAAACAGTTCTTATGATTAATGTTCCCTGTTGTACAACTTTTTGGAAAAAGACAGCATAGCTAAAAAAATATAAAGGTCATTCTCTTGCTCGTTTGTTAGAACAGCGATAGAGTGGACATTTACATATTACAAAAATTGTCTAAAACAACTATAAAAAAATTTTGCATACACTAGAAGAAGTAAAACTCGACAGAAAACAAGATGGTGGTAAACATTACAGAAAACTCTGGTTTGTTAATAATCATGTAAACTAAAGCTTTCATGGTCTGCTTAATATTTTTGAAGAGAAATCTTGAAACACTAGATCCAGCAAACCGATTACTGCAACAGCATGAAACTAGTTTAACTGATTCTTTAATAATTGTAGAATCTGCAATATATTTATTTAAGGTCAGATGAAATTTATGAAGAAAAATTAACTCTAATGTTCACTGAATTTGTTGTAGAGGGAGAGGAAGAAAAAATATATTCAACAAAGCAAAGAAAAAGCACCACTAGAAAGCTCGGAGATAAATTAATTGCAGAAACTACAGGTGTTCGCTCAAATGTTGATGAAATATTACATATGAAAGCCATTTATTTTGAAACATTAGATATAGTATTGAATGAAATGAAAAGACGGTTTAATAATAATGGTACGTTATATTTTGCCTTGAAAAGTGCAGAGGTTGATATGGACTTAAATAAAATGAAAATATTAGAAAATTACAATGTAAAATTTCGATCTACTGTTTAAATAACTGTTGTTAAAAATCTCATAAAAAAAAAGACTGAGGAAAATCCAAACACCGTTGTGTTTAATAACCTGTTTAAATATAGAGTTGCATTTGTAGACAGTTATAAACTATTAGCAGCTGTTGAAACATTTTGATGTTGCACTGCCATATGTGAATCGACATTTTCAGTGCTTACAAAAATAAATTGCCCACAAAGACTAACAATATCTTATCCAAGAATGGCTGATTTAACTTTCTTTACGTTTGAAAGAGAAAGAAAAAGAACAATCAATATGGAAGTTTTGCTCCAAACATTTAATGGGAAAATAAAACAGGTGAACTTTAACTTGTTGACACTAGTTTATTTCTTTATTGCTTACTCTCTATTATTCCTTTTAAATATGCTTTTCTCAGTTTTTGTATGTAATATATCTACAAGGTTAGTTTTCACATTGGTAAAGCTTATGTATTAGTATTTACCAGCAGGGATGACCGAGCTATGCCTGGTTAAAATTAGCTTCAACTCAGTAATAATTTCCCTGTACAGCATAAAAAGCAGTCTATGTACCCTGATTGTTTGAATTCTGTTTTCTAGAACGTTCTATGGACATTGATTGGTTGAATCATGTATCTCGGCTCCAAATGGGAATTTCAAGAAGGAACTTTCAAATTCTGAAAGTCAAATGTTTCGCCAAATGTCTCCAAAATATATCAAAAAGTCGCAAACATGGCGACATTCTTTCATTTGGCTCCAAGCATGTATTTTGTCGTTGATAATCTTGAAATTTCTCGTCAACATTTCGCCAAATTTGGCGAAATGCTTCAACCTTTTTGATTTCATTTCCTGCCAACTGTTCAACAACTTGATAATTTTTTCAAACCTTTACTCACATTGAAATGCATTGAGCTGTTGTGACCCTAAAATGACCCACTAATTGAACCTTATCGAACATGTGACCTTGCTCAAAAGTCTTCTCAATACAAGACATTAGGATACAAAATTTAGTCAAAATCATTAGAGCAGTCTGTTAGATAAAATTAGCTTGACTCGTAAGATGTTCCCAAAATGACCCACTAATCGAACTTTCTTGAGCATTTGAACCTGTCCAATGGTCTTCTCGTGCCCGAAAACGATTGGATACAAAATTTAATCAAAATCGTTTCAGCCATTTTTTACATAAAATTAGCTTGACCCGGACCTACAGTGGCCCTAAATGAATTTCCACGAACATGTGACCTAGCCCAATTGTCTTCTCGTGTCCGAAAACGGTAAGAAAATTAATTTAGTTAAAATAGTTTCAGCCCTTTTTTACTTAAAATTAGCTTAACCCTGACCTGTAGTGACCGAAACCGACCCGCTACTTGAATTTTCTTGAACATGTGACCTATCACAATGGTCTCTTTGTGTCCGAAAATGGTAGTATACAAAATTTCGTCAAAATCGTTAGAGCCAATTTTTAGATAAACTTACCTTGACCCGTAAGTGACCCCCAAAATGACCCACTAATCTGGTCTTCTCGTGCCTGAAAACGGTCCGATACAAAATTTAATCAAAATCGTTAGAGCCGTTTTTTAGATAAAATTAGCTTGACCCGTAGTGACCCAAAATGACCCACTAATAAAATTTTCTCGAATATGCGACCTAGCCCAATGGTCTTCTCGTGTCCGAAAATTGTAGGATACGAAATTTAGTCAAAATCGTTAGAGTCGTTTTTAAGAAAAAATTTGCATACTCACACGTACACGCACACAGACACAAGATTTGCCCACATTAGAATATATGATATATCTATTTCCCTTAAATGTTTTATATTGTTCTGTATACCCATTAAAACATTTTATATTACGAGCAGGGAAGACCGAGCTATGCTCGGTCAAAATTAAATTTGAGATCAAATATCATGACCCATGACCAAAATGACCCACTAATTGAATTTTCTCGAACATGTGACTTAGCCCAACAGTCTTCTCGTGCCCGAAAACCATTGGATGCAGAATTTAGTGTAAATTGAGCCGCTTTTGATATCTTGACCCACAATGACCCAGAAATGACCAACTAATCGTATTTTCTCGAACATGTGACCTAGCCCAGTGATTTTATCGTGCTCAAAACTCGTAGAACACAAAATTTAATCAAAATCGTTAGAGCCGTTTTTTAGATAAAATTAATTTGACCCGCTTTGACCCAAAAATGACCCACTAATCGAAAGTTCTCGAACATGTGACCCAGCACAATAGCCTTCTCGTGCCCAAAAATAGTCGGATACAAAATTTCGTCAAAATCGTTTGAACCGTTTTTAGATACAATTCGCTTGACCATGACCCAAAATGACCACAAATGACTCACTAATTGAATTTTCTCGAACATGTGACCTAGCCCAACAGTCTTCTCGTGCCCGAAAACCATTGGATGCAAAATTTAGTGTAAATCGAGCCGATTTTTAGATCTTGACCCACAATGACCCAGAAATGACCCACTAATAGAATTTTCTCGGACATGTGACCTAGCCCAATGATTTTATCGTGCTCGAAACTCGTAGGACACAAAATTTAATCAAAATCGTTAGAGCCGTTTTTTAGATAAAATTAATTTGACCCGCGTTCACCCAAAAATGACCCACAAATCGAAAGTTCTCGAACATGTGACCCAGCCCAATAGTCTTCTTGTGCTCGAAAATGGTCGGATACAAAATTTCGTCAAAATCGTTTGAACCGTTTTTTAGATACAATTAGCTAGACCATGACTCAAAATGACCCAAAATGACCCACTAATCGAATTTTCTCGAACATGTGACCTAGCCCAATGGTTTTCTGGTGGTTTTCTGGTGGTCAATGGTTTTCTGGTTTTCTGGTATATATATATATATATATATATATATATATATATATATACATATATATAACCACACAAAAGATTTGCTCGTATTAGAATATATGATATTTTTCCAATAATTAGTTAAACTAGTCGATGGGGTCATCGTAATACATACCCATCATGTATATGCATAAAATATAAAAATAAAACATTTGTAAACTATTTATAAAATGCATTGCAATTCGAATAAAATCATTGCTTGATGACGTCATAAACTTTAAATGCTCTATTACTCCACAATTGATAATCATATTAATTAAGAGTTTACTGCGTCGGATTAAGCGTCTCATTTCCAATTAAAATATATCTTTGAATTGAAATTTGGATGAAATACAGGGTCATGAAAAATCGAAGAGTGTGGGAAATAGGATTACAAATATCTCGGCAATTAATTATACCATCGACTTCATACTTTATGCAAAATTTATGTTTTTTTATTGTCTTTTACATTCCTTCCTTAAAATAAACAATTTCGAAAAAATTTATGTACCTTTTATCAGAACGAATATTTCAAGAGTCCGAAAAAACTAGATCTGGATAATCGAGGTTACTGAAATTCAATAAGCTTCTTCCCATAGTACATACCAAATTTCAAGTTTCTATCTCAATTTGTTTGGGAGATAGAGCGTTCACAGACACACAGACGGATGGCAAAATTGTTTCCCTAAAAATATGTTTTTCAGAATCTCCAGTGTCTGAAACGTGTAAATCTGTCAAAAAAAAAAAAAATCGAGTTTCAAAACGTTTACAAGATTTACCCTATACTACGTATGTTGGGTAAGTAAAAATGGATATAATTTGCTACAAAATTATGTTTGTTACATGTACTGTTGTTTGTTATTATTATTATTATTATTATTATTATTATTATTGCAAGTTACATGAAAAATGCAGTTTTAATTAACATTTAGGCACAATTTAATATTTTAGCGTTTATCTAAAACTTTTTTTTCTAAAGAACTTTTTTCCAACTTGAACCTTGTTTTGTTTCTAGTCTATACTAATATTATAAAGGAGTAAATCTTGTTTGTTTGTTTGTAGGGGGTAATCTCTGGAACTACCAAACCGATTTCAAAAGTGATGGTGGCAAATTGATGGTGACAACCCCTGCTCACACATAGGCTATATTTTATGTCGGTGCCAATAACACCAGGGGGTGCAGGAGCAAAAAACGTTCTAAAATTGCGATTTTTCAGTTATCACACTGGCTGTCAAGCCCTGAGAGCTTGGCAGCCGGTTCTGTATGTATGTATGTACGTACGTAATGCGATAACTCTTCATAGAAATATCCGTTTTCCTTCAAATTTTGTTTATAGGTTCACTGTGTTAAGGCGCTTCCCTGATTAGTTTTCGGGATTGATTGGTTAAGTATAAAAGGGGGGGAACAAGGGGCTAATTCCCCCCCCCTTAATTTATATAAATGGGTTTTTCATGCAGAATTATTCCGTTTCCCTTCAAATTTTGTTTATAGGTTCACTGAGTTAAGGCGCTTCCCTGATTAGTTTACGGGTTTGATTAGTTAAGTATAAAGGGGGGGATCGGGAGGGGTTAATCCCCCCCCACTTAATTTATATAAATGGGTTTTTCATGCAGAATTACTCCGTTTTCCTTCAAATTTTGTTTATAGGTTCATTGGGTTAAGACGCTTCCCTGATTACTTTTCGGGATTGATTGGTTAAGTATAAAGGGGGGGAACAAGGGGCTAATTCCCCCCCTTAATTTATATAAATGGGTTTTTCATGCAGAATTATTCCGTTTTCCTTCAAATTTTGTTTATAGGTTCACTGTGTTAAGGCGCTTCCCTGATTAGTTTTCGGGATTGATTAGTTAATATAAAGGGGGGGGATCGGGGGGCTATTTCCCCCCCTTAATTTATGTAAATGGGTTTTTCATGCAGAATTATTCCGTTTTCCTTCAAATTTTGTTTATAGGTTCATTGGGTTAAGACGCTTCCCTGATTACTTTTCGGGATTGATTGGTTAAGTATAAAACTAATATTATAAAGGAGTAA
The DNA here is from genome assembly GCA_963931845.1 of Maratus michaelseni. Classification (NCBI taxonomy): domain Eukaryota; kingdom Metazoa; phylum Arthropoda; class Arachnida; order Araneae; family Salticidae; genus Maratus; species Maratus michaelseni. The sequence goes on along the minus strand of OZ007597.1, from coordinate 1,615,465 downwards.
ATCTTGTTTGTTTGTTTGTAGGGGGTAATCTCTGGAACTACCGAACCGATTTCAAAAGTGATGGTGGCAAATTGATGGTGACAACCCCTGCTCCAACATAGGCTATATTTTATGTCGGTGCCACTAACCCCAGGGGGTGCAGGAGCAAAAAACGTTCTAAAATTGCGATTTTTCAGTTATCACACTGGCTGTCAAGCCCTGAGAGCTTGGCAGCCGGTTCTGTATGTATGTATGTACGTACGTAATGCGATAACTCTTCATAGAAATATCCGTTTTCCTTCAAATTTTGTTTATAGGTTCACTGTGTTAAGGCGCTTCCCTGATTAGTTTTCGGGATTGATTGGTTAAGTATAAAAAGGGGGGAACAAGGGGCTAATTCCCCCCCACCCCTTAATTTATATAAATGGGTTTTTCATGCAGAATTATTCCGTTTCCCTTCAAATTTTGTTTATAGGTTCACTGAGTTAAGGCGCTTCCCTGATTAGTTTACGGGTTTGATTAGTTAAGTATAAAGGGGGGGAATCGGGGGGGGGGGCTAATCCCCCCCCTTAATTTATATAAATGTGTTTTTCATGCAGAATTATTCCGTTTTCCTTCAAATTTTGTTTATAGGTTCATTGGGTTTAGACGCTTCCCTGATTACTTTTCGGGATTGATTGGTTAAGTATAAAGGGGGGGGAACAAGGGTCTAATTCCCCCCCTTAATTTATATAAATGGGTTTTTCATGCAGAATTATTCCGTTTTCCTTCAAATTTTGTTTATAGGTTCACTGTGTTAAGGCGCTTCCCTGATTAGTTTTCGGGATTGAGTAGTTAATATAAAGGGGGGGATCGGGGGGCTAATTCCCCCCCTTAATTTATATAAATGGGTTTTTCATGCAGAATTATTCCGTTTTCCTTCAAATTTTGTTTATATGTTCATTGGGTTAAGACGCTTCCCTGATCACTTTTCGGGATTGATTGGTTAAGTATAAAGGGGGGAACGGGGGACTAATGCCCCCCTTAATTTATATAAATGGGTTTTTCATGCAGAATTATTCCGTTTTCCTTCAAATTTTGTTTATAGGTTCACTGTGTTAAGGCGCTTGCATGATAATTTTCGGGATTGATTGGCTGAGTATAAAGGGGGGAACGGGGGGGGGGGCTAATCCCCCCCTTAATTTATATAAATCGGTTTTTCATGCAGAATTATTCCGTTTTCCTTCAAATTTTGTTTATAGGTTCACTGAGTTAAGGCGCTTCCCTGATTAGTTTTCGGGATTAATTAGTTAAGAATAAAGGGGGGGGAATCGGGGGGCTAATCCCCCCTTAATTTATATAAATGGGTTTTTCATGCAGAATTATTCCGTTTTCCTTCAAATTTTGTTTATAGGTTCACTGTGTTAAGGCGCTTCCCTGATTAGTTTTCGGGATTGATTGGTTAAGTATAAAGGGGGGGGAACGGGGGGATAATCCCTCCTTAATTTATATAAATGGGTTTTTCATGCAGAATTATTCTATTTCCTTCAAATTTTATTTATAGGTTCATTGTGTTAAGGCGCATCTCTGATTAGTTTTCGGGATTGATTGGTTAAGTATAAAGGGGGGGGAACAAGGGGCTAATTCCCCCTTATCTATACTAATATATAAAGTAGTAAAGATTGTTTGTTTGTTTGTTTGTTTGTTTGTAGGGGGTAATCTCTGGAACCACTGAAGCGATTTTAAAAGTGATGGTGGCAAATTAATGGTGACAATCCCTGCTCCAACATAGGCTATATTTTATGTCGGTGCCACCACCCCCAGGGGGGTGCAGGAGCAAAAAACGTTCTAAATTTTCGATTTTTTGTGTACTGAAGGAGATAGAAGTATCAAATTTGGTATGGTAGTTACTTATAAGATGTAAATGCTCTCTAAGAACAAATTAGAAAAACATTCGCAATTTAAAAGGGTGAGATGAGGAAGAAGCGTTCTAAAAACATTCTAAATTACAATTTCTATGGAATCTCTGAAACTACAGAACCGATTTCAAAAGTGATGGTGCGAAATGGATGGTGACAGTCCCTGCTCTAACATATGCTAAATTTTTTGTCGGTGCCACTGCCCGCAGAGGGTGCAGGAGCGAAAAACGTTCCAAAATTATGATATTTTCAATAATGAAGGAGTTAGGAACTTGACATTTTGTATGGTCGTTACTTACAAGATTTAAATGCTCTATAAGAACAAAATCTAAAAAAATTCGAAATTTAAAAGGCTGAAATAAGCAAAAAATTTTCTAAAAACATTCTAAATTACAATTTGTATGGAATGTCTGGAACTACTAAAGCGATTTCAAAAGTGATGGTGGCAAATGGATGGTGACAATCCCTGCTCCAACATAGGCTATATTTTATGTCGGTGCCACTACCCCGAGGGGGTGCAGAAGCGAAAAACGTTCTAAAATTGCGATTTTTGCGATGCTGAAGGAGCTAGAAACTTCAAGTTCGGCATGATTGCTATTTATAAGATCTAAATGCACTCTAAGAACAATTTCTAAAGAAAAATGATCTAATGATTCTGCGATTTTTTAACTATTGAATTTCTAAAATTACCAAATTTCACAATAGAGTACCATAGCGAAACCTTCACGAGTAAAAAGATAATGATAAGGGCGATGTGTCCTGACGTGTATATTGACTATATAGCACGAGTCACAAATTATAGTATCCTTATTATTCTGTTAAAATATAAAAGTGAATTATGAAATGTCAATATTTTGTTTGATTAAAGGTTCGTTAAGAGAAATTGACCAGCGTAGCGGGCGTAGCTTGCTAGTATAAAATAAAGTTTTAAGTGCTAAAAGTTTACTTTGTGTTTGAGCCATGGTATATTTCAAATTAAAAAAGAAAAATAAGAAATCTATGCAAATTGTCTATTCAAAGGCTAATGTTTTTAATGTGCACAAAAATTAGTTTAAGATTCTTAATTAATTACTGATTTTGTTAATGTGTTTAATACATAAAAATAATTGGAGTTTCCTTTCTCTTAAAGGAGCGGTAATGATTAAAAAAATAAGATTGCAACGCTTTTGAAATAGGTGAAATGTAAGCTTTTTAATTATTTTTTGTGACACATCATTTATTATACATCAGAATTAACTATATAATGAAAATTTTCATTCTGCAGAGCTACTAGCCTAATTCTCAATTACTAGCCTAAAACATTGTTATTATAATGAGATTCATAGTAAATATGATGCGCATGATAAACATTTCGTTTTGTATTTGAGTCATCCTAGTTTAATATATATATATATATATATATACAAATTTAAGACCCTTGATTTACAAATGATACTAATAAAAAATACCAATAGCCAATTTAAATACAAGTGTTTGGTACTTCTCTATTATCCCGTCGACCACTTTTCATAACAAAAAACTATCGCCAAACTGTAACGCCAAATAAATGGGAGAACGTTGCCATTGGAATATCAAAATAAATAAATAAATGAAATATAACAATTTAAGGACACGATTGTTATTTTAATGAATGAAATAACTAATAATTCAGTAAAACATAATGAAAAATATACGGAAATGTCGAATTAAAATCCACTTGATGACATAACAAACATGTATAATGTTTCGGACAAAATGTTCGTACCAAATGTTTTTAACATTTGAATGGACACAATAACAATTTTTTAATAATGTTTTACATCATCGATTTTGTTAATGTTTTATTTCATATAAAAACGCAACTTTTGAATCCTCAAGGGCATAGAATATTCAGAAAAAAATTAAAGCTTGTGACTCCTTTGAAACAGGTGACCAGTAAGCTTTTTATTTACCTGTTTATATCATCACTTATTATTTCACCAGTATAATTATGCACTAGTTATACACTGGAAATTTTCATTCTTCAGCCGTTTCTTTTTTTAGCAAAAAATGAAGTTATTATAAACAGTTTAATAAGAAACATAGTGCCTACAATATGAATATGCACTAATTTATCTTTCTATATGATACTTTGAATGGACACAGTATCTGTGTGTGTTGTTTATTTGTGCGTACATGTGTTAGAGAAAGAGAAAAATTATGAGCCTCCCCTATATCTTGAGCCCCCTATTATTCACTACTAGCTACAGGCCTCGGCGTCAAAGAAAAGTTTGTCATGCGTACTTGGAAAGAACGAGGACAGTCCTCTTCGAATTTTGAACGGCCCAAATGATGTTGTCGTAGACGTGTTCTCCGGCCATGAAGTGTCGATTGTGGATGCACAAGTGAATGTTTGGATCTCTCTCTTCGATCACTGTAAAGAAAGTGAAAGAAATTTAAAGAAAATAAGTTACAGAATTCATTAATTAAAGTGATTTATCCGACTATACAGGGTCTCACAAAAATATAGAAATGTACTTCAATTTTATACATATTGGAGAGACGTAAGGAATGAAAAATACAAAACTCTGCAAAATAAAGTAGAAATTAAGATTATGTTAATCAAACAGTCTTGCCATTAATTTTCAGAACACATTCTAATTTTTATATGGTTCCTGGATCCTAAATGTTTTATTTATAATAAAAACATGTATGCATGCTCTGACCAGTAAGGCAGTAACATTTCCAATTTTTTACAATCAAAACAGACTTAACTATGATACTCTGAATTTTGTGAAATTTTGGAGCTATCTGGCACAAAAGACGGACAGACAATTTTTTACTGTCGGACAGCTACGAAATTTCATAAAACAAAGCAACATAACTCGGTGCGTTTTGAGTGTAGAATAATTAAATTTTTTACTGTTTTAAATGGAGAAAAATGGAGTATTCATGCAGAAGATTTTTCTAAATATGACATATAGAACCCAGTCAATGTATAAAAATTTAACAAGAACGATAAATCATGCAACAAGTATAGATTATGAAACAATTTTCAACACATCAAGTAAACTGTAACGAAACGTCACCGTTAAAGAAGGTGAAAGAAGATATGTAAACAACCAGTTTAGGAAACATATAACACATTTTAAAATAAAGTTTTAGCATTTACCTTCCATAATCAAAGAAGAAGTCGAATTATTCTGCGCAGCCCTGTATAGGGTCTTCAGATTTGGGTATACTTTGTCTACATTCGTACATAGTCATTTATACATACTCATACATACATAGTCTATACATTTGTCTACATAGCATGATAAAATTTATTTCAGTTACAAAATTCAAATTTAGCAATTTTCCCAATTGAAGAAAATGCATTGGAATTCTTTTCTGCAGCCCTGTATAATATCTAAAGATTTTTGTACACCACACATATTAAGCTAAAACTTAATTCAAGGTATAAAACGCATAAGGTCACTTAAAACGCATTTCCAGCAATTACCGACCATAAACAACAATGTATCTTGCTCTTTGAGTAGCCTTGCATATGAATTCATTTCTATTCCAAAAAATTCAAATAAACTCATCTATTAATCTATTCATTGCGTAAAATTCCTCTATTAGTCTACTAAATAAAGTTCAGCAGGAAAATGTGAAACACAATTAAAAACTACCCTTACGCAATTCCTTGCCATAGTCAGTAATACTTACGAATTCTTTCGTATATCCATGTATGTGATCAACAGAATTTTTATACACCACGTACTGTGCAAAAATTTAGTTAAATTAATTAAACGCAAACCAAATTTGAAACCACACTTACCACACATAGACTGTAATTATGGCATATAGACTGTAATCGAATTATTTTCTGTGTCACTGTAAAGGAACGATAAACGCAATGCACACCATACTTTTAATTGAGCAATTTATAGTGCACCTCAATAATGCATATAAATTTCATTATGTTCGAAATAGTGAAACATCATTAAATTTCACTGAGAACGATTTTTTTACCTTAGAACATTTTGTAACAGAATTCTTTGGTGTGAACCTGTATATGAATAATAAATGCTTTGCACCCCATATTCTACAAAAAGCATGTTTTAGTGCGCTTCATAAGTGAATATGAATTTCATTATGTTTGAAATACCGTAACATCATCAAAATGCACTTGGAATGATTTTTTCCCATTAACTGTAATGTAACAGAATACTTCTGACTGTTCCTGTAAAAAAACCATCAGTGTTGCACACTTCATTTCCAATAGGGATCGTGCTATAGTAAACGTCAATTATATGTTAAAACAAGTTAGAAATTGTTCGTCAAACTTGACAAATGAGGTGCGTTCGTACTATAGCTAGTTACATAAATATTCAGATCTTTTCTGATTTTTAATTCTGTGAAATGAATTATATCGTCTGCAGATTAATTTCTGTAATAAAATAAGTATCTCGGTCGCTTGACGATGAAACTTCGGAAGCTCCTATAACAGAAAAGCACCGATTAAAAAAAAAAATTCAAATTTCTTAATAAATATTTTTATTAATATCTCCTAAAGTTTTGATTCGATTTTAATAAAATTTGAAATGTCTCGACAAAATTCTGCAAAGATAATATATTTTAAATTGCAAACCATTCGGTTGGGTAGTTTTTGCGTTGTTATATGCGGACGGACGGACAGACAGACAGACGGACGGACAGACGGACGGACCAAGCGACGAAAATAGGTGCTACGTATTTATATAATTAAAAAAAACGAACTTGCAAAGCAAATTAAAAAAATAAATTTATTTCTATATTGTTAAGCCCGAGAAGGGACAGATATTAAAATTATTTTATTTAGTCAATGCTACAATAATGTTGCATTTTTATATTAAATCTTGCTCAGTCTATTTAATCTTAAAAAAATAAATTTAAATTTGAAACATGATATTAAAGCAACTTTAAAACATTTCATTTAGAAATCTAAATAAATCTTCAACTTTTTAAATTATTTGAACTGCTCATGTTTCTTGTCTGTTAGAATTTGCTACAATACAAATTTTGCATAATGCATGTAAAACTGAAAAAAAAAAGTTGAAGATTTATTTAGATTTCTAAATGAAATGTTTTAAAGTTGCTTTAATATCATGTTTCAAATTTAAATTTAATTTTTTAAGATTAAATAGACTGAGCAAGATTTAATATAAAAATGCAACATTATTGTAGCATTGACTAAATAAAATAATTTTAATATCTGTCCCTTCTCGGGCTTAACAATATAGAAATAAATTTATTTTTTTAATTTGCTTTGCAAGTTCCTTTTTTTTAATATCTCAAGTTTTTTAATAACAATTTAATATGAAGCAGATAAGATTCAAACGAGGCAAGTATGTGAAAGACTGCACATATCAAAATCAGTATTGCTAATATGAAATATACAGTTCAAACATTGATTATTCTGTAAACAATTAAAATAATAAAAGTAATTTTTAACAAAAAAAATGTATATAACGGACTTTAACGGATTGTTTCTCATCTTCATAATGATAATAAACGAATCATGTTCATTTTTGCAAATAATTTTATTCCATCGTGTAAAATACATTTGCAACCACTTTGGAAAGAGACACTAGTAAGCGGTGTGTGAAAGCTATTAATAAAATCTTATGTTGTTTTATCACATAAGAAGCATAAAAATAATAATGAGTATATATGAAACAACTGTATTCTGATTTTGTTATAAAATGTGTAGTTATGGAGGATGAAATTTTCTGCAAAATATTTCTTTTTGTAGCTGAATAAATATTTTACCTTATATTGACAGTTTCTTAATTTAACATTTCTGTAGAAGCAAAATGTAAACATCTGCAAGATTTTTTACAAAACGTGTACGATCTGTTATTTTCATATCGTCACAAACAGTCCATTTATTGATCTCGTTTTCATTTGAATGCACCGGTTGGTTCCTATTTGAGACCACCATTTGGCGAAATCGTGCCAAATCGCCGATAGTTAGCCAGATGTAGCTCTTTTATTGTTGGAAAGGCTGAGCAATGATATTTTTTGTGATGACGCGTTTGTTACGTATGACGTATTTGTTACGTCATCAAGTGATTCTTTATTCGACGTTTATTTATATTTTAATGATATTTAATGATTTATAAGTTATTTAAAACATGTTTTTTTTTTTAATACAGTTAAATAACACTTACGTCATTAAATGGTTATGTGATATGATATTAAAAGAAAAAAAAGCATTGAAAAAATTTCATCATCTGCTTCTTTATTTAAAGCTTGATTTTTTTTTTTATGTATGTGAGTGGCTACTCTTGTTACTTTAGAACAGTATAAATTAATTGATTGCAGTTTTCATGGAAGTCTCATGTTCACGAAGCGATCATACATGCGGTATAGTGATCGCCGCATTTACAAATTTCGTGTATTTTTGTGATCTCTATACAACGAGGTTGCTGTATCCAGTGATGTTTTTGTTCGGTTTCATGTTCGCGAAGCGATCATACGTGCGGTACAGTGATCGCGGAATTAACGAATTTCGTGTATTTCTCGGGGATTCCGATATGACGAGGTTGATGTATCCAGTGATTTTTTTTTCGGTTTCATGTTCGCGAAGCGATCATACGTGCGGTGCGGTATTAACTAATTTCGTGTATTTTTGGGGATTCCGATACGACGAGGTTGCTGTATCCAGTGATGTTGTTGTTTTTCGGTTTCATGTTCGCGAAGCGATCATACGTGCGGTACAGTGATCGCGGCATTAACTAATTTCATGTATTTTTTGGGATTCCGATGCGAAGAAGTTGCTGTATCCAGTGATGTTTTTTTTTTGGTTTCATGTTCGCGAAGCGATCATACGTGCGGCGTGTACAGTGATCGCGGAATTAACGAATTTCGTGTATTTCTTGGGATTCTGATACGACGAGTTTGCTGTATCCAGTGATGTTTTTTTTTTCGGTTTTGTGTTCGCGAAGCGATCATACGTGCAGTACAGTGATCGCGGCATTAACGAATTTCGTGTATTTTCGTTTTTTCAACTTCACATTAATCGTTAACTTTTACGTAATATCGATGAAATGTGTATAAAATGTTGTTTTTTATTGCTCATATCATCTTTTTTATATCTATCTTTTTTAATTTGTCAAATAAAATATTTTATTTCTCTCATAAATGCAGTATCTAAAAAAATCAACTGTGTATGGTATAATTTAATAATTCTGTATTTAAATTATCATTCTTTTGTCCAAATTGTTTTGAACGAATAAAATTTTACATTCGTTACATTGTTACTCTCGTATAAATGCAATATATTTTTCAGTGACGTTTTTATCGCTAAATTCATTACTTTTCCTATGTGTAACTATTTAAAAATTAAGAATGGCAACATTTTACCACTTGCTTATTGTGGGTTACAATATGATAAATGTAAGTAAACAATTTAAAAATCGCCAATGTGGCATCATTTTTAAAAAGCGCCAAATGGTGGCTTGAAATAGGACTATGCCGAATGCACCATTGTTATATAATGGCCTGAATCAATGAACTTTCCTTTATGCAAAATAGCAGATTTTGTTTAAAGGTTATATTATTTATTAAAACCTTTTGGTTTGAAAATCCTGTTATAGGGCACGTAATTTAAAAAGTTCTATTCGGACCCATAGAGACATTTGTTGAAGAAAATCTGGATAGTTGCACAAACAAATATTTTCCACAAGAATTTAATCGAGTTTGACACATTTTAGTTCTGTTTTTGCAATGAACACAGGCAATGTTTTCAGTCTGCCATCGCGTTAGGAGATCATTGAAATCAACTGCATCTTCCCTATTATTAAAGTCATGTGGAAATCTCACAATAAATGCATTAAATGGTTCTGTACTAATACATATATCTCGATAACTTGGGCAATTACCACATTTCTCCCAAAGATCTTGCTTCAGTTGAAAAAGATCTATGGCATTGACTTTTTGTTTTGACAAATTTTCCAGTAGGTAATCAAGAAATTCTAACGGGTCTTGATCAGTACCATCATGAAACTTTACATGAAGTGTTTTTCTGACTTCAAGTGTATCTACGGTTTCAATCTGTGGATTTTGCAAAGTAGTGAATATTTGTTTCAAAGCTTTTGTTGTAGGACCAGGATCAATAACTCTTTCCTGAATTTTTTTAACTAATTCTGGGATACAGAAGAGAGTTTGCAACATAGCATTTGCGTAACACAAACGATCTGTATTTGTAAAGCCTTTTAAGACAAAGTAATTTAAATCAGTAATATGGTTTTTATTATTTTTTTCACTAACAATTACTGATATGTCAGATGAAACAACCATTTTACTCTCAGGGTATTTTCTGGAACATACAGCTAATTGTGGCAAATCAGATCTGTATTCCTTTCTAAGACGATTATATTCCTTAATAGCATTTGGTGAGGCATAAACTTTACTTGCATCAAATTTAAGAAGATGTAAACCTTCTAAACTTGTGACTCTGGATAAAGCAACATAAGACATGCCACTTTCAAAAATGTTAGGACCCAAGTTAATCATTACACAATTCAGGCTCATTCCTTGATTTAATTTCACGATTTCCTCGACAATATCGTGAATATTTATTTGATGTATCACTTAACGGTTCAGACAGAGATACTCTTTGTATAGGGTTAGGATACTCTTCAATTGGGCCATTTAAATCAATGAAATGCCGAGAGCAAACATACCAGTCTCTAGTCACCGTTTCTGTATTTGTTATACCACAAGCAGAAAGCCATTCGTTACATTTACTCAAGTTTTTCTGTGGTTTAGGAAAAGGGAAAAACAAAACTCCCAGCATATAGTCTTTGTAAAAGTATCGTGCATCACTCTTGCAACCAGAAAATTTGCATTTTTTCACCATGTTGAATTTTAGTAATCATCGATTAAGAGAGAAATTTAAAAACGCATTTCGTAACATCACAGGATCACTAGATAAGTAAATATCGAACATTCATCCAATTTTGATAAAGACAGTAACATCTAAATTAAAGTCCAAATACTGCTTAAAGTGATAAAAACATAACACGGAATATTTAAAATACCTTTTTAATGTAGATCGTTCACAACTATTGGTGACATCTTCGGATCTTAAAGATTTAACAATATTCTCGCATATTTTTGAAATAGTAAACATATACCACGCGATCGCATGTCCAAGGCTAGCAGGTGCGGCAAAATCCTCAAACAAGGGCGACCCCCGATTTGGCGATTTTTTTGACGCGCGCCAACCTAAAAAACGGCAACCTCCAAATTCCACCCAATCAGAACACGTACTTTTCGGCAGACAAGTCACTACTTACACAATTCCTAGGCCAATTTCTTTCACAAAGTAAATACTGATTTTATTTCGTTTTACTGCTATTTACAAAGTTTTTTTGCGAGATTTCTCCATTTTTACATACTTTTAGCAATATTTTTATTCTGATTTTTTAATTTTTACAATTTTTAGCTATTTTTTCCTCCGGATTTTTCCATTTTTACAAATTTTTAGCTATTTTTTCCTCCAGATTTTTCCATTTTTACAAATTTTTAGCTATTTTTTCCTCCCGATTTTTCCATTTTTACAAATTTTTAGCTATTTTTTCCTCCCGATTTTTCCATTTTTACAAATTTTTAGCTATTTTTTCCTCCAGATTTTTCCATTTTTACAAATTTTTAGCTATTTTTTCCCCCAGATTTTTCCATTTTTACAAATTTTTAGCTATTTTTTCCTCCAGATTTTTCCATTTTTACAAATTTTTAGCTATTTTTTCCTCCAGATTTTTCCATTTTTACAAATTTTTAGCTATTTTTTCCTCCAGATTTTTTCATTTTTACAAATTTTTAGCTATTTTTTCCTCCAGATTTTTCCATTTTTACAAATTTTTAGCTATTTTTCCCCCAGACTTTTCCATTTTTACAAATTTTTAACTATTTTTTCCCCCAGATTTTTCCATTTTTACAAATTTTTAGCTATTTTTTCCTCCAGATTTTTCCATTTTTACAAATTTTTAGCTATTCCCCCCCCCCCCCAGATTTTTCCATTTTTACAAATTTTTAGCTATTTTTCCCCCAGATTTTTCCATTTTTACAAATTTTTAGCTATTTTTTCCCCCAGATTTTTCCATTTTTACAAATTTTTAGCTATTTTTTCCCCCAGATTTTGCCATTTTTACAAATTTTTAGCTATTTTTTCCCCCAGATTTTTTTTATTTTTACAAATTTTTAGCTATTTTTCCTCAAGATTTTTCCATTTTTACAAAATTTTAGCTATTTTTTCCTCCAAATTTTTCTATTTTTACAAATTTTTAGCTATTTTTTCTTCCAGGTTTTTCCATTTTTACTAATTTTTAACTATTCTTTCCTCCCGATTTCTACAAAGAATTCGCAAATTTAACAGTCAATTTTTTCCTAACAAAAAATATCCCTTAAACTTTGTAAATTGCAACAAAACGAAATAAAAACAACGTTTACGTCGTGAAAGAAACTCTCATACAAATTGTGTAAATAATCACTTCTTTGCCACAAAGCACAAATATTACAATTGGACAAAATCTCTAAATTCCTAATTTTTTAAATACGTAAAATTCATTCACGCGGCGGTCAGCAACTTATGTATGTACGCTTCGCGTACATTAACCGAAAAAAAACATCACTGGATGCATGAAACTCACTGTACAGCAATCTCTAGAATGCATGAAACTCATTCACGCAGCGGTCAGTAACTTATGTATGTACGCTTCGCGTACATTAACCGAAAAAAAACATCACTGGATGCATGAAACTCGCTGTACAGCAATCTCTAGAATGCATGAAACTCATTCACGCAGCGATCAATAACTTATGTATGTACGCTTCGCGTACATTAACCGAAAAAAAACATCACTGGATGCATGAAACTCGCTGTACAGCAATCCCTAGAATGCATGAAACTCATTCACGCAGCGGTCAATAACTTATGTATGTACGCTTCGCGTACATTAACCGAAAAAAAAACATCACTGGATGCATGAAACTCGCTGTACAGCAATCTCTAGAATGCATGAAACTCATTCACGCAGCGATCAATAACTTATGTATGTACGCTTCGCGTACATTAACCGAAAAAAAACATCACTGGATGCATGAAACTCGCTGTACAGCAATCTCTAGAATGTACGAAATTCGTTCACACAGCAATCAATAACTTATGTATGTATCCTGTACACATTATCAAAAACAAAAAAACAACACTCGATGCACGAAACTACCTCTACAGTAATATCTAAAATGCAAGACACACACTTATCAAATAAAATCAATAAAAATTCACTTACTTTTATTTTTCAAATTTACCCTTTTTTTTAAGGCTTCGGTTTGTCATAATCGCTATCGCCGATCACTTCTGATGAGGCAGCAGTATTTATACAAAAATAACCCTTAAACTGATGTATATTGACGATATAAGCAGGCACTTGATGTCAAGCACACAAGTCAAATGTATCTTCTCAAGAAACAAACAAACAAACAAACAAACCCTTAAACTGCTCACTCAAGAGGACAAAATTCAAATTTACCTCTAAATAATCTATCAAAAACACCTAAAATATCCTAAATTTTCATTAACAACACACTACACACACTATTTCAAATTCACACTTGCCGCTTCGCCGAATTCTTCATAAAAAAACAACACGTCAAAAGATTAAATTCACTTCACTTCGCAAATCCCAGAGTTCAAACAAAAATAAACATGCGATGTGCCGTGATGCAACACTAAAGTCGGCCCAAACAACTTGGGACTTGATTTGAAAACCTCTCACTGTCCAATAAATTCAGCCCTTCTTCCATACACTGTTAAAAATATCATGAAAAATTACCTCTGTTTATAAAGGCTCTCTATTTTCTGACTAATGAGAATGCTACATGAACGCCCTTGGCGTTCTCATTGGTCAGAAAATAGAGAGCCTTTAAAAACAGAGGTAATTTTTCACGATATTTTTAACAGTGTATGCTTCCTTTTTTGGGCCTAATAAATTCCGAAATTATCGATTTCATTCTCAAAAACATTTTTACGGTATAGTGCACCTATATCTAACTCATCACTCTCTGAATCCAACAATACGGCACACAATAAACCAACCAACCCAACCAAACGAGCGTAATTCACTCATAAACCAATCAAATTTCTAGATCAAACCGTAGTAGGCGGGGAAGAAATGCAAGGAACAAACCGGTAGCAAGAAAAACTCATTTATCGCTTTGCCAAATTCGACGCAGCCAAGCATCGCCCTCGTTTGAGGATTCAACCGCAGGGGCTTAAATTGGCCAAAACTGGGAAACGTGAAAAATTATTATTTGTTTTTATTTTTATTGCTTCTTCAATCTATCGATCATCGCGTGCCAAATTTTAGCTAATTATTTTAAATATTCCGTATTATGTTTTCATCACTTTAAGCAGTATTTGGACTTTAATTTAAAGACTCCACGTTTACTACATTTAGAGTTTTTTGATTGGAGGATTTATTTTTTTACAGAATTAGGTGTTTTGAAGAAAATTTGTGGAAGCGCGTACAAAAAGTCGGAAAAACTCTAGTAAATTAACTCGTTCAATGGGATTTCCTGTGTTAAATTAACATTAGGATGTCACACTGGAAATAAATAAGCCTTGCGCTACCGCGCAAGGCTTAATTACGAACGCACCTAATTACAGTATAAATGTCACTAGAATTTAAAACAAATGCATTATTTTAACAAGAATAATAAATAGATATCTCGATCAACTTGAATAACTATTATGAAACAGTTTTTAACCCTTTAATATCAGTTGAAAAAATTTATAATTATCGGTATCAAACTGTTAACGTTTAGAATGATTCGCTAATAAACATTAAAATATCTGAATTAAGAATTCGCCGAGCGAAAATGACAAATCAATTATCGATGAACTTGGAGCACTGATTTTACATTTAATCTGTGTGCGAGCTAACACTCAAATAAAAAGTAGTAAAAGTGAAGCCAGAAAGAAGCCAAACAGCGATAAACGCGCCCTACTATCCTACACTCCCGCTATGAATTCTGGGATTAATACTCCACAGGCTGAAACATAGTGGCAACGTTCAGGTAGAAAGCGGCTTATGTTACGGTATTGACGTTATTCTTCCAGTTATAGGTTCCTCTTTCCATGGTAAGATTTGAACGAGAATTTTTCTGACATTCTCACAAGTCATTTGGTTACCAAATGAACATTGATATTGCAAATCTTGGTGACCGCTATTTATAAACAATAATTAAAATTTTCAGATTTTTCAGTTAAAACACTCCACCCTTGGTTTATAGCCACGCTGCTCAGGGTTATCGTTAGTTTAGTTGTATCTGTCAAGATTGTCTCCTCCACCCTTCCCCCTCTCACTTCTCCCAAATCATAACTTTCTTAATTATGGTCAGATTTGAACGGGACTTTTTCTGACATTCTTCCCAAGTCATTTGGTTATTAAATGAACATTGATATTACTTCTGGAACCCTTGGTGACCAATATTTAAGAAAAATAATTAAAATGTCCAGCTTTTTCAGTTAAAACACTCCATTATTTGTTTAGAGCCACGGTACTCAGGGTTCTCGTTAGTTAAGTTGTATTTCTCAAGATTGTCTACTCCCCCTTCCCCCCAAATCCTAACTTTCTTAATTATGGTGAGATTTTAATGGGCCTTTTTCTGATATTCTTCCCATGTCATTTGACTACCAACTGTACATTAATATTATATCTGCAATACATGGTGACTAGTATTTATGAACAATAATAAAAAATTTCCACCTTTTTCCCGTTAAAACACTCCATCTTTTGTTTGTTTAGAGCCACGCTACTCAGGGTTCTCGTTAGTTAAGTTGAATCTGTCAAGATTCTTTTCCCTCTCACCCTTTTTCTACCCCCTATCTTCCCTCAAATCATAACTTTCTTAATGAAGGTGAGAATTGAACGGGACCTTTTCTGACATTCTTCGCAAGTCATTTGGTTACCAACTATACACTGATATTATATATGTTCCTCCCGGTTTTTTGCATATACATTTTTCACATGAAAAAATCTGATTCCGAGGTCACCAAGTGTTGCAGGTATAATATCAATGTATAGTTGGAAACCAAATGATTTAGGAAGGATATCAGAAAAGGCCCCGTTCAAATCTCATCATAATTAAGAAAGTTATGATTTGGAGGGAAAGGGAGAAAAAGACGGGAGGAGACAATCTTGTCAGATTCAACTTAACTATCGAGTATCTTAAGTAGCGTGGCTCTAATCCAAAGAGGAAGTGTTTTAATGGAAAAAAAAGTAGAATATTTTTATTATTGTTCATAAATACTGGTCACCAAGTGTTGCAGATGTAATATCAATGTTTAGTTGGTAACTAAATGACTTGGGAAGAATATCAGAAAAGGTAATGTTCAAATCTCACCACAATTAAGAAAGTTATGATTTAGGGGGAGAGGGATGGGGAGGGGGAGCGGGAGGAGACAATCTTGATTTTCAAATACAACTTAACTAACGAGTACCCCGAGTAGCGTGGCTCTAAACTAAGGATGGGGTGTTTTAACGGGAAGAAGCCAAAAATTGTGATTATTGTTCATAAATACTGGTCACCAAGTGGCAGATATAACATCAGTGTTTAGTTGGTAACCAAATGTCTTGGGGAAAATATCAGAAAAGGTCCCGTGCAAATTGGATAATAATTTAAAAAGTTATGATTTTGGGGGAGGTGTGTACGTACTTGAAAAATGCAACTTAATAAACTTGTAACCCAAATAACTATGCTCTAACTCTAAACTAAAAAGATAACATTTTAACCAAACTTGGAAATAAAAACCAAAAGGGCCTTATCCATCCTCATAATTTGACAGCAACTCTGACGCTAAAATAGTAAAATCGAAATAATATCTATATTATTATGCTGCATAATTGCTATGAAAATGAACTGAGCGCCAGAAATATCGATCTTTTGTCTACTCTAATCCCAGTATCACGATTTAGGAATCGATTCTAGAATATCGAAAACATCGATACTAGAACTTGATAATCGATTATTTTTTTTATCGATGTTGTTTTATACGACATCGAAATTAATCGACTCTCGAATTTTTCAGAATCGCCCATCATTACCTCTGTCTAACTGTTGTTTCTGACTGCAGCGCCTTGGCTCAAACCATATTTCTGTTTGACGGTCTAAATCAGGTCTAAATATGGTCATTGTCCATATGGCTCTTGTCCTTACAACTTCAAATATTTTTTGCTAAAACGAGGCCACCTCTGCCTTATCTCTGTCTTATTACCAATAAACAATATATTTTATGGAACAACTTGTTTTAAGTGATTCCTGTCTTAGCAATTTCAGGACGAGAATACTCGGTTATTTTAGAATTAGGATAATAAAGATCGTTTAAGGATTTTTTTTCTTTTTTTTTCTTTTTTTTTTTTAGTGCGAGTGGGGCATGCTAATATGAATCCATGTGAAAATTAGCATTAGTCCGCACCATAAAATTTTTATTGTGCGCTAACATTTGTAAGATTTCTGAAATGTAAAAACCTTATGAAGATTGAAGAAAGTGCAGAAAAAGTATTATGACGAAACTCATATATTGTTAAGATAATTTATTTAAAATTAATTTGTTCCTAAATTTAGATATTAAATTATTTTGAGCTAAAATATTTTCTTAATCCTGCGTTTGTGCAATTAAATGCTTTATTCAAAATCTATTTCTTTTAACTTGAATCTAATTCTTATCCGGGCTAAAATTTTATTTAATACTAGCTGTTACCCGTGACTTCGTTCACGTATCATTAAAAGAAGAATAAATGCATTAATTAAGCAAAATATTTTATACCCGATAATTAGAAACGTAAATAATTAACTAACTCTTTATCACATTCCATAGGAGACAATACAGTATTTCTATGTTATAGAGGCCTTGACATAACTAAGTTTTAAAAAAGTGAAATTTTGTGACAAATAATCACGAAAAGGAAACTGCAACCAATGAAAAAAAGCGGGCCAAATAAAATCGTGGAAATCGGCGAATTATATAAAAACATATGTCAAGTTTACCTGGTAAACCATTTTAGTTTTAACGCCTTTGTGAAACGTTTTAATAGCAATCCTTCAAAGATAATGGAAATAGTATATTCTTTTTCATTAAATTCAATTCTTGTGAATAGGGAGCAATTATTGTAGACCTAAATGCAAGGAGCTTAAATTTGCCTCCTTGATTTAATCTATAACTGAAAAAAAAATCTTTATTTCTAAATGAAAATATGTTGACAGACGATTTTTGTTCTCCAGAATAAACTGATTCATGATGTTTGAATATGTGAAAATACGTTTTTATTTTTCAAAAATTTTACTGTAATTAAATATTTTTTTCTTTCGCCAGCTATTCAAATTGAAAATAAATTCTTTTTTTTCAGTTTTAATGAGAAAAAATATATTAATCCGTTTTATTTCTTCTTTTTTATCCACAAAAATGGAATAATTTAGTTGCCATTTTTAGAGAAACTTCGTTAAAATTTACAAAAAAAATATATATAATAATAATAATAATAATAATAATAATAATAATAATATCTCGGAATTTAAATCATTTTTTTAAATTCTGAGAGTTTATGACATCCAAGGATGAATGATAACCAGTGTTAAGTAAATCGCGTTGCGTTCGACAATCTGAAAAGAGTAGTTGCGAAATACAAACAGGCGGTCAGATTTTAATATATTAGATTCGTATTTATTTTTCTTTTCCTAATAATCATGGTGTGGTTTTTGGCAAAAAACTCTCATCTGTATGTAACCTGATATTCATCCTTAATAATCGGTATAGATAAAAAAACATTTCAATTTTTCGTTTTAAATATGTCGTGAAACTAATCTACTTTCTATACTTACTGATCCTTGTATTATTAATGTACGGAATTAATTCCCGCGCCTTGTAAAACACATTTGAAAATTCCCGTTTTATTTCAAATATGACGTCACATTTTCCTCAGAGAAATATCTTTTTAATGCCATAATTCTTGTTAATTTTCTTTTTCTGGCAATCAGAACGTACATTTCAGCGGAAAACTCACATTTGTATGTAACTGGTACTCAAGCTAATTATTAATCAGTATCGATAAAAAATATTTCAGTTTTTCATCTTAAATATTACGTCCATTATCTATCTACTTTCATTATACATTGATATTCATGCTCCTTGTATTATTACGACTATTTGAAAATACATGTTTTATTTATGACGTCATATTTGTCCAAGCCGAGGAGGATCATTTTCATAGTTCCATGGTCCAAGCGAAATCTATTTTTAAGAATATAATTATTGTTCATTTTTCCTTCTAATTCTAACGCAGTTTTTTGACAGAAAAAGATCTTTTTAATGTAACCGATATTCATACTTCATGTATAATAACAAATACTCCATATTTTTGTTTCAAACATCACGGAAATCCATCTTCTTTTGAATTCTTTTTCATTTTCATTTTTCACGTGAAAATCGTTCAATTGAAAATTAATTGTTGAGGAAAAATTATTTTTCCGTGTTTTTATTTATTGGCAACGATCAAAGCCCTAGCAACGATAAAGTAAAATGGTTAAATTTTATGGGAAAATGTCCATTTATTCTCTATGAAAACAACGAAATTTTGAATTATTAAGAAAAATATTTGAATAAAATGAACAAAAGCCGGCCTATGTTTATTTGAGGGTTATAATCAACGTATATGCAAAGATACAAGATCATTAAATGCTCCATTTTGACGCTGGCTTCAGCCTAACATTTGCACACAATCAGATTTATAATATTATTAGGATACACATGTGTTGCCATATTCCTTCTATAAGTCTGTAATATGCTCTTTGTGGGTTTTTATATCTAAAAATAGATTGTACAGATGTCTTTTATGCCTTCTTCAACAAAAGGCACATTTATTTAAATTCATTCATCTGCTTTTTCCTAACTCAATCGGTATTAGATACAAAAGAGGATGCAGAAAACGCATGTATGCATAATTTTACAGCTGCATCCACGATTGCTTGCATATTTATTTAGGACTGTATTTCCATGTCACTAATTTTATTAAATTGCCAAATATGGTGCAATTGTCGTGTTTCAGACAAAAATAACTCATTTTAAATCCAAATAATTTGAGACGACATTATTCTTCGATATTAGCACTATAATTACTACCATTTTGATAAAAAAATACTTTATCAACAGATCCCGGCTTTTTTTGGCTAAAATTCATAAGGTTCATAAGGCTCATAAGGTTCTTCATGATTAAAACCTTAAACTAGAATCATGTTAATCTCTGCCTAATTGTTGTTTCTGACAGCGGCGACTTGGCTTGAACCGTACTTCTCTTTGGCAGTCTAAATCAGATCGAAATGTGGTCACTTCATCTCTCTCTCTCTCTCTCTCTCTCTTATCCTTGCAAATGCTAAATGTTTTTGCTAAAGCGGAGGCGACCTCTGCATGATCTCTGCCAAGCAATAAACAATATCAGGGTGGCTAGTGGTCAGGGAAAAATACAGTAAAAAAAATGATAATTACCAGTATATTCTTATTGAAAAAATCAAATTGATTATTTGATGGAATAATCAACATAATTTTTTCTATAAGAATATACTGGTGTTTATGACTTTTTTTTACTGTATTTTTCCCTGACCACTAGCCACCCTGAATATATACCTCCATGGAGCAACTTATTTCCTCTGTTTCCTCTCTTAACATTTTCAGAACGAAAATACTCGGTTATTTGGACTATACAGCACAACAAAGAATATACGTTTCACGGATCAATCATTAATTGCTATTCGAACATTTCTGCCGGAATCTAAACATATCCAGATTCAATTATTTTCTTTGCAAGGATACATTAGGGTGCATCTTACCTGAAATGATTTCGTCAATCACAAATGTGTCATCCTGGTGGCAGAAGGATAAGTAGGCGTCGAACATTTTATCATAATCGAGGTCCTTCTCTTTGACGAAAGTGAAGCCTTGGGAATAAAGTAACACCTTTATGCTGAGCTCATATTTCCTGTACACAATTGTTGCAGCTAAGCAAAGTATTACGATAGCTGAAAATAAATATAGGTATCATCATACATTATTTCCTGATGTCAACATCCCTTTTTATATGCATATACAAAACGCCCAACGATGAATGAGGTATATACAGGATGGCCATAATTGAATTGCACGTGTTTGAAGGTCTCTGCAAGATAAACTTTTTGGAATATATTTAAAAGATTTGGTATTTACACTATTTAGAGTATGCGGAATCGAGTTATGCAAGAAAAATCATTAGTTTGAAAATTTACCAATATGTTTTAGTAGCAAACATTAACTAAAATATTTTTAGACGATATTCTTTCATACCAGTGCTATAATTACTACCATTTTGAGATAAAACACTTTAACAGAGCGTGGCTTTATTTGGCTAAAATTTTTGAGCTCATAAGAATCTTCATGGCTAAAACCTTAAGCTAGAATCATGTGAAATTGGCGATAACAAAATTTTAAAAGATAGCTCGTAGTAAATTCTCTATTTTTATTTTTTATTTTAATAACGCCACCTATTGGAAAGTTTGTAGAAGATCTAAATATATACTTGCCGGAATTTTCTGAAATTTCAGGAATGTGAAGAACATGTTTGACCTCATATTTCTCAGCGAAGATTTGATCACAAGGGCAAGTATAGGGGACCAATAAGAAATTGAAGATAGAAATAATATTTGGGATCATTGTGTAAAATAAAATGCACGAAATTATTTGTCGTTGCAGCACTTGATTATGTGCATATGGTGTATGATTTTTGTTTGCGTAAATAATAATCGATTCATGGAAATATGAAGATTTCTTTAATAAATTCAAGGAATTTTTGTATGTTTCTTTGTTTACTGCACTCATGGATTGTAACCATATTTAACGCCAGTTTCAGACAATTTTGCAAAATGAAGTTGAAACAACATAGTGCATTTAGAATAAAAATATCTATGTACGTAATCTTCTAAAATAAAAGCGTAAGTCATGTGACTGTCATCAACAATTCCGGAATGTCCGTTTCACTTTTTCATATGCCAGGCGGCCATTTTTATTCAAAATTATTTTTTCGAATAAAACTGCATAAAAGTTACATTTTAAGAAAGATCGTTCAAAATAAATTAATATTTGAGAGATGACTTACGTTCAATTATGTATATATTCTGCAATAACTTCAGTCGAAATTAGGTTCGCAGTTCAAATTCTTTATTCATGAAAGTAAACAAAAAAAAAGATTGATTCGTCGTGAACATTTAAAATATTAAATCATGGAGGTAATCATTCGCAAAGCAAGTTCTCGCAAATAAATTTTTGGACCGCTACCTCGCGTCAAAAAAATAATTCGCACCAGTGAGACAATCAAAATTTACCATAATTATGTGCTATACAACTCAACTTCCTTCCGGACCTTTTCTTGACGTAAATTGAACTCATGTAATAATATTTAATGAATCAGATTTTTAGCATTTTTAAAATCGCTAATACAGCTTTTATTTAACGCGTGTACAAATTAGAAACGATACTTTGATTTTTAAATCAAATGTTTTGATTTATGATATTATTTCTTACTAGGGGGCCTACCCCCTGCGAGCTACGCTCGCCAACCCCCGCTCAGACTTCGAAGCCTCTAAAAACATGACAGCGTGCTTTGTTTTAAAAATATTGGTAAATCTGTAATTGGGTTGCCATGCTTTTAACGTTTTAATGAGGCATTTTTTGATTACCATGGCCCCATACACAGCTGTTGCGACAACTGACGACTGTTTTCGGGATTGATAAGTAAAATCAATTACGACTTGAAAACCAGCTTGTATAAAATGGTTATGTTTAAATTGTGGCTACCTCTCGGACTTTTATAACAACGATCTGTATTCTATTCTTCCTTTGCGTTTAAGGATGAGAAAAATTCCATCTGCTTGTGAATAAGATTAAGAACCACGGTATTGAAAAGTACTATGTTATAGATATTTTCAGTAACAGGTTTTAATTGTCTCTCTATTTTAATGCACCATCATGCATATTTTCATGTTATTTTAAATATATAAATTATTTATTTTAATTAATATGTATATACGAATTTTCTAATAATTATTTATCATACAAAAATAATTAAATATTTTGTGCATGCATGCCTGCATTTATTCGGCATCAATTGATGACATATTTAAACAAATTTGCTATCCGCGATAATTTTACACCTTGTTATGTCACTTGAATATTGTCCATAAGAAAATCGGGTACTTTTCCAGTATAGGATTCTTTGCTTGTAGATTTGGCGTAATTCGAGCTTCGAAAAGGAATCGATTCGTTAATATACATAGATTTGTTGCCAAAAGTTATGAAAACAAACCCAATGAGCTTTTGGTGCTTTTCTATTATAAGGGTCTTGACAACCATGGTCTTGACTTTTGTAAAAAGCTTGACGCAATTCGGGCATCAGAAAGTGAGATTTGGTGCCAAATGACATAAACAGCCATGGAAACAAATTCGACGATTTTTTTGTTTATATGCGTATTTTAATTATACGTATACCAGAGGGGGCCCGTGCGAAGATTTCGCACTGAAATCTAATATTTTTAGGTACTTTTCTATTAACCCGTCAACCGCTTTTCATAACAAAAAACTACCGCCAAACTGTAAGATTAAACGCCAAAAATGCAGTCCTATTTACCTGATGTCAGAATCATTATGCATGTTTGTTACGTCATCTAGTGGTATTACATTCGACATTTGCGTGTATTTTTCATTATATTTTACTGATTTAGTAGTTATTTTATTAATTAAAATAACAATTGTGTCCTTAAATTCTTATATTTTATTTTTATTTTTTATATTCCAATGGCATTGTTCTCCCGTTTATTTGGCGATAGTTTTTTGTTATGAAAAGTGTTCGACGGGATAATAGAGAAGTATCATTTTTTATCAATATGTAATATTTATTAGATGCAGGTTTAAACTTTTAAAGAAAAAGCAAGGATAAAAATATCTGCAAACAACATTTAGTTGTTAGTCAAGCCAGAATATCATCTAATTTATTCCATCAAAGTTAGACTAAAAACTGATCCAAGATTGCTAAAGGCACGCGCGAGAAAAAAAAATTAACAATCGTATTTTGACTGCATTAGAGGATGACGTCATCCGCTTCGGGAAAACCATGGGACTTTGAAATATAAATCTAAACATTTCAATTTCAATTTCGCTTTTTAATCATAAGTATAAAATAAACCCGTGCGGTGTTTTTTATAATAATTGCTATGATCATCATATAATGTGGTATTTTATTTTTTTGGCAACAATAATTTCAGGAAAACCTTTCATTTCTTTCATGAAAACAATGCCGATTTAATTTTTTAATTTCAGAAAATTTTAGTCAAAAACATGTTTTAACGAATTGTTAAGTGGACTATGTCAGAAGCTTGTTCTAAAACCTTTCATATGGTATCTCATTCGTTGTTCTGCGTTTCATATTTTCTGAGTAAAAGGGATGTTGACAGGAGAAATAATATATAAGGACCAGATGGTACCCGTCAAAATTTGACGGTAAATAACTTGAAAGCTCCTTTAGAAATAAACTTTTACCAGAGGGCCCGTGCGAAGAATTCGCACTGAAATCTAATATTTTTAGGTACTTCTCTGTTAACACGTCGACCGCTTTTCATAACAAAAAACTACCGCCAAACTGTAAGATTAAACGCCGAAAATGCAATCCCATTTACTTGATGTCAGAATTATTATGCGTGTTTGTTACGCGTATTTGTTAATCTAGTGGTATTACATTCGACATTTGCGTGTATTTTTCATTATGTTTTACTGATTTAGTAGTTATTTTATTAATTAAAATAACAATTGTGTCCTTAAATTCTTATATTTTATTTATTTTTTGATATTCCAATGGCAACGTTCTCCCGTTTATTTGGCGATAGTCTTTTGTTATGAAAAGTGGTCGACGGGATAATAGAGAAGTATCATTTTTTATCAATATGTAATATTTATTAGATGCAGGTTTAAACTTCTAAAGAAAAAGCAAGGATAAAAATATCTGCAAACAACATTTAGTTGTTAGTCAAGCCAGAATATCATCTAATTTATTCCATCAAAGTCATACTAAAAACTGATCCAAGATTGCTAAAGGCACGCGCGAGAAAAAAAAATTAACAATCGTATTTTGACTGCATTAGAGGATGACGTCATCCGCTTCGGGAAAACCATGGGACTTAGAAATATAAATCAAAACATTTCAATTTCAATTTTGCTTTTTAATCATAAGTATAAAATAAACCCGTGCGGTGTTTTTTATAATAATTGCTATGAGCATCATATAATGTGGTATTTTATTTTTTTGGCAACAATAATTTCAGGGAAACCTTTCATTTCTTTCATGAAAACAATGCCGATTTAATTTTTTAATTTCAGCAAATTTTAATAAAAAACATGTTTTAACGAATTGTTAAGTGGGCTATGTCAGAAGCCTGTTCTAAAACCTTTCATATGGTATATCATTCGTTGTTCTGCGTTTCATATTTTCTGAGTAAAAGGGATGTTGACAGGAGAAATAATTTATAAGGATTATTATTGTTTTTTCTATACAAATTACTTCTGATTATATATAAAATAGGATAAAGGACATTTTACGCTAAACAAATTGTATAAATATTTTTTTGCTCCTTTCTTTTGCGTTTACATAAATGACGTCATTTGGACGAATTTATTCAAAATATTTTCAGTTTATAAATTAAATTAAATGCTGACAGACGATTGAATCCTGACGATAGAAATGTGATTTTTTTTTCCTGATAAACATAATTTAATCACAATCTTATCTTCATTATCAATTAAAATAAAAGATAAATTCAATGTCAATTTGAAAATGACGAATAAAGATAAATCAATAATCCCTATCGGGATCCTTTTCAATTTTTTTCCCTTTTTTGTCACAAAAAAACTGAGTAATTAGTTGCCATCATTACAGAAAGGTCATTAAAATTAGAAAAAAATTAATATCTCGAAAACTAATTCCAATTTCAAAATTCTATTACCAGTTTTGACATCCGCGGATTTTTATGGACAATTGGTATTAATTTCACCATCAAGCGTTTAATATTTTATTAAAAATAGCCCTGAAACATAATCAGTCGTTTAATCAGTCGTTTCATAAAATCGTTTCATAAATTCGTTTCATAAAATCGTTTCACAAATTTGTTTCATTAGGATTTTATATATATAGGGTAGATTTATTTATTTATTTTCTATTTTAAAAGAAAAGTTTGAAGTATTTTTAATTTATGTAATATAAGCATTTTAGATTAAAGTTAAGTATTTTAAATGAAATGAGTGACAGCTTTATAATTTAAAATTAAATTAATGTAGTATGAATGATGGTGATGGGAACAATATTTGGCGATTTATCATCTGCTCCCGGCTAACAAAAATACCCTTAATTAAAAAAGGAAAAAAAATGATAGTTTGATGTAAATAGATATTGATATACATATCAAAAATAATTTATAGAATTAAAAAATATATAAAAGCAAATAAACAACAATTTCTATAACAAAGTTTTTGCCAAATTGGCGGGGGGGGGGGGGGGGGGGGGAATCGCGCCAACGTGCGTATGTGACACCTGTGCCCAAAAAAGATGCGAAATGCTACCATGATCGCAAATGTTCATGATTTGTCTATTAGAATTTTCAGATTTGGCGAAGGATTAAGGGAAAATTAAATTATGAATAAATGTAACGTGTTGCAATGTTTAACATACATTAAAGGGAGACCAAACTGGTCGCCAGTGGCGGCTAGTTTATATAAATATTTGTGTACGCTGAAGTACGTAGCTGCGAAAAAGCGAATATTTCTCTTTTGCCGATGGCAACAAGTAGTTTGTTTTCACTAATTTACTAATATTATGAAAAGTATTTGGGGAATCGATTTAAAACTCACCACACATATGTACGTGGGTCTTTCAAGTGTTGATTCAGTTACTGTAGTATCTCCGTGCTCTGAAATTTACAATTGTGTATATAAAAAAGTTTTCGATGCTGAAAATTAGAAAAAAGATAAAAATATTTTGATCATTGTGAATGGTGTAGATACTTTCATTATAATATGTTTACAATTTTTTAAATTTTAAACAGTTTCCAGTAATTATTGTGTGCATGCAAATCTTTTTATATGCATGGTGCTGAAAAAATACCTCTGTTTTCATATTTCTAAATGGTTGGTTGGTTATTTGTTACGGCTGACTATCTGCGCTAGGGATATAGGCCGGCGAGGGAAGTGCTCTCCGTGGGGGGTTCTTTCGAAGGGATCCTTACCCGTATTTACCCAAGGCTCGAAGAAAACCACGGAAAACTCCGAACTGTTACATCGACGAGTGCGACGGGGGTTTAAACCCAGTACCTCCCGTCTAACAGCTTTGAGAGCAGAACCTCTCAGCCACTGGTGGGGCATTTCTAAATGGTGTCCATATCTTATAGTGTGTGTGTATATATTTTTTTTCAAAGTAAACAGTCATAAGTGGAGAAGTTTTTATGCATAGTATTTATATACGTATAATTCTGAAATTCGTGTATTCTAATATGCAAATTTAAAATAGAGTAGACAGACACTAGAGCACAGATGCTCTGCGCGGAATCGGCTAGTATTTAATATTTAATGAAACATGAGAAGTTGTGTTAGTTTTCAACTGAGCAACTAATATGAAAAAAAAAAAAAAGCTGTCGAATACCAAGAAAATTCATAAAGTATTCGCCGATAGAGTGAGCTGAATTTCGGTTGATTTCGAAAAGTTGCCAGATGATAAGGGATTTTCCTCTAATTGTCATTTTTTATTGACTTCCAACAAAAGAGTTAGTATTTAATGAATGTCAGCTTTAGAACGGAAACTTCGATTTTGATAATTCTTTATTTGTTTGAATAGGCTCGTTCTGGTGATTTTCCAATAACAACTAAAGCATCAATAAAAACAGAAATTTAACAAAATTAAACATTAATAATGTCAATTTGGGAAAATTTTCTTATCATCCAACTACTTTTAAAAAGCAACTGAAATTCAATTCACTCTATCACCAACATTTTTCTGCATTTTCATGGAATTCGACTGGTCTTTTTAAAAGATGACTACCAAATCAAGAAAAAAAAATCGCGTCTGTAACCAAGAGCAGTTAAAAATTGTTTCATACCAAATGCTCATATTTAATTCAATATTTAATTTTCAAAATGCAATATATTTTCTATTGTATTGTTTTTCAGTTTTGAAATTCAGTTGGGGATTAAATTTGGTTGAAAACCTCGCGTTCTATAAACAAAATACATTGCGAACATTTCTTGATTTATTTAAAGAAAACTTCATATATCAATGGATACACGTGCTATTCTTACACAAATAAACATAGTTGTACCATATACACACAGTCATGTGTTGGAGCTACAGATCATTTCAAGTATTTGATTTAACAGGGTAATGGAAAATATTATTTTTTTTCTTCAATTTCTTGTTGGTTCTCTAATTGTTTTCATGATAAAACCCATGTTAAAAAATATGATGTCAAACATGTTCTTTATATTCCTGCAGTTCCAAAAGATTCCGTCCACAATTTCTCTAGATATTCGACATCACGTCTAAAATCGAAAGTGTTCGGTGATTTTTGGCCGTATAGTGTATATATATATGTATACATAATTCAATAAAACACATGAAAATTTCCCTAAATTTCAATTGTTTTAAATGTTATTTTTTTGAGAAGGCATGTATTTCAAAATTGCTTTAATATTTGTAAATTGGTTAGCTGTAAAATACACAAGATTTAAAGCACTGGTTGCATTTTGTAATGTTTTCCTTTAAAAGTCTTAAATGTAGGTGAGTCTCGATAACTTAAAAGTACCAAAGAAATTTAAAATCCTTCGAGCTTTCAAGGAGATGCAGACAATTTTCTTATTTGAAAATTTCTGGCTATACAAACAGACCTGTGGAACTTGGATCGGTTTGATAAAAGATAAAATTATTCCTATTTATATGAAATTTTTTTTCTCAATTATAATATTCATTTAGAGAATTTAACTTCATCTATTTCTAAATAGCACATTTCTGTAACCTTCCGTATATAAACAGAGAATCATTATAAAATTATTTTAGTAAATTTTACATTCATTTCCCTCGCCTTCCCTTTTTTTTTTTATAAACGAGTACATCTTTGTAAATTGTACAATTTAAATGTTTTTAGTATGTTGAGATGAAGAATTGATATAAGCTGGAATCATTTATTAAATTCTATACTGAAAAGTTTTAAGTCTAGTAGATTTTTTGTAAAGTAGATTAATTCATTGCGTATTCCTAGCTATTGCAATTAAATTTTTTTTTTATATGTTTTATTAAAAATAACACTGCAAATATACAGTTTCAATAATTCAGAAGCCGTTTTATTATTTAATCTATCCATACTAATAAAAGAAAGTTTCGCTCTGACTGTGTGTGTGTGTGTATCTGTGTCGGCGATGGTACGCGAAAGCTAGCGCACCTACACCCAGAAAAAGGAATTGATTAAAACAACAAAACATGTTTTGTTAAGTACATTTTGGTTGTTTTAGCAAAATTTTTAGTTGAAGTGAAAAAATTGGTTTTGTTGCTTGGACAAGAAAATATTGTTAACACTCTTACAAAATTTTAACAAAATTTCATCAATTTTACTTGAATTAACAAAATCTGTTTTTTTAATTTTACAATAATTTTGTAATTCCAGCAAAATTTTGTTGCTTTTGCAAAATTTAAATTGTTGTGTAGTAGCCATAACTCTCTTGGTTATCGATTTATTTCACTTATATAGCTATATAATTAAAGGATTAACATAATTATTGGATAATTAAACCTTTTTTTCATTGGGACGGACGAAGGTAGTTTTAAAAATCCGCCTGTGCCATTTATTATTTTTTTCTATCTTTACAAGAAGAAAGTATTGGAATCATGAAAATTTTCGACTTCCGGTTTCCGATGGATTTCAGAAGGTCCTGAACACCATTTGACTGTTTTTAGAAAATGACTGTCAATGACTCTATCTGTCTGTATATGACAAAAATTTTGTGGGCGTTCTATCTCAAGAACTAATGCACGGAATTTAATAAAACTTTATATTCAGTTACTTCCTATTATAAATTGTTGCTGATTAGTTTTTGGTGTAAATCGCGCAACAGGTGGCGCTGATATGTTGCATTTTTCGTGATTTCTGCAATTGCTCTATCTCATTTTCAGCAGTGAATTACGCCTGTAATCTTTGAATAATAACCAGTGAATTTTTATCCTGCTTTTTGCAGGCGTAATTCACTGATGAAAATGAAGTAAAAATTAACTATGTGTTGCCGTATGCTGGGCTTTGTGTTGTCGTCTCATGCTTGCCGCAGAAATTTGAGTGCTCCTGATGAGATTTACACCTTGTGTTGCGGTTGCAGCCGTTCCGACATTATCCTCTAAAATAAAAGCGTAAGTCATATGACTGTCATCAACAGTTCCGGGATGGCCGTTTCACTTTTTCATATGCCAGGCGGCCATTTTTATTCAAAATTATTTTTTCGAATAAAACTGCATAAAAGTTACATTTTAAGAAAGATCGTTCAAAATAAATTAATATTTGAGAGGTGACTTACGTTCAATTATGTATATATTCTGCAATAACTTCAGTTAAAATTAGGTTCGCAATTCAAATTCTCTATCCATGAAAGTAAACAACAACAGAAAAAGAAAAACATTCATGTGTCGTGAACGTTTAAAATATTAAACCATGGATGTAATCTTTCGTAAATCAAGTTCTCCGCGAATGAATTTTTGGACCGCTACCTGGTGTCAAAAAAAAAAAAAAAAAAAAAAAAAAAAAAAAAAAAAAAAAAAAAAAAAAAATTCGCACCAGTGAGACAATCAAAGTTTACCATAATTATGTGCTATACATTTCAAGTTCCTTCCGTACCTTTTCTTGCCCTAAGCTGAATGTAATACAACTTATGTAATACTATTTAATGAATCAAATTTCGAAACGATTTGTCAATTAATTTTGTATTTATGTGTTATGGAAAGAGAGCCAGGAAGAGAGATCACCGAAAATGATTATTAGTCACCAATCATATTTACCATTGTTAATGACCAATCGCGTTCAAAACAGTAATTTAATATACATTTATAAAATACATAACATCATTAAGTACTTTTATGTTATTTGGGCGCAAATCCCACCAATAGCATTTTTAAAATGGAACAGCTTTCGCGGACGCATCGGGGTTGGCGCGATTTTTGTTTTGTGCCATTTTGGCGAAAAAAACCCATTTTCAGGTACTTGTAAGAGATTGCTAAAACAGCATGATACTTTTACTTTATTATGAAATATTTTATTTTATATTAAAAAACACACAATTTTATTATAAAACATACGCAATGATCAATTTATTATTAAACACACAATATTTAATTTATTATAAAACAAACGGAATCTGCTCTATCCGGTTTCCATACCAAGCAAAGTCTAGCCGAAACTGCCGGGTTGCCCACGCATAAAATCGCCATTTTGGCGCCAAAATGATACGCCGGTGCGTCTGCGACAGCTGTACCCAAAATTACGTGTAATAATATGCAGCCCGATTATGGCAAATTATTCAAAACGTTTTAGATGAGAATAATGATAGATTTTCTAATCTTCAGAAATCGAATCTACAGCCAAAGTTAGCGAGAAACAAACAAAAAAAAATATTAGCAACAATATGGTACTTAAAAAGAACTTTCACAAAATAGACTTCATTGCATCAAATCGTATTAACTAAAATACGCCAATTGGCAATGGACCCAATTACGGAAAATTACTTAAGATGTTTAAGAATCTCCGCAATAGCGAATATATTGCAACTGATAAGGAAACGGTCATGAAGCAGGCATGTTTAATTGGGTTAAGCGGTTTTTGTCAAGAAAGATGAAATACATAACAACACAAAATATGCGAACTGCTACCATGATGGCAAAAGCTCTTGATTTGTCGATTAGAATCTTCCGGTTTGGCGAAGGATTAAAAAAAAAATATGAATAAACGTAACGTGTTACAATGCTTAACATGCATTTAAGGGAGACCAAACTGGTCTCCAGTGGCGGCTAGTATATAAGAGTGAGGAATGCCGAACTCAGGTATTGTTCCTTGTAGCTCAGTGGTAGAGCCTAGGAGCACTGTTCTGAGGACCCGGCATCGAATCTCGGCTCGGGCAATTTTCATTCTCTCGGTTTGCGCTTGAAAAAAAAAGCAGGATAAAAATTCGCTTGTTATATTATTCAAGGTTTACAGGCTTAATTCACTGCTGAAAATGAATTAAAAAGCAGTTAAAATTGTTTATTTATATTGGAATCATTTAACAAAAGTTTTTGTAGTATAAACAAAACAAGTTCGTAATATAACATATTTTATTATTTAAACAAACAAAATATATTTTGTTGAAAAAAGAAAATAGATTGTTAAAATAACACATAGCATATATCTGTGTAACAAAAAGAATTTTGTTAATTCAAGGAAAATTGAACCATTTTACTTGAATTAACAAAACATTTTTTTGCTGACGATACAAAATTTTTTTTTTGGAATTGCAAAAAAAATCAACATTATTTTTTTTGTTAATTCAAACAAAATTTCTATTGACCCATATTTAAACGAAAAGCTTTGTTGGGTCAACCAAATTTTTGTTGATTCAACAAAACTTTTTTCTGGGTGTAGAAGTCTGAAAATTTCGGTGAGGATAGTCCAAGAAATGTCCTGAAACACCTGAGGCTCAAATTTTAATTTCATTATAATTAGCCGAGATATTAATCAAAAACTCATCAAAAACTAATCTCCTTCTTCGCAAGCCGGCAAAAGACCCCAGAACCCGATTTACGCATCGGGAGGAAATGAAGAACAGAACGCGTTATTTTTTTTGTGTTATTTCCTAGTTTTGAATCGTCCTAACTCGTCCAAGCTATTCAGTACACTTAAAATTGAAATACATATTCAGAAAGATCATACTCTTACGTCTCAAATGCCGCAATCAATTCGAAAAAATCTTTGTTAACTTAAAAAAAATTATAAAGGTTCATTTTTCAAAAGGATGTTTTTCCCCTTATGGCAACGTCCCACCAGGGTGCAATTTTAAAGTTGCCCACAAATCAAAAATATTCTCTTAAAGCAAAATCCTTCTTCTAATCGACGCTGCAATCAGTTTTAAAAAATACGAATGTTAAATCTTTTAGAAACACCGGCGAACGCAGGTCACTTCGCTCCTCCCGGAGATAACATTTTTTTCTACGCTAAAAGTAATTAAACATCCTTATTTCAACAAAATCGTTTTAGAGGATCTTAGTAGGCCATATTTACATCATCTACAAAAATTTTCGAAACATTCGAAAGTGCAGAAGTATTTAAAAAATGATAAATTTTAATATGTTAAAAAAAAAACGCGAAGAAGGGAGTGTTTTGACATGACTTCGTTCTGCTTCGACTCATATTTCCGATGCTAAATATGCATATTTTTCACGAAATTTTAAAGATATAGTTATATTTACAACTGATTAAAATTTCAGAGAGTTCGGAAAATGGAAACTTTTTTGTTATTGTTATGATAAATGAGCTGACGCGAAAACAAACAAACAAACAACAACAACAACAACAACAACAAAAAAAAAAAAAAAAAAAGCGAGAAGAAAACACATTTTTTTTACAACAAGATAACACTATTTTTTCACGAAATTTTTAAACGGACTGTAAAACCGTTATATTTATAAAAAATAAATAAAAAGAGTTCGAACAAAAATAACTTTAAAAAAAAACTATGCACCGACACAACGTGAAAAAACAAGAAAATGTCTTCTTACGAGCGCTTTTATCACGAAATATCTATATTTTTTCGTGAACCTATATATTTAAAACGCTAAGCGATTTCTTTCGACAATCCGTGAGAACAAACTACTGCATCAAATTACATCATTCTTTTTTTAAATGAAAGATATTTGGACACAGATTTGTTATCGTGCATTCGTTTGTTCGAAAATTTAATTAATTAACCGTAATTTTCAATTAAACTTTTACTTCTGCTAATGACGTCATAATCGGATAACGCCTACTGTTGCGAAGCACAGAGTTTATTCTCTAAACTCTGTGGTTGAATAAAAGAGAAATAAAAGCACGCGGTTTTAAGGCCGAATTTGTTAATTTGCAAGTTAAATTTCGGTAAAAATACTTATCGCGTGTTATAAGCGAATAAAAATTCATATTTATTGTGACGTCACGGGAATATTGTCCATTGGTTTTTTTTTTATCATTATGCATTATAACTTTGTTGATGCCATTTTTTCATTACAATTAAATACCAAATATATTTATATTTGTATGCATGGTGTTTAAGCATTAATGTAACGTATATAAATTACGCGTGAAAAGTTTGCGCCGGTGAAAATGACGTTATGCTTAGCTTTAAGTGCATTTTAGCATTGATAAAACTAAAGAGAAAAATGTATATGATTGTGTTAACATGACATAATTTTAACTGATTTTTGCATTCATAATTATAAAGATTAGAATTGGAGCCGTCATTGATTTCTTCATCTTGATTGCATACCTTGATTACATGTTACCAATTGCTTTTTTTTTAAATTATAGGTTAGAAGATTTCCTTTTTTAATAATAAAAAAAAATCACAGAAGTAAAGGATTTCAGGAAATTTAAAGTTATTAAAAATAGTGTTATGGTAGAAAAAAATCTTGAAATAATGATTGTATTTTTTAGCTAGAATAAACAATGTAAGACTAATATTTCATAGGAATTATTTTGGTAGAGATTTATTATAAGTTCATTTAACAGTTCCTTATTAGCGCAAAGTCCTATTTCTTTCACTGTGAATTTCTCTTTCGATGTGAAAAAATGTTTTCCTACTTTTGGACGCCAGCCAAAATACAGTGGAAATTTTTAGAAATGTACAACAGTTGTGAGAACAAAGGCGCTATCGCTTTAGCTTTCATCGCGCTTACAACACTTCTAAATACAACAAATTTCTATTTTTTACTACATTTTACAATTTTAATTCTTACATCATCAATTAGAAAAAAATTAGCTTTCGATTGAAATTTATTTGAAAACTGCCGCTTAATTTAACGAATTTTTAAATAATTTTAAAGCATGAAAAGATTTTCAATTCTATCTTATCAATGACCACCAGTTTACTTCAATAATGTAAAATAGCCCCTGGGAAAGTTGCCACAAATGAAAATAGATTTCCCTAACCATCTTAAAAAGTGAATAATAATAATAATAACTAGTCGGATGTGCCAATCCCAAAACTTTCTTCTATCTCAATCATGTTAATACTTCTAATTTCGTCCTCACATCGCCAATAAAATCAATATTTTTCGTCATTCTGTTGTACGTCAGCTGCTTGCGAATCATCGGGTTACCGGGATGCAATCAACTGATGTATACTAAACTACGAAAAGTTCTTTTGGCCTGTACCGACCGGAACAGATACCCTCCCTATTCCTTGGTTTTACGATTTTAGCTAATTTTACTGGAAAACACGAAGCTAAAATGCGTGGAACCCAATTAAAGAAGATTCATTCCCAGTTCTCGTCAACATTGAATTTGAATGAGAATATCGCCAAATTAGTCTTCTACAGCCAAGTTGGCTTCATTTATGGAAACCTATTTTTGTCGCCAAATTTGGCGATATTTCGTCAATTGCCTCCAAGCTTGGCGAGAATTTGACGTTGGCGAATATAAATATATAGTGTTAAGCATTTAAGAATAGGAACAATGATTACAACAATGAAAGAAAATTTGCTGAAACCCTGTTAACTAAAACTCATAAATTAAACCCGTTTATGGATGAATTCTGCTGTCTTGTTTGAAAATGTCAACCACCCTAAAATTTCAAACCGCTATATCTCCGCCATTTTTTAATATAGAGACAAAACAAAAACTGCTCCGGATTCTCCGGATCAAGGCCAAACATTTAACGGAAAAAACTTTTAGGATTTCTAACTTTTTTATACATCTTTTTGAATTTGAAATCTTTAAATGGCTATCACAGCGCCACCTTCCGGCGGAATATCCCCACATTCTAGTAGGACCTGCTGGCTACAGCCAAAAACATATTAAAAAATTTTGTTTTAATTATCCGCATAACATCATATACTTTTCGATGATACAATAGTGAAAATCGAACAAAAATCGCGATGGCAGCGCCCCCTTTCGTCGAAATATCCCCGAATTTAACCGGGACCTGCAGGCTATGGTCAAAAAATAGAAAAAAAATTAGTTCAATTATCTGCATAACTTCATACACTTTTCGAAGATACAATAGTGAAAATGGAACAAAAATATCGATCACAGCGCCCCCTTTTGTCGAAATATCCCCAAATTCTGATAGAATCTGCTTGCCATAGCCAAAAACATAGAAAAAAAATTAGGCTCAATTTGAAGCATAACTTCATACACTTTTAGGTGGTACAATAGTGAAAATGGAACAAAAATATCGATCACAGCGCCCCCTTTCGTCGAAATATCCCCAAATTCTGATAGAATCTGCTTGCCATAGCCAAAAACATAGAAAAAAAATTTGGTTCAATTTGAAGCATAACTTCATACACTTTTAGATGGTACAATAGTGAAAATGGAACAAAAATATCGATCACAGCGCCCCCTTTCGTCAAAATATCCCCAAATTCTAATACAACCTGCTTGCCATAGCCAAAAACATAGAAAAAAAATTAGGTTCAATTTGAAGCATAACTTCATACACTTTTCGATGATACAATGAAGACACACAGACGGATAGACGGACAGACGGACGGACGGACAGACGAACAGACAGACATTTTTAAAAACGTGTTTTTCGGAATCTCTGACCCCTAAAACGTGTAAATCCGTCGAAAACTGGAAGTCGAAAAAAATTTCGATTACAATACTTTCTTCTATTATAGATAGAAGAAAGTAAAAATAATAATAATAATAATAATAATAGTGATAAATCATAAGATCAGATTATCCATAAGATAGAACATTTTGGCGCTAAAAAAAAAAAAAAAAAAA
The DNA here is from genome assembly GCA_963931845.1 of Maratus michaelseni. Lineage (NCBI taxonomy): Eukaryota > Metazoa > Arthropoda > Arachnida > Araneae > Salticidae > Maratus > Maratus michaelseni. The sequence continues at coordinate 1,578,494 of OZ007597.1, read as the reverse complement.
AAAAAAAGACTATTTTTAGTTTATGTTGAACATAAAATTGATATGTTGATGAATATTAATTGATGAATATGTTCCATCAGATATCAGAATATGCTAGGAATTGTATTTTTTTATATTTTTACACTTGCCAACTGTATAAGAGGAAAAATATCCCCGTCTGTGATGGAAAAGGGATAATCATTCTGATTATGTCAAGGAACCGAAGAAAACCATACAGATAAATTACACTTGAAAACATTAAAAATCTCCCTCATCTGCAGATAGATTTATTACTGTAAAAAACTTCTTACATTTGCATAAAAATTTATTAGCTTAAAACAATGGATGCGTTTTAGAAGATATGGATTTGAAACGAACAATGATTAAAGAGGACATTTTAAAACTATTAATTTAATCATTTTAAAACTTTTTTAACGTCGAATTTCGACGGTGCTTTTGGGCAGATGCAATGCACATGCGCATAGGAGCTCATTCGGTTGCATTATCACAGGGGGGGGGGAGATGTGTGCTTTATTTACTATGTTCTGTTATTTACTGAATATGATATGAACGTAGGAATATACTATTTGTATATACCTCGTAGGTCCATGAAATTTTTTTCTTGCCGTGGGGAATATGGTGGTAATGTCAAACTGATTTGCATTACACAGTTATTTACGGATTGTTTGTTTGGAGTTTGCATCGGAAATAGTACCGTATTTGACTGGGGGAAAAAAATTTAAAATAAAATATTTGAAAGACTGTTTTATACGCATCCCTTCATAAATAATAAAGAAGCTTATTTTACTGATATTGTTATAGTATTTTTTTGCGTCAAGTTTTGACGGGTTGCATCTAGTTTTCATTTAAAAATATAATTTCCTACAAAATTGGGCTAAATATATTGAATCATACAAAACTGAAGTTTGTTTAAATTTATTAACACGGGCCCGAACAATGCCGGGTGGCTAGTCAGCTAGTTATTCATAAAATATGTTTTTACAAATAAACCGTGGTATACGTAACATAACATATTATTTCACTAACACATGCCTCTAAATTATAAATATCAGTTTCGAAAAGTAAATCGAGGTTCGAGATGGAAATATTTTGGTGGTGGTGGCGTGGGGAGAATTGTCGGTATCATCCTTCTCTCTTGTTTTCTTCACCGGGCGCCACTGGCTGAAAGTTCTGACCATCAGTTGAGATACACTATGTATTTAAATTTATCGGCTTAAAAGAAGACAAAACAAAACTTCATTATAATTTTTAACAAGCCTCCGACTATGAAGTGCCTATCTAGCTGCTATAGGCAAAAAAGTGCATATTATTATTATTATTATTATTATTATTATTTTGCCTTCTTTCTTTCTTCTAGTGATAAGTCCGTAATTCAAATAGAAACTCTTAGAAGAGTAGTGAAAAGGGCAGACATGTGTGGGTATGGGACGATTTACTCGAAGAGCGAGTGCAAGTCAGAACGCCAAACGTTTGCTAAATTCTTTGAATATTATATCGTTGTATGCCTTTAAAAAATACTAATGCAATACTTTTACATGACGTGTTTTAAAATTTCAATTAAAAAGAAGAATTTTGAAAATACTTATTGAGCAGGAGTTATTCAGTTTATGAAGTTGTGATATTCTTAAAATAAGCAATTGTGAAGCCTGTAAAATTGATAAGCAATGATTTTTTTTATTATTATTCAACTCTTTATAATGTTTCTCGGCTCTCATATATCCCATGTCACGTCTGTACACAAAACAGCATCAAAACATATAAAAATTTAATGTAAAAATATAAATTTATGAAGCAAAAAACAATGCAGAAGCATAGCAAACACACGGCGGGACTGGATGTTGGACCGTGAGCAAAGAACACAACACCAGTTCTGCGAGTGCTAAAAACGGCGTCACGGTATGGGCGAAAGCGTTTTGCTCGTACGGTGTTGCTGTGATGTCATTCACCACTCTACATTGATTTGCCACGTGAACTACACGCTGTTGCCCCTCTTATTCCATTTCACATGGCCAACTTTTAAATTAATTTAAACTAGTCTGATGTGTCAACCCCAAAACTTTTTTCTAACTCATACATGTTAATACTTCATAATTTGATATCACAAACCTATAAATGAAATTTGGTTCAGTTTTATGCATTACTTCATACATTTTTCGATGATACATTGAGGACGGACACGCGGACAGATAGACAATTTCTAAAAACATGTTCTTCGGGATATCTGACCCCTAAAACGTGTAAATCCGTCGAAAACCGACAGTTGAAAAAAAAATTCTATTAGGATACTATCTTCTATTATAGATAGAAGAAAGTAAAATTGTGCGACATTTTTTAGAGTCCATAAAATAAGGCTATTCTTACGAAAAATAAATACCAGAAATATTGTACTTACTTAGTACACCGATAGATGATGAAATTATGAAATCTACGTGTTTCGGGCAAAGGTCGTGATCAGTTAGAGTCCATATGACTTTCCCATTGAGAGTGGATTTTCCTCTACCACTTGTTCCACACCGAACGTGTTCAATGTCTTGGATCTATATGGATAAAATAAATGAAAATACACATGAGTTCCGTTTTTTAGTCGACTCTTTCATATTTACAGGGTGTTCGCTCTCATCGCCGTCCAATATCTAATTCCTAAACCGTTAGTTTTAGATATACGGTTTCAATTGCCAAAAATGTTTCAATTCCATTTAAATCAAAATTACATCCAGTTTTACACTCTTCTATTTAACTTAACTTGGTTCATGTCTGTTAATTTGCAATCAATTTTTCATTCACTTCCTGATGTGCTAGAATTATAAACATTATGCAGACAGTCGTGTTTTCTATTGTAATATAACATTTTAAAAAATTAGGAACTGAATTATAAATTAAAAATCTAATTTTAAAGCATTTTTCCGTCAGTCGGGTGCGGGTTATCCATAGCCAATTCTTGTTTAGGGTTACAAAAGTTTACGAGTTAAAACAACAATGGATTTGATGATGCGCCAAATTACGCTTACCAAAATAGGGCATTGAACTTTAAAGCTACAGCAGCGATATATTTTAAACACTAAAATGTAGAAAGTATAAATAAAATATAAAGGCTGTAATATATATATTTGTTAAAATATTCTTTAATTTCGGGTAAAAAATATATAAGTAAATAAATAAAAATAAAATAAAAATAAAATAAAATGAAAAAAAGTATAAACTAAATTATCTTTATTAATTTATATTTATACTAGCAAGCTACGCCCGCTACGCTGGTCAATTCTTCTTAACGAAACTTTAATCAAACGAAATATTGACCTTGTGTTTTAAAATTATATGAACACTAGGGGGCCTACCCCCTGCGAGCTACGCTCGCCAACCCCCGCTCAGACTTCGAGGCCTCTAAAAACATGACAGCGTGCTTTATTTTAAAAATATTGGTAAATCTGTAATTGGGTTGCCATGCTTTTAACATTTTAATGGGACATTTTTCGATTATCATGGCCTCATACACAGCTGTTGCGACAACTGACGACTGTTTTCGGGATTGATAAGTAAAATCAATTACTACTTGAAAACCAGCTTGTATAAAATGGTTAGGTTTAAATTGTGACTACCTCTCGGACTTTTATAACAACAATCTCTATTCTATTCTTCCTTTGCGTTTAAGGATGAGAAAAATTCCATCTGCTTGTGAATAACATTAAAAACCACGGTATTGAAAAGTACTATGTTTTAGACATTTTCAGTAACAGGTTTTAATTTCCTCTCTATTTTAGTGCACCATCATGCATATTTTCATGTTATTTTAAATATGTAAATTATTTTTTTAAATTAATATGTATATACGATTTTTCTAATAATTATTTATCATACAAAATTAATTAAATATTTTGTGCATGCATGCCTGCATTTATTCGGCATCAATTGATGAGATATTTAAACAAATTTGCTATCCGCGGTAATTTTACACCATGTTCTGTCACTTGAATATTGTCCATAAGAAAATCGGATACTTTTCCATTATAGGATCCTTTGCTTTTAGGTTTGGCGTAATTCGAGCTTCAAAAAGGGATAGATTCGTTAATATACATAGATTTGTTGCCAAAAGTTATGAAAATAAACCCAATGAACTTTTGGTGCTTTTCTATTATAGGGGTCTTGACGGTTTTTTAAAAAGCTTGGCGGAAAAAACCAAGCAGGATAGAAAACCAAGCAGGATATTTTATTCTTCCGTTCAGTTGGGCAATTATTATTTTATATATATCAGTTTCAAATATCCGAATTAATGATTTTATAAATTCGTTTAGTTAAATTTTACAAAAAAATAACAAAATGATATCAATAAATAATAATTACTATTAATTCCTTTTCCTCCCTTTCTTTTGCGTTTACCTAAATGACGTCATTTGGACGAATTTATTCAAAATATTTTCAGTTTATAAATTAAATTAAATGCTGACAGACGATTGAATCCTGACGATAGAAATGTGATTTTTTTTTTCAATATTTCCTGAAAAACATAATTTAATCACAATCTTATCTTCATTATCGATTGAAATAAAAGATAAATTCAATTTCAATTTGAAAATGACGAATAAAAAGAAATCAATAATCCCTATCGGGATCCTTTTCAATTTTTTCCCCTTTTTTGTCACAAAAAAACTGAGTAATTAGTTGCCATCATTACAGAAATGTCATTAAAATTAGAAAAAAATTAATATCTCGAAAACTAATTCCAATTTCAAAATTCTATTACCAGTTTTGGCATCCGCGGATTTTTATGAACAATTGGTATTAATTTCACCATCAAGCGTTTAATATTTTATTAAAAATAGCCTTGAAACATAATCAGTCGTTTAATCAGTCGTTTCATAAAATCGTTTCATAAATTCGTTTCATAAAATCGTTTCACAAATTCGTTTCATTAGGATTTTATATATATAGGGTAGATTTACTTGGAATGCCCTCCTGCATTTCTGAAAAAAAAAAAAAAAATACGAACACCATTGCGTTATTACATTTTTAATGTGTCAGACAAAATTTGGCTGTTAAGGACAAACTCTTTTCGTTGATCATTTACTGTAGGATTTGATAAAGAGCGATAACACGATATGCCATATACTATAACCATCATTGAAAACTCATCTAACTAACAGTGACGGTTCCGTCAAAATCCATTCGGCAGAATCTTTTTAAAAGGCTAAGTTTTCATAATCGGGTTCATCTGATTATAAAACTTTCGGCACAGATGTCATATACGCACCACGTTGGCGCGATTTTGTACCCCGCCAATTTGGCGTAAACTTTGTTTTTGAATATTAGTTTTGCTATTGCATGCAATAACAGCACGTGATTTTTTATTTCAATATAAAAATAAAATAACTTTATATTCAAAACGTTATACGTTAATATTATAACGTTAATGTTAAAACGTTAAGTTAAATTACAACGTTAATATTCAAAAACAAAGTTTTCGCCAAATTGGCGGAGGAAAAATTGCGCCAACGTGGTGCGTATATGACATCTGTGCCAAACTTTCCCCAATTATTCTACAACTAAGCAAAATAGAACAATATGCGAGATACTAAAACCATCTCTGATAAATTATGTAACTAATAGCGCAAGTCCCGCCAAAATCCATTCCGCAAAGTTAATAAACATTTTCCAAAGTTAATAAACATAGAATCAGCGACTTAAGTTATAACTTAATAAAAATTATTTACGATTCAAAAAATAGTAAATTAAAATACTTTGCATGCTTACAATTAAATAATAATAAATATAAAAAAAACACAGATTTGTGTTGAATAAATAGCGAGTCACAGTGCTTGGCATAATTTGAAATAAAAATTATTTTCACATTCAGGGTTGAAATAAATGGCGTATTAGCATACATTTTGGCTTGATGTTGGTATAATGGAAAAGTACCAAAAGGTGTCCAAATAACCTCGTTCCAAATTAGGCCAATTCTCTGAAAACTCTATTATGGAATAAGTCAGCTTAAATAATAATAATAATAATAATAATAATTGTGTTACATTATAGTCTCTATGCGGAAAAATCATTTCCGTTGGATTTTAATGAAGTTACAATATCTCAAATATAATGAAATTGATATGCCTCACTGAGGTGGACTAAAATATGCTATTTGTCAAGAATTAAATAAAAATAATGAACTCGTGACATCATAATTCACTTTTATATTTTAACAGAATAATTAATAAGGCTATAATAACTATAATTTGTGACACGTGCTATAGCCAGTATTCACGTCAGGACACATTGTCGTTATCATTATCTTTATACGCTGGAAGGTTTCGCTATGGTACTCCATTGGGAAATTCGGTAATTTTTGAAATTCAATATTTGAAAAACGGCATAATAATTAGATTTGAAATTTATATCAAGAAATTTACAATTTTTTACCTGTCAAACGCAGTTTGTCTAACAATTTTCTGACAAAAACTTTTCGAGCTATTAATTTCTTCAGTAACTCCAAATGTTTCATTTTCCGAGATTAATCTGTGGCAACAGCAAAAAAGCCAGTCGTCAGCAACGCGTCACGGAGAAAAGAGGAACTGGAGGTGAAATATTTACGTTTTGCGTGATGCCAAAAATGGAACCCTACATTCGGCCTAAATAGCTGGCTGCTTGCTTTGAAAACCTCTCCCCGTCCAATGAATTCAGTCGTTGTTCCGTGTGCAACCTCTCCTCGTCTAACGAAATATCTTGTTTGGGCCTAATGATTTGAGCGATAACCTGCTTCATATTGCAAGCCGGGTACTTCTCTATTATCCCGTCGACCACTTTTCATAACAAAAAAACTATCGCCAAACACTAAATAAACGGAAGAACGTTGCCATTGAAATATCAAAATAAATAAATAAATAAAATATAAGAATTTAATGACACAATTGTTATTTTAATTAATGAAATAACTAATAAATCAGTAAAACCTAATGAAAAATACACGCAAATGTCGAATTAAAAACCACTTGATGACATAACAAACACGTATAATACTTTTGACATCCAGTAAATGGGACTGCATTTTTGGCATTTAATCTTACAGTTTGGCGATATATTTTTGTTATAAAAAGTGTTCGACGGGATAATAGAAAAGTGCCGCAAGCCGTTTTTACGGTCTACTTACTCTGTATTCTTTCTCTTAACTCTGTGTCAACGCGTAGCTTTTTATTAAAGAGGATAACGATGGAAAGAAGTCCCACACGTTTTATCGACAATTTGAATTTCTTCCGTGGCTATAAAAACACGTGTATTTTTAGAAATTATCATTGGTAAATTTATCATTTTTTTTTTTGTTTTGGCGCCTAAAACATCGGCAAATTAAAATATATATATATATGCAATATCTCACAAATTATAGAACTTCGAAGAATGTAGTTAATTTGAATTTCTTCCTTTGCTATAGTAACGGATGTACAGCGTGTCCGAGAAAGGTCTTTATCAATCCAATCATTAATAACAAAAATACCAACAGGTGAAATGGAATGCAGTTTTCTGGAACAGAATTCAGAAATCTAAGAGTTTTCTCTGGTATCAATTGCCAGAGGTACGAAATAACAAATCATGAAATTATCATTCATCAATTCTCACTGTTACACCGCTAATGTCAAAAAACACTTGGAGGAAAATCGAGCACAGGCTCGACATTCTTCGTGCTACTAACGTACTTCACATACAGCTACATTGAAGGTACTGCAAAAAACTCTCATATTCCTGCATTCTTTTGCAGCAAACTGCATTTCATTTCACCTGTTAGTATTTTTGTTATTAATGTTTAGAATGATAAAGACCTTTCTCGGACACGCTATAATTTTAGAAATTATTACTCGCATTGTTAGACATTTTGGCACCAATTTAGAAAAATGTGAAAATATCTCACGAACTATTTCACTTAGGAGTATTTAATTGGCACCATTCGATTCACATAACTCTAATACCCGATTTTTAAGGAATTTTTAAAATGTTTGTCCCCCTTTTTACTCCCATTAGGGGTGAAGTTTTTGAAAATCTTTTCTTAGTGCGCCTCTACATACCAAGAAGTATTTTGTCACCAATTTTCATGTTTCTAGGTTCAATAGTTTTGACTGTGCGTTGATTATGAGTCAGTCAGGACATACGCTTTTATAAGTATAGATGAAACAAAAATCCCTGGGAAAATGTCTTGTGCAAAGTATCTAATCACAAATCAGCAATAGTTGTCTCATTCGTCTAATCTTCCATAATCCAGTTCATAGCCGATGGCGGCTACAAAATCCCTAAAATCGCTGAAATATGTGTTTAACTGTTTTTTAATAGTTTTGTTGTCCTGAATTTCAAGCTCTTACCTACAACTGCTGGTGAGATATAACGAAAAGCTGAAATGACATAAAACTTTAGACCCTCCCATTTAACCCCTTTAGAGGTTGAATTTCTAAAATCACCTGAAATACATGTTTAACTATTCTTTAGTAGATTTGTTATCCCGAATTTTACGCTCCTACCTAAAACTACTGCTGAGATATGGCGAAAAGACTAAAGGATTTAAAATTTTCAACCCCATTTAACCCCCTAAGGTGTGAATTTTCAAAAATCCTTTCTTAGTGGGTGCTTACATTATGTAAGAAATATGTCTTCCAAATTTCATTGCTCTAGGACCAACGGTTTAGGCTCGGCGTTGATTATGAGACAGTCAGGATTTATTCGTTTATAATATAGTAGATATATCTTTCATAATTACATTCCCCTTTCCCTATCACTTTCCCATTAGCTCTATCACTAAGCAACTTAGAATGATATGTTATAGGGTCATTAACCATGCCTGAAAAATCACTTCCATCAAAATTTGTTCAGTAGAATTTCTTTTAAAAAGGTAATCTTTAATAATCGGATTCACTTAACTTTAGAGCTTTCCGCTGTAGCTCTATAACAAAGTAACGTAGAATAAACGCTATACGATAAAACCTTTCAAAATACATTACCTACCTAACAGTGTAAAACCTACCAAAATATCATGAATAATCGGATTAAAATGTGAATATGCGGTTTATACTCATAGTAGAAGATGATACGATTTTCTGTAATAGGATTCCTCATACGCCAATCAATACGCCAATTGGCGAGGTATCTGATTGCGGAAAATTAGCCCGAAATCGTATGAATAACTACTCAAAGAAAAGGGGAAACATGGTTGAAGACTGAAAACAAATAACGAAATAATATATAATACTAAACAGACCTGCGAAACTTTATTTTAGCAAACACGTTTTATTTTAAATCGTAGCATTTATAGAAATAACAATAATACGCAATTACATAAATATCCGTAAGAATAATATTCAATTCCCAGTTGAACAGTTAATGTTTCTATCTGTAAAAATAAACAAAATAATTAAATAACAAAAATATTTAATTTGAATTTCTTCCATTGCTATAGTAACGGATGTATTTTTAGAAATTCTCACTTGTATTGTTAGAATTGTTAAATTTTGACGTCAAAAGCTTCGTCAAATTAGAAAAATGTGAAATATCTCACGAAATATTTGACTTAGGAGTATTTAATTGGTACCATTCGATTCAGTTTACAAAAATACATTAAAATATGTTATCATTTGTCACGTAACTATAATACCCGATTTTTAAGGAATTTTTTAAAAGTTTGTTCCCCTTTTTACCCCCCTTAGGGGTGGAGTTTTTGAAAATCCCGTCTTAGTGCGCCTCTACATACTATGAAGTATTTTTCCTGCAAGTTTCGTCTTTGTAGGTTCAGTAGTTTTGTCTGTGCGTTGATCATCTAGCCAGAAAGGACTTTCTTTTATATATATAGATTTCGTTTGCATTGTAACACCTACTTTAATTTTCTACGTGTATTTATTTAACAAGAAACTTGAAATTTGTCTCAAAAGAAAGTCATATAGCACATGTAAAGAGAAATTATCCAAAAACTATTAATTTGTTATTCTAAGTCTATTTATTACGTGTTTTTCCATAATCGAGATTTCCAAAGTGACACTATAAGGTTCCCGTTTTCCTTTTCAAGTACGGAACGCTAAAATCTAGCTTTTGCCCTTGTATTTAAAAACATTGAAAATATCAAATATAATTTCGTAAATTCCAATTTTTTTTTCTTTTTTTATCATGCTCTAAGCATTTTACACCAAAATGAAATACATAACTTTTTTTATATTATAAACTGGGAATGACACTAAAGAGTGACTCTTTTAAGCTGCAACATACAAAAAACAAAATTCGATTTTCTTTCATCAGTGTTTTTGGAAAATGGAGATACTTCGGTCCCACAAGATTAACATGGAGAAATGAAAACGGAAATGTGACTAATCTACAGTCTTAATGTGTACATAAGATGACTGTTATAAAATATATCCTCAGAGTAGTTAATCATCTCTTAAAATTGAATACATTACAGCCAAAGTCCATATATAATCATAATAATCACATCTTATTTATTAAATTCTCTAAAATTATTCAAATAAATCATATGTAGAAATTATGTGTATGTAATACTAAATGTATTTTGCATAAATAATCAAATATGACAAGTTATAAAATATATGGATCTAGTTATGGTCGTATATAACGTACCTGAACAAATTATAGTCATATATTACGCACACGACCAACTTATAGTCATATAATATAACCAAGTTAAAATCAAATATGACGTTTACCTGTGTATAGAAATGTGACACACATATAAGACATACATACAGTCTATCTCAAAAGTTTAGACACCACCAGAAAATGTCATTTATAAAATAACAATACAAAATTAAAGAAAAATGTACATTTTATTTATTATCTTCTGCAAAATTATTCAAATAAATCATTTATAGAAATTATGTGCAGGTCTGGTAAATGTATTTAGCATAAATAAAAGAACCTCTTCTTTTTAAGTAATTGAGTCTCAGTAAAAGGTGAGTACTTCTTGTAAGTCTTTTTTTATATCTGAGCTTAAACCTGGCCAATTTAAACGCTGACATTTTGCGCGTAAAGCCATACTACTTTGTACTATGTATGTTGAGACGCTAGTTTCAAATAAATAGTGGTGATGTAACCATTGTAATATCTCTATGTTTCATTTCAATTACATTTTGAGTATTTATCGTGAAATTATTCCATATATTTCTCCTTCCAAATTTATTATTGTAATTTAGCGTGTTCCTATACTTTTGAGATGGACTGTACATATACATGTAAATGACGTATATACGTCATCTATACATCAGACATACCTCATATATATGACAAACATACACTGTACAGAAGGTTATTCACACTTCGTCAGGTGCGTCAGGTGATTTTACATGCATTTCCTCAATTGAGAGACAAATCATTTCTGTTTGAGATTCTTTCTTTGCTAAATATGCGTCAGTTTAGTTATGGAAGAGCGGCTGGAAGAGTTTGTTCATATGAAGCTCAATTAATGTATTTTTATATAAAGCTAAAATTTCTTCTTCGAAAATGGGTTCTAAAATATTTTACTTATAATAAAGTGAAATCACCTTAGCTCTACTGCATTTCTTACCTTTAATTTCATTTCATAACAAAATCGAGCAGCATTCGTGAATACGTTTGGAAATTGTTCATTATATTCACAAACCCATTTCTTTCTTTCTTTTTTTTTTTTTTTTTTTTTTTTTTTTTTTTTTTTATTAATAGATTAAAATTGCTCTTCTTTTGATACACTCACTTAAATAAAGCCGTGTTTCATCCAGTGCTACGATACATTTTTATTTATCACCACCTATGTGTTTGTTAAAGCGAGCGTTAGAAAGCCCCCCCTTCCCCCCACCCTCACCAATGGCCTTTTTCTGCATTTGGTTTGTTCCACAACACATTGAAAGACTTTGGAAAGTTTTCCAAGATGTGTGGGAGAAAATTGATGTACTATGATTGTACTAAGAGAAAAATCTATTATGATGGAAATTTCGATCCAGAGTTATAATCAAGAGTCAGGGCTGTAGAGCAGAGTAAAATCATCGCAAAGAATATGGCATATACGTTCAGAAAATAATTGTGAAAATCGTTTCCATAAAGTGTGAGTGACCTTCTGTATTTACGCCTTATATGTTATATATAAGGAAATCCATTTTCGGAAAAGGACTATGATTATGGCTACATGGAATACACAGGATATTAGATCCAAATGGATTGATGTACTGAGAGAGATTGATGCGATGAAAATCCATTTGATTGTTTTAACAGAGACTATAAGAAAAAGGGATCAGGAATTGAAAAAACTGGAGAATTTATTCTTTTATACTCGGGAGTTCCAAACGAGGAGTATCACTCTTAATGAAAAATAAATTTGAGAGAAATCTTACGAACTTTGAATCTGTGGATGAAAGAATTTTAAAGATTAATATGGATATTTTTGGGAGAAGAATTACAATTTTGAAAATTTACACTCCGAATAATGATGAAATTATTGAAGTTAAGAATATATTTTTTCAAAAACTGCAAGAAATCACTGATGAAATTGGAGGAACAAGAGAAATTATAATGATGGGTGATTTCACTGAAAGAAATGGATGCAGGAAGAGAGATGAAATTGTTGGAGAGGATGTGATCAACGATAATGGATAAAGACTTTTAGAATTTTGCAACGCCTAAAGATTAAAAACGGCTTTTATAAACACAAGGATGTTCAAAAATATACGTAGTATCAGCATACTAGACAGCTAAATTCGATTATTGACAGTGTAATTATCAAGCAAAGGGCCCAATTAAAATTATTAGATTTTAAGGGTCCAAAGAAGAGAGGAATGTTGTTCAGATCATTGTATGGTGCGAGAAAGACTTGCATTTCCTTACTCAACTAATCTAATTAGAGACGAGGCAAATTCCACAGAGATGGAGGATATTGATGTTCTAGAATATATGTTGGAAGGATTAATGGAAGAAAGTACAAAAAGACTTTTTTAAGTAAGATTAGATAAAAAATTAGAAGAAGGGGATTACACTAATGCAACTAAACTATATCAACATATTAAATCATTTTTACACCAGGCTGAAAATGAAGCATTGTGACAAAAAAGAAAGGGAAACACTACCAAAAAATTTTTGGCGGGACGAAGACATTGAAAAGGCGTTATAACAAAAAAAGAAACATATTAGACGGATGACTTCAAAAAAGGAAGAAAATAGACAACTTTATAAAACTTTTAGAAAACACAAAAAAAAATTAATACTAGAGAGAAAAAGAGAACATTTTGGGATAAAAAATGCAGAGAAAATGAGACGTATATAGGAGGAAGACGATGTGCAGAGGTATGGAAGTTTTTAAAGAATATAAAAGGAGGTAGTATTTCATGGCAAAGAATATCTGTTAAGAAATGGGGAAAATATTATAAGAGCTTAGTTACGGAAACTAGAAATGAATTTCAAGTAAATTATATAGATATTGAAAAGAAAAAATAAGAGACAACCTTGGGACAACCTACATTGTTGAAACTTGAGAGAGTTAAAAAAGCAATTAAGAAATTATAAAATCAAAGAGCAAGTGGTTCCGCTGGAATATCACCCGAGCTGAGCTAAAATGGAACTGATAAATTGCTCAGATTAATTACACAATTATTCAAAAAATGCTTAAATGGAGAAGAAAACCAGAGTCATGGATATTTGAATATTTAACATCAGTATATAAGAAAGGAGATCGACAAAAATGTGAAAATTACCGTGGCATTACTGTAACAGCTAAGTTTAGTAGACTATATAGACGGATCCTAAAAAGATGTCATTGAGCAACTTGTAACGAAGGAAAGTGAAGAGTAGAGTGGATTTGGAGCATATATGAATAATATATTTCTGTCTTAGTCAAAAAAGAAATAGCAGTGGGAAATCAAACTCATCTCAGATTTATTGATCTTACGAAGGCATATGATAACGTTCCAATCGCAAAATTATGGAATGTATTAAAGGAAATGAATATAAAGGAAAATGTTGTTAGAGCAATTCAAGAACTTTACAGACAATCAAAAACAAAAATTAAGAAAAACAAAAGATTGTCAAAAGGTTATATAACAGATAAATGACTCAGACAGGGATGTTGTGTCTCCGCAACACTTTTTTAAAATGTATGTTGAAGAAACATTGAAAAGTTGGAAAATTGCAGAGGAATGAGACTTGATGTGAATGGAACATAAATTAAGGAAAAATTAAGGAAGAATGTGAGAAATGGGGAACTTTACATGAACGTTAGTAAGACCAAATACCTATGTATAGGGGGAAATGAGACAGAACTAAATTTAAATAATAGCATAAAAATAGGAAGCTGCAAGTGTTATGGATACCTTGGTGCAGACATTAATAGAGAAGGCAGAGACTCACAGGAAATTAAATACAGAATCTGCCAAGGAAGAAAAGCTGTAAAACTATTCAATTCTATTTTGTAGAGTGAGGAGATCTCTATGAAAATAAAATATACTATATACAACTCTATTGTAAAGAGCATATTGTTATAGGGAGCACAGGGTTGGAGAATTATGGAGAGAGAAAGAAATAAATTAGCGGCAGCGGAAATGTATGCTCTAAGAAGATTATGGAGTATATCAAGAATAAAAAGAATAAGACATGAAAGAATCAAAGAAATGATGGAAATTACAGGGAACCATATTAGACGATCTACAAAAGAAGCAATTAATCTGGTATGGTCATGATAAAAGAATGAGTGATGAGAGCGTACCCAAAATCGCATTTAATCATAGAACAAATCGAAAAAGGAAACGAACCAGATCACGAAAGAACTGGGTGGACGGTATAAAAGAGGTCATGAAGGATAGAGGTCTGGAGGAAGAATGAACCCTTGACCGGAAGAAATGGAGTGATTGCTTGTAAATATTTCGGATTACGGCTCCTGACGCCATAAACCGAGTATATATATATATATATATAACTAATGGCGCATATATGAGACATATACATCAGCTATAACTGATATATATATATATATATATATATATATGTGTGTGGGATTATGATAACCAATATGTAATTTCAATACAACAGAAGATTCTTCAAATATAATATAAACAAAAAGGTTTAATAAAATAACAGCATATACAACTGAAGATTCAAATACAAATATCAAACAGGATTAATACTTATGAACGTACCAACTTCCGTATTTTAATATAAACATTTGCAAGCTTCCCTGAGCATTGCGTCCAAAATCCATCCACTGCTATGGCTCAAATCTATGGAACAACTGCTCGTGCTACGCTTTTCTTGATCCTGCGTGAACTCATCGCCTTTATCGCTGCACGTAAAAGGTAATAATTCATTGAGTTGATGTTGCTGTTACTTCTAATAATTCCCACATTTTCGGTCATCCTGACGTTCTGGCGACCTCGACAGTTCAATACTTCTCATAAAAATTTAGACACAAATTCAAACAAACAAACAGATAAGTATAAAACGAAAACACTTTATGCAGACGTGTTACTCCAAGGCTTCATATAGTCTGCAGCAGTTGATGTCTTGTTGGGACCATCATGGTCCCCAATTTTCTCGACATCATAACGGTCGCAGGGCTTTACTTTAGTGATCTTATACGGTCCATGGAATTTTTCCTTTAATTTAAGTCCTGTGCCATACTGCGTTCTTTGGATTGCCGCGAGATCATTTAACTTATATTTATTAGGTTCCTTCCTCTTCTTGTTAAACTGCTTTCTATTTTCTTCTTGTATTTTCAAAATGTTTTTTCTCGCTTCTTCTCTTACGTTTTCGCGTTCTGTCATCACGTGGTTTAACTGTTCCTCTTCTAGTATTTCTTTAATTCTCATGTCATTTTTATTTTTCATTTTTACACCAATCATCAATTCAAATGGACTGTATTTTGTACTTCTTGTAACCGTACTATTGATGATTCTCTGCACATCTGATACATACTTATACCATTTCGTGCTCTCATTACCTGCTAGTTTCGCTAGCACAGGAATCAGGATGCTATGAATTCTTTCGATCTGTCCGTTCCCCCTGGGCATTCCGCCGTTATTTTGACGTGTTGTATCCCTTGTTCCTTGCAGTATTCTGCAAATTCATCTGATTTGAACGCTGGTCCCCGGTCTGTTATTATTCTACTGCGATTCCCGAACACTGCTTGTTGTAAGGATAACTTCTCAATGACTTTCTGCGCTGTTGTGGATTTCACTGGATAGAACCATGTAAACTTAGTATAGGCATCTACAACTGTGAAAATATGCTGATATTTCTTATTTGTTGATGGCAATGGCCCAATATGATCAATATGATATGTGCTTAATGGTATATCCTTCTTAGGTATGGGTTTTAGGAAACCTTCGGATTTGCCTCTTTTCTTGTTATGTAGAATACACTCGATACAATTTAATACTACTGTTTCGACTTGTTTTCTAAGATTAGGGACGAAGAACTCTTTTTTTACTAATTCCTCTGTTTTGGCTACAGCGAAATGCCCTTCATCATGTGTCTTACGAATAATCTCTCTTTGCATTTCTTCAGGCACTACGAGTAAATCTCTTCCATTTTCGAACTTGTACAATACATTATTCTTGATAATATATTCGTTTTCCTCACCCTTCTCGACTAAAGATTTTATTGCCTTTAGAAGCTCATCTCTCTCCTGTGCTATAGCTATTCTAGTCGCCATCTCACTTTGTGATCTTGTAATCACCAAAACAGTATTACGGCTCAAAGCATCTACGTGTTTCATTTTATTTCCCACTCTATGCGTGATTTCATAATCAAATTCTTCAATGAATAAAGCCCATCTTGCGACTTTTGGAGGCAACTCCCTTTTGTTTAGGGTTTTTTGAAATGCTTCAAAATAAGTTACTATTTTGAATTTCGTACCAAGTAAGTAGTTCCTGAATTTTTTTAGAGCTTCAATTATTGCTAGAACCTCTAATTCATAACTGCAATATTTTTCTTGTTGTGGAGTTGTTTTTTTACTCATATATTGTATAGGATGGAATTTCCCATCATCAGCTTCTTGCAGAAGTACTGCTCTGAAACCATGGCTACTGGCATCGGTGTGTAGTTCTAGTGCTGATCCTTGTTTGAATAAATGCAATACTGGTTTTTGCGATATTTCTTTTAATTTTTCAAATGCCTGTATTTGTTCTGTACCAAACTTAAATGCGACATTTTTGCGTAATAGATCACTCAATGGTTTGGCTATTCGAGCGTAGTTTGGAATGAATTTACGAAAATAACCTGTTAATCCTAAATATGATTGCACTTGCTTTACCGTTCTTGGTTGTGGGAAATTTCGGACGGCTGATGTCTTCGATTCAGATGGCTGTATTGTCCCATCTTCAATCACATAACCGAGGAACTCTATTCTTTTCTTTAAAAACTTGCATTTTTTGAAATTAAGCTCTAGCCCATACTCTGCCGCAACTTCAAGCACTCGTTTCAATTTCTCTAAACCTTCTTCTTCAGTCTGCGATGAAATGATAAAGTCGTCCATATAAACAACTACAGTACCGTCACGTAACAAATCTCTGAACACAGTGTTTATATATCTTTGGAACCAGTTTCCTGAAGTACATAAACCAAAGGGGCATTTCAAGAACTCTTATTCTCCTTCGTGTGTCACGAATGCGGTGTATTTCCTACTTTTCTCCTCAATTTCGACATGAAAGAAAACCTTCTTTAAATCAAGGGTCGTGAACACTTTTGATTTTTCTAATTTATCTAAAACATCTTCAATTAAAGGTAATGGGAAACGATCTTTGATTATCTTCCTATTCAACTTACGATAGTCTAAGCATCTATATGAGTTATCTTTCTTCTTGGCTAAAACCACTGGTGCAGCGTAATCAGAAAAACTGCGTCTTATTATTCCTTCGCTTAACCACTGATGAACTTGATTTTCTATTACTTCTTGTTCTTTCCAAGGAAATCTCCGCGGACGTTCACAAACAGGTATTTCATCAGATAAAATTATGTTCATCCGTAATCCTATGTCTTTTGATTTATCTGGTTTGTATTCCTTTACCAATTTCTTTATCTCTTTTCTTATTTTCAAATTTCCCACGTGATTCAATTCAATTTCGTCATCATCTATGATACTCGCTAAATTAATCAAAAAATTGTCTCCTGTATTATTATCGTTTTCAACTAAAATATTTTCATCACGTGAATTATCTATCGCTGACGCTTTCATTTCATCATTACTTTTGGCAGCATGATTCAATTTTATAACAGAATTCTTCAGAACTTCAATGTAACCTACTTGAATATCGTCACGTTTGCCAACGATTTTGATTCCTCTCTCGTCTATCGCCAACTTTAATTTTCTAATTACATCATATCCTATTAAAATATCATATGCAAGAGATTTCAAAACGTATAAATTTGCCGTTATTAGAAAACCATCAATACTAAATTCATATGAGAAATATCCTTTGGGGTAGACAACTCCATCTATACCGGACAAAGAGATATTATCTGAAAATAATCTTGGCGATCCGATCTTTG
Organism: Maratus michaelseni; assembly: GCA_963931845.1. Taxonomy (NCBI): domain Eukaryota; kingdom Metazoa; phylum Arthropoda; class Arachnida; order Araneae; family Salticidae; genus Maratus; species Maratus michaelseni. The sequence goes on along the minus strand of OZ007597.1, from coordinate 1,560,026 downwards.
TATAATATTCATAATTCACTAAACTCACGTCACTTCCTGTGTCGATTAGGACGTGTGCCTGTTCCCCGTTAATATCGATATCTATCATTCGATCTGCCTTGGCGTTATTTTTGCTTTTGACTGCGCACTTCACATCTTTCTGATTTGAAGATCGCCAATTTTGGCTCCTATAATATTGGCTGGAATTATTCATTTGAGTGCTATTTCCGTTACTACATTGCGAAGCTACGTGGCCAAGGCCGTTACACCTAATTTGTGCCTTATTCCTTTTGTTTAAATACGAAGGTTCATTCGCATTAGCTGTATTATCTATAAATTGTTTCTTTTTTAAATTATCATCGCCTTGAGCTGGTAACCATGTTTTTAAATTGCTATTTTCCCGCATTTTTAATTTCCTATCTTCAAAGTGGTGTGAAATTCTATTCAAGGTTTTAACATTACGTCTCGCCGCGTCATAATCGTCTAGTTTATTTACTAATACATCTACATTTTTAATTTTTGGAAGATCATCCATAAAATGCTCTTTCATTTCTATAGGTAACCTCCGCTTAGTTTGATCTACTACGATTAATTCTTTTAAGGATTCATAATCGGATACTTTAAGAACGTTGATCCATTCTTCCAAATAATTTCTTAATTCAAATGCTAAATCGTGCCAAGTGGCTGAAGATTCTTTTTTATGGGACATTAATTTCTGCCTAAATTCTTCTGGCGTCATTTTGAAGCGTTTGAGAAGTAAATCTTTTATATAATTGTAATTGCTCGCCAATGTTTCTGGCTCTCTAGCTATAATATTGGCGATTTCCAAAGGGATTAAACTTAACAAATGTGTGACCCAATTTTCTTTTATTATATTCATTCGAGATATTTGTCTTTCAAATAGTGCTAAATAGAGACTAATATCACTTTTACCGTCAAAGTGAGGAATTAATTTAAGTAAATCTGGTTGCTTACCTGAACCAGCTATTGCAGAATCGTCGCTCACACTTTTCAAATTGCCTTGTAGCTCCATTTTTCTTAATTCGTATTCCAATTCAACTTTCTTTTCCTCTAATTTTCTATCTGCTTCTTTTTCCAGTCTTCTTTCTTCCTTTTCTGCTTCTAGTCTTCTTTCTTCCTTTTCCGCTTCTAGTCTTCTTTTTTCCTTTTCTGCTTCTAATCTTCTTTCTTCCTTTTCTGCTTCTAATCTTCTTTCTTCCTTTTCTGCTTCTAATCTTCCTTTTTCCGTTTCTTGTCTCTCAGCGGCAATGACTTCGAGTCTAACTTTAATGAAATTTTCTTCATAATCTTCTGATTCGGTAATCAATTTTATTACATCAATAACTCTTGCACTCTGTGGTACAACTAGACCTAGTTCGTCACATAATGTTAATAAGTCTGCTTTTCTTGCTCTATTAAGAGCTGACATCATTCAACTACTTTAAACTTCAACTGAACAAAATATTATAGTATCGTAGATCTGATTACGGAACCTTTATTCATATAGTACTTTAGAAAACTGTTTCATGATCATATTATCCCGGTACCAAACAGCTTTATATTCAAATAGTACGTCAGAAAAACAGCTTTTTGTTCCTATCCCGGCCGAGCCCCCAAAAATTATTGTGGGATTATGATAACCAATATGTAGTTTCAATACAACAGAAGATTCTTCAAATATAATATAAACAAAAAGGTTTAATAAAATAACAGCATATACAACTGAAGATTCAAATACAAATATCAAACAGGATTAATATTTATGAACGTACCAACTTCCGTATTTTAATATAAACATTTGCAAGCTTCCCTGAGCATTGCGTCCAAAATCCATCCACTGCTATGGCTCAAATCTATGGAACAACTGCTCGTGCTATGCTTTTCTTGATCCTGCGTGAACTCATCGCCTTTATCGCTGCACGTAAAAAGTAATAATTCATTGAGTTGATGTTGCTGCTACTTCTAATAATTCCCACATATATATATATATATATGCGTATATATGCTATATTTACGTCTTATATGTTATATATGATGTTATATATGGCTTATTTATGATGCATATATGATAAATATATGGCGTATATGTAATATATATATAAAAATATATATAACTAATGGCGCATATATGAGACATATACATCAGCTATAACTGATATATATATATGCGTATATATGCTATATTTACGTCTTATATGTTATATATGATGTTATAAATGGCTTTTTTATGATGCATATATGATAAATATATGGCGTATATGTAATATATATATGATATAATGTATGTATGATTCATATGGCGTATAATTGACTCGTATATGAGCTTGACCACTATGTAACAGTAATTACGAGGCTGCTAAAATAAGGAAGTATCGACAATTCTTACTGTTCCATGTTGCATAGGAGAAGTTAACCATCTCTTGAATTTCGATGCATCACAATCACAGTTCCACGGGTTTCCAGACAGAGACACGTTTTTCAGATTCACTTGATTCTTGAGTATGGAATCCGGTAACCTCTTCAACGTGTTGTTAGCCAAATAAAGTTGGATAAGATTCGGAGGTAGTTGAATGCCCTCAAGAGACCCCAAGCTGTTATTCTCCAAGTTGATTCCTAAGACTCGATCTTCAAGGTCAAACAAAGGATATCTATTCTGTTTCATCACAAGAAGACTGTGGCCGGTTAAATTTATCGTTTCGTTACCCTAAGCAAAATTTAAAAAAAACTGAAATTAAACTCAATTTTAGAAAGAATGCTAATAAATTAATAAAAAACTCAAACATAAGTTTAAAAAAAAATAAAAATCATACAGTGGTACCGTGGAATTTTTTAACACAATTTGTACCGAAGGATTGTTTCGAACCGGAATCAATTTTTACTATAAGAAATAACGCAAATGCGATTAACTGCACCTCCTAAGTTACTCACTGTTTTTTTCTTTTCATTCTATAATATGATACATTACTGTAAGAAAATGAAACAATTATAACAATTTAATAAAATGTTAGCAAAAACTGAAGCATTATATTTACTTGTAAAACTTTGAATGACTTGAGATTGAGTAGAAAGACGCAGGAGCTGCATTCTTTTTTTAACACTTTCCAACATAATTGAAAAGTGCTTATGAATTCGGTTTTCTTGTCGGTCCGTGCTCTTTACGGCGCCTCCGAGATTCCGCTATATTCTCATTTAACTTGGCCTGATTCTAAGAGTGACCCAGAGGCGTGACATCACAAACGACATCCAAGGCATTACTGAAAATTTTTGCACGGATTTGTTCGTTCGTACGGATTGTTTACGATGGTGCTATGATATTAATTATAGTTTTGTATTGTGATTGATAATGTTTCCTCGTGTATTTAAATTATAATGAATAACTCTAGTTAACTATTAATGTAAGTGCAGATTATATCTTATCTTTAAAATAATGGAGGGTAAATGTTGTTCTCGTGGTTGTAAATCTAGCTGCTATACTGAAAAGCTGTATACAACATTATTCATATTTCCGACTAATAATGTAAAGAATTAGAGGTTAAGCAAAACTTTTACTCCTATTGCAACAACAGAGGTCCCCATTAAGCATTTAGATGAACGCTTTATAATTCGTGAAGCTAGAATTAAACGAGATGATTAGACTGAAATCTTCGTGCCGAAAAAAATAAATCAAGCAGGGCTGTCCTCTGCAAAGCCAAGCTTAAAAAAAAACGCCACACAAACAACGCCAAGAACTGGACTGAAAACCGCTACTGCTTACTTACAGAAAGCAACTTCGCAATGTTAAATCGACAAAACATGCCAGATTAAAATATCAGATGTCAAATAAACCAAGCGTCGCAGAAAAAAAACGAAAACTAGAAGAATCTAACGAAGAATTTCTTCAATTTAAGATCAAACTCATCTTCATAAGTGATTTATAAACAGAGATATAGATTTGTTTTAAAAAACGTCGAGTTACTTAAAATGATCATTTTTTTCTTCGTCAAACTTTTTTTTTCAAACAACCTACAGACCTTAATATTCGGCAGAATAAAAAAAGGATTGCATTTTTGGACAAGTAATTACGTAATCTATGTGCTTTTATAAAATCCAGTGTAAAAAAATTATTTTCTATCCTTAATTAGCAAAAAACTGTTAATTAACTTGGCGATTAAAAAATTATGCCAAAACAGAGATAAAACCGCAAACGACCATGTACCATCTGTATTATCTAGTTCACAATACAATCAATCATACAATCAAGTTACAATCAGTTACAGGTTATAACCACATCAAATTTCATCTGCAAGTCAGCCATTTTCTTCTGAAGATATTTAAAAAAAAAATAAAACTTCATAATTATAAGAACACACATTTTATCAGACAATTAAATATGACTGCAAACTGTGGCAGATGACTGTTTCCAACATGAATAAGTATGAGAAATTGCCAGTCCAGGATATCGGTCTGGGTGGCTCAGTCGCAGAGTGTCAGCGCGGTACGCCTAAGGTCCCAGGTGTATTTAATTGTCTGATAAAATGAGTGTTCTTATAATATTGTAAAATAAAGTAATCAGACGTAGTGTTTATGCTTTAAAAAATATTTTAAATATATAATTTACGTTTTTAGAAAGATCTTTAAAAATAAATTAGTTTTTGAGGGAAGATGTACCTTCTAAAATATATGCATTAAGAGTTATCGGCATTTAAAAATTCTTTCCAAACGTAAACAAAATTTTTGAAATGAATTAAATGTGATTCATTTATTTAAAAAAAAAAAGGTAAAGGACAGGCATTTCGTCGCAGGAATACCTTTCACGTCATTTTCCTATAAATTAATGAAATTCTGTTGTTAAATTATTTTTGTTTTAGAAGTGAAGTTTCCATTTAAATTTATTGTAACAGTAAAGTGTTTAATTGAATAAAATAATGTAAATCTAAGAAATTGCTAAGATATTCCAAACATGCACAGGGCAACGCAAAAACAAAATAAAAAATAAAAAAATAAATAAATAAATAAAAAATAAATAAATAGATAAATAAATAAATAAATAAATATAAATCAGCTTTAAAAAATTCTAAAAATTGTTCATATATCTTAAACACAAGCTAAAGGATGGTTTATTTCTATATCATTCAATATATAATAATAATTTCAGCAAATATATTAAATTCCAATGCGATCTGTTTTAAACTTTAAGATAGTACATAACACATGATAAAAAATGTATTTAAAAAAATGGCGCGTCACATTTCGGGGAGGGGATGGGGAGGGGCGTGAACAAAATTAGGAAGTATAATAAGGCTATCTGTTTGAAACTTTACGATATTTTATAACACATAGCATAAGTTTTAAAAATAAAGCCGCGTCAAAAATTATAGGGAGAGTAGAGCGCGTTTTGCCTACACAAGAAGCGGGGGGGGGGGGGGGCACTTTTCTAAATTTTAACGATATCCGTAATGTCACATATCGTTACAAAGGGCTGTAACCACTTATTCATGTTATGCACCACAGGTATCACCTCCACATTTTGCGCGCCCCCCCGACACTACTCATGTGATATATTGTTCGAAAGGCCTGTGATCGCTTATTCGTATTATGTATCTTCGGGGTCCATCCTCTTACTTTCACCCCCCTTAAAGGGGGCTCTTTTCTACATTTTGCCGACACCTCTCATGTGATATATCGTTGGAAAGGTCTATGAACGCTTAATCATATTCTGCAGGGGAGGTGGGGTATTTTCTAAATTTTGCACATCCCCCTCATGTGATACATCGTTGGAAAGGTCTGTGACCGCTGAATCCTATTATGCATTTCTGGTGTTCATCCCCCCACTTTGCCCCACAAACGCGATTAGCTTTCACCACCAGGGGGCGCTTTCCTATCTCTGTTTCTATGGGTCGGATCACGACGGGGTATGGCTCATTCGACTCGACATCAATAGAGATTTCCGATTTTAATTCGTTTTTTCACCACCTGGGGGCACTTTCCTATATCTGGTTCTAAGGGCTGAAAGCACCCAGCCGGAGCGCCAAACCGTTAGGTTTATGGCTGTTCATGCTCCGGCGGAAAAATCCCCAAGAACCATCCAGCACAACCCAGCCACAGAAACAGGCCCTAAACAACGGGCGATCATTTAAACAATTCAAATATACACAATCGTTTTCTCAAAAAGGCAAAACATACATTACTTTACATCAAATAATCTTAAAATAACTAAACCTAAAAAAAATAATAAGATGACTAACCTGAATGCAAAACAAGAAATTACGACATTTGAAGTTACAATGCCGATAAAAACTAAAGTAAATTAACTAAAACTATTTAAATAAATTATAATAACAGTGAAAGATGCTGATGAATCACAATTACATAACATCTCTTTTCTAGTCCAATTAGTCCATAAAGCTTAAACAGTCAAATATTTCTTTCAATTAGATAGCATCACTTTTCAAGTCCAATTCGTCCAAGAAACTTAAACAGTCAAATATTTCTTTCATAGTCAAAATTTGTATCTAATAAACGAAAACATGCCATTCAGAATATTGTAGTTCTCTGCCAATTTTTTATAGTTGTTGACATCAAACAGAGTCTTCTGCATATTCTTACGCAAAGTTAAATGTCTAACAAAATGAAAATGATATATCATATAAGAGCATCTACCAAATATGTAGTGCACGGCTGTTCCTCTAGAGCCACAACCACATCTGTCAGACTGTCTTTTTCCAATCTTAAACAAAAATTCCGGAAAACTCCCATGACCAGTAAGATAGTAAGTAAGTACCTATTTATTGCAAATAAATTCCAAATCCACTTTGTTCAAAACTTCATATGTTTGACGACCTTTTTCAGAATCTGACCAGTAACACTGCCAATATTTCAACATCTTTGAACGAAAATGGCTAGACACCATTGACAAAGGATAGTGAACCCGTAACTCTATATCATAGAAATCATCAACAATAACTGATTTTGCCAACATATCCTCACGTTCGTTCCCCTCAAATCCCGTGTGGGCCTTAATCCATCCTATATGCAAAATCTTCTGAGGATAATCAAGAAATAGCTTAAATATCATGTATAATAATTCATTAGACAGAAAAAGGTTATACAACGCCGAGACTGAGGAGAGACTGTCCGTGTATAAAATTGCAGTCTGAAAATCTGAGTTGACAAACCAAAGAACTGCATGATAAATTGCAGTCAACTCTGCCTGAAAAACTGAATTAAATTTATCTAATTTAATTCTGTAATCACGAATGGAATTTCCATTCAAAAATATAGTAAAAGCTGCCGCCACACCTGTTTGCATCTTCGAACCATCTGAATAAATTATTGGCCACGGTGACTGAGATACCACTTTATCCATAAATTCCGTAATTCTCAAGTTATCCCGTCCATCGACCGGGAAACTATGGCCGCCAAGCCCATCATGCATAATTTGAAAAAAATTGAATTTTCAGAAACTTGTTAGGATGTATTTAGTACAGGAGAAAACGATTTCTAAACATGTACGTAGGAGCTCGACTTATATATATGATAACTTATTTAATGGAAAAAAATTAAATAAGTAATATAATAGCTTGGAAATTTGATATCACACCATTTTTTAACCACAACTTTTTTTTTTTTTTTTTTTTTTTTTTTTACGCTTGGCTTGTTTTTACTTTTGAAAAGTTGTTTTTGTAGATATTAAATAACCTTTACAACAAATGTTTATCCTACTGTTAGTGAAAATATTCTGGCATATTTGAATGAACGTTTGCCTCCAAAACAAAAAGGGCCAAATGATAGCTGGAAAAAAAAATAAAATAATCAGACGATATACAGTTTAAGAAATGATGCAATAATGACATTATAACATCTTTTGAATATTTTACAGATAAATATGTAAATTGAAATTTTACCTTTCATACTGCATACATTTTAATTCGCAATAGTAATAGCTTCGACGTTACCTTCTCTATCTTATTTAAACTAATTTGGCCAACAGTACAACAAACTCATTCGAAAGTTTAAAATCCTATCTACTAAATTAAGTTATAAGTTTGAATGATCACGAAAAATTATATAGAAAATGGCCTTACAGAGAGAAAGAAATTTTTCAATATATTTTCTGGCAATCTGTTAACAGTTTCATATTCACAAGCAATTTTTCAATATTTATACAATTTATTTACTATAAGGAAGACATGTATCTATTTTTATATACAAACAGAAGTGAATTGTATATAAAAAATTATTAAAATAATGTACTAAGTGGACTCGGGTGAAGATTTTTTGCCGCAGTCTAATCTTTTTTAGCAATATCTAGTATTTTTTAGATGCAGGTTTAAACTTCTAAAGAAAAATTAAGGATAAAATATCAGCAATCAACATTTGTTAAGCCAGCATATCATCTCATATATTCCTAAAAAGTTACAGTAACAACAGATCGAAGATAGCAAAAGGCAATCGTGAGAAAAAAAAATAACAATCGTATTTTTACTGCATGTGAGAATGACGTCATCCGCTTTGGGAAAAACATGAGACAAAGAAAAATAAATCAGATGCATATAAAATACAATTTAATCTAATATAAAAAATTATACATTTTAGGCTACCCATGAAATACCACTGATTCGATCGATCGATGCTGTTTTTTTTCTTCAAAACATTTCAATTTCAATTTTTATTTTGAATCATAAATATAAAATGATCCTTTGCGATGATATCAGACTTTATATTTTTTTACTATTTATCTTTCTATAATCATTGCTAAGCATCAGGTATTTTATTTTTGTATCAACACTGAATTGAGAAAAATCTTTCATTTCCAAGACCCTCTTATCATATTATCGGACCTCACAGTCCGGAGAATGTCTACGGGAAAAAAATGTTTCCGGTAGATGCCACTTGTTAAGGTCTGTCTCAAAAGTTTAAGCACAAGCATAAAATGCCGATTTTCAAATAAGTATAAAATGTTAGAATGAATAACATTTTTTTATTTGCAGATTTCGCAACATTATTTAAATAAATGTTATCAAAAGTAGAAAAATATAAATTAAATAATTATAAAAAATATAATTAAAAAAAAACTGTCTCAAAAGTTTATGCACATTGTCAAAAACAACCAGATTTATAATTTTTACAGAACTTTTACTTACAAATTATTTTTCCGTGATTTCAGATTAGTTTAAATAAACGTTCGTCAATCGAAATTATTAGTTTTTTTAGGGTTTCTGGTGGCAAAGAGTACCATGTTTTCTCAATAGCCTCTTGGAGTTCTTCAATAGAGTCATACTGCTTTCCATACATTCTCAATCGGGTTTAAGTCTGGACTTAAAGCTGGCCAGTCAAGAACTTTAACATTTTTCTGAGAAAGCCAAAGTTTTGTAGAATGTGATACGTGGATTGAGGCATTGTCTTGTTGAAAAGTTCATTCAGGACCCCCCCCCCCCCCCCCAAAAAAAAAAAAAAATGTCACCGAATGGAAGCAAATGTTGGTTTACCGTCTCTTGATACTTTTTAAAATCTTGTGTTCCTTTTAGAAAGCCAGAGAGGTCTGGCCATTCAATCCTAATGCCCCCAAACCATAACAGATTTACCGCCTTGCTCATAAATCATGCCAATACGCGTTCCAACCATCAGGGCCATCTAAGTTCCACATTTTTCTCATCGCTGAATAAAACAGTAAGCCATTTGCCCCGTAGGACATGTGTTTTTTAGCCCAGTTCATTCTTGCCTGTTTGTGATGTAATTTGAGAGACGGTTTGCGAGCTATTTTCTTTAGTATGATATAGTCACACTCTTTAATACGTCTATGTACAGTGTTTTTGGACACCTGTACGCTGAGATTATTTTTATTTTGCCGTATGTACATATTTTGTCTAGATACCAATCTACGTATTCTCCGATTAGTCCGAACAGTCGTCATACGCGGTCGTCAACATCTTGGTTTTCGCTTAAAATTACCATTTTTAGAGAGTACTTGATATATACCCCGCTTTGATCGATTTAAAACTTTTGCAATTTCAGAAAGTTTTATTTTGCAAATTCAATTTAAAAACTTTCAAAATCTCACATTTTGTGAATTCTTTACCATTCGGCATTTTTAAAACGAGAGGAAATAATTTCTCCACCTTTTTAAACTTTTATAAAAGTGTAATATGATGTCATACAACGTCATTACACACGATCAATCCCGTGTTTCTAAAAAAAATTGCATAAAGTGCTTAAACTTTTGAGACGGCGTTTCTTCAAGAAAAAAGAAAATTAAATAAAAATAAATATATTTTTTATTTTAACCACCCAAAATGGCTTATTTTATTTTATTTTGATTAAATGTCGAGTATTTTTTATAAATTAGCATAAAATATTTTCTTCTTCAATTATTTTAAATCAGATTTGCAGAGTGCTTAAACTTTTGAGACAGACTATAGCATCTATCGGATTGAAAATTTGAAAATTAACATCTCTCATTTGAAAACAACAAATACACTGCAAGCAGAAAATGACAAAACAGATATGGAAAACAATTTTATAAATAGTCCTGTTAATAACATTAGATGGCGCTAGTAGCAGGCTAACTATGTCTAAACATGTTTATAGCGGGCAAAGGGAACTTAGCGATTGTGAAGTCTGTTAATTTAACACAGTAAAGCCTATGGACCGCGTAACTTTTTGACTTCTTCCTGCCATTTTATTCCGATGGCACAAAATTTCTACTCTTTGCTAATTCTAATAATATTCTAAATTTGGAATAGTGAAATTCTTTAGCTGATGTCAGGGTGATTAAATGTTTATAGGTGGATTATAATACAGGTATTAACATAGGCTATGTTTTATTTACTTTTTTCAAATATTTTTCCTGAAAATTTAGGAGACACCAGTGAGGAACAGGGCGAAAGATTTCATCAGGATATTAAGACTATGGAGGACCGCTGTCAAGGAAGATGGGATATACACATGATGGCAGATTACTGTTGGAATTTAAAAAGAGACTGTTCTAAAACGTATTCAAGAATGTCACGGAAAAGAAGCTTCCGAAATGTTTAATAAGACTTTGTCTCTTCGATAACTTTTACCTCTAGCTTTGTAAGTAAAAATATTTGTTTAATATAATTAAAAAAAATTATTATTTGAATATGTGTATATTATAATAATAATAATTAACATTTGCATATTATAAAAATAAAAATTAAGTGCTTCTTTATTTTATTTATAATTTTATTTAATTCATGGACTTAACTTAAAATAGTGTAACATCTATTTCATAAAAATTTGTTTACCGTAAATATTTGAGCTCCTATGCAAAAATTAATGCCCTATTTGAATGTAGAACATCAAATTCTTATAAAATCAGCAGCAAATACCCAGGCACCAAAACAGCTGTTGACCAGTGTTATCGATATATAAATGCTCTTCTTAAACAGATTTATGTTTTCCGACCTCGTATACTCTCATTCATTGATTCAAAAATGGCGGCTGTCGTAGGGGAATTTTTATTTTTTACGTTTGTAAGATTCAATGAATTTTCTTACCACTGTTTTTGAAAAAAGATATCCCCTAACTTTATTTAACAGTAGAAAAATAAAGCAAAATTTGTGTACCAAAATGGTAGTATTAAAAATTCAAGGTGCCGTTCAAACGCTGAAAAAATCCTCCTACAAACCCCCCCATTTTTAAGTCAGCGCAAACGCCGTGTATTCGTCGGGCTGTATCCTTCTAATAAGATTATCTCATGCCCTGTACCTGCTACACAACGGCGCCGTGCAGCTTGTCAGAGAACTATCATTTGCGCATTAGCCTACCGGGCCTTTTTTTTTTCTCATTTGCTGTTCAAATTGGCACTGGATTCATACGGGATAAAAGTGTTCTTTAAAGATGTTTGTGGGTTTAATAGTTAAATTTCCCCTGTATATCTTTCTGGGATATTTTTCAGACAGCTCTATTTTATAATTTTACAGGGAAAAATATTTTTCGCTACACGCTATGTTTTGCCTTTATATTTTCGTTTACGTAAACTGCTGCTACTGGAGTGCGACTTAAGGGGTTATACGTACCTGCAAACTTTCCAAAAATGCCTTTTATTTATTGAATTTTCTGAAAGTAAAATTAGTAAAGAATATTCAGTTACATTTTCTAGTCCATTTGATAAAAAATAAGAAGTTTGTTTGTTCTATCCTACATAAATCATAACTTGAATCTTTACACGTGAATATCTCATAACTATCGTTACATCTTACCTTTATCTTAACTTTGAGCAGCCGCTATTTTGCTCAAAATCAATTTCCCCCCCCCCCCCCCTCCACCCGGAAAAAAAAACGAACGATTACTCTCTAATTTTAACCATTCGGAGTGTAGACATTATGCTTTTTATAACTTCAGACAATATTTAACAGAGTTACGGTGATCACCGTGAAAAGCTATCACAACACCATCCACTCCTGAGTGCGGGTCTGCGCCAGCGATATTTCGCCATTACAAAAATCGATTTATTTTCTTTAAAGTATAATAAACAAAATACAAAAAGAGTTTTGCAAATATCTTGTTTCATAATTCTGAACCCCCCTCCACAACCACCTCCAACACCAAAATACACATTTTGTTTGTCGACCTTACAGGTGGGTATAATCCCTTAACATATTTCAATTTTTTTTTTCAAAAGGAAGACGATACACAGTTGCAAAGAGATTATACTTACTCCAACCACCGTGAAGCCATCTCTCAAAAACTGAGGAACAACAGATAAATTATTCGAGCTGCAGTCAACAGACATGAAATAATCATCTCCGAAGTTGGTACATCCACACGAGCACTTGCCCGGGCAGTTTGAGTTATTGTGTGCATAATGTGTACGTGTACATGTAAATATATCGGTTACAAAGGAATCTTTTGAATGAAGTCGAAGCAGAAACGGCTGAATACGACAGTCGCATTCCAAGTTGTTTCCTGTTAAAAGAACATTCATTGATAATTAAGACTTTTATGGCAAAATCCCTGTTTTAAATAAACATATACAATTAAACAAAGTTTCGGGCATCAATCTAACGAGATTATTCATATAAAAAAATTAAAAGAAAAGCAATAAATTAAATATAAACATTTTAACGTACATAAATATATTATTGAAAAAAAAGTACATATAATGTTAAATACCGAGTGATAAAAAATATAGTTAATGACGATATTGGCCTCTTAACTAGCTGATGATAAAAACACACTTCCAATTATAAAAAGTATACAAATCAAGCATAGTTTTTACACATGGCATTTATTTTACAAGGAACTGTATAGATGTTACAATAAAAAATATATATATATACGCCTTTTACCACCACCCTTCCATCCTTTTTTCCTAAAACTTTTATTCAGAAAAATGTTGCCCTGCGTCTAAAAAGGACATTAAAAATATTTCTTTATTTTAAAGCTAAATCTAGCCGCGTTATGATACTTTTGATTTTATTATTTTTAATTTTTTTTCTGGCACACGTCTTTCCACCCAGAAACGTGTCTTCCGATTCCACATGTTTAAGAACTCGGGTTCGATCTCTTGAAAAAAAAGAAAGAACATCTGAATTTCGGCCCTTCTAAGAAAAATGGAGGTGAATAAAGAACCAGCCAGAAATCTATCTTTTCTTCATGGAAAATTTTTTCTCTTTCTCCCAATGGCAACATCTTGTGAAGAAATGTTATATTGTGTTTCGCAGAGTTCTAAGATTAATATAAACGAGTAGGGAAGACCGAGCTAAGCTCGGTCAAAGTTAGCTTTGAGCGATATTAGGTAGCTTTCAATAAAAAAAAAGTATAAAGCTACCTATTGCAGCCGTTCGGAGGAAAGCAGTTCAGGAAAATTTCGATATATTTTCACCGATCATGACCCCCAGAACCCAAAACCACCCTCCGTTCAAATGTTGATTTATATATATAGATATATCCATATATATATTATATATATATATATATATATATATATATATATATATATATATATCCAAATTATTATTTATCATTTTTTTCTCTCTCTCTTTTTAAATTTTCTTCATGTTTTCAGTATTTTTGGCCAATTACCATTGAAGCACAAGCTATGGTAATATTATGATTGCACTTGTTAATCTATTAGCTATGTGGTATTCTGTCTACACATTATCATTAATTATCTCTTTAGAGATTTAAGTAGAATGATACAAGAACTTGATATGTTTTTTGAAATTCATAGATATTATAATTTAATATATTTAACATTCTATAAAATTATGCTGCATTGCGCAAATTGGTATGGAATGGGTTTTACATATTCTTTTCAATAATTATAGATGAAATTATTGATTTTCATATGATACCATAATTTAGCCTATTTGGCTCATAAATCAATTTGATTAACTTCTGTTTGGAATACATAGTTATTATAGCTGCATTGCGCTTTTAATGGTGTATTTAAAAATAATTTAATAATAATAATTGTATAATATTACTATTATTTCTTTGTATCATTTGTTCATCTATTGAATTTTCAAATGCATCTTTATAACATCTTATTCAGGTTCTTTTTTTTTTTTTTTTTTTTGCCAACATTAATTTTGTATTGACTTATGACTGTTAGGGGATTTTATATTGTTGTCTTTTGATGTTAGTTTGCTTAATGGGACTTTATGTATATATGTAAATAGTTTTATTATATTTAATCAAGTATAAAACAATCATTAATCTTATTATTTTTTTTTCTTTTATGGTTATTCAAGTACTTTATAAAAATAAGGTTGTTTCAAACAAAATTTATTAATATATGTTATAATTATATTTTTTATATGTATCTCTTGCAATTTTTATTGCTTTCAAACAATATGGCAGTTATAAGTAAAATGTTAGATACTGGCAATTTAGGCCTTGGTGGATCCAGGACTAATGCTCGGTACAGGAAGATTATTAGGGATCTTCCTGGATCGTTATCAGATGACCTATTCTATTGTCCCAAGCCTGTACTATGTTTTCGAGAGTGTGAATCTAAGCGTTGCCTTACATGTCCTTTAGCTGATAAGTCCCAGATTTCAAATAATCACAATCTTTATTTGGTAAAATTTTGCAAAGCATACAATGTAATCTATTCATTGAAATACAATTCGTTAATATGGAATATATTGGACAGTCTTGTCAAAAATTACATAAACGGCTAAATTCACATCGTTCTCATATTGATAAATTTAAAGAATCTAAATTTCAAAATACTCATAATATTGAATATACTCATTTCAAAAATCATGATTTTAAAAATATTACTATTAAAATACTTAAAATACAAAAAAATTTTACTGAACGACTTTTTCTAGAATCTAAATATATAAGACATTTTAATACTACCTATCCTTATGGATTAAATCAATTAGTATACAAAAAATCTCATCCTGTATTTTCAGATTTAACTAAATATGAAAATTATAAAAATCTTTATTCAGGATTAAATTTTTCAAACATAAAAAAAACTTCAAGATCTGGTAGAGGTAAACATAACAAAAAATACACTGATGATATTGTGATACAACAGGAGCTTGATGATCTCGAGGCATGATTATTGTTGGCTTGCTATAAGAAAACATGTTTTTAGTATTACAAAGAAATATTTAAACCAATATTTCAAAGTATTTAAAAAGAATCAATATTCTCCACATTTTTGTGATATCTTTTATGATATTCTTCATTATAGAGCAAACCTATTAAATACAAGTCTTTCTAATAAACCTAAATATAAAACTAATAATACACAACTAATTATAAATTTTTCCAATCATGTATTTAATAATATCAATTTACACAATATCATAAATAACACTACTAATAATTTTCCAATAAAAAAATTTACCATTCACAAGACATATAAATATAATTGCACACTTGGACGTAAAATTTTTAATTACAATTCTTTTGCAAAACAATTGGTCTCTTCAAATAATTACCCTTGTTATTGTAATGACCCAAAATTTCAAAAGTACATAAATACAACACATGGTCATATCATTACTGGTGATCTTAATATTGTAGAACAACCTATTTTACAAAACTTAATGCATAATGGAACAAAATTTCGCCTTCCATATAGGTGTAATATCAAAACCATAATATTGCAGTTTATTCAAGATATTGATTTATTTATATATAAAATTGCTATTGATTACAATAAACCAATCGAGTATTTTAGTGAATGGATATTTTCTGTAATAGATAAATTAAAAAATGAAATTTTTAAAAAATATCAACATATTACACATGCAGCTTTTAAAAATATAAATAAACATATATCAGAATTACAAAACAAATTTATAATTACTTATGTAGATAAATCTCCAAATAATTATGCTATCATTTGTAAAGAGTACTATAAAGTGTTAATTCACAATGCAATTAACACAAGTAATATTTTTAATAAAACTAAATTAAATATTGAAATTAATAATAGAAAATTATTAAATTATCACAAATTACTAACAATCAAATGTAATAATATAAATTATCCTTATCTTGTTATAATTCCAAAATTTCATAAAAATCCAATTAAATTTCGCACAGTTACCATCGGGTGTAACACATATAATAATAATGCAAGCAATTTACTACTTAATATTTTAAAGCAGATATATGATATAACGTTAAAACATAATAAGCAACATTGCCTCAAAAACAGTTTTCAACTTATTAATAAAATACATAATATCAATCCGGTAAAATTCATAAAAACATTGGATTTTAATGATTTATTTAATAACATTGATATAAAAGACTTACATAAAAGAATGTGTATATTATTTAAAGAAGTTAAATCTCAATTAAAATTAAAAGAACATATTTCCGTAATTTTTTTTAAAACTTTACTAAATTTTACATTGGATAATAATTACATCATATATGACAATATTATTTATAAACAATGCCAGGGAATTCCGCAGGGCGGGACCGCTTCTAGTATTCTCTCTGACCTTTACTTATATTATTATGAAAGAAATATTAGTCCGAACAATGATTATGTATTTTATCGCTATATTGATGACATTATCATATTTTATTTCAATGATAAAAATTGCACATCACCACTCAATTTTTATCCTAATCAGCTTAAATTAAGCGAAAATGATTTAATTAATAATAATATAAATTTTCTTGACTTAAGGCGCCTGACTACGTACGGAGCAATTTTTTTGAAAAAAGCTATTTACTTATTTTTAAAACTTATTTTTATTAAGATTATGAGTGAAACTGTAAAAAACAGCAAAAAATATTTCATTCATTGATAATACTTTGGTAAATAGAGGAATTTATAGTAAAATTTAGTGAAATTTGGCCCAAAATGCAAAACGCTCTACAGAAAATTCTACTGAATATATCTTAATTTCCCTTTTACACATTATATTTTTGACATTGATGAAGGCAATGAACTAAAATCTAAGAGATATTTTAAGTATTTCAAAAATTATAGCCTATTGCACCTGTTTACAGGCTGTTTTTTGTAAAATTCCTTGATGTTATTCCACGAAAACATCCATAAAACAAAAAATATTAATTCTAAAACTAAATCTTTAGTTCATTGCCTTTACAATAGCATAAACAACATGCAATTTAAATTTCATAGTGATATTCCAATAACTTTTTGAGAAATCGTGTTTTGCGTATGGAATTTTCACCGAAAATTATATTTTCCAGAAAATGCATTTAATGTTTAGATTTATGTTTTACTGCAGGAATTTACAATAATATGCATCGAAACTTCACTGTTTTTATAAGCCATACTTTTTTTCAAGTACTGAGCCATTTTTTATTTTTAGAAGGCCATATTTTTGCCCCCACACCCCAGGTTTTGAACAATGCAAAAGACAACGCTTCGCGTCGAAGATGTAACTATTATCGAAAACACCATATTCTTCAGTTTTAGTGACCTAGATTATTTTTTAGTCATTCAATAGCTTTTTATATCATGTATAATCCAATATTATACAATTTTACAGGTAAATAAAGCAAAAAATATTTCATTCATTGATAAAATTATGATAAATGGCAGAATTTGTCGAAAAATTTAGTGAAATTTGACACAATACGCAAAACGCTCTTCAGAAAATTTTACTGCAGGGGTGTAAAAACTAGGCGCCAATGGGTCGATTGTCACCACTAAGTTTTATTAGTATTCTTTACCTAAATTTTAAGTATTTTTTACCTAAATTTTATTAGTATTCTTATTAGGCGAAGAATATTAAAATTTCAATGGTGAGAATCGGCCCATTGCCGTCTCACCACTGTTCTACTGTATATATCTCAATTTCCTTTTTACACTCCATATTTATGAAATTGGTGAAGACAATGAACTAAAATCTAAGAGATATTTTAAATATTTCGAAACTTATATCATATGGCACCTGTTTATATGCTAATTTTAATAAAATTCATCGATGTCATTGCACGAAAACATCCATAAAACAAAAAATATTTATTCTAAAACTAAATCTTTAGTTCATTGCCTTCAAAATAGCATAAACAACATGCAATTTAAATTTCATAGTGATATTTCAATAACTTTTTGAGAAATCATGTTGTGCATATAGAATTTTCACAGAAAATTATATTTTTCAGAAAATGAATTTTAAAGTTTAGATTTATGTTTTACTGCAGGAATTTACAATAATATGCATCTAAACTTTACTGTTTTTATAAGTCATACTGTTTTTTATTTTTAGAAGGCCAGTTTTTGAACAATGCAAAAGACAACGTTTCGCGTCGAAGATGTAACTGTTATCGAAAGCACCATATTCTTCAGTTTTAGTGACCCACATTATTTTTGAGTCATTCAATAGCTTTTCATAACATGCATAATCCAATATTATACAATTTTATAGGTAAATAAAGCAAAAAAATATTTCATTTATTGATAAAATTATGGTAAATGGCAGAATTTGTTGTAAAATTGGTACTTTTTTGTTAGTCGGGCACCAGTGATATATGTACATACATACATACATACATACATACATACATATATATATATATATATATATATATATATATATATATATATATATATATATATACTATATACCTAGTATATACCTAGTATATACTATATACCTATATACCTAGTATATACCTAGTATATATATATATATATATATATATACTAGGGGGCCTACCCCCTGCGAGCTACGCTCGCCAACCCCCGCTCAGACTTCGAGGCCTCTAAAAACATGACAGCGTGCTTTATTTTAAAAATATTGGTAAATCTGTAATTGGGTTGCCATGCTTTTAACGTTTTAATGGGGCATTTTTTTATTATCATGGCCTCATACATAGCTGTTGCGACAACTGACGACTGTTTTCGGGATTAATAAGTAAAATCGATTACAGCTTGAAAACCAGCTTGTATAAAATGGTTAGGTTTAAATTGTGGCTATATACCTCTGGGACTTTTATAACAACGATCTGTATTCTATTCTTCCTTTGTGTTTAAGGATGAGAAAAATTCCATCTGCTTGTGAATAACATTAAGAACCACGGTATTGAAAAGTACTATGTTATAGACATTTTCAGTAACAGGTTTCAATTTTCTCTCTATTTTAATGCACCATCATGCATATTTTCATGTTATTTTAAATATGTAAATTATTTATTTCAATTAATATGTATATACGAATTTTCTAATAATTACTTATCATACAAAATTAATTAAATATTTTGTGCATGCATGCCTGCATTTATTCGGCATTAATTGATGAGATATTTAAACAAATTTTCTATCCGCGATAATTTTACACCATGTTATGTCACTTGAATATTGTCCATAAGAAAATCGGGTTCTTTTCCAGTATAGGATTCTTTGCTTTTAGGTTTGGCGTAATTCGAGTTTCAAAAAGGGATAGATTCGTTAATATACATAGATTTGTTGCCAAAAGTTATGAAAAAAAAACCAATGAACTTTTGGTGCTTTTCTATTATAAGGGTCTTGACGTTTTTTTTTTTTTTATTCTCCTTCCGTTCAGTTGGACAATTATTATTTTATATATTCGTTTCAAATATCCGAATTAGTGATTTTATAAATTCGTTTAATTAAATTTTACAAAAAAATAACAAAATGATATCAATAAATAACCAGAGGGCCCGTGCGAAGATTTCGCACTGAAATCTAATATTTTTTAGCTACTTCTTTCTCTATTATCCCGTCGACCACTTTTCATAACAAAAAACTACCGCCAAACTGTAAGATTAAACGCCAAAAATGCAGTCCCATTTACTTGATGTCAGAATCATGCATGCTTGTTACGTCATCTAGTGGTTTTACATTCGATTTTTGCGTGTATTTTTCATTATGTTTTACAGATTTAGTAGTTATTTTATTAATTTAAATAACAATTGTGTCCTTAAATTCTTATATTTTATTTATTTTTTGACATTCCAATGGCAACGTTCTCCCGTTTATTTGGCGATAGTTTTTTGTTATGAAAAGTGGTCGACGGGATAATAGAGAAGTATCATTTTTTATCAATATGTAATATTTATTAGATGCAGGTTTAAACTTCTAAAGAAAAAGCAAGGATAAAAATATCTGCTAACAACATTTAGTTGTTAGTCAAGCCAGAATATCATCTAATTTATTCCATCAAAGTTAGACTAAAAACTGATCCAAGATTGCTAAAGGCACGCGCGAGAAAAAAAAATAACAATCGTATTTTGACTGCATTAGAGGATGACGTCATCCGCTTCGGGAAAACCATGGGACTTAGAAATATAAATCTAAACATTTCAATTTCAATTTCGCTTTTTAATCACAAGTATAAAATAAACCCGTGCGGTGTTTTTTATAATAATTGCTATGAGCATCCTATAATGTGGTATTTTATTTTTTTGGCAACAATAATTTCAGGAAAACCTTTCATTTCTTTCATGAAAACAATGCCGATTTAATTTTTTAATTTCAGCAAATTTTAATCAAAAACATGTTTTAACGAATTGTTAAGTGGGCTATGTCAGAAGCCTGTTCTAAAACCTTTCATATGGTATCTCATTCGTTGTTCTGCGTTTCATATTTTCTGAGTAAAAGGGATGTTGACAGGAGAAATAATATATAAGGATAATTACTATTAATTCCATTTCCCCTCTTTCTTTTGCTTTTACACGAGGCTAGCAAAATGACAGGCTACCGCGGTGCATTCCACTTATCTTTTTTTACAGACCGCTAGAGTGACGTGATGCTCTATTCGTGCACCGGTACTGGTGCATTCGAGCATCACGTGGCTCTGACGGTCTGTAAAAAAAGATACGCTTAAAGCACCGCGGTAGCCTTTCTTTTTCGTTAGCCTCGGCTTTTACATAAATGACGTCATTTGGACGAATTTATTCAAAATATTTTCAGTTTATAAATTAAATTAAATGCTGACAGACGATTGAATCCTGACGATAGCAATGTGATTTTTTTTTTTCAAATTTTCCTGAAAAACATAATTTAATCACAATTTTGTCTTCATTATCGATTGAAATAAAAGATAAATTCACTTTCAATTTGAAAATGACGAATAAAAAGAAATCAATAATCCCTATTGGGATCCTTTTCAATTTTTTTCCCTTTTTTGTCACAAAAAAACTGAGTAATTAGTTGCCATCATTACAGAAATGTCATTAAAATTAGAAAAAAAATTAATATCTCGAAAACTAATTCCAATTTCAAAATTCTATTACCAGTTTTGACATCCGCGGATTTTTATAGACAATTGGTATTAATTTCACCATCAAGCGTTTAATATTTTATTAAAAATAGCCCTGAAACATAATCAGACGTTTAACCAGTCGTTTCATAAAATCGTTTCATAAATTCGTTTCATAAAATCGTTTCACAAATTCGTTTCATTAGGATTTTATATATATAGGGTAGATATATATATATATATATATATATATATATATATGCTATTGAATCTGTCCCTGTCTGTAAAATTATATCTTCAATATTATTTATATTGATATTAAGGTATCAATATTCATTTCAAAATTAAAATATCATAAAACTAGAACACAAGAATAGGTTAGGCTTACCTAAACGGTCCTCTTTCGGGAGATAAGATATATTAAATTATTCCAACTTTTCGAGAATAAATGTTCATGTTGTTCAAAAAATAATTGAATCTACACAAAGTAGACACACAAACAAATATATTGACTGACGATCACGAACACAATATACATAACATTTTTCGCGCACATCATAAATATTACATCTTATATTCCGTATTACATTTTCTAGTTCATTCATAAAAGTTCTAAGACAGATCCATTTTTTATCAACAGAAAAATATCGTCTGCGCGAGGCGCAAAATAGAAACGATTAAATTAAACCATGGAAGTAGCGATAAACGCAACATATGCATATATAGATGTAAATACATATATATGTATATGCATTTATATATATATATATGTACATATATCACTGGCGCCCGGCTAACTGAAAAGTACCATAAAATTTTGTGAAATTTGACCTAACACACAAAACGCTCCTCAAAATATTCTACTGCAGGGGTTTAAAAGCTAGGTGCCAATGGGCCGATTGTCATCACCAAGTTTTATTAGTATTCTTCGCCTAAATTTTATTAGTATTCTTATTAGGCGAAGAATATTAAAATTCCAGTGGTGAGAATCGGCCCATTTTCACCTAGTTTTTACACCTCTGTTCTAATGTGTACATCTCAATTTCCTTTTTACACTCCACATTTATGAAATTGGTGAAGACAATGAACTAAAATCTAAGAAATATTTTAAATATTTCAAAACTTACATCATATGGCACTTGTTTATATGCCGATTTTCATGAAACTGATCGATGTCATTGCACGATAACATCCATAAAACAAAAAATATTTATTCTAAAAATTAATCTTTAGTTCATTGCCTTCACAGTAGCATAAACAACATGCAATTTAAATTTCATAGTGATATTCCAATAACCTTTTGAGAAATCGTGTTTTGTGCATACATAATTCAACAAAACTTACCTTACCAGAAAAAAAGGGAATATTACATTTTTCTTAGCGAAAATGTGAAATTTTAGTAATTAAAATGCACCACCTTTATACGTTACACCCTCTTTCTTCTCAAGAACAGAACATTTGTTTTTTCTAGATGCACGTATTTTTTTTTTCTTTTTGTTTTCGTTTGGGGTAATGAATGGCGATTAGCACTGCTGAGACGAGTGTTATCTATGTCATGAGACTCATTAGTTGTATGACAACCAAAATTCATTTTTTGTTCCTGCAAAACTTTCAATAATCCCTGAAATCCATCATTGAACTGAATTACAGACAAATACGAGCCTAAGTGTAAAGTTTGAGATTCAACAAACACATTTTTTGGTAATAATGTCCACAAAACTGCATTGAAGCTTTCATTTGCCTTTTGTGTTTTTCCATGCAGACATTTTCGAAGCAATTTCTGGTCACATAATTTTATATATATTGGCTTTATCAAGTTAATTATTTTTGGGGGAAGACCCACCGAAGCATCTTTGTAAGTTTTCTTCCCTAAAGCCAAAGCTTGTTGATACCTGCAACAACTCTTTGCACCTATGGGGCACAGACCATGCATCGGCTTACCTTTACTTGAACAACAGTGTGCGAATGCTGCAATTGTTGCACGTTGCATTTTTAATAAGCTACCTGCATTGGCTCTTATTGCTATGCCATAATAATTTTGTAGCTTATTAATAAAATTGTCCGCCAATTTTCCTTTTCCACCGATTCCTTTTGTGTTCGCTTTTAGTTTCCGTAAGTGGGTTCCAACTCTTTTCTGGATGTGGCCAATACACTCTAATTCATTTACAGAGTACTTGCCGTACATGTCCTTGACAGCATCATAACCTTTTGAGTCTCCATCACCATAATATTCCGTGTAACGGAGTGCAAGCAGATTTTGGGATCGTTTGAAGATACGATATGCACCAACAACTTCCATACTGTTCGAGGATCCAGTGTGATTTGAGCAGACTTGTTTTGCCTTAGGTTGTGATGAAGTTTTATCCATATTTCTATACTTAGCACAAATTCGACAAAATTGTGACATTATTTCTAAGTCTAGAATTTTCCTAGCAGCAACTGAAATTGCACTGACAACACCATTGAGTGAAGAATACCCTCAACGTTGCCAGGTACCATCGACAGATACTCCACATGTAGTCACTTCATTCTGTGGCGCACATACTGTCGCTTCATTCTGCAGATCACATGTTGTCGAGACATTTTTCAGATCACATGTTGTCGACTCATTCTGCAGATCACATGTTGTCGACTCATTCTGCAGATCACATGTTGTCAACTCATTCTGTAGATCACATGTTGTTTCTTCCACTCTTCTTTGATGTTGAAAACCCTATAAAAAATGTACATGATTTGCATTCTCAAACGAAGTTGGAACAGAGACCAAATTTGGAATCTTCTTCCAATTTTAGATTACTTACCTGACAAGATGGGCAACATACGAGGCTAACGAAAAAGACAGGCTACCGCGGTGCATTCCACTTATCTTTTTTTACAGACCGCTAGAGTGACGCGATGTTCTTTTCGTATACACCTTCATTGGTGCATTCGAGCATCACGTGACTCCGGCGGTCTGTAAAAAAAGATACGCGTAAAACACCGCGGTAGCCTTTCTTTTTCGTTAGCCTCGGGCAACATAGCATAGAAAAAACATTTATTAATAAATCCATGTCGATAATCCGGCATCCAGTTACTTTTTCTGAATTTAAATCTTCAGTCTGTTCCAAAGCTTCATCAAACTTTTGAAGTTTTTTCGCACTAGCTGTCAAATTTGCACTTGTTTCTAGCCCATTTTTTTTAGCATGCTTCTTTGCCTTGGTATGTTAGTTTCCGTGAAACTTTCGTTTCCGAGTTCTGGAAACACTTGTTCCTATCCATTATAGTATGGAAGAATATAATTAATTAAAAATATGTAAAAAACTGGAAGTATTTAGCGAAAAAACAAACAAATCGCGAGCGAAAATCTTACTCAAATGTCAATACACAAATGTAAACAAAAGCGTCTAACTCTCGTTGTTGCCAATTCGTACCAAAGAAATTAATGAAAAATAATATAGCCTCGAACCCACAGATGAATATTGTCCATAGAGCATAACATAATTATTATTTACATTACGAAAAGCTTACGAACATCGAAATTTCTACAAACATAAGGAGCTTTAAACAGTACTCCCAGCCCTTTAAACAGTACTTCCGGTTTGAGTGACAGTTGTTGAGTAGTTTAAAAACCGCTATAACCCCTGTTCTATTTATCGTACAATAAAAATAAATACAGTTTTGGAAAGGTAAAAAGTTGAGCTTTAAGAAAATGTAATAAATTTTTTTTGACAATTTTGGTCGAAAACTGCTTTTTAAACGTAGTCAGATACCTTAAAAATTAATATTAATCTATATATATAAAAGAAAGTCATTTCTGGCTAGATGATCAACGCACAGCCAAAACTACTGAACCTGCAAAGACGAAACTTGCAGGAAAAATACTTCATAGTATGTAGAGGCGCACTAAGACGGGATTTTCAAAAACTCCACCCCTAAGGGGGGTAAAAAGGGGAACAAACTTTTAAAAAATTCCTTAAAAATCGGGTATTATAGTTACGTGACAAATGATAACATATTTTAATGTATTTTTGTATGCTGAATCGAATGGTATCAATTAAATACACATAAGTCAAATAGTTCGTGAGATATTGCACATTTTTCTAATTTGGCGAAGACTTTGACGTCAAAATCTAACAATTCTAACAATACATGTGGGAATTTCTGAAAATACATCCGTTACTATAGCAATGGAAGAAATTAAATACTCATAAGTCAAATAGTTCGTGAGATATTGCTCATTTTTCTAATTTGGCGAAGTCTTTGACGTCAAAATCTAACAATTCTAACAATACAAGTGAGAATTTCTGAAAATACATCCGTTACTATAGCAATGGAAGAAATTAAAATTAAATCATTTTGTTATTTAAATCTTTTGTTTATTTTTACAGATAGGAACATTAACTGTTTAATTGGGAATGGAATATTATTCTTACGGATATTTATGTAATTGTGTATTAGTATTAATTCTACAAACACCACGATTTAAAATAAAACGTGATTGCTAAAATAAAGTTTCGAAGGTCTGTTTAGTATTATATATCTATTATATATTGCTTTTTTTTTCAGTCTTCAGCCATGTTTCCCCTTTTCTTTGGGTAGTTAGTTATTCATACAATTTCGGGCTAATTTTCCGCGATCAGATACCTCGCCAATTGGCTTTTTAGCTACCATGTTAGGTAACTTCTCTATTATCCCGTCGACCACTTTTCATTAAAAAAAACTATCGCCAAACTGTAACGCCAAATAAACGGGAGAACGTTGCCATTGGAATATCATAATAAATAAATAAATAAAATATAATAATGTAAGGACACACTTGTTATTTTAATTAATGAAATCTATACTAATATTATAAAGTAGTAAAGATTGTTTTTTTGTTTGTAGGCGGCAATCTCTGAAACTACTGAAGCGATTTCAAAAGTGATGGTGGCAAATTGATGGTGACAATCCTTGCTCCAACATAGGCTATATTTTACGTCGGTGCCACTACCCCTAGGGGGGGGCAGAAGCAAGAAACGTTATAAAATTTCGATTTTTTTTATACTGAAGGAGCTAGAAACATGAAATTTGGCATGGTACTTACTTATAGGATGTAAATGCTCTCTAAGAACAAATTCTAATAAAATTCGACATTTAAAAGGGTGAGATGAGCGAAAAGCGTTCTAAAAACAGTCTAAATTACAATTTCTATGGAATGTCTGGAACTACAGAACCGTTTTCAAAAGTGATGGGGGCAAATTGATGGTGACAGTCCCTGATATATTTTACGTCGGTGCCACTACTCCCAGGGGGGTGCAGGAGCGAAAAACGTTCTAAAATTTAGATTTTTTTTACACTGAAGGTGTTCGAAACATGAAATTTAGCATGGTAGTTACTTATAAGATGTAAATGCTCTCTAAGAAAAAATTCTAAAAAAAATCGAAATTTAAAAGAGTGAGATCAGCGAAAAGCGTTCTAAAAACATTCTAAATTACAATTTCAATGGAATCTCTGGAACTACAGAACCGTTTTCAAAAGTAATGGTGGCAAATTGATGGTAACAGTCTCTGCTATAACATAGGCTATATTTTATGTCGTTGCTTGTACCACAGGGCGGACGGGTGCAAGAGCGAAAAACGTTCTAAAATTTCGATATTTTTATACTGAAGGAGCTAGAAACATGAAAATTGGCATGGTAGTTACTTATAAGATGTAAATGCTCTCTAAGAACAAATTCTAAAAAAATTCGAAATTTAAAAGGGTGAGATGAGCGAAACGCGTTCTAAAAACATTCTAAATTACAATTTGTATGGAATTTCTGGAATTACAGAACTGTTTTCAAAAGTGATGGTAGCAAAGTGATGGTTACAGTTCCTGCTGTAACATAGGCAATATTTCATGCCGGTGCCACTACCCCCAAGGCGGAGGGGTGCAAGAGCGAAAAACTTTCTAAAATTTCGATTTTTTATACTGAAGGTGTTAGAAACTTGAAATTTGGCATGGTAGTTACTTATAAGATCTAAATACTCTCTAAGAACAAATTCTAAAAAAATTCGAAATTTAAAAGGGTGAGATGAGCGAAACGCGTTCTAAAAACATTCTAAATTACAATTTCTAGGGAATTTCTGGAACTACAGAACTGTTTTCAAAAGTGATGGTGGCAAATTGATGGTTACAGTTCCTGCTGTAACATAGGCTATATTTCATGCAGTGCCACTAATCCCAGGGTGGTGCCGGAGCAAAAAACGTTCTAAAATATCGATTTTTTTTACACTGAAGTTGTTAGAAACATGAAATTTGGCACGGTAGTTACTTATAAGATGTAAATGCTCTCTAAGAACAAATTCTAAAAAAATTCGAAATTTAAAACGGTGAGATAAGCGAAAAGCGTTCTAAAAACATTCTAAATTACAATTTCTATGGAATCTCTGGTATTACCGAACCCTTTTCAAAAGTGATGGTGGCAAATTTTTGATGACACTCTCTGCTCCAACATAGGCTATATTTTATGCCGGTGCCACTAATCTCAGGGGGGTGCAGGAGCGAAAAACGTTCAAAAATTGCAATCTTTTTTACACTGAAGGAGCTAGAAATTTGAAATTTGGCATTGTAGTTACTTATAAGATGTAATGCTCTCTAAGGACAAGTTAAAAAAAATATTTGAAATTTACAAGGGTGAAATGAGCGAAAAGCGTTCTAAAATCATTCTAAATTACAATTTCTATGAAATCTCTGGAACCACAGAACCGATTTCAAAAGTAATGGTGGCAAATTGATGGTGACAATCCCTACTCCAACATAGGCTATATTTTATGTCTATAGGCTATATTTTATCACTAACCCCAATGGGGTCCAGGAGTGAAAAATGTTTGAAAATTGCGCCTTTTTTTATACTGAAGGAGCTAGAAATTTGAAATTTGGCATTGTAGTGACTTATAAGATGTAAATGCTCTCTAAGAATAAATTTAAAAAAATCGAAATTTAAAAGGGTGAAATGAGCGAAAAGCATTTTAAAATCATTCTAAATTACAGTTTCTATGGAATCTCTGGAGCTACAGAACCGATTTCAAAAGTCATGGTGACAATCCCTGCTCCAACATTCCTCTTTAATATAAAGCTATGCGTTGCTGACAACTGGGTTTTTCGCTAATCTTTGCCACAGATCAATCTCGGAAAATGAAACATTTGAAGTTACTGAAAAAAATAATAGCTGGAAAAGTATTTGTCAGAAAATTGTTAGACAAACTGCGTTTGAAAGATAAAAAATTGTATATTTCTTGATATAAATTTCAAATCTAATGATTATGCCATTTTTCAAAGATTGAATTTTAAAAATTACCAAATTTCACAATGGAGTACCATAGTGAAACCTTCACGCGTGAAAAGATAATGATAAGGGCGACGTGTCCTGACGTGTGTATTGGCTATAGAACGAGTCACAAATTATAGTAGCCTTATTATTCTGTTAATATATAAAAGTGAATTATGAAATGTCAATATTTTGTTTGATTAAAGGTGCGTTAAAAGAAACTGACCAGCGTAGCGGGCGTAGCTTGCTAGTGATAATTATAAATTAATTTTTGATATTTATGATAAGAGATTTGATTTTCCATTTAAAGTAAATATTTTTACCAATTTTGCTTCATGTTTACATAAATCAGTTTATAAAAATATAATTATCAATTATCTTCATCGTATCAAATACCTATGCTCAGATATAAATAAAAACAAAAATATTAGATTTATTCGAGATCAAGCAAAAATATATGGTTATCCAATTTTTATGATAAATTCAATCATCAACTCTTTTAAATAACATTTATTATATCATATAAATATAAACATGGTACGTAATAAATTATTGTTTTTGTGTGCGATAACATATAACAAAAGATATAGCAAATTACAATTATAACATACATAAATACAATTAAAACATATAAGGACATTTATTAATTGATTGAACATTATATACACTTTATATAGTCTGTGATAGTGCGTTTAGCCGATCACCTCTGTTTTAAGTGTTACTGATGTTCAGTTTTAAAACATATATAAATTAACTTATACAAAAAAACACATAAAATTATACATGGATAACATTGATTATTATAAATCACAAATCTATATGCAATATATATATATAATGTTTTTTTTTTTGAAAGTTTAATTTTAATAAGTTTTTTAAATACTGCATTGCATTATAAAGATTGAAACACAGTAGTAATACTATTAATTATGAATTTAATATATATATATTTTATTTATTTATTTTTATTTATTTATTTTTTATATAAATTTTGAGATATTTTAAATTGTTTATGATATATTTAATTTGATATCTAAATCAATCTCTAAATTCTATAATATATTTCAGTAGAAGTAAAATAAAACTTTAATTATTTTATATAAATTCTATAATAAATATAAGTGGATTAACACAGATGGCAGCACCAGCACTTTGTATTAAAAATAATATCTCTTTTACATTATATATACTCTTGTTAAGAATATTTGAAATGCTGTGTAGGATGGATTTAATTCTGCGTAAATTTATTCATAAATTTATTCATAAATTTATTCATATATTCATAAATTTATTCATTCTTTACGGGGTTTTTATTTCCAACTTTATTATTTCAAATTTTAATATTTCCAATTGTTTTCTGGAATTCCTGGGTGATTCTACTGATCTTAGCATATATGCCAGTAGAATTATGAAATACTGAATTATTTTTTAAAACACATGTGGATACATCCAGGCTGATGATTATATCTACATGTGTTTTTTCATATCCAATTCTGATTTAATTCTCTTGTTGTCCAATTTTCCATTATATGGTTCATATTTCATTTCTTAATCCATTTGTATTCACTTGATAGCAACTCCAAATTATTATTTATCATTTTTTTTTTCTCTCTCTCTTTTTAAATTTTCTTCATGTTTTCAGTATTTTTGGCCAATTACCATTGAAGCACAAGCTATGGTAATATTATGATTGCACTTGTTAATCTATTAGCTATGTGGTATTCTGTCTACACATTATCATTAATTATCTCTTTAGAGATTTAAATAGAATGATACAAGAACTTGATATGTTTTTTGAAATTCATAGATATTATAATTATATATATATATATATATATATATATATATCTGACTTATGTCATACGATAACGCTCGTATTTATAAATCAATTTTGATGAAACTAATTGTGTGTATTAAGCTAACCAATGTCTCGACCGAGTTCGTTGGCCAGCTTGGTCCGCCATTTTGTTTCAAGATGGCGGCCATTTAAAAATTTAAAACTAAAATAAATATACAAAAAAATTAAAAACTCAAATTTATTTTTTAATTACGTTTTAGGCCTTGATACAAGGATTCCAGAGCATTTTTTGGTTTACCTCTATCTTAAAAAATGGCTGAGATAGAGCAGTTTGAAAGTCTAGGGTGGCTGACATTTTGAAACAAAACAGCACATTAACGCGATTACTCGCAAATTATTTTCTTTCATTGTTGTAATAATTTTCCCAATCATATGCATAAAACTATATATTCATATCCGTTAGCGCCAAAATTGGCGACATTGGCGACAAAATTGGCGACATTGGCGACAAAATTGGCGACATTTGGCGACCAAAATAAGTCTTCATAAATGAAGCCAATTTGGCTATTGCTCAATAACTTGGCAAATTTCTTATTCAAATTCAATATTAACGAATCTTTTGTAAACGTTTCTTTGCATTTTAACTTGCTGTTTTCGTGTAACATTAGCTAAAATTTTAAAACGAAGATATAGGAAAGCTACCTTTTCCTCTCGGTACAGGCCGGAAGGACTTTTTTTTCATTTGGTGGCAAGCAAGTTTTTGGCATTGGTAATCTTAAAAGTAAATTTTCTCTATCATATGTACCCTGATTGGTTCAATTCTGTTTTCAAGAACGTTCTACGGACTCTGATTGGTTGATTCATGTATCTTGTCTCTTATTGGGAATTTCTAGAAAATTCCTTCAGATTCTAAAAGCCATATTTTTAGAGAAATGTCGCCAAAATATCGCCAAACGTGGCACGTTTGGCGATATTTTTCATTTAGCGCCAAGCATGTATTGAGAAAGTCCTATGCACCCTGACTGGTTCAATTATGTTTTCGAGAACGTTCTATGGACTCTGATTGGTTGAATCATATATCTCAGCTCCTATTTGGAATTTCTAGAAAAATCCTTCAAATTCTGAAAGCCAATTTTTTCGCCAAATGTCGCTAAATTCGCAAATTTTTGCGATATTTTTTCATTTGGCGCCAAGCGTTTTGGCATTGGTAATCTTAAAAGTAAATTTTCCCGCCAAATCTCTCCAAAGTCGCCAATACTTTTTAAGATAAAAATAGCTTGACCCATAATGACCCATGACCAAAATGACCCACTAATCGAATTTCTTCGAACATGTAACTTAGTCTAATCATTTTCTCGTGCCCCAAAACCGTAGAAAACAAAATTTAGTTCAAATCGTCTGACACGTTCTTAAAATAAAAAAAGTAGTTCCGGCCTGTAGCGGGAGGAAAAGGTAGATTTCCTATATCTTCGTTTTAAAATTTTAGCTAATGTTACACGAAAACAGCAAGCTAAAATGCAAAGAAAGCGTTCACAAAAGATTCGTTAATACTGAATTAGAATAAGAAATTCGCCAAATTATTGAGCTATAGCGAAATTGGCTTCATTTATGAAGACTTATTTTTGTCGCCAAATTTGGCGATATTTCGCCAAATGTCGCCAGGTTTGGCGAGAATTTGGCGCTAACGGATATGAATATATAGTTTTATGCGTATGATTGGGAAAATGATTACAACAATGAAAATTTTTGTAATGTGCTGTCTTGTTTCAAAATGTCAGCCATCCTTGAATTTCAAACTGCTCTATCTCAGCCATTTTTTAAGATAGAGGTAAAACAAAAACTGCTCTGAAATCCTTGTATCAAGGCCTAACACTTAATTAAAAAATAAATTTGAATTTTTAACTTTTTTGTGTATTTATTTTAGTTTTAAATCTTGGTGGTCAAGCGGTCGCCATCTTGAAACAAGATGGCGGACCAAACTGGCCAACAAACTCGGTCGAGACATTGGTGAGCTTAATACGCACAATTAGTTTCATCGAAATTGATTGATAAATACGAGCGTTATCGTATGACATAGGTCAGATATATATATATATATATACAGTGAACTCTCGTTAAGACGGATAGTCAAGGGCCAGCGTTTTTTGTCCGTATTAACGAGAGTCCATTATAACAGGAGTTCACAAATTTGACGTTTTACATTACAGTAAAAAATACTTATGTACATAAATAATAGGACTAAAATTTTGGTTTCTGTGAGACCATTTTATGCTTCTTTACTAAAAATATTTTTAAAAAAAAGAAAAAAAAATGTACGAGAACAACTTCAAAATGAAAAAGTCCTTCCGGCCTGTACCGGGAGGAAGAGGTAGCTTTCCTATATCTTCGTTTTAAAATTTTAGCTAATGTTACACGAAAACAGCAAGCTAAAATGCAAAGAAACGTTTACAAAAGATTCGTTAATACTGAATTTGAATAAGAAATTCGCCAAATTATTGAGCAATAGCCAAATTTGCTTCATTTATGAAGACTTATTTTGATCGCCAAATTTGGCGATATTTCGCCAAATGTCGCCCAATTTTGCCAATTTTGTCGCCAATGTCGCCAATTTTGGCGTTAACGGATATGAATATATAGTTTTATGCGTATGATTGGGAAAATTATTACAACAATGAAAGAAAATAATTTGCGAGTAACCGCGTTAATGTGCTGTTTTGTTTCAAAATGTCAGCCACCCTAGAATTTCAAACTGCTCTATCTCAGCCATTTTTTAAGATAGAGGTAAACCAAAAAAAGCTCTGGAATCCTTGTATCAAGGCCTAACACGTAATTAAAAAATAAATTTGAATTTTTAAATTTTTTGTATATTTATTTTAGATTTTAAGTTATTTTACATCTTTAAATGGCCGCCATCTTGAAACAAGATGGCGGACCAAGCTGGCCAACGAACTCGGTCGAGACATTAGTGACCTTAATACACACAATTAGTTTCATCAAAATCGATTCATAATTACGGGCGTTATCGTATGACATAGGTCAGATATATATATATATATATATATATATATATATATATATATATATATGGATATATCTATATATATAAATCAACATTTGGACGGAGGGTGGTTTTGGGGTCTGGGGGTCACGATCGGTGAAAATATATCGAAATTTTCCGGAACTGCTTTCCTCCGAACGGCTGCAATAGGTAGCTTTATACTTTTTTGTATTGAAAGCTACCTAAAAATATATATATATTTGAAACTCGAGTTTACATTGAAGCATACTTACATTGTTACTTAAATGTGCAAAATGTTTGTACATGAAAGAAAACGGTAGAGAGTACTTAAAAGGCTATCCAAAATAAGAAGTAATCTTCATTTGTTTTTTATTGGTAAGTGACCTTCTTTCGATATCATTCTCAAAATGTTCTCAGAAACATTTTCAGTTGATTGATAAAATTTCCTAATTGTCATCAGCATATCACGGACATCTTGCACCCGAATATCATGCACTTTTGGAGGAGAGATTTCTTCTTCCTTTTCACTATCGCTAGATGTTCCTGGATTTTCTTTTACTTTATCGGTTATTTCCTGATCAGTCAATTTTTCAACAATTCTGACATCGTTATCAAAATTTGCAAAACCTTCAGCGTCTATTTCTGTGGGAATATCACATCCCATAGATGCTGCATCATTAAGCAATGTCTGAAGTTCGTCGATATCAAGAGTAATCTCATCTGACGATTCTGAAGTTTCAGCTCCGTTCACAAAGCCTGCATGTCTGAAGCAATTTGAAATTGTAGTCGATGAAACAAGAGTCCAGGCTCGTTGAATCCACTCCATGCATTTTAGTACATTGACATCAGAATCTGTCGATGTTTCAATGCAGCTCATCAAATATACCAGGAGCATTCGACGATAGTGCACTTTTAATGATTTTATGATGCCCTGGTCCATTGGTTGCAACACGCTGGTACAATTGGCAGGGAAAAAAATATTTTTTATGGATTTCAGTTCAGGTATTTCTGTAGGATGAGCCGGGCAGTTATCTATAAATATCAGAACTTGTCTTTTTTCTTTAGAGAAACGCCTGTCTAACTCCCTGAGATACATTTCAACGAATTGCATGGTCATCCATGACTTAGAATTGGCTTCATATTTTGAAGGATAACTTCTAACCCCCTTAAAACATCGGGGATCTTTAGAATTTCCGATAACAAGGAGAGGCAGTTTTTCAGACCCATCCATGTTAGTCCCTACTACCCAACTAGAACAGTAACGCGTAATCTTGAATGTTTTCCACCTGTGCACTTTTCCCCTCTGAAGTGTAAACTTTGAGAAGGCTGAGCTTTATAAAAAAGTCCAGTTTCATCAATGTTGAATACATTTTTAGCATCGTAGCCCTTGAGAAGGCGTGGCAAATTCGCTTTCCACTCTTTTATTTTTTCTTCTGGTACATTTCCAGCTTCACCGCTCACTGTTTTAAAAACTAGACCATGTCGATTCTTGAATCGCGTCAGTCATCCCTCACTTGCACTGAAGGAATCAATATTCAGCAATTTGGCCATTTTCAATGCTTTTGCTTTAAAAAGTGGACCATTAATTGCAATGTTCTCAGAACGCATTTATTTAAACCATTTCAGTTCTGGATGGCCTGATCCTCGAATTTTCTTTCGAGAACCCATGACATCTCCCGATTCAAAAGTATCCGTTATTGCTTTACGTTTCAGCCATACTGAGTTCACAGTTGAACGTTTAAGTCCAAGCTCTTTCACCACATCGATTTGTTTAGATCCCTTTTCAAGTTTTTGGATGATTTTTACTTTATTCAATAAAGTTAATGCAGTTTTGTTACTCGAAGCTGCAGCCATTACAGAAACACAAAAAGAAAATGTCGTACTGGTTTAAAGCTAAGAATAAAGTGTGAGACTAGAAATTTTTTCTTTCCACATTAGGCACTGAATGAAATAAACCTTCCGATTGTTGGTAATGTCACATGCCCGAACACGAGATTTAGAACTGCACGGGAGGGAGAAACCGTGAACTAAAACTCTTTCATTTCCCCCCTTATTAGCCAATCAGCGCGCACTATCAGAGAGCAAGCGCGACCGCAGGGTTGCTCCGTGACGTCAGAGGCGAGGTTTCTACTCCTTTCATCTTAAAAATAGAATAGAAAAAAATTTGGGAATTCGTTGTCCTGACGAATATTTGTCCATCTTAACGAATGAACTCTTAAACTGTACGTATTAAACGATGTCTGTTACATGGACTTCCTATAGACCTTAACCGGGGATTTTGTTTTTGTACGTAATAACGAAAAATCCATCTTAAACGGGGCCGTCTTAACGGAAGTTCACTGTATATATATATATATATATATATATGGATATATCTATATATATAAATCAACATTTGAACGGAGGGTGGTTTTGGGGTCTGGGGCTCATGATCGGTGAAAATATATCGAAATTTTCTGGAACTGTTTTCCTCCGAACGGCTGCAATAGGTAGCTTTATACTTTTTTGTATTGAAAGCTACCTAATAGCTGGACCCATAATGACCCATGATAAAAATTACCCACTATTCGAAATTTCTCGAACATGTGATGGAGCCCAATAGTCTTATCGTTCACTAAAACTGTAGGATACTAAATTTAGTTCAAATCCACTGAGCCTTTTTAAAATAAAAGTAGCTTGACCCATAATGACCCATTACCAAAATGACCCATTAATCGAATTTCCCCGAGCATGTGACCTAGCTCAATCATTTTATCGTCCCCTAAAACTGTAGTATTCTAAATTTAGTTCAAATCCTCTGAGCCGTTTTTAAGATAATAAAAATAGCTTGACCCAAAATGACCCAGACCAAAATGACCCTCTAATCGAATTTTCTCGAACATGTGACCTAGCCCAACAATCTTCTCGTGCCCGAAATCTATAGGATGCAAAATTTAGTCTAAATAGTCTGAGCCGTTTTTTAAATAGAGTTAGCTTGACCCGCAGAGACCCAAAAATGACCCGCTAATTGAATTTTCTCGAACATGTGATTTAGCCCAATGATTTTCTCGTGCCCGAAACTCGTAGGATACAAAATTTAATCAAAATCGTTAGAGCCGTTTTTTAGATCCCATCCTGTGTTCAACCAAAAATGACCCACTAATCGAAAGTTCTCGAACATGTGACCCAGCGCAATAGTCTTCTTGTACCCAATAATGGTAGGATACCAAATTTAGTCAAAATCGTTTGAACCGTTTTTTAGATACAATCAGCTTGACCCTGACCCAAAATGACCCAAAATGACCCACTAATCGAATTTTCTCGAACATGTGACCTAGCCCAATGGTTTTCTGGTGCCTCAAAACGGTAGGATACAAAATTTCGTCAAAATCGTTAGAGCCGTTTTTAAGATAAAATTTACATAACCACACACACACACAAGATTTGCTCGTATTATAATATACAAGATTTGCTCCTATTAGAATATATGATGATAAAGTGTGCAGCTTTTGCTTGAAGCCAAAAATGCAACCGGTTACAAATCGAAAAAAAAAAAAACGTGCCTCTTGTTTTGTCCTATGAATTCAGCCCTTGTTTCTCATGCTTGTCTTGCTTGAGAGTAATGATTTGAGCGATAACCGCCTACATATTGCAAACATTTCTGAAGTTATACTGCATCTCTATTATACTCATGACCAGGCCTTTACAAATTTGATAAAATCTGGTAGCCAGAAAAAAATACTAGTCGCCAGTAAAAAAAAATTTACCCTC
The DNA here is from genome assembly GCA_963931845.1 of Maratus michaelseni. Lineage (NCBI taxonomy): Eukaryota > Metazoa > Arthropoda > Arachnida > Araneae > Salticidae > Maratus > Maratus michaelseni. The sequence continues at coordinate 1,522,587 of OZ007597.1, read as the reverse complement.
TCCCCCAACCCCCCCCCCCCCTTCTTCCCCGTCACTGATTTAAAAAACAACACAAGAGTTTTTTTTATGAATTAATTGAGAAAAATAATAACAACAAGCGTAGTTTAGAATTATTAGTTCCCTAGTTTAAAAGAGTACATAATTTAGAAAAATAATATAAACTATATTTTCTAATAAAACTTATAATCACTTATATTATGTTGACAGCTTATATAAACACAAAAGTCAGATTTGAAACTTAAAAAAAAAACTCGAGCAGTTTTTAGCATAGTATCCAATTTTTGATGGTACAGAGACTGGATTGACACTATTTCTGTTTTATTGAAATATCTTCTCTCCCCCACATTCTAATCACGTGACATATACTAGCTGTCTATAGCTGAAAAGAATGGTGTTTTCTGTGCATGAGTTGTTGAAAATGCCTTTTAAATTTAGTTCTTCCATTAAAAGTACGAGAGAAGTGGAAGATCACTGCTTGCCGCGCACGAGTAGGGGTGGGGGAGAGAAAAAATGCTATTTGTGCCCATTTCTTATGTCAATTTTTTTACAGAAATCACCTTGAACGATCAAATCATTTTGGTCGCCAGATCAAAAAATTTGGTAGCCAGTGGTGACCAGGCGACAAGGCGACAGCATTTGTTAAGCCCTGCTCATGACTCTATGGGCGCGTTCACAATTTGAAAGTTTATTTTCTCAGCTTATTAAACCGAATTATCTTTCTCAAAAAAATAAAAATATTGCGATTCATACCACTTTTATATTATAGCAACTTAAGAGTTACTTTATCAATGTGTTTCTTGCATCAAATAAAGTGACTATTTATCCTAAAAACCAACTGGTGTTAACTTAAACCTGGTGTAAGAAGCATAATGTTGCGAAAACGCAACGTCAGTCTTTAATGGGTTCATTTTTTTTGAACCAGATAACCCGAAATCAAGCTTCCCTTGTTCCATTACCCCTAGAATAAGAAATACTAAGATTTCTAATTCCATGACATTACCTAACGTTTTAATTGCTTTACTTAGCTAAACATATGCCTTGGCATACACATTAAGTTGTTAAATTTGTAACTATAACTCCTGATTATACATAGTTTATTACTATTCTGTTTTCACTCTTTGCGGCGCAGCGTGATAAAGAAATAAACGAATGAAAGGATCCTTCGAAAAAGATGATTAATCACTTGTAGAATTCCACTCGAAATTTAAGAGCAGTTTCAAATAAGTAAAAGTGTTCAGAACTCGTGTGCCCCCGTTGACTCACAATTAAGAGAGTACCGGAAGTTGAGTTTCAGAAACTTGCCCAAGTCGAACATTTTGATTTCGCTTCAAAAAACTTTAAGTTAAGTGACTTAACTATCATAATGTGTACGCTATAGTGGGCATTTCCATGAAAAAGTGGGCATGAGGGTTGAAATTTCAAATGTCTTTTATTACTACAAATAATATATCAAATTAAAGGTAAAAATATGACGTATATGAAATTACAGAGAACTAAGCTCTAAAAATATATTTTTTTATAATTTATTTAGGTTCAAAGTTAGAAAAATTTGAAAAAATAATAAAATAGGGTATTTTTATTCTGCCAGAAGCAATATTTAAAACAGCAGCATTTTCCATATATGTGCATATATTAATATTTGTGACCTTTGTGTATCTTTTAAAACACTTAATTTTTCAAAAAAAATTTAAAAGACCCGATTTTTAATACAAATATATTTACACTATCTCTCTGTCACACCCGTCACAAAAAAGATTCTTAAGTTATTATACAAAATGCATTTTTCCATGAAAATACATGAAACTTTCGGAAAGTCTAACTATTGCAAGTCTAAATAACTAAAAAACGTTAAAAATTCATTAAATTTTTATTTTGTGTGAAATTTTAGTGTGACGGGTGTAACAAAATCCTTGTGACGGGTGTGACAAAATTCTTGTGACAGGTATGACAACATTTTAAATTGCTTTGAAATATATTTAAATATTTTTAAATGAAGTGTAAGATTGAATCGTTCTTGTTTCTGAACATATTAACGCCAATTTGCCAAAAAAGAGAAGATAAATCATGAAATATCTATTTGAATTATTTTAGCAAATTGTGAGTTTGTAGCAACTTACTTACTTTTAAGTTAATTCTGCTTTGGATTTTTTTAAATGTGCTCAGGAGATTGGTGCAATAAAGGCATTCAGCAGTGAAAATACTAGAAAATAAACAAATACTGACAGAAAATGGAAAGGCATCAAGTCTTATCACCACTTTAAAGTAAGTAGTAATTGTCGGAGCAAAGCTCCGGCTTCCCTTCAAAAATTACACTTTTGTGTACACGATAGCGGCCAAAGTATTTGCCGCAATGACACCAAAATTGGACTGGAGGTCGGCAGTGCCAAAATCTCGCCGGGGATTGAAAATCAGAAATATTCGTCAACTCTAACGCCCGGAAATGTCTGCTCTAGAATTTTCCATTTTCCCATAGAGATAACATTGCGATTGTTTGAATTATTAAAAAACCATTAGCTCCATTGTTGTAATTTACGCATTTTAACCTAATCGTTATCACGTCAACGTTACTGATGCACAGATATGTGTGATTTATAATATAGATTGACTTTTAAAAGTTTTACTTCTTACGTACGTAACTACCACGAGTTTTAGGTAGCTTTCAATACAAAAAAGTATAAAGCTACCTATTGCAGCCGTTCGGAGGAAAGCAGTTCCGGAAAATTTCGATATATTTTCACCGATCATGACCCCTAGACTCCAAAACCACCCTCCGTTCAAATGTTGATTTATATATATATATATATATACTAGGGGGCCTACCCCCTGCGAGCTACGCTCGCCAATCCCCGCTCAGACTTTGAGGCCTCTAAAAACATGACAGCGTGTTTTATTTTTAAAATATTGGTAAATCTGTAATTGGGTTGCCATGCTTTTAACGTTTTAATGGGGCATTTTTTGATTACCATGGTCTCATACACAGCTGTTGCGACAACTGACGACTGTTTTCGGGATTGATAAGTAAAATCAATTACAACTTGAAAACCAGCTTGTATAAAATGGTTAGGTTTAAATAGTGGCTACCTCTCGGACTTTTATAACAACGATCTTTATTCTATTCTTTCTTTGCGTTTAAGGATGAGAAAAATTCCATCTGCTTGTGAATAATATTAAGAACCACGATATTGAAAAGTACTATGTTATACACATTTTCATTAACAGGTTTTAATTTTCTCTCTATTTTAGTGCACCATCATGCATATTTTCATGTTATTTTAAATACGTAAATTATTTATTTTAATTAATATGTATATACGAATTTTCTAATAATTATGTATCGTACAAAATTAATTAAATATTTTGTGCATGCATGCCTGAATTTATTCGGCATCAATTGATGAGATATTTAAACAAATTTGCTATCCGCGATAATTTTACACCATGTTATGTCACTTGAATATTGTCCATAAGAAAATCGGGTACTTTTCCAGTATAGGATCCTTTGCTTTTAGGTTTGGCGTAATTCGAGCTTCAAAAAGGGATATATTCATTAATATACATAGATTTGTTGCCAAAAGTTATGAAAACAAACCCAATGAACTTTTGGTGCTTTTCTATTATAGGGGTCTTTGACGCTTTTTTAAAAAGCTTGGCGAAAAAACCCAAGCAGGATAGAAAACCAAGCAGGATATTTTATTCTCCTTCCGTTCAGTTGGGCAATTATTATTTTATATATTCGTTTCAAATATCCGAATTAGTGATTTTATAAATTCGTTTAATTAAATTTTACAAAAAAATAACAAAATGATATCAATAAATAATAATTACTATTAATTCCTTTCCCCCCTTTCTTTTGCGTTTACATAAATGACGTCATTTGGAAGAATTTATTCAAAATATTTTCAGTTTATAAATTAAATTAAATGCTGACAGACGATTGAATCCTGACGATAGAAATGTGATTTTTTTTAAAATTTTCCTGAAAAACATAATTTAATCACAATCTTGTCTTCATTATCGATTGAAATAAAAGATAAATTCAATTTCAATTTGAAAATGACGAATAAAAAGAAATGAAAAATCCCTATCGGGATCCTTTTCAATTTTTTTCCCTTTTTTGTCACAAAAAAACTGAGTAATTAGTTGCCATCATTACAGAAATATCATTAAAATTAGAAAAAAATTAATATCTCGAAAACTAATACCAATTTCAAAATTCTATTACCAGTTTTGACATCCGCGGATTTTTATGGACAATTGGTATTAATTTCACCATCAAGCGTTTAATATTTTATTAAAAATAGCCCTGAAACATAATCAGTCGTTTAATCAGTCGTTTCATAAAATCGTTTCATAAATTCGTTTCACAAATTCGTTTCATTAGGATTTTATATATATAGGGTAGATATATATATATATATCTCCATATATATATATATATATATCTGACCTATGTCATACGATAACGCTCGTATTTATAAGTCAATTTTGATTAAACTAATTGTGTGTATTAAGCTCACCAATGTCTCGACCGAGTTCGTTGGCCAGCTTGGTCCGCCATTTTGTTTCAAGATGGCGGCCATTTAAAAATTTAAAACTAAAATAAATATACAAAAAAGTTAAAAATTCAAATTTATTTTTTAATTACGTGTTAGGCCTTGATACGAGGATTCCAGAGCATTTTTTGGTTTACCTCTATCTTAAAAAATGGCTGAGATAGAGCAGTTTGAAATTCTAGGGTGGCTGACATTTTGAAACAAGACAGCCCATTACAAAAATTTTCATTGTTGTATTAATTTTTCCAATCATACGCATAAAACTATGTATTAATATCCGTTAGCGCCAAATTCTCGCCAAACTTGGCGACATTTTGCGAAATATCGCCAGATTTGGCGACCAAAATAAGTCTTCATAAATGAAGCCAATTTGGCTATTGCTCAATAATTTGGCGAATTTCTTATTCAAATTCAGTATTAACGAATCTTTTGTAAACGTTTTCTTTGCATTTTAACTTGCTGTTTTTGTGTAACATTAGCTAAAATTTTTAAACGAAGATATAGGAAAGCTACCTTTTCCTCCCGGTACAGGCCGGAAGGACTTTTTTTTAAATGCGAACTGTTGGGTACACCAAATTCAATCTTACACTTTTTGTAACTTCCAAACCAACGTAATTTGGTTTGAATTTTACGTTTAAAAAAAAAAAGAGGAAATCAAATGTGAATTTGGATATTTCCGTATTCTCTGCATGCCAACAGATAATAGCAAGATAAATCGAGTAAAATATAATGTCATGTATGTATGTAATAATAGAATCCATCAGGACGAAATGTCGGTATGTTTGTATTTACATGTACTGTACGTATATGCATATAGGAAAAATTCTATAATCGGGTTCGCAAATAATTGGCGTATCTTAGTGAATGTGGCGCAAATTTAATTTAATTGTATTAACATGTTTTTGTTTTACTTTCTGTACACATACAGTGTAAGAAACATATTGTAATCATGATAAAAACCTGTATATGCAAATATTGGCATATTTTAACATTTTGAGGTTCTCTGACATACATACATAGCTCATTCGGTACTTTTCGGTTAGCCGGGCGCCAGTGAAATTTATATCTATGTATACATATATATACATATATCTATACATACACACATTTATATATGCATGTATGTATATATACATATATATATACACATACATATATGTGTGTATGTATACATAGATATGTATATATAGATATATACATTTCACTGGCGCCCGGCTAACCGAAAAGTACCGCTCATTCTTACTGAAGAACTGAAATAAACACTTCAGATTTTTTAAACAGAAAATTGGAAGAATTTATATTGTTTTGCCATTTTTTGTCATGAAAAACTTATTTAAAAATGTCGTGTATTAAAATGAAACTATTGTACTAAAATGGCAACGCGCGAATAGCCAACTTTTATCTGCTGTGTTTTGGCAACGGCAGAAACTTTGGAACTGGGATAAAATGTTGTTTGGATAGATTTATGTTTATGGTTAAGTGTTTGTTTCTGTGTAATGTAGTTAATAAATAATGTGTGTTAAAGAAACGAATCTTTAATAAATAATTATAAGACATATAAAGATATACACCAACTAACAAAGAAGTGTCACAAAAAAGTAACAATATACTCGGAAACAACCTTTCAGCAAAAGGTTTCTTCGGTCTCAATCCAGACCACAGATTATTTGCTAAGTAAGTAGCTGATGTGTCGTCCTGATTAAATGAAAGAAGAATGAAAATTGCGTAAATTAAAATAGTTGATAAATGGTGCAGATTTAGGTACTTCTCTATTATCCCATCGACCACTTTCAATAACAAAAATCTATCGCCAAATTGTAACGCCAAATAAACGGGAGAACGTTGCCACTGGAATATTAAAATTAATAAATAAATAAAATATAAGAAATTCGGAAAAGCTCCATCCACCAAAGTGTCAACTATCAGTACATTTAAACAAAACAAACAAGCAAAAATACAATGTATTAATGAAAACAGAAAAAAAAAATCTTTGATATTTATTTAGGTACTTCTCTATTATCCCGTCGACCACTTTTCATCACAAAAAACTATCGCCAAAAGGTAAGCTTAAACGCCAAAAATGCAGTCCCATTTACTTGATTTCAGAAGAATTATACGTGTTTGTTGTATGTCATCAAGTGGTTTTTAATTCGACATTTGCGTGTATTTTTCATTATGTTTTACTGATTTATTAATTTCATTAAATAAAATAACAATTGTGTCCTTAAATTCTTATATTTTATTTATTTATTTTGATATTCCAATGGCAACGTTCTCCCGTTTATTTGGCGTTACAGTTTGGCGATAGTTTTTTGTTATGAAAAGTGGTCCACGGGATAATAGAGAAGTACCTTTATTTCAATATAAAAATAAAATAACGTAATAAATGAAATAGCTTCTATTATTTTTAAAAAAGAAATAAAAAGAAATAAATGATAGTTTGATATAAATAAATATTGGTATACATAATAAAAATAATTTATAGAATTAAAATAAAAAAATAAAAGTAAATAAACAACAATTTATTTTTTTGCGCCAAATTGGCGGGGGAAAAAAGCGCGCCAACGTGGTGCGTATGTGATATCTGTGCCATATGTTTATATTATATAGAATTTGCAAGAATTCCAGTTAAGAGAAAACAATCAGCTGAAATGAAAAGAATTGCGCATCGTAATTCAATGCGGAGAAGTCGCACAACAAGAAATCAGTTACCTTCAGATTTTTTGCCGAGTACCGATATAATGACAACTCAAATGAATGAAGCAATCAGGTTTGATAGAGAGGTATCGCAGACCACCTATGTGTTCTGTAATACGCGTAACAGAGCTTTCCCTGATATCATATTAAATATTGCTGAGCTCTGCCAGACATGCAAGTCTAGAGACGGTGCTTTGAAGTTTTCTACCGCTAATTCGATGGACCCAGGTCCAGTTCCTATCTGTCTGAAATATCTGAACTACATTAAACAAATGATGATCGTTCAAATACATCCAGTGGTTTATCTTTACCATATACGAGGCTCACGGTATGGATACAGCGGAAATGTATCAACTTTAAACAAAAAATCGAGAGTTTTATTTCGCGCCTGCCTGTCAATCCTTCAGATATGACTTCAACCGTGTTAGTGACAAGAGATACTTTATCAGGATGTGCAGAGTTTTCTATTCGCTCACAACGCCTTCTAGAAGCACTCAGATAACTGAAAGCTCACAATCCTTAATATTCAAATATCATAATTTATGAAGATTTGATTGTTACATTACCTAAGAATGGTGAAGTATCTCAAATGTTACTAACAACAACCGATATTACTGAGGATATTGATAATTTGAACGAGGAAATAAGACGCGAGCCATTTAGACCACTACTGGATCCGGTAAATCAAAACAACTTAATAAATGACGCACTTCGTGTGCCTCACCCTTCATTAAATTCACAGACTATCAACGAATTTCAAGAAGATGGTTACATAGCACGTGCTTTTCCTCATTTTTCCCCACATGGTACAGCTGATTTACTACAACCTCGTCAAAAAGCAGACTCTCCTAATGAGTATTTTAAGTTCCTGGTGAAGTATGAAGATGCTAGAGACCCCCGATTTCGCTACTTTGCCATGAATTCAATTCTTCGGTGGCAGTCTTTTGCGAAAGGGAGTTTTTTTGTTCAGCGAAATAGGTTCAGCAATAAGACGGTAGAGCAGATGCGTGATATTCTGAATAGGCAACCTGAAATGGCAAAACACATTATGATTTATGCTAGGAAATTAAGATCCACAAAATAATACTGGAGTGCACGTTGTGTGGAACTCCTTTCACAAGGACGTCCTCGCAAATGATATACACCACTGTCAAGTTCGCTTTTCAGACATTTCCAGTGAAGATCGTGAAAAAGATCTCGCTAAGATCTTAAATCAAGTCCAACGTCACACAAGACTTGGAGATTATTGCATAAGGGAAAAAAAAAGAGGTACAAATAGTTATAGCTGCAGATTTGGTAAAATAATCAAGAAGTACTTTGTAAATCAAAATGGCCAGTGGCAAGAATATTAGCAGACCACAATAATCAAATAGCAAGATGGGGTGAAGATGAGCAAGCATCTGGACTTCAGGCTGAACTTTTCTTAGCAATTGGATGCAGAGTTATGTTGCGTACCAATCTGTGGACAGAGGGAGGATTGGGTCAACGGTGCACTTGGTACGGTAAAAGATATTGTCTACGGACCAGGACTACGGCCTCCAGGCTTGCCACAGGCAGTAATGGTTCATTTTGGTGATTATTGTGGACCATTTCTCACTGAAAGACTTTTTCCTGTCACACCTATTACAACGTCTTGGGAAAAAAACAATATCTCATGCCCCCGTACTCAGTTGCCTTTAATAGTTTCATACCTTGTCACCATACACAAATCATTAACTTTGTCAAAAATTGCTGTGGACATTAGTCAAAAGGAGTTGTCACTTGGAGCAAATTATGTCGCATTTAGTCGTTATGTCGTCGATCGTTCGTCGTTTATAGGATGTTCTCATTAAAGTGCCTTTCGCAAAGGATAGGCTAGACCAAATTAGAAGAATAGGGGCACTTGCTAATAGATTAGCATTTGAGCAGAATCTGAGGCAACTGTTGACCGAATAAACATTCGAAGATTCAACAGCTGTTTTTGTAAATTTTCTTTTATATTATTAAACACACAGTAAATATAAAAATAAAAAATATATATATTATATATTTTTAATGTTAGCTTTTATGTTTATCCCACTCAATGCTCCGACATTTCGGCCTGACGGATTCTAGTAGTACTATCTTTTTGATGGGAAAGACTGCCAAATCAACACTGAGGGAAGTGGCAGTCACTGTTAATTGTGAATCCCCCCCCCCCCCAGAAAGATTTGGAAAATATGAGATTTAAGTATTGGTGATTATCTTTTGGTTTCCCTGGCCAGTAGCAAAAAGCGTAATAGCTTGTACTATGCTAATGTCTTGAATATCAACTTCCGTAAGGAAGAAATAAGCTTAAAATACATGCAAGCCAGTGGGGCACACTGGATTTGGCCAGAAGAAGATGACATCTCAATTAAAAAATTTCTGCTATTGTAAAAAAAAATAGCTCCCCCATCACTTATAACGGATAGGGGGCACTATAAAATTTAAACTAACTGCATAAATATGTTAGTTTTATTAAATTTCTTTTGTATATTTACTATTGTTGAGTTTACTGTTCATACTGATCACTGTATTTTTTTGGTAAACAACTTTCAAATTGTACATTTTGCACAATGTCACACCCGTCACAGCAGGAAAAAATTCTTATACATTAAAATAATTAAAATTTATTATGAAAATTACGTATTAAGTTTAATTTGAATCTCTTTTATTAGAAAAAAATTGTTTTAATAATGACACAGTGAAATATTCACAGAAATTTTAACAAATGCGTATGCAAGTAAAAACTGTTGTCCCGAGAGAGTCACACCCGTCATATGTTTAAAATACATTTTTTTAAATATTGAAAGCTATTTAAGTTATATATTTGCTCAATTATCCATGCATATGCATGGAAAAACATAATTAAAATACTTTTCAGGGATTTCTTAGCTAATTTATTTCCCAAAATATAGATATAAACACTAAAATTTCGTCTGGATGTCACACCCGTCACAATGGAATGGCCCTAGTACAGTTTTTTACTATTTTACAGTGTTGTCAGATTGGATATTTTATCTCCATTTTGGGGGATTTTAACGCAGATTATTATTATTATTATTATTATTATTATTATTATTATTATTATTATTTCACGTTTTCGAGTTAAAGTTTACATTTAGTCGTCTGGCAACACTCACTGTAAAAAGAATTTCCTGAAAAAAAAAACGGAAATTGTACTGGCAATCGGCACGCCAGTACTATTTCCATATTTTAAAGGAAAAAAATCCGTAAATTCCAGGAAATTTTCCGGGATTTCTGAAATATCCGTTTAAAATTTCCGTTTTATAAGAGATATCTTCCGTACATTTTAGAAATTTTTATAATGTTAAAATAAATCGTACGTCAAAAATGAATCAAGTAGATGAGCATTCTCTCGTATGTGAATAGTCACAGCTTTTTTTCATTATTCGAATTCATAAATATCGACGAAAAATATAGGTATTCACGTCTGCAAATGTCAAAAATCAAGTAGTCATTAAAACGAGTATTGTCGTATGCGAATACTCACACACTTTTCAATATTCGCATTCGTAGACATCGAAGAAAAATGTTCGTATTCGCGTTGCTGAACGCCAAAAGTCAAGTAAGTATTAAAACGAGTATTCTCGTACGCGAATATTCACCACATTTTTCAATATTCGTATTCGTAGACATCCAAGAAAAATATTCGTATTGACGTTGCCGAACATCAAAAATCAAGTAGTGATTAAAACGAGTGTTCTCGTATGCGAATATTCACACCACTTTTCAATATTCGCATTCGTAGACATCGACGAGAAATATTTGTATTCGAATTCCTGAATGTCAGAAATCATGTAGTGATTAAAACGAGTATTCTCGTATGCGGATATTCGCACCACTTTGCAATATTCGCATTCGTAGACATCGACGAGAAATATTCGAATTCGCGTTCTTAAATGTCAAAAATCATGTAGTTATTAAAACGAGTATTCTCGTATGCGAATATTCGCACCACTTTCCAATATTCGCATTCCTAGACATCGACGAGAAATATTCGTATTCGCGTTCCAGAATGTTAAAAATCATGTAGTGATTAAAACGAGTATTCTCGTATGCGAATATTCACACCACTTTTCAATGTTCGCATTCATAGACATCAACGGAAAATATTCGTATTTGCGTTTGTGACTGTCAAAAATCAAGTAGTGATTAAAACGAGTATTCTCGTATGCGAATATTCATATCGCTTTTCAATATTCGCATTCGTAGACATCGACGAGAAATATTCGTATTCACGTACGCGAATATAAACTAGTCGTTGGGGGCCACCGTAATACTTACCCATCATGGATATGCATAATGTAAAATATTAAAATAAAAATGTATAAACTACTTATAAAATGCATTGCAATTCAAATAAAATCATGACTTGATGACGTCACAAACTTTAAAGGCTCGATTACTGAATTGCTTGAAAGAGGTTTTTCCTTATAACTCCAAAAATAATAATCCTATTAACTAGCGGTTTATTGCATCTGATTAAGCGTCAAATTTCCAATTAAAATATATCTTTGAAGTGAAATTTGGATGAAATACAGGGTCATGAAAAATCGAAGAGTGTGGAAAATAGGATTCCAAATATCTCGGCAACTCATTATCCGATCGACTTCATGCTTTATTCAAAATTTATATTTTTTTATTGTCTTTTATATTCATTTCTTAAAATAAACAATTTCGAAAATTTTTATATACCTTTCATCAGAACGAATATTTCGAGAGTCCGAAAAAAATTGTTCCGGTTAATCGAGGTTATTGAAATGAAATAGGCTTCTTCCCATTATTACATACTAAGTACATACCCAATTGCAAGTCTCTATCTCAATTTTTTCGGGAGATAGAGCGTTTACAGACACACACACACACACAGACACACAGACACACAGACGGACGGCAAATTTTTTTTTTTTAAAAATATGTTTTTCGGAATCTCCAGTGTCTGAAACGTGTAAATCCGTCAAAAAAAATTTTTCGATTTTCAAAACGATTACAAGACTTACCCTATACTACGTATGATGGGTAAGTAAAAATCAAGTAGTGATGAATAAGAGCATTTTCGTACGAGAGTAATTTCACTTTTTACTTACCCATCATACGTAGTATAGGGTAAGTCTTGTAATCGTTTTGAAAGTCGAAAAAAAATTTTGACGGATTTATACGTTTCAGACACTGGAGATTCCGAAAAACATATTTTTAGAAAAAAAAATTTGCCGTCCGTCTGTGTGTCTGTGTGTCTGTAAACGCTCTATCTCCCGAAAAAATTGAGATAGAGACTTGCAATTTGGTATGTACTTAGTATGTAATAATGGGAAGAAGCCTATTTCATTTCAATAACCTCGATTAACCGGAACTATTTTTTTTCGGACTCTCGAAATATTCGTTCTGATAAAAGGTATATAAAAATTTTCGAAATTGGTTATTTTAAGAAATGAATATAAAAGACAATAAAAAAACAAATTTTGCATAAAGCATGAAGTCGATCGGATAATTAGTTGCCGAGATATTTGAAATCCTATTTTCCACACTCTTCGATTTTTCATGACCCTGTATTTCATCCAAATTTCACTTCAAAGATATATTTTAATTGGAAATTTGACGCTTAATCAGATGCAATAAACCGCTAGTTAATAGGATTATTATTTTTGGAGTTATAAGGAGGTTTCTTTCAAGCAAATCAGTAATCGAGCCTTTAAAGTTTGTGACGTCATCAAGCCCCGATTTTATTTGAATTGCAATGCATTTTATAAGTAGTTTACACATTTTTCATTTTAATATTTTACATTATGCATATCCATGATGGGTAAGTATTACGGTGGCCCCCAACGACTAGTTTACACAATTCCTAATAGCATTCACAAATATCCGCCCACGGGAATTATATAAATCGGAAATATGTTTCTTCGTAAGATTTTAACACTTATTTATCAATAAATTCAATATTTATCAACACCTTGTTACTTTTTTTTTGGTTTACTTTTTTTCCGATTATTTTTTTCCGCTCTTGTTTTTTCTGCGGATTACTTTTTTTCTGGTTACTTTTTTTCCTAGATTCATGTCGATCATTAAAAGGTTTTTATAAGCCTTTTGTTGTTTCTATTTGTATCACTTAAGCATTTTATCTATATTTTAACTAGGACTTCCCTCAAAGGGATTAGTCTGAGAGATATTGCTGAGAACATGGGGTTAACAATTACAATATAAAGAAAAAGAGCAAATTAAATGTTATAATTACAAAATATCAGATATAAATTCATATACACTGTTAAAAAATAGAAAAGAAGTACCGTTCATCAGATGTGTTGTCATAATTTTTTTTGAACATGTGGCAAAGAATCGCATTTTCTTAAGCGCGTATTGCGCAAAACTTGGAAAAAAAAACCCGGATATTTTAAAACACCAAGCTTTATAAGTTACGTAATTGGATTTGCAACCAATAGATTATTCTATCAAGCATGGTTTAACGCAAATTTAATTTCATTACTGCACCTTTTTTTGTGTGTGAATTTAAAAATTTTCTTCCTTGATTATATATCTATTTGTTTAACTGTTTATAGAAACTCTTACACTTCAAACCACATTGATAGCATGCTTTGCTACAAACCAGATTGCAAAACTATAAATTACTATTAAAGTATACAAAAAATCTTTCGATGACTTCTGTAAAATAATTTTTACATTAAATCTCCATATTGGCAAAATTGAAAAATTATATATATTTCAAAGTTAAGCTTAACAGATATTTCTTGATTATTCTCTAGGAAGCTCTGCCCCCTGCGCCTTTACTGCGTATTTACTGCTCCAATCCGCAGACTTTTCTTTTGCGTGTCTGTCTGTCTCTCCACAATCTGTCTGTTTCCCTATCCGTTCTTCTGCCCGTCTCTCTAACCGTCTCTCTACACGTCTCGCAACCTGTCTCTATATTTCTCTACCAGTCTCGCTACCCGCCAATCTATTTCTCTAACCGTCTGTCTATCCGTCTAATTACTTGTATGTCTAGCCGTGTCTCTATCCACTTCGCTACCCATTTGTCTACCTGTCTCACAACTTGTCTATATGTCTCTCTACCCGTCTGGCTATACGCCTCTCTACCCATCTTCTTACCCATCTCCGTACCCATTTACTGTATCTCTACTCGTCTGTATACCCGCCTCGCTATACGTCTATTTTTGTACCCGACTCTTTACCCGTCTCTCTACCAATCTCATTACCCGTCAGTCAACTCTTCTCTGTACTCATCTCTCTACTCGTCTCATTATCTACCACACTACGCGTCTCGCAACCTTTCTCGCTACCCGTCTCGTGACCCATCTCGCTACCCTTCTGACAACCCTCTTTTTACCTTTCTGTCTAGCCGTCTGTCTATTCGTTTCGCTACCCGTCAGCCTACTTATGTCGCTACTCGTCTCACTACCCATCTCACTACCCGTCTGTCTACCCGTTTGTTTACTCGTCTTTCTACTTCTCGCCACCTCTTCTCAATATTTAAACAATTCATTTAATATGCAGAAGCCGTTTATCAGTTATCAAATGCAAACAGAAGTAATTTATCTAATAAGTGTCATCAGATGCAATTTTTTTTTAAATGCATACATAAACCTTAATAATAATTCATCAGTTTTGTGTTCATAGTTGTTTATATCATTTGACAGTAAATCTCAACTTCTTAAACCTGAATTGTCTCAAGCTTTTTAAAAAAACCACAAGGTCTATATAACTGCAAAGTACCCTGAGGGTTATATTAGCTACATGTTATTAAGTTAAGTGAAAGTTTCGTTATCGCGTTTGCAGCCAATTGCTTAGGTCAGAAAGCGTTGCTTAACGCCATTTTAAATTCATTAATGTAACTTTATTTTCTTTTTTTTTTTTGGGTGGGGGTGGGGGGGGGAGGGGGGAGGGTTTCAAATATATACATTTAAATTAAAACTTTTCCTCCATGCCATTAGTGTTGTTTGTATTATTAACTAATACCTTGTAGACCGAGATTCATTTGAAATAATTCTAAAAGACTTATTCTACCCAAAAGCCAATCGGAGCCCAAAGCCAATCGGAGCATTTAATATCATTATTGTAACTCTTATAGAGTTAAAATAATATTGTTGCTAGCTTTACTCTTGTTTGAGACCAGCCTTGCCTGTGTATCTGAATGGGGAAAAGTTGCGTATCCTATGTCGGTTGGCGAAAAAAATTTTAAATGGTGCCAAAAGGTAGTTTTAGCATCTTACAAAATTTTTCAAGAGAGCGGTAAAATATGTTTCTCAAATATTTACAAACATACGTTTATTAAAGCATGTTTTTGCACCCTCTTAAAAATTTAAGCACGATGCTAAAATAAAATTTTATCGCCATATTCGATATTTTAATAAGTAATGAAAATACATAAACAAACTTATTTAACAAACCTAAGAGGCATTTTTTGTGATAAATAATTGTTATTGTCAGGGGGGTAAATTGTAAACAATTAATAAACGGCTAGTAACTAATAAATATCATTTAAAATCTAAAAATGGAGAAGTGGTTCATATAAAAATGCAAAACATAACATTATACGCTTGATATATGTAAATCTTTTTTTTATTTTTTAATATTTCCGATGGCACAGATAAAAAGGTAAAAATCTCTTTTCCAGATGCCATTACAATATATATATATATACAAAATAGAAAAATATCTGCAAAAAAATATATTTACATAATACTACATCTGCAAAAAAATAAGATTTAGAAAAAGTAAGCCAAATCCTGCAGATCCCAACAATCACATTGAAAAACTTATCACCAAAAAAGAACTCGCCAAATCTTACGGCACAGGAAATGGATTTTTCTCTCTGAATGCAGAACATTAGTTTTTTTTCTTGTACGATGAGTGATTATAATATAATTGTTTCATTTCGCATACAACATACCGTTTGATATATTGGTACTTTTATGTTATCCTGGCACAGTTGATAAATCGCCGAATATTGTTCCTATAACATTTTCATATTAAATTCATTTCATTTAAATATAAACCTTTCACTCATTTAATTTAAAATACATGCCTTTCATTAATCCCATTTAAAATGCTAAAAAGAGAAAAAAAAAAAAAAGAAATAATGCCATAAATCGAAACCTTTTATTTAAACACCAAAGATTTTTTTTTTTTTTTTATTTACACACGCGAAATAAAAAAACTGCTATTGCTGAGATTTGCGCCAAATCTCTAATACCAAGTCTACCAAGTTATTGCGGGGTTTTCTTTCAAACATGAAAAAATCCAGATTAATTTTCGATTTCTACTAAATTGAAATATATTTTATTGTGCTGAATATTAGTGCGTGCATATTTTTTTGCTCCATGTATTCCATGAACTTTTCAATTCCGATTGTCAATGAAAATCTCCCGCCGGTGAAAATGACGTACGCACAAAATTTTCGTGACGTATGTACTTTAATTGTGCTTTTTTATCTATTTTTTTAATATAATTTCCAAACTGTTTGACATTTACTCTTGGTAATAAATAGACGTCGTTGTCACCTTTATAGGTACCTGCTGTAAAAATTTGAACGAAATCTGATAAATATTTTTTGAGTTATGCTTGACGAAAGGTTTTAATATCCATCGTAGCTATATATGGGGCAAAGTAATACTGCGCTGTGTATGAGTCTTCGTTGCACTCAGACAACTAATGTTTTAATTTATAATTCATTTCTAAAAATATCAAATATTGTTTTGTTATCGGAAACACACACGTGAACATTATATTTATAATTCTGAGTGAAAAATCGATCAGAAAATTCCTTCTTTAGAAACAAAATCCAAGTTGAGTAAAGTAAAAGAGTGTAAAAATGAATATGGATAACAATAAAAGATTAACCACACAAAAAAAATTATGTTGTGCCAAACCACTCTCCGCCAATTACACCAACTGGTGTACAATAAGTACATGGAAGTTTAATAATATAAGGAATAGTAACTTGAAGTCTTTTTTTTTTCTTAAAAAGACTTGTTTCATTTCTAAATGTAGTTTATAAGGACTTACCTTCTAAATATATTCTCTTCAATCTCTTAGGCATTTGGCCGGATGTTATTGCTTCGATATTGTTGTGGGTGAGATCTAAGTAAATCAGGTTAGGCAACTGCTGGAACTGCCATAGAGTCTTAATGCGGTTGTGTTGCAGGTCTAGCTCAGAAATTCTGTTAAGGCCTGTAAATTCGTCTCTCGCAAAAGACTGTTGAAAGAGATTTTCATAGATTAATTTTAATTTCACATCATTAATCTAAAGATTATTACTCAAATTTTGTTGGACAAACTAATTATTAATGTTCAGGAATCATACATGCATCAGTTTACATCATTTCTAGACTGACTTTTTTAACCTCGTAACTTTATCCATCGCATACATTTCGCACTGCTTAACCTTCTCACAACGAACCGGAACATTTCCTTCCACTTGACTATTTTTGTATTATATAATTGCCACTTTTCGGAAAATATTGACACATTTAACCCTCCATCGGCTCCACATTTTGGGTGGGCTGTGGGAGGCTAACATAAAGACTGTGAAATATCATTTGCGTAGAACAATGGGAAATTCGCTATTTACAATTGAAGAGTTCTCAACATTATTGTCACAAACTGAAGCTTGTTTGAACTCGAGTCCTTTGTGTCCGTTGTCAAGTGATCCAAGTGATCTAGAAGTTTTAACACCGGGTCATTTTTTGACGGGTGCTTCTTTAACAGCTTTACCAGAGCTTGATGTTTCAGAAGTTCCGCCTTCACGACTTCGTCGTTGGCAACTGACACAGAGAATATTCCAGCACTTTTGGAAGCGATGGAGTGCAGAGTATTTGTCTCTGTAGCAACTATGCCCGAAGTGGTTACGTCCAATAGTAAATTTAAAGATTGGTGACTTAGTGCTCATTAAAAATGAACTTGTACCAGCGCTTCAATGGAAACTGGGAAGAATCGTTGAAATATTTCAGGTAGTGATGGTCATGTTAAAGTGGCCATAGTAAGAACTGCTACCGGAGAGCTCAAGCGTCCTATTCACAAACTTTGTCCTTTACCTTTTGAATGAGAATATTTAATTGTAGCCCTTGAAGGTTTCAAGGCCGGGGGTGTATGTTCAGAAAATATTGACGCATTTTCGATAGAGCTCAGTAGCGAACGATACCTCGGTAAGAGATTTTGTGCTTCCGCATACTTGTGCATCTGAGGAGACTTCGCAAGTAATCTTGGGTTTTCCTGCATCCAAGGACATTTCGCAGTTTGAATGTTTGGTTTATTGTTTCTTTTTGTTAACTGTTAAAGTGATTGTTTATATAAGTTTTCAGTTCAGAGCACAGAGCTCGTGTGTGTTCGCTGTCAACGTGTAACCAAGAGGCATTAAAAGTTTTATAGTTCAGTTTTACATTGTGTGTTTTTAATCAGTGTTTTTCTTATTAAGTTCAAAATGAACCAGCTGAGCTATCAGCAACTATTACCAAAAAAAGAAAAAAAAAGAAAGAAAGAAAGAAAGAAAAAGAAAAAGGAAATAAAATTAAAAAAAATATTTGTAGTAAATTTTCTAGAAATTGTCCAAGTGTATGGCAAATATTATTATTATTAATTTGTTCTAATGATCATATTTTGACGAAATTGAAATGGGACCACCTGGGGGCCTCATTCTTTCAAACAAAAGAAAAATTATCAAAACCGATGCACATTTACGAGATTTATGCGTGAACAACATAAAACATACATACATGCGGGTCGAATTGACAACCTCATTCTTTTTTTTAAGTCGGTTAAAAAAAGAATACGAATAGAATTTTAAAAAAATAATCCAGTCAGTTACATATGTCCCGCTCAATAGTCAACGAGATAGGTTGAAAGAGATGTCCGTGCCCACATTAGCGCGCTTTTTTTTATCAATAATTAAAATGATTAATATCTTATTAAACTAGATACGTTTTGAACTAATTAAATGTTTAAAAAATATATTTAATACGTGAAGCTTACAAGTTATTGAAAAGTACAGAGTAAGAAAGAAATTCGAGCTAAAATTGTAACTTTAGTTGTAATTGATGCAAGATAAACAGGAAGGTATAGTGAAATTTTTGCTCGACCAAAATTTTCACTATTGCATTTCGCATTGACTACGATAACCTTATGACGGTATAGAAATCAGTCTGTGGTTTCTACACTTTATAGACATAAAATATAATAATAATAATAATAATAATAATAATAATAATAATAAAACTTTATATCTATCTTTATCTTAATCTTGAAATCTATCTTAAACCACCTCGCATTGTCCCATCTTTTCAGAACTCCATTATGTTCACAAACAGAGTGTCTCTAAAACTTCGTTAAGATCGCAATCACGGAAGACAACTATTTTTTTCGGCTTCTTTGATGAGGGGAATCTTCTGTTGCGCTGCAAAGGGGAAATGGCTCTGACATGTTTATAAACATCTTTGGGGTGAATTTATTTCTTTGATTTTGCGCGTTTTGACCGCAAACGTTTGAAGAGCAATTTAAAAAAAAAAAAATCAGCGATTTTAGTAATTCACCCCTTAACTGGGTTAAATGGTAGGGGTCAAACGTTTTAAGTCATTTTGCCATATCTCAGCAGCAATGTAGGAGCATGAAATTTGGGATAACAAATCTACTAAAAATGGTTAGACACATATTTCAGCGATTTTAGAAATTCACCCCCTAAGGGGGTTAAATGGGGAGTCGAACGTTTTAAGTCATTTCGCCGTATCTCAGTAGCAGTTTTAGTTATAAGCATGAAATTCAGGATAAATAATCTACTATAAAAAATTATATCGATTTTAAAAATTCACCGACTAAGGAAGTTAATATCCGATATGAAACCGATCATGGAAGATTAGACGAATCAGACAACTATTGCTGATTTTTGATTAGATATTTTGCTTAAAACATTTTTAAAAGGAACTTTTTAAATCATTTAAAAAGCTGTGTGATTTAGTATGATTGCGTCAAAATAACATAAGTTTTTTCTGATTGTAATTTTGACGGTTTATGGACTCGAATGCGTTATTGTGATCGGCGTATTTTTAGGATATTACATTTTTATTTTCGTTACCCAGAAGGCCAAGGTTAACTCGGGCGAAGCTGCTGTATTAAAATAAATTCATTATTTTCACTATCTACATAAATCGAGAAAAAACTATTTATCACATTTTTACGAACTTTTATTTAAAGTTTAAAGTACTGCAATTTTTTACCACTCCCGATTTTATCCGATTAACAGCAATTGTTTTAAATTACCTACACGTCCCTACCTTACATTGTAGTCGACACATTGTCCACACGCACGAAGCCGAGTCAAGTATATGAATGAAGAAAAGTTGAAAATATAAACTATTTTCACTAAGAAAATGAAACAAATTGTAATTTTTAAAAATAGGTTTAATTATTACTTTTCAGAACTGAATGAAGAAGGATTTTTAAACATGAGTAAACCGCCTTCGAAAATTAAACTTTACAAATTTTGCAAAAGACAAAAAAGTTGAAAGTACAAATTATTTTCAGAAAAATATTATTTTTTACACAGATTTTAGGTGACTTTTTCCACTACATAATCTTATTTTAATGACAATTAATTACTCATTTATTTTTCATTTTCTTCATACTTGTTAAACAAATTTAACGTTATTATGATTGAAAAACTTAACAATTTGTTTAAAGATTTTTTTTTAAAACAAATTGTTAATTATAATCAACAATAATAATCTGGAAAAGAGTTATTAATAAATTTACAAACTGACTAGATTAATCTTTTTAACAATTATTTATATCATTAATATTTTATTAATTTTCTCTTTAAACATTAATTAAAGTGAGTTATCTAGTGCAAACGAAAATCTCTAGCAAAATATTTAAGTTTTAATTTACTAATGTGCGTTTAGTAAAATTTAAATTTATCAAATTAAAAAAATTCTTAAACAAATTGTTATGCATTTAAAAATAAGTAATATCAAATTTGTTTAACAAGTATGAATGCTAAGGGAAATAAATTATTAATTAATCCTCATTAAAATAAGATTATGTAGTGGAAAAACTCAAAGGACGTCGAACAGTAACGCCACAAATTAGTCCGGAGGTTTTATGTCATGTAGATGTTGGCATTACATACATAAATGTTTATCATTTCAAACAAAAAAAACCCTGAAAAAGATTTGGAACCGCTCAAGAATTTCGAAAAGGATGAAAGTATATCAAGAAGAAAAAAAATTACCTGTATTAAGTTATACCCTAAGTGTAACCTCAGTAATTGAGATAGATAGCTTATGCTTCCACTAAGCGATGTAATTGAATTGGAAGTCAAATCCAAAAACTCCAGGCTCTTTCTGAAGGGTTTGAATGTATCTGTATCGATTCTTCGTATCTGGTTTTCTTGAAGCTCTAGATGGTCTGTCTGGTCAACAAATCTGAAATCTTCGTCGGTAAGAAATTCGATTTGGTTTTTCGAAACGAAAAGTTCATCAACACTTTTGTACTTCAGAATCTTTCTTAAACTCCTTAGTTTGTTTCCAGTCAAAGAGAATGATTCCAGTTCTAATAGAGGCTTACCTAGAATGCAAGAACATCTTACTTTAGTATTTAAAATAAAATTTCATTTTTTATCCTTATATTATTTTACAATATGCTACAATACAAATACATTCACCACACATTTCAGTGATATCTTCTTTGATCTACTACTTTTTAAGTTAAAAGTTCTAAATGTCAACATTAATTTATAAACAAAAAAACTTAAATAAGAGTAATTCACACTTAATTATTACATTTACTAACCCTGTTTTTAATAAAATTAAACTTAATCACACTTTTAACAATGAACAATGTAAATTTCCACTTCATAGTATAAACATTAAAAGTTCACTAATCCTCATTTAAGATCTGTTATGCGTTTTGGCACTTCGCCTTCCTTCACAATCATTCCCTAAATCATACAACAATTCACTTATGATTTGGACTTCTTTATTTACAAAATTGCTATTAACTATAAAAAAAACAACTGAATTCTTCGTAAAATGGAAACATAATGTAATTTTTCTCTTATAAGCCTATTCACAGAAATTACATATTGATAAAATTCCTGTATCTTTCTCCACTCTTAAGCCGCACATTTGTGAACTACAAAACAATTTCATCATCACTTATGTTGACAAGGCTGCCAGTAACTATGCCATCATCTGCAAACAGTACTACCACCACCTCCTTACAACAGCAATTTCTTCAATTAATATTTTCACACCACATCATGTTCCATTAGAAGAAAATAACCGACACATTTTAAGTTATCATAAGCTCTTCGGTTTAAAAAATAAAAACTTCAACTATCCCTACATTGTCATGATTCCTAAGTTTCACAAAAATCCTTTAAAATTCCGCACTGTTACTGTAGGATGTAATACTTATAACACATGTGCCAATTCACTTTTCTTAAATATTCTTACACAAATCTACGATTTATCCATCAACAAAGATAACACTCATTGTATTAAAACCAGTTATGCGCTAGTTAAGAAACTCAAGGCACTTACCAATGTCAAAAATATTAACACATATGATTTTAAGGACCTTTACAAAAATATTATTTTGGCAGATTAACACTCTACTATTAATTCACTTTATATAGAATTTTTCCCATCATTACATTTACCTGATCACATCGACATTGATTACTTTAAAACGTTAACTAATTTTTTACTCTTTCATAATTACATCTTCCAAAATAATACTATTTTTCTTCAGACAACAGGAATTCCACAAACATCTGCTAGTTCCAGTATGCTTTCAGATTTATATCTCTATTTCTATGAAAGAAAGTATATTAACAATAATATTTTGCTCCATAGATATATAGATGATATAATTATTTTTTTCCTAAATGATAATCATTCTCTCTACCTGTAGTACATACTTCCAATCTTGAATTTAGTACTACTCATCTAAATAACTCTACTATTAATTTTATGGACATTAATATCTCTATTCTTTCTTATCACACTTTAACATTCAATATCTATGATAAACGTAATGATTTTTCCTTTAATGTTATTACTTTTACTAACTTTCATTCATGCCTACATATTTCAGTTTATTAAAATATTCTTCTAAACCACTGCAATCGTATTAAACGATTATGCTCCTCTCATTTCATTAGGCCTAATTTATTATGTTTAAAACATACAGCTTTGTCTTACAATTATTCCTTTGCTTTTTTTTTCTACATGGATTAAACAATAAAACATTAATCTTATTTTACCAGTGTAGGCATTAACTATGAATAAAAATTACAAAATGGAAAACAATATTTAGGAGGGCGGGCGTGCATTGCTGAAAAAATTATTAAAACTTAAAAAAAAAATACAATTAACAAAAAAATAATAAAATAACAAAATTCCCCCCCCCCCCCAAAAAAAAAAAATTATAAAATAAAAATACCATTTGGGAGGGATGTGACGAGACTGCTAAAAAAGCTAAAAAAAGAAACACAAAATCTAAAAAAAAGGTTTTATGCTTCTACTCATTTTATTTACATCACAGCATCATATATAATACATTCTTCTTTCACTCATACAATTCCTCATTATACATTGCTAATTATTGAATTTGTCTTCCCATCTCATCTTTATTATTATTTTTAAATTTTATTTACCTATTTAAGTTTCCTCACATTTCAAATATTATTTGCTTTGACAATATTTTTCTTTTTTCGTTCTTTTTATTTTATATTATCTTCATATAATAATAGATGGCAGCACCAGAATTCTTATTTAACTTGTCTATAATTGTCTGGGTTAGATGGCAGCACTACTTAGTTTTATTGTAGATTTTCATGTTTCTCAGCAGCGTTTTGGCAACGACATGCAGCCATTTTTATGTGGGTGAATGATTAATTTTCAAATATTTTAAATCCATCTGCATCTACATTATAATTTGTCTTTTTTGGTGAGTCTTAACCATTATTTTATGTTCATATTTCTATTTAAGTTGCATAATTGTTTATTTATCTGGTTTCTTTTTCAGTAGCATAATTTTTTAATTGTTTTATTATTTTGACCTCATGTTGATTTTTGATTTTCTGGTTTCATTTGTGTATATTATCAGGGGCTTAATATTGTCTATTTTAGGCATAATGCTGACAATATTTGATGAAATAACATATACTTACTATGAATATTCTTATAAAGCCCTTCTGAAGATGCTATAAGATATTCATAGTTTTCCAATTTTGCTTTTCCAATATTTTCTTTTTCATCCTTTTGGGTATACTTCCTTCAGTGTTCATTTCATAGCTATTTATAATGTATTTTTCTTCGTTCTTCACATGTGTTTTCATTTTTAAATATATATATATATATATATATATATATATATATATATATATATATATATATATATATAAATCAAAATTTGAACGGAGGGTGGTTTAGGGGGGTCTGGGTTTTTTTTTGGAATTGCTTTCCTACGAACGGCTCTCATAAGTAGCGTTTTGTAATGAAAGCTACCTACTATATCGAAGGAAAAGCACTTCCTTTACAGACGTATTAAGTACTTGATTGATAATGATGATGTAGTACACTAAGGATTAGGCGAATCAGGAAGACGGCTTTATGCAGAAGCATTTCAGATTTCAGGCGGTAGCAGTGAGACCCGAGAACTTGAGGGGCTTTGAAAATTCGATAAAAATTATAGATCAGTTTCAACTGACGTCACACCCTAGCAACCACATTAGCAACCAAATGGTCGTTTGTTTGCCTCTCAAATTTGGTCAATTGTGATTAGTTGGCTCATAATACAAGCCACTAATTAACGATTATGATTGGTTGGATAAAAATTGGTGTCCTGGTGATCACGTCGTTGAAACTGATCTACAAGACGATATTTAATCTGGCCATGGACATCCGCAAAACAAAATCCAAAGAGGGGCAAGAACTTGGAACAGATGTGCCTCTATATTTTTTTTAATGAAAACTAGATGGAACCCGTCAAAACTTAACGGAAATAAATACTATAACAATATCAGTAAAATAAGCTTCTTTATTATTTAAGAAGAGTGCAAACGAAACAGTCTTTCAAATATTTTATTTTAAAAGTTTTTTTCCCCAGTGAAATACAGTACTGTTTCCAATGCAAACTCCAAACAAACAACTGTGTAATGCAAATCAGTTTGATATTACCGCCATATTCCCCACGGCAAGAAAGAAAATTTCATGGACCTATGAAGTATCATACAAATAATATATTCCTACGTTCATCTCATATTCAGTAAATAAAAGAACATAGTAAGTAAAGCACACATCCCTCCCCCCCTCCCCCCCCTGTGATAATGCAACCGAATGAGCTCCTATGAGCATGTGCATTGCATTTTCCCAAAAGCACCGTCGAGATTCGACGTTAAAAAAAGTTTTAAAATGCTTAAATTAAAAATTTTTAAATGCCTTATTTAATCATTGTTCATTTCAAATCCATATCTTCTAAAACGACTGCATTGTTTTAAGGTAATCAGATGAAGAATTTTTTTTACAATAATAAATCAATCTTCAGATGTTGGAGATTTTTAATGTTTTCAAGTGTAATTTATTTGTATAGTTTCTTCCGTCCCTTTACATAATCAGGATGATTATCCCTTTTTCATCACAGTCGGGGATATTTTACCTCTTCTACAGTTAAATACTCAATGGATCTTTAAAAAAAATACAATTCGTAGCATATTCTGATGCAACGTATACATCAGCGGATTCAACATATCAATTTTATGTTAAACATAAACTCAAAATAGTTTTTTTTTTCTTTTTTGACAGATTTTATTTTATCGCCAAAATGTTCTATCTTATGGATAATCTGATTTTATGATTTATCAGGGTTTATTATTATTATTTTTTTCACTTTTTATGATGGTTAGAGAAATCTATTTTCAATTGCGGCAACTTTCCCAGGGGCTATTTTACATTATTGAAGCAAACTGATGGTTATTGATAAGATAGAAATGAAAAACATTTCATGCTTGAAAATTATTTAAAAAGTCGTTAAATTAAGCGGCAGTTTTCAAATATATTTCAATCGAAAGCTAATTTTTTTTCTAATTCATGATGCAAGAATTAAAATTATAAAATATAGTAAAATGTAGTAAAAAATTGAAATTTGTAGTATTTAGAAGTGATGTAAGCGCGATAAAAACTAAAGCGATAGCGCCGTTTGTTGTCATAACCGTTAAACATTTCTAAAAATTGCCACTGTGTTTTCGCTGACGTCCAAAAGTAGACTACCATTTTTTGACTTTGAAAGAGAAATTCACAGTGAAAGAAATATGACTTTACCGCTAATATGGAACTGTTAAATGAACTCATAATAAACCTACCAAAATAATTCCTATAAAATATTAGCCTTACATTGTTTATTCTAGCTAAAAATACAATCATTATTTCAAGTTTTTTTTTTCTACCATAGCACTATTTTTAATAATTTTAATTTTCCTGAAATCCTTTACTTTTGGGAATTTTATATATTAAAAAATGAAATCTTCTAACCTATAATTAAAACAAGAACGAAAAATCATGCGTCAAGCATAGATTATGTAACACTTTCCAACGCTTCCAAAATAATTTTACGAATCATACCGTTTAATAAGCTAAAAGATAACATCTGAGTAATCCGAATACTTTTATTCAGCCCTGTATAGGATCTATAGATTTGTATATATACTACATAGGATGTTAAATTTTAGTTCAGTTAGGAAACGCGTAGCACAGTTTAAAATTCTCCTTCTGGAGTTTCTGTCCATAAACGTAAATGTGTTCGCGAACTTTTGTGCTGCCCTGTATAGGATCTACAGCATTTATACACGCACATAATACACAAAAAGCGAGTTAAAATTAAAATCGCATTCAGTAACTTAAAATGCACTTCCAGGAATTATTGTTAACATACAGTAGAGAATTATTTTGTGTGTCCCTGTAAATGAACGATGACTGTTATACACACACTCTTCTGTAGTAAGCCTCTTGTAATGCACCTTAGTGATCTATATAAATTTCAATGCGTTTAAAATAGGGAAACATTATTTAAATAAACCGCAGACGATTTTTCTCCATAGACGTCATGTAACGGAATTCTTTTGACTGTCCCTGTAAAGTAACTATAAGTGCTATGCACACCCTATTCCATATTAAGCTTCTTCTAATGCACCTTAGTCATATATATAAATTTCAATGTGTTTAAAATAGTGAAACATTATTTAAATACACCGCAAATGATTTTTCCCCATAGACCGCAATGTAACGGAATTCTTTTGAGTGTCCATGTAAAAAAACTATAAGTGCTACACACTTCCGTTGAAATAGGGAACATGCTATGAATAACGACTATAACATATAAAAACTGCAGAGCAATCCGAGCATATTTACGGGAGTTAGAGCACGGACAGACGGCCAGACAAACCGAAGTCATAAACACTTTTCAACTAGGTTGGAAAGTGTTAAAAAGGGTAATTGGTAATATGCAATCAAGATGAAGCAATCAATAAAGGCTCCAATTCTAATCTTTATAATTAAGAATGGAAAAATCAGTTAAAATTACGTCGAGTTGACACAGTCATATAAATTATTCTCTTTAATTTTATCAATGTTAAAATGCATTTCAAGCTAAGCATAACGTCATTTTCACCGGCGCAAACTTTTCACACTTACTTTATATATGTTACTTTTATTCGTAAATACCATGTGTTGCGTTTTATCGCTACTTCCATGGTTTTAATTTAATCGTTTCTATTTTGCGCCTCGCGCAGACGATGTTTTTCTGTTGACAAAAAAAAAAATGGATTTTAGAATTTTTATGAATTGAACTGAAAAATGTAATACGGAATATAATATGTAATTTTTATGATGTGCGCGAAAACATTGTATATATATTGTGTTAGTGATCGTCAATATATATGTTTGTGTGTCTACATTGTGTAGATTCAATTATTTTTTGAACAACATGAACATCCATTCTCGAAAAGTCAGAATAATTTAAGATATCTTATCTCCCGAAAGAGGACCGTTTAGGTAAGCCTAACCTATTCTTGTGTTCTAGTTTTATGATATTTTAATTTTGAAATGAATATTGATACTTTAATATCAATATAAATAATATTGAAGATAGAATTTTACAGAAAGGGACAGATTCAATATTATTTTGGCATCTCTCTACCGGGATCCTTATATATTATTTCTCCTGTCAACATCCCTTTTACTCAGAAAATATGAAACGCAGAACAACGAATGAGATACCATATGAAAGGTTTTAGAACAGGCTTCTGACATAGCCCACTTAACAATTCGTTAAAACATGTTTTTGATTAAAATTTGCTGAAATTAAAAAAATTAAATCGGCATTGTTTTCATGAAAGAAATGAAAGGTTTTCCTGAAATTATTATTGCAAAAAAATAAAATACCACATTATATGATGCTCATAGCAATTACTAGGACTTCCCTCAAAGGGATTAGTCTGAGTGATATTGCTGAGAACATAGGGTTAACAATTACAATATAAAGAAAAAGAGCAAATTAAATGATAGAATTACAAAATATCATATATAAATTCATATACACTGTTAAAAAAATAGAAAAGAAGTACCGTTCATCAGATGTGTTGTCATAATTTTTTTTAACATGTGGCAAAGGATCTCATTTTCTTAAGCGCGTATTGCTCAAAACTTGAAAAAAAAAAAAAAAAAAAAAAACGCCGGATCTTTTAAAACGCCAAGCTTTTTAAAGTTACGTAATTGGATTTGCAGCCAATAGATTATTCTATCAAGCGTGGCTTAACGCAAATTTAATTTCATTGTTGCACCTTTTTTGTGTGTGAATTTAAAATTTTTCTTCCTTGATTATATATCTATTATTTGTATAACTGTTTATAGAAATTCTTACACTTCAAACCACATTGATAGCATGTTTTGCTACAAACCAGATTGCAAAACTATAGTCTAAATTACTATTAAAGTATAGAAAAAATCTTTCGATGACTTCTGTAAAATAACTTTTACATTAAATCTCCATATCGGCAAAATTGAAAATTATATATATTACAAAGTTAAGCTTAACAGATACTTCTTGATTATTCTATAGGAGGCTCTGCCCCCTGCGCCTTTACAGCGCCAATACGCAGACTTTTCTTTTGCCTGTCTGTCTGTCTCTCCACAATCTGTCTGTTTCCCTATCCTTTTTTCTGCCCGTCTCTCTAACTGATTGTCTATCTCTCTACACGTCTCGCTACCTGTCTCTATATTTCTCTACCGGTCTCGCTACCCGTCTCTATATTCCTCTACCAGTCTCGCTACCCGCCAATCTATTTCTCTAACCGTCTGTCTATCCGTCTAACTACTTGTATGTTTAGCCGTGTCTCTATCCACTTCGCTACCCATTTGTCTATCTGTCTCTCTACCCGTCTGGCTATACGCCTCTCTACCCATCTCCGTACCCATCTACTGTCTCTCTACTCGTCTGTATACCCGTCTCACTATCCGTCTGTTTTTGTACCCGACTCTTCACCCGTCTCGCTATCAATCTCATTACCCGTCAGTCAACTCGTCTCTGTACTCATCTCTCTACTCGTCTCTTTATCTACCACGATACGCGTCTCACAACCTTTCTCGCTACATTCCAGTCTACCGGTGTCGCTACCCGTCTCGAGACCCATCTCGCTACCCCTATGCATGGCCGACTATAATATATATACGGCCAGCTCATTTCGCCAAAAACCGCCGAAAATGTGAAGCCGGATTCACTTCAAACCCTGAACCATTTCATTGGACCACGTGGTCTTTGTTTACATTTAAACCCTGCCCAGATAACGGCTTTTATTTCGATCATTATCGAAGTTTGAGATACATTAATCGTATTTTCAAATAAACGAATTAAATAGTTATACCATTCAATTATCACTATTTATAAACATATTTTTGTTAATATTGTTGCATTTTATAGCTACAAATGTGAATTTTTTAGGTTTGCTAGATTCTTATTTGTTTATAATTGCATGCGATACTTTAACACTATTTCTACCGTTGTGAAATGTCACCTTTTTAAAGTTTTTATTTGTGTTTATTTTGCTTGTAGTTTTTGAAAAATCTTTAAAAAAAGGGGGCTGTTCAATGTATTAAAAATTATTTGTAATTGTTCCAATGAAAAATCATAAATCGAAATCTTTTAAAATGTGCCATTTGACACCGGTAGTGTGTGAGATTATTTTGCAGTATAAAAATTAAAACACACTTCAAACATTTGTTTTTCTGTAAGAAAAATATCTAAAAAAAAATCATCAGGAACATATTATGCAAATTCTGAGTCTCAAACTGTTACGGAGCTACACGAATACATTTTAAAGCAATAGTTTGCTGTTTTAAGCAGATCATTCTACAATGTTCTTAAAATAAGTAATAATAAAATTGATTGTATTTTGGTATTAATATTTCTTTCTATGTTTAAAAATTTTTTTATAGATTTTGGTTTTGCCTATAATTAAACCAGATTGTTCTTCAGAAAAATAATTATTACGCAAAATTACGATAATATATTAAGAATTTAACCCATAAAAATGTTATCATTTATTCGTAAATATTGTATGTTATTAAAAGCTTAAAACTAATAATAAATTTTAAAATAAAATAATGCACAAAACTTAAAAAAATTATTAAATTTGGGTGACATGATTTTATAGAATCTTCTCACTATTATTGTATACAGTTTATATAAATAAATTTTTTTAATGTAAGGTCTGAACATTTTATGAATAAACTGTTCTCTAACTTTTTTTTTAACAGATAAACTTTTCCCCTGTATTTTTCAGCATTTCCATAAAAATATATGTCTATAAAATATATATGTAAAATATTTATTTTCTTTCAGGTTTTAGATTTTAATAAAATTTAGGTTTCAATGTAGAAAAAAAGATATTTGTGGCTTTTTGGCTAATTACAGCCAATAACTTTTAGCCAAATAAAAATAGCATTAGCCAAGAAAAAACTTATTTATACAAAATTTCTGTAACATGAGTATTATTTTTAATTATGCAATATACAGACAATACATCACTCTGAAAAATTGACCCTTCAAGATTTGACCCTACAGTACATATCAATTTTTTTAAGCGAAATTTTTTTTGAATTTCCCCTTCCAAATTAACTATGTCATTAAGTTACTTAAATTCTTGATTATCAGTAGGGATGTAACGAATAGTGATTTGGCCGAATACCGAATATTCGGCCAAGTTTTAGGCCGAATACTGACTTTTAAAAAAATATTTTAACTGTTTATTTATTTATTTTTTTTCAATTTTAAAATCAAAAATTAAATTAAGTACTAATTGAAATTAATTTTTTGTTTGAATGTTCAAAAATCATAACAGCTGAATGTATGCAAGCACAGTATATAGTGAACGTTTTTTTTCTGAAGCTGGTAATATATATGAAACCAAACGAAACAGACTTCTTCCTGAAAATGCTGAAAAGTTATTATTTTTGCATCACAATTTCAGGCTTTACAGTGCAAGTGATAAATAATTTTGTTACCCCTGTATATTATTTTGAAGTAACTCATTAAATGTTTTTTCAGTATAGGTAATAGTTTTTTTCTTTTCAATGTATCAAGCTCATTAGTTCGTTTAATCAACATCTAATGTTTAATTTTTAATTAGTAAAGTACTTATATAGTCATATATTTATTCTAATTTTTTTATTTAAAAGTAAAAGTAAAGACTAAAAAATTGATTTAATTTGTGAAAGATTAAGGATTTTTACAAGACAGTAAAATATTTGTTTTTAATATTTATGAATTTTATTGTTTAAGAAACTTATCATCATTATAAATCAGATTTAAAAAATAGATATAAAGTTAATATTTTTAAATTCACTGATGAGAGATAGAGAGAGATTTAAACTTTAAATGCAGTATACATTTTGCATTTTAATGTAAAAGAAATTAATGTTGCAATACTTACTTAAATTCACATGATGCCTAAATATGCAGCAAGAAAAGTATTTTTATTTATGTAATATCATTATATACAGTTATTTATAAGTTGTCATAAAGCTTTAAAATTGAGTAAGTTAGGATTTCTTTTTCTTATAATAATTAATGTATTTAGATATACAGTAAAACCTCCATAACGGACACTCCCGAACAGCGGACACCTCTATTTAGCGGACACTTTTGTGATCCCCAAAACCTGTATATTTGTACTTTTTTAATTCTCAATAGCGGACAAATTATGTGCTCCCGAGGTGTCCGTTATTCAGAGGTTTTACTGTAATTCTTTAATATTGTTTGTTAAAAATATTTAAAATCACATTTTGTTTTGATTTTCTGGAACTTATTTAACCAAGTATCTTAGAGTATTCGGCAAAATATCTAATTATTTCGGCTACAGGTATTCGGTCATGCCGAATATTCAGCAAAAGGGCCGAATATTCGTTACATCCCTAATTATCAGTCTATTTCTCAACTCAGTTTTTGTTATATTCTTAAGACTGAATTTTGCACATTGAGCTTCATATTTGGGCAACCACTTTTTAGAAGATGTTCTAAATATTTTAAGGCGAACTAAGCCTCTTTTGAAGTAATTATAACCGAGTATCTGTTGCGCATTTCGAAAAAAAACAATCTGATCTGAACGAAATCCGAAAAGCATATATGTTATGCATGTAGCACATCATTCATCCAAAATAGCATGCATCTTATCTTGCACATATGTAATCTCCGATTTTTGCTGTGTCATATGCTGGAGTTGTGTCTGAAGCAAATGATGTCATGCTATTTGAAGATGTTCGCACAAAGAGAACAGGACAAATTATGAAGTGAATTGCTGGCACAGATTCAGTGTGAGATTTTTTTTTATGAAATGCAGAACAGCAAATTGAGAACGATTAGCACATTTTTTTGGCTGTTACTATTTGGCAAATCCACTAACTGCTTTGTGGGCAAAAATCACTTTCAGTTAGTTTTTTGGCAATTTGGCTAGTACAAAATTAAACCATAAAATTTAATGATTCCTGACATTCAGGGATGAATTTGACTGTAGGATTATGGAGAAAGATCGAATACTATAAGGCTTGTTACAGATGTTATTAGCAGACTTGTATAAAACCAAAAACTTTCTGTGCACATAAATATTGAGTCAAAAACTTTCTGCAAATTATTTTAATGTTTAATCAAATTACGTGTTATTTTGATGATATAAATTAAAAACAGTAGTTTAAAATAATTACCATTTAAAATTAATTAATATTAATGAAAGAATAATTATTTTGGTTAAAAATAATAATAAAGCTAAAAATCCATGATAGGAAGAGCTGAATTCTTATCAATTATTTTGTCAATGCATTTAGAAACAAAAAGGCGGAAAATTTTCCATGCACTGCGTGCGTCTATATTACACAACTCTGGTTACTAGCATGGGCCCAGTAGCAGAAAATTCTCCATGTGTCTGCGATGAATATTTCAGGGGCAGAAAATATTCTGCAGGTAAATTATGTTACAATTCAAGTTATGTATATCAATAATTGATATCAACTAAAGTATTACTTCTATGTGCAATTTTTTTAACTCTGTAAAATTTTTATTTCAAAATTTGTTGGATAAAATTGTGCTTACATGAACTGCAAATTTTTTTTTCTTACTTAAAATATTTTAAATGTCCTAGTAAACAATAATGATATTGAACAAGATCAGAAGGCCATGAATTAATGCATATCAGTAGTGTTTCCCCCAAAATAAAAAAAAGCAGGGTGCACCTTCAAAAAAGGGGCACTTCAGCATAGAAGTGAATGTTCTTTCTCGAGAGATACAAACAAAAATTTTTATATTTTTTTTCTGGACCTATTGACAAATTTTGAGATTTTTTTTTCTTGCAACTAATTGACGAATTTCTCGATATTTTTGAGCAACATATTGACTACTTTCGCAACTTTTTTCTATGACAGACTGAAGAGTTTCACGATTTTTTTCCATAACCGACTGATGAATTTTGTGATTTTTTTCCTGTGATCGATTGGCGAAATTCGTGACATTTTCCTAATACTGATTGGCAAATTTTATGTTTTTTCCCCAGACAAATAAGCGAATTTACAAATTCCCCCCCCCCCCCGCGTTTTGCTGGTGAAACTTGCAGTTTTTTTTTTTTTTTTTTTTTTTTTACTGAAAAAATGTTTAAGTTTTTTTTTTTTTTTTTTTTTTTTTTTTTTTTTTTTTTTTTAATGTGAGCAATTGGCGCATATAAAATCCAAAAGAAATTCCATGGAAAAAAAATCTGCGACATCTATTGCTCGTCTCGAACTTTCTGCTACCGGGAGCATGGGAAGGTTTTAAAGAATTTTTTTTTTAAACACTATGGAAATGGAAATTGTAATGTAATTGATGCATAATTTTTCATGGTGATTTTCACATTATGTTTTAGCGACACCTTGAGAAAATTAGTTTTTTTTTCGTGACCAATTGATGAAATTCGCCATTTTTTTTCCTTTGCAACGAATGTTTTTTCTGGGACTATTCAATGAAATTAGTTTCTTTTTGCTGCAACCGATTAATTAAACTTGTGATTTTTTTTTTTTTTTTAGTAACTACTTAATGAGATTTGCTTTTTTAAATCCATGAGCAATTGATGAAATTCATGGTTTTATTTCCTGATTGTTTGGGGAAAGTAGAGATTGTTTTTACCATGACTACTTGACAAAATTTTTGTTGTTCTTTCCTTTCTGTGACAGATGGATGAAATCTACAATTTTTTCTGCAATTTGTTATTGAGATTTGCATTTTTTTTTTGCAACTGATCAATGAAATTTGCCCTTTTTTTCTTTTCTTGACCATTTGACAAAATGTGTATTTTCTTTTGATACCGGTTTGGGAAATTCATGGTTTTGTTTTGTGAGTGATTGATAAAATTTGTAGATTTATTCAGCAAGCAATCGCTGAAATTTGCAAGATTTTTTCATGAAGAACTAATAGAGGAAATTCCAATTTTCTTTTCATTCTGAACGATTGATGAATTAATTTTGCAGAAGTCAAAAATAATAAAAATTCAAAGAATTCCATTAATTTGTGGAAAATTTATCTGCCTATATATGGTGTCTACCTGTAAGAACATATCCAAATAATTTTAGAGTTACAAATTTATCGAGTCGGACCCAAAATTGTTCTCTTCTTGGCACTATTTGCAGTATGGTGTTACTGCTGAGTTCATTCATGGCGCATATTGACAGGATATTGCAGTTTTTTTTTTTTTAAAGAAAAAAAACTGAAGATTTCAATGAATGCGGAAATGTGGTATTTCTGTTTAATCATACTTTTAAATTATGGACAGCAGAAAAAAAAAATAATAACTGTAGGAGAATCTGTGGAATCCTTAAAAAATAAAAATTATAAAGGGGAAATTTGCTGTTCGACAGAGGAAGGTCATCCATGTAAACACACAACAATTTTAACATTGAAAGTTATTGGCCAAAGCAACAAATTTAGCTGCCACATGGTGACTGGTGGCCATGAATCTGCACCTATACCATACATATACAGTGTAAGCAGGGGGTTGGAAGTAGCGAAACTACAATAGTCACTACTTTTTACAGTAGTTTGTAGTATAGCATGCTACATTTTGAACAATGTAGTGTAGCGAATAGTGCGATACAAAAACTCAGTAGTTTGTAGCGAGGAACGATGCTACTTTTAACTCTACTTCAGGAAAAAACAGTGCCATTCTGCAAATCACGTGGTCGAAACTTGCTTCTTTTGTGCAGAATTTGTTCTGCTCAACAATTTCTGAATCACATTGGCAAATCTAAGCTGCAGTGTATAGCAATGCATCGCCTGAATTCATAGATTTTTTCCATTGACACTTGCTGCTGAAATCAAGTAATGTTCGTCGTTCAGGAGATGGCGCCTGTCAATCATTCATGATGTAGAAGCGGACGAGTCCAATAGCTCCGGAACGGTCAAACTGTTAACGCGGGAAAGTCTAGTTTGCCATATTTAAAGCTTTGTCGCCGTTTTCTCCCTTTTGCTAGCGGGGCTGTTTTTAATTAGATTTCGTAAGAAATACTACCTATTACATTCTCCCCTAAGTTGGAATTTTTGAAAAATTTTTGCACATCTACGCCGATCATGACTCCCAGAACCAGAGCCGTCCTTAGCGAGGACGACTTAAAGCGAGGCCCGGTGCAGGGATTTTGCGAGGCCCTTTCCTTCCAGATTCTTAACATAATCTTATCTATACTATCAATAAAAAAGAATGGTTTTCACCTATATACTGTAACCCGGGGAGCCCGGGTTCGATCCCCTAGCAACTATAAAGAAGTAGCATTTGTTTGTGTGTTTGTAGAGATAATTTCTGGAACTACTAAACCAATTTCAAAAGTAATGGCGGCAAATTGATGGTGAAAGTCCCTCTTACAACATAGGCTATATTTTATGTCAAGTCCACTATATTTTCTTAACTAAAATCATAAATTTATATTAAAGATTTTCTATTAAACCATCTTCTTTTTAGTAAAGAAAAAATATTTTGCGTACGGGTGCGAGGCCTCTTTAGGCGCGAGGCCCTGTGCGGCCGCACCTGTCGCACACCCCTAAGGACGGCTCTGCCCAGAACCCAAAACCGCACCCCCATTTCAAAACTTTATCTATCTATTTATGTCACATTTTTTATGGACACGATAACGTCAATAATTCTGCACAAATTTCTTCCAAACGGATACATAAAATCTCGGTCAAGTTCGTTAATGGGCAAAATCGAACCAAGGGGTGGAGGGGTGCTTTTTGTGAAAACAGAAAAAAAACCCATAATTTCTTAATTAGGATACGTATCGAATCCGTTTAAAGTTATTATTACTTCTAGGAAAAGGGCCGAAAATTTATGTAGAACAGATTTTTGATATCATTAAAAATGGCCCGAAGGGGGAGGGGGTGTTAGAGGTGAAAAAATCTTAACTTCGTCAATTTACAAGATATCAAATCCGCTTAAATTTATTATAAATCCTCTCAATATTATCTAAAACTTGCATACTGACAAGTTTTTTATAGGACCAACCCTTATTAAAAAAGAAAAAAAAAAGAAAAGAAAAAAATCCCTGCCGGTTTCGCCTGCAAGTAAGTTAGGTTTCGAAGTGGGCGGTTCCAACTGCCGTATCATGGCCAAAAGTCATTTCTTCCGCAATTCCCAACAAACAGGAGCCCCAAAGTCTGCTTCTTCAAAATCTACCTGTGCCTGTAGGCCGAGCCGTCAGGGATTTTTTTTCTAATTATGTAGCTGTAACTTTTATGAATTCTTTTAGTTTGTAAGATTTTATTTCAGTTTTGTTGTAATAGCATTTTTTTGTAAATTAACTTTATAGTTAAAAAATAAATACTAAAAGATTCCGAATATTAATGAAAAAAATATACACGTTCTTTGCCTAACAAATCCCGTAGTATAGTAAATTTTTACATCCCGATTTTCAACGGAAGAGTGGGGAAAATATATAAAGAGATTTGAGATATCAAGATTTAATCTTTTTTTCTTCGTTCTTCCTTTTTTTCTTTTTCTTTTTTTTTTTTTAATTCCTACTATTAGCTCACACTCTCTGTATATATATCTTGTTGGAATTTTCAATCGTTAATAAAATATTTTCTATTTATCCATTCAAGTTCAAATAAATTTTTTTAAACTTGTACTGGATGACAATTGATGTTAATACAGTTTTTTTCAAATATTAATTCATTCAGTAAATTTAATTAATTACTTTTAATTTTTACATGGGAGAAAAAAACTTCTCCCATTGTTTCATAAATGAAATGAAAGATTTATCTCAAATTTGTGATGACAACAAAAAATAAAATACCGCAACGATGATTATAAAATAATGTTCAATAAAGATAACGTGGGACATGAATGCTGCACGGGTTTATTTTATATATTTATGATTAAAAAGTAGGAATTGACTTAAAAAATTGTTTTTATATTACTTGTTTTTTTGTAGAATAACAATATATGCAAAATATGACATACATTGTAAGATAAATTAGAAGTATTATCTAGATTTATGGTTTCAAATTATGAGCTTCATTAAGTTTCTATGGTTCGGGACTAATTTATTTTTCGTTGTGGGTCTGGTTAAATATAATTGTTTCGGGTTCGGGTACACGACTTTACAAAAGGCAATTCAGAATATTTTTTTCAAATTCAAACCTGTATAGCATTTGAATATGAAGGAGTATTTATTTATTTATTTTTAATAAATGATAAAACTGATTTTAGACATATAATTGCTGACTATTATTCCATAGTTAAGTTAAAAAAAAGGGGGGGGGGATAATTTTCTTTTAATTAAGATTTCGGGTTGGGTCAAGAAAATTTTTTTGTGGGCTTCGACTTCAAATAGAATTTTTGGATTATCCAACCGCTTTTGTGCTTGCGATAGAGGAAACAAAAGTTTCTGGGCGTTTGCTTCTTTTTCAAAAAACTTTGTGACTTTATTCACAATCATCCTTTCTTTCGAAGGAATTGTTTTTCCTTTCGGAGCCATTGCAGATTGTAACGTAAATAACAATTAGTTTGTTATATAAAAATAACAGTTTGTTGTGAAAACAACAGTTTAATAATAATAATAATAATTAAGAGAGAAACGCAATACGCTGTTTATTGATCAAAGAAAAAACAGGTCTGGAGAAACGAGCGCATGGGAATATCGGGAGAGGTATTACTTGGCGATTTTTTTTGTCCTAAAGCAACCCTTCCCCCCAACCCCATCCTGCCTTCCTCGAAATGGACTCAGTTCCGGAGAGGGAGGTCCAACCGCCATTTCCTGATCTACGGACTATACTAACCCACCAAAAGAATTATTTTTCTTATTGGCAACACTTGTCTATTTACTCGTTATTAGCCCCAAAGCAGAATATTTTGCAATGTTCTACAACAAACCTTCAGCTGATCAAAAATG
The DNA here is from genome assembly GCA_963931845.1 of Maratus michaelseni. Taxonomy (NCBI): domain Eukaryota; kingdom Metazoa; phylum Arthropoda; class Arachnida; order Araneae; family Salticidae; genus Maratus; species Maratus michaelseni. The sequence continues at coordinate 1,483,361 of OZ007597.1, read as the reverse complement.
TTCTGCAGGAGTAAAAAAAAAAAAAATACAGGGAGATGTTCTTGTATATGTAGGAGTGCAATTCCATCTGATATAGAATGCAAAAGACATTTTGCATTTAGTTCATTCCCCCCCCCCTTCAAAATTGAAAAAAAAAATTATAAAACATTTCACTTGAAATGTTCAAGAATGTAAAATACATGAAGAACATTTCACTTGAAATGTTCTGCAACGTATGTTGCACTTTTAAGCATATTCTGCTTTGGAGGTTATTAGGTCTTGATGTTTTAACGCTGGGTTTCTTATTATTCTGAATTGCTTTTTTTTACAAATTTATTTATTGTTTGCATTTAGGGTTATCTTTCTGTAATTTTCTAGATTATAATATCTTTCCTAATTTTGCTACGAAATTTGTTAAGTGTGTATAAACTAACGTTTTTGAGACAAACACAAAACATTTTCTTGTATGGTATCTTTCTTAATTTTTTTATGTCGTCGGCTATGTCGCATTTATTTGATTGTATCCCAGCAGACGAGATATAATGAAGGGTCATTTTATTATTTAATCTGTGTCTTCAGTTTCTAATGTAAATTGAACACTTTGACAAAATTTGAAAGTAGCGAAATAGTGAATACTTTTGAAAAGTTTTTTGTAGTTGCTACTTTTTAAAACAAGTAGTTGTAGTTGTAGTTAACTACATTTTCAACAAAGTAGTTGTGGTTGTAGTTTGCTACAATTAGAAGTAGTTTTTCGGACCCCTGAGTGCAAGGAAAGTATTGTAATCATGATACAAACCAATTATACAAATAATGGTGTATTTTTTAGGTGCACTGATTCAAGTTTACAGTTATTATTACAATGATTCTATATATATAGGTGGGTACATGCATATTTATTAAAATTTCCTTGTGATTTTAGGTCCTTAGACTTCACCTTTGTAACATTATGACCAAAGTTTTTATTTATTGCTGTATTACTATTTGAATCTACAGTAAAGCATTTGCAAAGTCGAGTGGAGTCACTCCAAATTTTTTTAGATGCTAGTATATGTATGTTCATGTATTTAAATAATTTTGATTGTGTTATGTATCTTTCTTATTTTTGCTGAGAAATGCAGAAAAAAATAAAATAAAATTAGTTAATTTATTTGAATTCTAGAAATATTAAAATTAGTTAAAACCCTTTCTTGTTATATTCAGACCATGTACTTTATTTACTTATTAAAGATAACTCATTAATTTTAGAATTATGCTCGTCTAATAAGTAACACACTTCAAATTGAGGTAAAGGTCTGCACGGGCCCATACTCGGCCCAGCAAAGTGAAGGCGAATTTTCAAACAGGCCAGGCCAGCAGAATTAGAACAATTTTTTCAACAGGCTGGGCCAATAAACAAAATAAATGGACCAGGCTGGCAAAAGAATTGAACAGTCTTGTTGGGCTCATAGAAAATTTGTTGGGTCTACCAGCCCCATATAAAGATTTAAATGAAGACGATAAAACGTAAGCCATTTTCAATGACTATGACTTTTATGAGAATAAAAATAAATGTTTGTCACGAGCCAATACTAGTTTGATAACATCAACACAGAAAAGTAACATGTCCAGCGTCGAGATTGGCATCGGACACGGACAGTTACATGATGTCTTAGCCCATGCTTAATTTTTTTTCAGCAGACTCGTTCCGGGCCGATATCAGGCTTGCATTTTTTTTCTACGTAGTCAAGCCGAACTGGACATAATTGTTCTCAGGAAGGGCAGGCAATAGGTTTTGTAAAAATATTAATAGCGATAATGAACAACATAATCTTTGGAAATATACCTTAAGGTGGTTCTCAGATTCACTGCTCAACAATGTGAAACTTTGACACATTTTCTGGCTAATTTTTAACTGTAAAGGCATAAAATTGACAGGTGACTATTCGATTGATTTGGAATGGAATAGCAATTTCCGTTGTTAATAAATAAATTACTTATCGAGATATAAGAGATTCTTGTTTAGATGTTTCTCCTTTTCCTGTGCTATCGCTTTTGAAAATTCGATTCAAAAAGCTAACTTTGACAGTATTTTCTCAAAGATATATTGCCTTTATCAAAACATCGGTACTGCCATTCAATTACATAGTTTCTGAATAAGAACACCTGCCAATCTTATGCGTTTCCGAAAAGAAATGAATTGAGAAATGTGTCAGAAAGTAGTTCCTTTGGATTAGATAAAAGCCTTTTTAAATGACAGAGAAACATTTTCACAAATTTCCTTTTTATTATATAGTTTCCAAAGTTATGATGTTTTTAACCCTTCTTTTTTTCTTTTATTCTAAACTACATTAATTTTTTAATGAATCCTTATGTAAAAGAGTCTATTTTTAAAGAGTTTGTTTACAACTTTTTATTCAAAATTTCACTGTCTGAATATGAATGGTGATTTAATCAATAGTTTGAAATAGCTGTTTTTATCGACTGTTGTGAGGTTTTGAAATATCCAAATAATAATGCTTCCAAACATTTTTCAATTCAAAAATATATTTACACACGAATATAAAAACAGACAAAAAACTTCAAAATAATTAAATTATTAAATTCGAAAAGTATTTAATGATAAAAATTAAATCATATTTGAGGCTGTGTTCTCAAATTCAAGCTGGCTACTTTCTGACACAATTTTTATTTCATTTTTGTTTGCATATGTGCCACAGTTGCAAATACTCTTTTTAGGAAACAATGTAATATAATTATTTTTTCCGTTTTTCAGTAAAAGCAGAGGGTTTTTCATAAAATGTTGTCAAAGTATGTGTTGTATGTATGTAAACTTCCGCAGGTAGTGACAACTTTACTTAACCAATTATGCAAGGTGATTTTCAAATGTGTTGTTGATTTTACTTAATCGTTAAGAAAAACAGCCGTAAGTTGCCACGACAAAGGTGGATGTAGCTTTGGGAACTGAAAAATACCCCCGTCAAAAGAAAATAATGGTGGCACCCGATTACAGAAGACTGCTGTTTGGTCATAGTAATATCTTTTAATCTTATGAAGTCAATTAATCTTTTTAAAACATAGGCACGTTCCTTTTGTTATGATTCTACATTTTAAGGGGACTCACTACCCTTGATTCTGCAAAAAATGATGAAAATATCAATTTTCTAATTTTTTGCTTAAATTATAATTTATTACCTCTAGTACATTCTCATGAAGTTTTGTAAAGATCCGAGTATTATAAATACAGTTTAAAGCTATTTTATTACATCGCTTTAAATGCCACAATCCACTTCATTTAAAAGTGATTTTCCTCAGTTCTTGTTTTTATGACGAATAGGCATGTTCAAAGGGATAAAACTTTTATCTATATTGTTCAATTGACTCGATTTTTTTTTAGGTTGTTCCTTATGGTATGTTTGATAAAACTAAGTATCGTATTTACAAGAAAGTAAAACTTTTTTTTTTTCACACATAAAAATGTAAAATAAATTCAGTTTTTTAATGTAATTTTACACGTACATGCACATTTTATTTTTTTTCTACCAAACTAATTAACATAGGATAAATCAGATACTTAAAATTATACAGCACACTTCTACAAATAGTTTTAAAAAAATTAACTAAAAATGTTCAAAATTGTACGAGAAGATACATTTTAAAAATTACTTAAATTATTTATGTTATTAATTCACTTAACATAGTCAAGCATAGTTTTTGTAAGTATTCTTAACAAAGACTAAGCAGAGAGAGTAAACAGAAAGTATTTTTTTTTTTAAATTGAAGAACATGTGAACTAAGAAATACGTATATAGAAATATTTTTATTAAAAAGAAATTGCTGGAACAATTTAATATGAAATAGTTGTTAAGTTACATTGTTAATTCATTTAACAATTTCAAGCATAGAGTTTTAATAAGTGATTTTAACAAAAAGTAAATAGAAAGAGAAAGGAGGAATAAAATGGTTTCTATAACAAAATTTCAATTAAATACATTACTGGAGAGAACATTGCAAGTTCACAAAATACCTTTCTAACATTTATTAAAATTAATAGATTTATATATTAAAGATTAATTTATAATAGTAATTCATAATGTAAAAAAATACTATGCTCTTTTCTCTAAAAGATTTAATCTCTTATTTTAGTAAGTACCATCAATGTAAAAGTTATTCTCACATACACATAATCCCCTATTTGCAAATCAATGCTTTAGATATTTTATTTTAAATAGCTTTACAAAAGAAATAATTCATATAGTAGTGTTTTTACTAAAATAAATGTTTGAAACAATTTTTATTCATTAATGTAATTCAAGAAATGTATATAATTCTTTAAATTATTTATGTCATAATTCATTTAACATAGTCAAACATAATTTTAACTAACGATAAGCAGAGAGAGAATAAACAAGAGTATTTTTAAAATAGACTTGATGAACATATAAACCTGTGGTACTCACTAAATGCCCTACAAGTTGTATGCATAATTATATGCATACATATTATATTCTGCAAAAAGTATTTGTTAAGAACCTTGCAATCTTTAAAAATATTTGAAACAATAAGAATAAACAAGGTTTCTTGAACAAAATTTTCAATTAAAATTCTATTACTGGTGAAAACATTGCAAGTTTAAAAAATACCTTTGATAACATTGGTTAAATATCACATATTAAAGATTAATACAGTAGACTCCCTCAAATCTGCATAGCTTGGGACCAGCGGTTTTGCAGATTTTAGAATTTTGTGGATTTCTGGTCACTGTTTAGTGTAAATTTTTTAAACAGTAATTTTAATGCAACAATGCACTTGAAATCATAATGAATGCTTACAATAAAGTGAAATATTAAAACAATCAAGTTAAATAATAAAATAAAATACAGTGGAACTTCCCTTTAATGAAGTCCCTATTTAACGAAGTTTTCTACTTAACGAAACCTTGACTTTGAACATTATTAACATGTAAATTAATTTCCATATTACGAAAAACTTATTCTATATAAAGAAGTTTATTTCACTTTCGTGCGTGTACAGATTCAAACGGAGAGGTTGCTGTTGCGATGGGTGCATGAATTTATTTCAGCGAACTGTATGAAAATGAACACATTTGAATCATTTAATCAAAACACACACATTTAATCACATTTTAATGAAAAAATAAAAGGTGCACAACTTTTTTTTTTTTTACTTCTCTTTGTTATGTGCTTTTTTTAATACTGTTCTAATTAAATTTTACTGATATACACATTGAAAAAAAAAAGTCTACCCGAATTAAAATATACTTTTCAAATATTTTCATTTTATGTGTGCTTTCTATTTTATGTGGGTTATGTGTATACAAGCTTCATAAATTTAAGTTGATTTTTATTTAACAAATTTTCTTCATAACGAAGTGTTTAAGAGTAACGATGAGACTTCTTTAAATGGAAGTCACATTAACCACAATTACTTATTAAAATATGTAGCAAATGATAAAAAAAAATCATGACTTTTTTCCTTTACATCTCAACTGTAAGTTTCACTGTTTACATGTGCAACAATATTCAGATTTTAGTCATTTGTGGATTTGAGGGAGTATTGTATATAACAGTAGTACATTATTACAGAAATAACCATCTTATTTATTTATATAACAGATTTTGTCTCTTAAAGAAATTTTAGTGAGTACCATTAATGAAAAAATTCTCACTGAAAATCTACACACACATAATCCACTATTTGATAAACCAATGCTTTAGATCTGTTGTTTTAAATAGCTTTAGAAAGGAAATACATATAGAAATATTTTTATTTAAAAGAAATGTTTGAAACAATTTTTATTCATTAAAAGAATTCAAAAAAATTATATAATACAAAATGAATTATAAGTCTCTATAGAAAAAAAGCAATAACTAATTTTATTTTCAGGAAGATGAACCAATTCAAAAGAGATACTCTTGATGGATCTATTAGATGTGGAATGACTGGCTTATTATATTCAGATAAAATACAAAACAGCTTCACATTCGTATTGAGGCTGTCTGCTACGATTCTGATGACCTTGAACCCAATTTCTTCAACATTCTTTAATACTTCATTTGTAAGTTCAGCTAATTCTTCACCAGTTGGAAGTGTTTACCTGTAGAGCTTTTCAGCTTCTTCATGTTTGTCATCCACTCATCATGCAATTAAGCATTTCACTACATAATTCGATACTCAGTCAATTTGCCAAGTTGCCCTGAATTAGATCAAATTTTGATTATGTACTAGATCAATAATGAGAAGTTATAAAAAATTGCTTTTTTGTTATTTTAAACATCATTTAAGGGGGAAAAAATACATATTCAAATGATTTGTAAAAATTGATCAAAATTCAGACATCAATATGTAAAATATTATCTAATAAATTCATATTTAATACTTTGGAAATTTTTCTATAGAAAATTTCACACGCCTTGCATTCATAATAATCAAATTTTAATTGCTTAATAGGCGTAAAGCCAACACAGTGAAAAAATACCCAAGCCGAGACTCGAACCTGGGTCATCAATATAGCGCATTGACGTTCTACCAACTGAACCACTTGGGAACGATACTCAGCCTGGAACTTTCTCACTATATGTTGGCAAGGCTACAAACGCAGCACAAGATGGAATATTTTCCGTGAGCCACCAACCTGGGGCAAACACGAAAACAATGAATATCCAGCATCGATAATTGAATAAATTCCTATTTAATACTTTGGAAATTTTTTCATAGAAAATTTCACACGCCTTGCATTCATAATAATCAAATTTTAATTGCTTGATTATTGATGCTTGATATTGCTTGATTACTGCTTAAATTATTGATGCAAAAATACCAAGCATTCTACATTTTCAACAAAATAAATCTATTTATATAAAATCGAAATCTCTGTGTGTCCATCACAATCTGATTGGACTGTCACATTGATCACTTCAACAATGAGTAATTGTTGAAATGTACTAATAACAGGGTTACCACAATAACACCAAATAATGACAAACTTGGCAAAATATTGCCAGGTTTGGCGACAAAAATAAGTTGCCATATATGAAGCCAACTTGGCTATATCTGGCTAATTTGGCGAAATTCCTATTGAAACCCATTAATCTTTCATAATCGAGCTCACTGCAATTTAAGTTAAAACTCTGCACGTTTATGTTTTTTTTTTTTTTCAAAATCTATGGGTCAGAATTTAAAGTGTAAAAATGAAAATATATGTTCTTACATCTTCATCCCGATGTTACAAGTAAAATAACTGCCACTAGATGGCGCTGTACTCTCTGATTTTAATGTGCTTTACATAGTTGGATACAGAAATTAAATTCTCGGTACTCTTCCAGTATATGGGACTTGGTGAAATAGTGAAAACTGCCTTGGCGAAGAAGGAAATTTGGCAACTTTTTTCACGGTGGTCACAGATCTGGAAAACATGGAAATATCAGGGAAATTCAAACTAAACCTGGAAAGTCATTGAAACAAATGTTAACCCGTGCGAGGCTTTCGCACTGCAATCTTTCACATTATTTCCTGGTACGTTTCAGCACTTATTTTTAATTAACTGATTTTTTTTTTTTTTTTTTAATCAAACAACACGTTTTAACGAAATGTCGGTGTACTATCTCAGAAACTTGTTCAAACACTTCTCACATGATACTAGATTGCCAGAAAAAATTTTGCCAAATTTTCTTCTCTCGCCAAGGTCATTCCTCTAGGTTGTCAAGACTCCTATACTGAAAAAAGAAAAAACGAATTGCCTATGGGAACTTAGACATGGGATGTTCAAACTTTGTGGTCCAGCAGCCATTTAAGTGACGTCAGAAATATTAACAGTTTAATGAAATATTTAAAAAAAAATACAGTGGAACTTCCCTTTAACGAAGCTTTCTATTTAACGAAATTTTCTGCTGAACATTGACTTTGAACACCATTAGCATATAAATTAATCTCCATATTACGAAAAATATATTCTATATAACGAAGTTTATTCCACTTTTGTACTGGTACAGAATTCAAAATAAGAGGTTGCTGTTGCGATGGATATGCGAATTTATTTCAGCGGATTGTAAGGAAATGAACACATTTAAATAAGTTCCATTCTGCTTGGTGCTAAATAAAACATTTTTTTTTTTCACATTATGAAAAACATTTGTAATCATTACTCTCCCACGCCGAGACTCCTGCGCTAACAGTTGGGGAAAGTAAAAATCCCCTTTTTACATTCAATGATATAGAAAATGCAGTGACGCAATGGCGTCAGAGGTGCATTGAAGCAAAAAATATCGATTAGAGTCAGACAGTTACCATTCTGACCTTCCATTGCTGACAGACAATTGCTTTGTACATCCACAACAATGTGCTTCAAAATGCAAATCGAAGACCATCAAAGTTATTTGTGTTCCTGCCAATACAACTTCTAAACTTCAGCCATTAGTCTAAGGAATAATAAAATATCTTGAAGTACATTATTAAAAAAGAAAAAAAAAAACATTAGTTTGAGAACCTATGTGTATCAGAGCTGATGAATATTTGAGTCAAAGCTTGGGAATGTGATACTGATTTCATCGACCGTACACACCAGTTTTGTAAAAGACGGCTTCATAATTAAAACTTAATCAAATGCTTCTGAATCCAACACCTGTTTGTCATATCTGAAGGAAAAATTTCATGAATTTAAGTTGATTTCTATTTAACAAATTTCTTCATAACAAAGTTTTTAAGTGTAACGATGAGACTTCGTTAAATGGAAGTTTCACTGTACTTAAAATTTTTGTGAATCCTAATGAAATATATATCTAAATAGAAAATAATCCTTAAATTACGTAATCTACTGGTGCTCCGATACAGCGATACAGTATGCATATACACAGCCATGATTAAACAAATAAACAGTAGGTGATGCACACGTAAAAATTAAAATCTGATTAAAAGCTAGATATTTTTGCAAAAAGTACAAGCAAGAAACAAATTAACAATCGTGTTTTAATTATAGGATGACGTCATCTGATAATGCAGTATTTTATTTTTGTAGCAACACTGATTTGATGAAAATCTTTCATTTCATTTATGAAAACAATGCCGATTTAATTTTTAATTAACTGCAATTTTTAATCAAAAAACATGTTTTAACGAAATGTTAAGTGTGCTATGTCAGAAGCCTGTTCAAAATCCTTTCATATGCTATCTCATTCATCATTCTGCGTTTCGTATTTTCTTAGAAAAAGATATGTTGACAGGAGAAATAATATATATGATTTCCATTATGATTGCGGTAATCTGGAAAAAATATATATTCTCATTTATCGGGTTCAGTCAGTGTTTGAAACCAGCTTGGACTCTATTTTTATACCAGTCTGCAGGCTCATGGTGAAAATTTTAGTTATACAAAAATTGAAAAAAATATATAAACTCTCGTTATTTGAAAAACAAGAATGTGGCCTAAGTTTTTTACAAAACTTTAAAAACTGAATTGTTATTAATGGATATAAAGAGAAATATTTTATCTGATTTTGAAGCCATTGCACAGTCCGTGGTTTTGTTAGTAACATAAAGAAGCTGTGAAATATCTCTTTTCTGTTTGAAGTTTTTTGTTCATTCGGAAACAGAACTCATGTCTTTCTGCCATAGTTGTACAATATTTTATAAGAACGAAATGCCATTTTAAACAGATTTTCAGGAACATGAAAATTGAGGCTTTGAAATGAAAATGTATTACCTTGAAACATACTTTAAAATGTTATTAACAAATTTCTGCTGTATACTTTTGGTATCTTTTCCCCACCACCTTGGAAAAAAAAAAATCTGATCTTATCTTGAGGATGAAAATAAATTATTACATTTTTCTAGTACAAATCTATAATTCGCAAAACTTGAATGCTATTCATTCTCAGATAATAGGAAAATTTATGTTCTTCTCTAAAAATATGAATTAATCAAGTCAACTATGAATGTCTGGACTTTTTGTGAGTATTTCTATTTAAGCACTCACTACATTATGTACCTTAAATATGAAAAAAAAAAATCAATATCTAAAAAAGTTGTAAATGTTATTACCAAGGCTTGTCCCAAACTTCAAATTTATTAATTGGAAATCTTTAGAACAAATACAATGATTATGCAAGTATATTTCACATCTCTATTTTTTATTCATTTGACACTTTAGTCAAAACAGAAAACATTTCAATAATTAACTATCCGGTACTTGTCTATTACCTTATCGACCACTTTCTGTAAACAAACAAATTAGTGCCAAATTCTAATATCAAATAAACAAATTGAAGAATGTTGCCAATTTAAAACTTTTATACGTAAGAATATTGAGGAAATTAGAGTTTTCTTTTAATGTCACTGAAAAATTGTGTCTTATATGACAATATCAACATACCACATATATAAGTTCATTCGTTCAGATATTTTTATATATCAGACAAAAGAATGTTTAGAATAATTGGTATTGCATTATGAATGTTAAATTTTTGCCATGCAATGTCTTAAATTAATCAAATCTGTTTGAAATTATTAAAAAAATTTCCTTGGCCTTTCGTGATTTTCTATATAATATTTTATGGAATTTTGTTCATATGCTCAAAAAATATGAAAGATTTTTTTAAAAATCATTTTTACAATTTTGAAATAATATGTAAGCTTTTTTAATCCCATTTTTTCTTATATTTAACATTTGCCTAGTAACTGAATTTCATAGCATATCGGAAAGAGAAAATTAAATAAAATCGGGCTAATTTGACATTCTTATAGATTTTCTGAAGTTTTAAGAAATCTCATGTGCTTAGAAATCTACAAATATTCCAACATTATTAACTACAGATTTCAAGGTGCCATATATTATGTGAAACAAGATAAAAATTAAACTATTTTGAAAAATTGATGCTGAAGCCTCTGATCTACTACCTTAAGAATTTAAATGTAAAATTATTAAATAAAATAAAAATATGCTTTTTTTAGATATTTCATTTATACATGAAACATAAATATTTTATTTTACATATTTAATATAAAAAAGTTAATATAAGCAGTAAGAAACTATCTTTTAACCCATTACCTTTTCTGATGATGTGAAAACGAACCATTTATCAGGTAATTTTTTTTCCGCATGAAAATAAATGTTTGGATCATGAATATTTTACTTGAAAAGTAGAAGGTTTCTTTTAACTCATTAAATTATTTTAGTTGTAACATGTAATATTTTATATAAACAAAATCAGTACTTCTCTATTATCCCGTCGACCACTTTTCATAACAAAAAACTATCGCCAAATTGTAAGATTAAACGCCAAAAATGCAGCCCCATTTACTTGATGTCAGAAACATTATACGTGTTTGTTATGTCATCAAGTGGTTTTTACTTTGACATTTGCATGTATTTTTCATTATGTTTCACTGATTTATTAGTCATTTCATTAATTAAAATAACAATTGTGTCCTTAAATACTTATATTTTATTTATTTATTTATTTTGATATTCCAATGGCAACGTTCTCCCGTTCATTTGGCGTTACAGTTTGGCGATAGTTTTTTGTTATGAAAAGTGGTCGACAGGATAATAGAGAAGTACCAAAAAATCTGTGACAAAAGAATGTTTTTCACTCTTTCCAAATGATGCAAGAAGGGTATACTTCCTAAGTGCTTTGAAATATTTCATAAATAGTTAAAATTTTATATACCATGACTTTGCACATTTTTTGCAAAATAAATCTTTTCAAATTATTGTATCTTACCTTTCCAATTAAAAATTTTTATTTCTAATCTTTAGTCAAAATGAGCTTTTGACCAGAATGGTTACAACTTTGATTCATGGCCTGGCCTTGTAAAAAATAAAATGAAATCAAGCTTGACTCAATTTCTATAGAAAATGCCAAAATTTCTTAACCAGTGTTATTGTACTTTAAAAACAATATTATTAATTGCATGTTTGAGTACATTTTTTCAGGTCACCTGCCTAAAATTTTATTCCAGGAGAATATAGACACTTTAAAACAGTACAAAAGGTAGAATTACAGTAGAGTCGTGATTATCCGAGTCCCGCTTAACCGAGTCACAAAAAAAAAAAAATAATCCCTTTCTATCATTTTGGCTGGAATCTCAGAATTTTATGACTTTTCTTTCACCTTCAGCTTACATTTCATTGGCATTGACAGTTTCTTCCAACTCAACATAACTGGTGAAATGCTATCTGCAGATTTTGAAGCAGTAGTAAAATCCGTAGAAAATTTTCATAAATATATCGAGGAAAACAATTTGTGTAAAGATCAAATGTTTAATTGTGATGAAACAGGATTAAATTTTCATATGCTACCATCGAAAACCTTAACTGCAAAAGAAGAATCAGGGTTCTCACAGACTCCTTAGACTCCTTGGAAACTCCTTAGAAATGAAAACATTCCCAAGTAGTACTTAGAACTACTTAGATAAGCAAACCACTCCTTAGAAACTCCTTAAATTGTATTGCGGCTTCGGATGCAAGCGATATTGGTGCCGAGGGGAAAAAATCGGGATTGTAAAACGCACGGTAAATCCTTTATACACGTCATTTATCTGAAGCACAGCATTGATTGGTTAGAATAATCTTATAGCAGGGCTCCCACTAGGTCCGTTTTTCAATTATCAGGTCCGTAAAGTCCGTTCTTCAACACTGTACTTTACTTTAAATTTGATCAATGTTTGGCTTTTAGCCAAAAATCTCGGAAAAATCACGTTTTTCGCAAATATATCCCCAAAAATACTGTCAAATTTCGTCAATCGATCGCGAAAAAGTGAGTAAATTTTATCAAAGGATTGTGAAAAAACTCGACTTTCTCCAACAGATTGAGAAAAATGTGGATTTCCTCAAAAGATCGAGAAAATGCGGATTTCCTCAAAAGATCGCGAAAAACATGCGAATTTCCTCAAAAATTGCGAAAAACACGTGAATTTCGTTAAAGGATCGCGAAAAACACGCGAATTTTGTCAAAGGATCAGGAAAAACACGCGGTTTCCATCAAAAGATCGCGAAAAAAACGTCAATTTCATCAAACGATAGAAATAAAATGCGAATTCCCTCAAAAGATCGTGCAAAAACACAATTACCCTCAGAAAATCGAGAATTTCCTCAAAAGATCGTGAAACACACGTGGTTTCCATCAAAAGATCGTGAAAAAACGTCAGTTTCATTAAACGATCGAAATAAAACGCGAATTCCATTAAAAGATCGCAAAAAACGCGAATGTCTCCTAGAAAATCGCGAATTTACCCCCAGAAGATCATGGAAAAAAACGCGAATTTTCCCCAGAATATAGCGAAAAACAGGCGAATTTCCTCAAAAGATCGCGAAAAATGTGAATTTCCTCGAAAGATCACAAAAAACACGCGAATTTCCTCAAATCGCGAAAAACACGTCAATTTCGTCAAAGGATTGCGAAAAACATGCAGTTTCCATCAAAAGATGGGGAAAAAAATGTCAGTTTCGTCAAACGATCGAAATAAAACACGAATTCCATTAAAAGATAGCAAAAAAACACGAATTTCTCCCACTAGATCGCGAGAAAAGATGCGAATTTCCTCCAGAAGATCGTGAAAAAAGACACGAATTTCCTCAAAAGATCGCAAAAAACATGCGAATTTTTTCAAAAGATCGCAAAAAACATGCAAATTTTCTCCAAAGATCTCAGAAAACATGCAAATTTCATCAAAAGATCGCTAAAAACACGCAGTTTCCGTCAACAGATCGCGAGAAAAACGTCAGTTTCGTCAAACGATCGAAATAAAACGAGAATTCCATTAAAAGATCACGAAAAAACACTAATTTCTCCCAGAAGATTGCGAATTTCCCCCAGAAGGTCGCAAAAAACATGTGAATTTCGTCAAAGTTTCACCTTCAACGAAATCGATTACAGCTGTTATAAAAGTATAAATTCAAAACTTGTTATATTTTTTCTTGTATGTTGCGTTTAGCATTTTTTTTTTTCCTTTAAAAATTTTTTTTAAAGATGTATCCTGTATGTGATATACATAATAAGTGTTTGAGGTTTGACTAATCTCTGTTTATATGACCAATGGTCGCTGCATAAAAAAGTTGATTGTCTATTTTGTGTTTAAACTTACGAAATCAGTAAGCAATATTTTGTGAATACTGTGCAATTCCAGCACTAACAATTAGATTCTAATAGAGTAAAATTTGTTTTTGTCTCCAAATTGGCCATTAAAAATTGGAGTGTGCATACCACATAACGATGCAGCACATAAAAACAACAACAACAAAAAATTGCAAATCTTTAACATTTTTTGGACTCCTTGGATTTTTTCGGTACTCCTTGGATTTTTTTTTCCCAACTCTGTATGAACCCTGAAGAATCATCAGCTTCTGGATATAAGAGATGAAAGAAAGGATAACTGTTTCAAGTTGTTGTAATGCATCTGGTTCCTTAAAATTACAACCCATGATAATCGGAAAGTCAAAAAAACCAAGGAGATTCAAAAACATCAACATCTCGAGTCTTCCTGTATATTACAGAAATCAGAAAAGTGCGTGGATGAGTGCTGAACTTTTTAAGGAATGGTTTTATGAACAATTTGTCCCTAAAGTGGAATTTTTTTTTAAAGAAAAGCAAGTTGGAAAGAAAAGCACTCCTTCTTTTAGACAATGCATCATGCCATCTGGATGTGGAGCAACTAGCAAGTGGAGATATCAAAGCATATTTTTTGCCCCCAAATGTCACTTTACTGATACAGCCATTAGACCAAGGTGTTCTTGAGAACTTGAAAAGAAATTGCAGAAAAAAAGCTGTTATGAAAGCTGATTAAAGATCTTGAAGAACGAACAGTTGCAGAATATCTGAAAGAAATTACACCAAAGGATGCTGTGTATTGGATTTCCGAAGCATGGGAAGAAATTGAATCAACGACTCTACAGAAATCGTGGCAGAAAATTTTGTCTGAAGAGCAACCAAATGATAAAAATGAAGCATCTGATGACAAATCTTGATTCAGCTTAGCACAAACACTTCCTGTTTCTGAGACCCATACTTAAAAAGACATTGCTGAGTGGATGAATGCAGATGAACAGCAAGAAATTACAGATGCCATGATTACAGATATGATTGAAAATCGCATACAAGAGAGCAGTGATGATTAAAGCTATGTTAACCAGAAAAAATTACACATTCTGAAGGTCTAAGTTCTGTTGAAAAACTATTCAATACATTGAGCAGCAAGAAGAGGCTACACCTACAATATTGAAGACACTAAAAAATGGCATAATATTGCAGCAAAGAAACGTTTATCATCCCACAAACAAAAAAATATCAAGGACTTTTTCAAATAAACAATTTCATTACCTGTTTTTATTCCACAAGCATTTGCAGTGTACATTACAATGACTGTAAGTATATTATAAAAATTAATAAATTGTGTGTAAATTTATATTTTATCTCTTAAATTAGTGGCCATTTATGTAAATCCCGTTTAACCGAGTTTTCCGAGGTGAGCTTGGTCCACATTAACTCGGATAACCGCGACTCTACTGTATAATACTTTCTAACTTAGTTTCAATTCACAGACAATTTACAACAATTCATCATTTGGTATTACTTTTTTTTTTTTCAAAGTAATACTCTACTGGAATTTATAGATTAATTTTCTTTACATAATTTCTGTATCTTGCATATTAACTAATACATGTAAAACTGAATAATTAATTCATTACTCAAATTATTTGCAATATATAGGTAGAGAGAAATAAAATATATGCTACAATTCAATGAAATAAATAATCTTTTAGGCAGTCTAATGGAAAAATGGTTTAAAATTTATTCATAATTAATTGTAAAATTAGTTAAAACACTTGGTACAGATGTCATATATGCACCACGTTGGCATGATTTTTTTTTCTGACACCAATGTCACACACTGGGATACTTAACTGGTGCCAAAGTGTCATTATTTTGCTTGATATAGTAACCCGAATGTTGTTTATTTATTAATAAATTGTTTATTTACTTATATTTTCTTTTTTTGAATTATATAAATTGTTTTGTTCTATAGTTATTAATTAAACTTTTTTTAAAAATTGTTATTCCTTTTTTATTGTGGCATTCGAAAACGAGGTTTTTGCCAAATTGGCGTCAGAAAAAAATTACGCCAAAGTATATGACATCTGTGCCAAACACTTTCTTGAAATATTTAAACTGTATATACTTTATTTACTTATTAAACAATGAAAATATTAAACTCATATTAGTCACTTCACTTTAGTTGTTATAAAAAACTTATTATATTTAGAATCTGTAATGCTTTTCTAATATATAACACGTTTCAGACTGAAGTATAAAAACATTTACAGGAAAACAAAGACCATTTGAACAACATTAAAAATATTTAAAAGAACATTTTCAAATGAATTTAATATCAAAATATGATTATTTGAAGCACATCCTCTTTTGACATGGCAGCAGAAAGAATGGTGAGTGTCTACACTAACAGCAAACATAGCATATTCACTAATCTTGAAAAAAATTGCGGTTGATGTGGAAGACCTTCAGTGTCTCGAGAACTAGCAGGTTACATTTACAGACAGAAAATCGAACAAACTTCTACCTGAGAGAGAATGCACCCTGCTGTTATAAAAAATTCAAAAGAAGACATCATTTCATTGACGTTCTAAGACTTCATGCTTTCCTTGGTGATAACTGTGGTGGATTAATATTTTGATATTAAAGCCATTTGAGATTTGGAAAGATGTGTTAGTTGTATATTTTTATATAACAACTTTGAAAAGTTCTTTGTTTTCAGTAAATGTTTTCATTTTATAATATAAGTGTTTATATATTAGAAATGCATTAGGAATTTCACAATTAATAAGAGTAACTACTAAAGTAAAATAAAGTGACTCACGTGAGTTTAATGCTTTCATTAATTAACAAATATGTATATGAAAAACAATATTATGAATACATTTATTTTTGTGGTTTGAACTTTGGAAAAAGCCCTACTTCAGGGTATTTCTATCACGCAATTATTACTAATATCAAAATATCATTTAAAGAATTAATAATACAATAAAAATATTAACTGTAGGATAATGTAAATCGAGATCTTGACTTGGCAGCTTATTGCTTTCAGCCATGCAGCCTTTCGTGATGGTTCCAGAGGGAATTTATGAAACGATATTTTTTCGCCGTTATCTCCAACATTGCAGCTACGATCACTTCGAGATTTACAGTTATAAACGCAACAATTTACCATATTTTCACTTGCGATACTATTTTAATAATCGAAAAATTGACAGGGATTGGAATTCGCTGTCATTTCTAAGCTTGATTGGAATGTTAGAAGAGTTGTAAACCATGGCGACGTGACGTAATTTTGTTGTTTGTTTACATTTCAACCCTGCCCAGGTTGTTTCAGTTACGGTCAAAGTCAAATTTCAATTTTGGGCAGGGTATCAGAGTCCTCTGGCGGGAGGCTTCATACATTAATCTCAATTGACTATGCCTGTAGATCTAGTCTGCCTTGCCCTATGTCAACCCTCTTTTTACCTTTCTCTGTCTATTCGTTTCGCTACCCGTCAGTCTACCTATGTCGCTAGTCGTCTCTCTACCCTCTGTCTACCCTCTGTCTTTAATTTACCGAAACTGTGGCTAGAATTACTCCATGGTCAAAGATATGAAAATAAACAATCAAGTAAAAAATAATAGATAACGCGCGCAATTTTTAAAAAAGTACATGAAAATAATAACCTCAAAGCACGTGCAGCTTTAGAATATTCCCATTTTGTTTTTGAAAATGACTCGGAAAGAGTCGAAACATGTAAAACAACTAATAAAAGTTATTTTCATTTATATTATAGTTGTTAATTTTACACCTTTAGCATTTAAAAGTAATATACTATTACAAGGTGTTATAATTTATTATATTGTTATACAGAAGCCGTTTATCAGTTATTAAATGCAAACAGAAGTAATTTATCTAATAAGTGTAATCAGATGCATTTTTTTAAAATACATACATAAACCTGAATAATAATTCATCAGTTTTGTGTTCATAGTTGTTTATATCATTTGACAGTAAATCTCAACTTCTTAAACCTGAATTGTCTCAAGCTTTTTAAAAAAACCACAAGGTCTGTATAACTGCAAAGTACCCTGAGGGCTATATTAGCTACATGTTATTAAGTTTCGTTATCGCGTTTGCAGCCAATTGCTTATGTCAGAAAGCGGGGCTTAACGCCATTTTAAATTCATTACTGTAACTTTCTTTTCTTTTCTTTTTTTTTGGGGGGGGGTGGGGGTAGGGGGGAAGGGTTTCAAATATATACTTTTAAATTAAAACTTTTGCCTCCATGGCATTAGTGTTGTTTGTATTATTATTAACTAATACCTTGTAGACCGAGCTTCATTTGAAACAATGTAAAAGATTTCTTCTACAGTTTTTTTGTAGGAGAAACTTTCGTAATTGGGTCCAAAGCCAATCGGAGTATTTAATATCATTATTGTAACTCTTATAGAGTTAAAACAATATTGTTGCTAGCTTTACTCTTGTTTGAGACCAACCTTGCATGTGTATCTGAATGGGAAAAAGTTTCGTATCCTATGTCGGTTGGCGAAAAAAATTTTAAATGGTGCCAAAAGGTAGTTTTAGCAACTTACAAAATTTTTCAAGATAGCGGTAAAACATGTTTTTCAAATATTTACAAACATACGTTTATTAAAGCATGTTTTTGCGCCATCTTAAAAATTTAAGCACGATGCTAAAATGAAATTGTATCGCCATATTCGATATTTTAATAAGTAATGAAAACACATAAACAAACTTATATAACAAACCTAAGAGGCATTTTTGTGATAAATAATTGTTATTGTCAGGGGGTTAAATTGTAAACAATTAATAAACGGCTAGTAAATAATAAATAGCATTTAAAATCTAAGGTACTTTTCGGTTAGCCGAGCGCCAGTGAAATGTATATATCTATATATACATATATATATGTATACATACACACATACCGGGTGTCCCACAAATGACTGATGGATTTTAAAATTCAATAACTAGCAAACGGTGACAGATATTTAAAAAATTCTTGCAGGAGGGTTATGTATGATGTCGGGAGTTTTTTTACTGTGATTCTTGATTTTAGTTCGAATTTCAAACAATAGATGGCGCTGACAGCGGTTGGCGCTCATTAGAGGCCGAAACTGACGTCACTCAGCATTGATGCGAAGAAAGGAGATTAAGGCTATGGAGTGGATCTCATTCGCCAGTACAATCTTGCTCTAAGGCCTCGATTCTGAACTCATTTAATATGATTTCAATGAAATGAAATGTTGCCATGGAAACAACAAATTCTTTGATAGTGGAATACAGCGTTCAGATCAGGGCATGAATTTAACAAGCAGTATTCGAGTTGCAGGCGATTTTACATTTATGAAGTTTTATTTTCCGGGATTAAATTACTTTTTATGGCCTGATTAAAAGAATATTTTATGCATCATATTTTAAAACTAGGTGAAGAGATCGTGCTACAATATCTGCTAGTGAGTACTTTTAAAAGCGTGTACACTATTTATTGAAAATGGTTTATTTCACCTAGTAGTTTTAAAATACGATGAACAAAATATTCTTTAAATCAGGCCGTAAAAAGTAATTTAATCCGGGAAAATAAAACTTCATAAATGTAAAATCGCCTGCAACTCGAATACTGCTTGTTAAATTCATGCCCTGATCTGAACGCTGTATTCCACTATCAAAGAATTTGTTGTTTCCATGGCAACATTTCATTCCATTGAAATCATATTAAATGAGTTCAGAATCGGGGCCTTAGAGCAAGATTGTACTGGCGAATGAGATCCACTCCATAGCCTTAATCTCCTTTCTTCGCATCAATGCTGAGTGACGTCAGTTTCGGCCTCTAATGAGCGCCAACCGCTGTCAGCGCCATCTATTGTTTGAAATTCGAACTAAAATCAAGAATCACAGTAAAAAAACTCCCGACATCATACATAACCCTCCTGCAAGAATTTTTTAAATATCTGTCACCGTTTGCTAGTTATTGAATTTTAAAATCCATCAGTCATTTGTGGGACACCCGGTATATGTATGTGTATATATATATGTATATATACATACATGCATATATAAATGTGTGTATGTATAGATATATGTATATATATGTATACATAGATATATAAATTTCACTGGCGCCCGGCTAACCGAAAAGTACCAAATCTAAAAATGGAGAAGTGGTCCGTATAAAAATTAAGCGCTTGATATATGTAAATCTTTTTTTATTTTTTAATATTTCCGAATGCACAGATAAAAAGGTAAAAATCTCTTTTCCAAATGCCAAATAGAAAATATACAAAATAGAAAAATATCTGCTAAAAAATATATTTACATAATACTACATCTGCAAAAAAATAAGATTTAGAAAAAGTAAGCCAAATCCTTCAGATCCCAACAATCACATCGAAAAACTTATCACAAAAAAGAACTCGCCAAATCTTACGGTACAGGAGATGGATTTTTCCCTCTGAATGCAGAATATTAGTTTTTTTCTTGTACGATGGGTGATTATAACTGTTTCATTTCACATACTACATACCGTTTGATATATTGGTACTTTTATGTTATCCTGGCGCAGTTGATAAATCGCCAAATATTGTTCCTATAACATTTTCATATTGAATTCATTTCATTTAAATATAAACCTTTCACTCATTTAATTTAAAATACATGCCTTTCATTAATCCCATTTAAAATGCTAAAAAGAGAAAAAAAAGGAAATAATGCCATAAATCGAAACCTTTTATTTAAACACCAAAGAATTTTTTTTATTATTTACACATGAGAAATAAAAAAAACTGCTATTGCTGAGATTTGCGCCAAATCTCTAATACCAAGTCTACTAAGTTATTGCGGGGTTTTTCTTTCAAAGAGAAAAAAATCCAGATTAATTTTCGATTTCTACTCAATTGAAATATATTTTATTGTGCTGAATATTAGTGCGTGCATATTTTTTTTTGCTCCTTGTACTCCATGAACTTTTCAATTCCGATTGTCTACGAAAATCTCGCGCCGGTGAAAATGACGTACCACAAAATTTCGTGACGTATGTACTTTAATTGTGCTTTTTTATCTATTTTTTAATATAATTTCCAAACGGTTTAGCATTTATTCTTGGTAATAAATAGACGTCGTTGTCACCTTTATAGGTACCTGCTGTAAAAATTTGAACGAAATCCGTTAAATATTTTTTGAGTTATGCTTGACGAAAGGTTTTAATATCCATCGTAGCTATATATGGGGCAAAGTAATACTGCGCTGTGTATGAGTCTTCGTTGCACTCAGACAATTATAAAAAACACCGCACGGGTTTATTTTATACTTATGATTAAAAAGCGAAATTGAAATTGAAATGTTTAGATTTATATTTCTATGTCCCATGGTTTTCTCGAAGCGGATGACGTCATCCTCTAATGCAGTCAAAATACGATTGTTATTTTTTTTTTCTCGCGCGTGCCTTTAGCAATCTTGGATCAGTTTTTAGTCTAACTTTGATGGAATAAATTAGATGATATTCTGGCTTGACTAACAACCAAATGTTGTTTGCAGATATTTTTATCCTTGCTTTTTCTTTAGATGTTTAAACTTGCATCTAATAAATATTACATATTGATAAAAAAATGATACTTCTCTATTATCCCGTCGACCACTTTTCATAACAAAAAACTATCGCCAAATAAACGGGAGAACGTTGCCATTGGAATATCAAAAAATAAATAAAATATAAGAATTTAAGGACACAATTGTTATTTTAATTAATAAAATAAATACTAAATCAGTAAAACATAATGAAAAATACACGCAAATGTCGAATGTAAAACCACTAGATGACGTAACAAACACGCATAATGATTCTGATATCAAGTAAATGGGACTGCATTTTTGACGTTTAATCTTACAGTTTGGCGGTAGTTTTTTGTTATGAAACGTGGTCGACGGGTTAATAGAGAAGTACCTAAAAATATTAGATTTCAGTGCGAAATCTTCGTACCCTCTGGTATTATATTATTTAAGAAAATAAAATACGATAATGGAACAGATTAAAAAATTACGTACTCCATTAAGAAGCGCTTTTACGCTAATTGCTAATTTACTTGAGAACAAATTAACTGATGAAAATAAAGATATTGAAGAAATTGAGATTTTATATGCTCAATTAGGTGAAAAATGGACAGATCTACAACCAAAAGAAAAAGAAATGTTAGATCTTCTTTTAAACGATAAAACATGTTCTCAAGAAAATTATGATAAGGAATACGAAGGTTTTAGCGTGTATGAAGATAAATTTATTAAGTTAAAAACGAAAGTTCAAAAGATTTTAAAGGTTTTCGAAACTGAAAATATCACGAAACGGAAGTTTAAACTTCCTAAGATAGAATTTAAATTATTTGGGGGAGATATTAAGGAGTTGTTGGCCTTTTGGGCTCAGTTTGAAAAAATACATAACGATTCTGAAATCGCGAAAGAAGATAAATATCAGTACTTGTTACAAGCAACGTTAAAGGGTTCTAGGGCAAGAGAAATAGTCGAGTCGTACCAACACCGGCTCTATTAAGAAAGCCCGGGGACACTCAGAGTGACGTCACTAACCTCGGTCAAGGATGACGAACTCAGTTTATTTTCCATTCGTCATCATAACTTTCCGAGTTCGTCCCAAAACTTATTTCAGCCATAAGTTAGAGTGTATAGTGTATATAACCATGTATATACGTTCATGTAACATTTCATATGTTATAAATATTATATTCATTTGAGGAAAGACACTTTCATTTTAATCCTTTTAAAAACATTCATTATATTGTCTTTTTAAAGATTAAAAAAAATTTCCCCCCCCCCTTCTTTTCATATCTCTTAATAAAAATAAAATATGAATAATTCATAAATATCAGAGTTTTTATTATTATTAACAACTGAATAAGAAAAATATAAATGTAATTCACTATTTTTTCTCTCCTTTTAAGTTACATTTTATTTGCTTCATGTAACCAATTCATATGTTATATTCATTTCAGGAAAGACACTTTCATTTCAATACTTTTGAAAGATTTCATTATATTGTCTTTTTAAAGAAAAAAAATATTTTTTAACCCCCTCCCCCTAACCTCTGCTTTTTTAATGTCTTTTAAAAGAAATAAAATGTGTATAATTCATAAAATATATATTTCATAATTCGTAAAATGTACAATAAAAATATTCATGTTATATAAAATATGTATAATTCCTAAGTATAAGAGTCTTATTTTATTTTTATTTTTTTTTTAAAGAATTCAATATTAAGAAAAATATTCATTTAATTCATTATTTTTTCTTTTCTATTAAGTATTATTTTATTTGCTTCATGTGTTATAAATATATATATTCATTTCGTGAAAGACACTTTTTATAACACCTTTTTTTTTTCTTTTGGTTAATGTGTAAATTAATTCATATTTTTCTAGCACATTTTCAAGAAAATTAATAATATTTCGATTAAAGACTGAATTGCTTTCCATTAAAATAAATACTTATTTAGAGTATATACATGCATTTTTATTAGCAATGTTAATCATTATCTATTAAAATATGTTTACTTTGTCGTTGCTACAAGAGTAGACTAAAATATTTATATATTTTTTTATGCATAGATTAAATTGTAAATGTGTTAACATGAATATATTAACTAAATTAAATGCTTCTTCTGTCACTAATTCATATTCAAAATTATATTAGTTAGTGAAAAGTGTAAGGCAAGAACTTAATTTAATGCACGGTCTGTCATTTGATAATTACATACTTGATTTATTTTTCCATATATGCTTTTCTTTTATAATCACCAATAAACGGAGTTATTTTACTATTATTATGAAATTTTAAATATATAGTTGTCCTGTTTTAAGATAAAAAAATTTTTGAAGGGCCCTGTTCTGAAATTTAAAGAAAAGGGGGTCCTTTAAAAGACATTTTTAATATAACATTTATCATTATAACATATATTTTTTATCAATTATTTACTACACATTTTAAATGTGATATTTGATTTAAATAAAATTGTGAAAAGTAAAGGTTATTTTTGTGAAATTTATTACATTTTTGTGAAAAATAACATTTTGTAATGAAAGTTTAAATCCAGTTACTCACATTCGAACCAAGATTAAAAAATACTTTTTAAATCCTTTTGCTGAAATTTTCCTCTTTGTTGAACTTATTTGTTTACAAATTACACATTTTAAAATGCCACAAAATAATAAATAAATAATAAATAGTAAGTTTTTATGGAATAAAAAGGAATTTTGTGAAGGAGCCTGTTTTATTATAAAGAATTTTGTGATTTTGTGAAGGGTCCCATTTTATCAAATTGAGTTTTGTGGAGGGCCTATTTTATTAAATTGATTTTTGTGAAGGATCCTGCTTTATTAAATAGAATTTTGTGAAGTGGCCCTAAATATTCACCAAATTGTGCTTGGTATATTACCCTTGATATATTTAATATTTTCTAATAATAATTAAACCTTATCTGGTGAGTTTTATTGTAGATTATATATATGTATAAACTATCTAATATGGCAAAATAAATCGAATATGTAATTATCGTATGACAGACAGTACATTATAGTACAGTTTTACTAACTGATATTATTGATAAAATTTTGCCTGTGAATTAGTGACATCATAAGAAGCATTTAATTAAGTTGATATTGTCATGTTCAAAAATTTACAATGTACACTTACATATGTATGTAATATATATATATATATATATATATATATATATATATATATATATATTAGCAATGGAAGATATTAAATAGGAAAAAATAAATAAAAGGGAAAAAGAAAAGCATGAGAATGAAACAATCGTGAATTTATCAAAATGTAAATTTCTTTTATCATTAAAAAAGGTATTCCGATTTTGATTCATATTAATATTAAACATATTTACATAAATTGTACTAAATTTAAAAGCTAAACGAACAAATACGAAGTATGTGAAATTATTTATGCACAATTTTCCATTGATATGTATGAAAAAAAGGTAGATCTTAACTAAAAAGTATTAAATTTACAATTAAAGCAAATTCATATTGAATACTGAATAATGCATAAAAATTGTTGTGTGAGATTATTTACTAATAAATAAATAGTGCAAACGTTATAAAATATTTTCACAACACGAGCTTCGGACAAAGCTGTAAAGTTAAGCCTACTCGCGCAGAAACGACAAGTTAAGCATATTTTAATACATAATGATCAACATTGTTAATATTCATAAAAATACACATATATACTGTAAATAAGTACTTACCTTAATTAAAAGCAATCCGATCGTGAATTGAACTACTTTAAATTAACATCAGAATTCAAAACACAGTTTGATTTCCCAACACGTTGTATCTGAAACGCGCGGTACTATGTTACTTTCCTACGAACAAGTACGGAATGGGAGAATATTGTGACTTGCTTTATGACCGAGGTTGATGACGTCAGCAAACCAGTATTTCCTCTGAAACCTGGCTTTGTAATAGAGCCGGTGTTGGTCGTACCCCGCTACTGGTGATAGTTATGAAAATGTTATTGAATGTTTAAAGGCTCGATTTGGTCGTACTGATATGTTAATAGAAGTATACATAAGAGAAGTGCTCGCTTTAATGATGAATAATGCTACAGGAAAAGGTCCAAGAATTCCTCTTTTTAAATTATACGACAAAATTGAAACCTATTTAAGATCATTAAAAATGTTAGGTGTTTCAAGCGAACATTATTCTGCAATTCTTTATCCATTGATTGAATCGTGCTTACCAGTTGAAATATTGAGAATTTGGGAAAGAAACTTAAATTCTATTACTTTAAATTCAAAAGACGAAAGTAATAATAAGTTAGATTCTTTGATGAAATTTTTGCAGCACGAAATATAAAGCTAAGAAAAAGTCCGTTTGGCTAGAAGTGGGTTTAATTTAGAAAATGTAAACAAAAATATTTATACAGTGTCAAATAGGCGAGAAAAAGATATTCCAACGGCTACGGAATTACATAATTCATCAAAAAAGAAAAGGGAAACGTGTATTTTTTGTAACAAGTCACATTTAAGTAACAAATATAGACATGCTAATAGTTTATCTCATGAAGAGAAAAAACAAATATTAATGAAAAAAGGGGCTTGTTTTAAATGTTTAGAGATAAGAAAACACATATCACGTTTTTGTAGAACGAAAATACCACCCTGTGATTGCGGTAAATTACATTTCAAAACAATGTGTCCAGCAAAAAATTATAATGAAAACCCGATTATGGAAAAGTCAGATATCGAAATTAAAAAGGACACTGCTTTATCCAATAAAACAAGTACTCGTCGCGTACTTTTACAAACGCTTATTGTCCGTCTTAGATGTAATAATAAGATGAAATATATAAGAATATTAATTGATTCAGGTAGCAGTAAATCTTATTTATCATCTTTTGCATTGGCCGAGATGGGATATGAATGCATAGGGGAAAATAATTTGACACATAGTTTATTCGGTGGCACTGAGACTGTATTATCACATAAGAAATATTTGATCAGTCTGAGAGACTTCTTTGATAATTATCGCTGTTGTGTCGAAGTATTAGATCAAGAAAAAAATTGTTCAGACATTCCTAAAATTCCTCTTGGCTCATTTATGAGTGAAATTAAGAAACAAAAAATCTTTCTCTCTGATTTGAATAACCAGGTTGAATTGCTATATGAGTTTTCACCTAACAAAATTCATGGGCTTATAGCAGCTGATGTAGCAGGTAAATTGTACACCGGAAAAATCAAACAATTGATTTCTGGCTTAGTATTGATGGAAACATGTCTTGGTTGGACTTTGATCGGAAAAACTTACCTATGTAACATATCCGATAGCACAAACAACGTCATGTCACTTCATGTAAATGATGCAAAAATTTCAGATTTATGGCGGCTAGACACACTTGGAATTCTCGATCCTGGCGAAAGCGGAAGCAGACAAGAAATAGAAAAAGCAACTGAAGAACATTTTAATAAAAATTTAAAAATAGATGCAGAAGGAAGGTATGAAGTGAGCCTCCCATGGATTGAAAACCATCCTCCCTTACCAACTGGTCGAAAAATCGCTGAACGACGATTAAGAAATTGTGTTGAATCACTAAAGAAAACTGAAACATTACAAGAGTATGAAGATGTATTAAAAGAATGGATACAAGAAGGCGTTATTGAAGAAGTTAAAAACTCCTGTAATGACGAAAGTGAACACTACTTGCCACACAGAGCTGTGATCAAAGAAAATTCTACCACCAGAGTTAGACCAGTCTTTGATGGCTCAGCTAGACAAAAAGATTCACCTTCGATCAATGATTGTTTAGAGAAAGGTCCTAATATCGTAAAGCTCATTCCGACTATATTAAATAAATTTCGATTGAAGAAAATAGGTGTGATTGCAGATATTCGAAGAGCCTTTCTACAAATTGGTTTAAATGAGCGAGATAGACCATTTCTGAAGTTTTTATGGTATGAGGAAGGTGACCCCGAAAAGTTCAAAATTTTCCAGCATAAAAAGGTTGTTTTCGGTCTTACATGTTCGCCTTATTTACTTGGTGCAACTATCCGATATCATCTGAAGAATGTGCCTTCTAGATTTAAAGAAACAGCAGACAAGTTGTTAAAGTCTTTTTACGTAGATAACTGCGTCACTAGTGTTGAAAAGTATGAGGAGCTTGAAAAATTTATTGAAGAATCCACAATTATTCTCCAAAATGCTAAATTTGATCTTCGAGGGTGGGAGTATAATCTCAACAAAACAGAAGCAGAAAACTTTCCGTTATTAGAAGAAAAGAATATTCCAGTTTTGGGACTGATGTGGAATGTAAAATCTGATACTCTGAAAATAGATTTACGAAAATGTTTTGAAGACTCTACTATTGTAACGAAAAGAACAATCCTGAGTGCTGTTCATAGAATTTTCGACCCCATTGGCTTCACGTGTCCTGTCACCTTGGGGCCAAAGATTCTCCTTCAAGAATGTTGGAAATTGAAAGTTTCGTGGGATGCTGAATTGTGGGATGCTGAATCTATTACCAAGAAATTTGAAAAATTGATTGAAATTTGAAAAAAGGATGTCTCTAAATTAAAGGAAATAGAAATCCCTCGATGTATTATTTCCAATTATGAAGCGCCAGAAAATCTTTCTTTGCACATGTTCTGCGATGCAAGCAAGAATGCATATTCTACATGTATATTTTTAAGAAGTGCGACTGAAAATACAATATCTTGTCAGCTTGTACAGGCTAGGTGCAGACTTGCTCCAATGAAAACCATTTCTATTCCTCGATTGGAACTACTTTCCTGTAATATAGGAGCTAGACTGGCATAAAGTGTTCTACACGATCTTCAGTTAAAAGATATCCCGAAATTTTTCTGGTCTGATTCAGCAAATGCTATATATTGGATCAAAGGAACTGAAAATTGGGCTCCTTTTGTTTTCAATAGAGTTAAAGAAATCCGATCTTTGACAGAACCTGATAATTGGTATCACATCCCTGGATCATTAAATGCAGCAGACCTCCCTTCTCGTGGTTGTAATGCAGAAACTTTAGCGAAATCGAAATGGTGGGAGGGCCCGGAATGGTTGCGAAGACCGGAAAAAGAATGGCCAAAATCCAACGTTGTTCCTGATTTCAACATAGTATATTCCGAAAAGAGAAAAACTGTTGTTAGCACTACAAATTATGAAGAATCAACTGAAAAAATTTATAACAGAATTTCGTCGTACGACAAACTGATCAGAACTATTGCTTGGATTTATAGATTTTTTGCTAACTGTAAAGTGGAACGTGCCAACCGGATTTCTAGACTCTTAACTCTAGAAGAAATAAATAGAGCTGAAATATCTTTTTTAAAAATAGTACAAAAGGAATCCTTTTTAGGAACTGAAGTTAAACGCTTAAAATCACTTCAGTGTTATGTAGAATCGAATGGACTACTTAAAGTAAAGACACGTATTCTGATGAGAGAAGATAAAAGAAATTTCCGATTTCCGATACTGTTACCCTGTAGCCATCCAGTTGTGGAAATACTTATTCGGACAAGACATCTTAGTTTAAATCATGCTGGTACCCAGATATTGATGAGTAATTTAAGAGAAGACTTTTGGATTTTGAAATGCAGGAAGACTGTTAGAAAGGTGATTAGAAACTGTGTACGTTGTAAAAGATTTAATTCAAGACCTAAACCGATTATAGAAGCACCTCTTCCGGAAGATCGTATAAAAGAAGCTGCAGTATTCGAGGTTGTAGGGACTGACTACGCCGGTCCTTTACTTCTTCGAGGTGGTCAGAAGCTTGGATAGTTATTTTCACATGTGCTGTCTACAGAGCCATACATTTAGAGATAGCCACATCCTTATCGACTGACAACTTTTTGCAAGCTTTTAGAAGATTTATAGCACGAAGAGGTAGACCTGCGATAGTATATTCTGACAACGGTAAAAATTTCACGGGTGCTGAAAATTTACTTAAGCAAATTGATTGGGATGTTATTTCTCAGTACAGCACAGCTCAGAAGATCACTTGGAAATTTAACCCTCCATCTGCGCCGTGGTGGGGTGGATGGTGGGAACGTTTGATAGGCGTAATAAAAGGGATCCTTCGAAAAATCTTAGGACGAAGCTCTTTGGACTTAGAAGAAATGCAAACTGTTATTTTCGATACTGAAAATATTGTTAATCAGCGGCCTTTGACCTATGTTTCAGAGCAAATTGATGATTTAATACCACTTACTCCTTCTATGTTTTTACAAGACATTAGAGAATCAGGTATTCCTGATCTTGACATTTTGGATTCATCGTCTATTAATAAGAGACATGCTTATAGACAGCGACTAAAACAAGATTTGAAAAAGATTCCGCACTGAATATTTGAGATATTTAAAACAATCCTCGAAATTTGACAAAAATCAGAGACCTGTCCAGATTGGTGACGTTGTTCTTGTGTCTAGTGAGAAAGTTAAAAAACTTGAATGGCCACTTGCCAAAGTTAGTGAACTTTATCCTTCAAAAGATGGAAATGTACGATTGGTAAAGGTAAAGATGAAAGGCGGCGAATTTCTACGTCCTGTTCTCAGATTGATTCCTCTAGAAGTAACCTATGAAAGAGGTACTGAACTCCATTCTACAGTTCAGTCGAATGATAAAGAATGTCCTTTAGATCCTGCTCCTACCAAACCGACGATAAAATTGACTGGTAAAAACTGTTATTTAGACCCTGCTACGAGTAAGCCGATGATCCAACATTCTGTTAACCCATTAAGCGCCATTGCTCCCATTTTGGGAACATTGCTTTAGGATTTTTTTTCTAAAGTGCGTATTTTATAAATTGTTAAAAGGTTCATGTTATTAGCATTTTGAATATATTAGATGACATCTGAATTTTTTTTTAAAAGTTTTATTAGAACTTTCTATTTTTTAAAACGTGTTAAAAAAGGCGAAAAATAGCTTTTTGGCAATATTCGAAAGAAAAATTAAAAAAAAAAAACTTTATAATAAAAATTATATTTTTTAGTTAATATATGCTTATAACAGTGTATTATATAAAACAACTTCAATCCGGAATTAATATGTATAATAGATCAATCACAATTACCGAAAGCATAAGTTGTTTCCAAAATGGGAGCAATGGCGCCTAATGGGGGTAATGTTTTTGAAAACTTCTACATATGCCTCCGTGCATTTGTGGTATTTATTTTTCAATTTATTAGCTATAGAAGGTATAATATCATTCTGAAACAAATATTTTAAAAAGATTTCACATAAATTAGTCCAAATTTTACATTTATAATAAAAAACAAAATGAAATTACCAGTTGTATTTTCATTTTCATTATCCATCTCTTTATTTTTCATCATTACATCATTTTTTCTGACTATTTTACATGGAAGATGATTGAACAATCTTTTAGATTTGGGTGATTTTTTGGGTTGTTCCGGAAATCGTTTGTTTGCCACCTGATTGCAGTATTGTAACATATGAGGAAGATATCTTCCTCATATGTATGTCGCATAAATTATTTTCTATTACATATGTAATAGAAAATAATTTATGCGATTTATCCCATGATATATTTGGTGAAGTACAACTTTCTGTAAATTCTAAATCAACAGACAATCAAGAAATATCTGATTTAGTGTTTAAAAAAGACAAAGTATTAAACACAGGTTTGATATTTTAGATGAAAGTTTAGACGAATCTTCAAATTAGAATATGGAAAAATCTATTAAAAAAAAAAAAAAAAAAAAAAAAAAAAAAAAAGAAAAAAAAAAGTTAAAAAACCAATTTCAGAAAACGAAAAAAATTGTAATATAATACTGCATAAAAAATGTTCAATCATTTTCATGTAAAATGGTAGGACAAAAATTATATAATGAAGAAAAATAAAGAGGTGGAAAATGAAAATGCTTATGGAATCGGTAATTTTATTTTTTATTTTTATTATAAATGTAGATGTTGGACTAATTTATATGAATTCTTCGTAAAATATCAGTTTCTGAATGATATTATACCTTTTATAGCTAAAGAACTGAGAAATAACAAATATAAATGCACGTAGGCATATGTAAAATTTTTGAAAAAATTTACCCCCATTAGGCGCCATTGCTCCCATTTTGGGAACATGCTATTTTTCCTAAATATTCGAATTTTTTTAATTTTTTTCTTCAGAAATACCTTAAAGACTTTCTATTCATAAAGAAAAAACAACTGTTTCATTAAAAGATAGCTTAATATATATAGCGGCGCTTAATGGGTTAAAGACTGCTTTTTAGATACTGAATCTACTGAACCTATTTTCCATAAAGGTTCTAGTGACTCTCCTGTGGTGACTGTACCTGAAAAACGATCCCGATATGGTCGGTTATATAAACCCAAAGTAAAGTTTGAGTTTCATTGAATTCGAAACTCAAAGGTGGGAGTGTGTTGCGTTTTATCGCTACTTACATGGTTTTAATTTAATCGTTTCTATTTTGCGCCTCGCGTAGACGATGTTTTTCTGTTGACAAAAAAAAATGGATCTTAGAATTTTTATGAATTGAACTGAAAAATGTAATACGGAATATAATATGTAATTTTTATGATGTGCGCGAAAACGTTGTATATATATTGTGTTAGTGATCGTCAATATATATGTTTGTGTGTCTACATTGTGTAGATTCAATTATTTTTTGAACAACATGAACATCCATTCTCGAAAAGTCAGAATAATTTAAGATATCTTATCTCCCGAAAGAGGACCGTTTAGGTAAGCCTAACCTATTCTTGTGTTCTAGTTTTATGATATTTTAATTTTGAAATGAATATTGATACTTTAATATCAATATAAATAATATTGAAGATAGAATTTTACAGAAAGGGACAGATTCAATACCATGTATACAAATCAAAATATATTTGTATTTAATTGTAATAAAAAATGGCATCAACAAAGTTATAATGCATAATAATAAAATAAACCCAATGAACAATATTCCCGTGACATCACAATAAATTATGAATTTTTATTCGCTTATAAAACACGCGGATAAATATTGTTACCGAAATTTAACTTGCAAATTATAAAATTCGGTCTAAAAGCCACGTGCTTTTAACATTATTTCTCTATTATTTAACAACCACAGAGTTGAGAGAATAAACTGTGTGCCTCGCAACAGTGGGCGTTAATCCGATTGCCGACTTTATGACGTCATAAGCAGAAGAAAAATTTTAATTGAAAATTACGGCTAATTAATTAAATTTTCGAACAAACGAATGCACGATAACAAATCTGTGTCCAAATATCTTTCATTTAAAAGAAGAATGGTGTAATATGATGCAGTAGTTTGTTCTCACGGATTGTCGAAAGAAATCGCTTAGCGTTTTAATTATATAGATATAAACATAGAAAATAAGCTAATTGTTTTTTTTCTCTTTAAAAGAACATCCCATTCATGACAATTTTTAAATATACCAATATACACGCAGTACAGTAGAAATACAATACAGAAATGGAACTAAAAAGATATACAGGTGTCCACAAAAGAACCCCGAGGTTTTGAAGCAAAATTTTTTAATTCAATCATAAAATTAGGTTAATGTTATATATATGTACTTAAAGGTAAATGTATCAAGATTTTTACCACTTACTAGATTTCAATGTGTGACCCGTTTGCGGCACGGCACACATCCAAACGGTATTCAACCTCTTCATACAAACTTCTTTGACTGCGTTGTCTCAACGATTTTTCGGACATCGTTGACATGACGTACGTATTCTATCGACGTTCTCGTCTGACACTCGTGGCCTACCAGGCGACGTTTGTTTTACCCCACTTCCCGTTTCTTTAAACGTATGTAGCCAGTGACGAATGGTTTTGTCCGTAGGGACATTACCACCATTCTCGCGCAGAAAGTTCCGCTGTAAAATAGTAACAGATCCAGTTTCTATAAGCCAGATAACACACTGAGCCCTTTGTTGTGGCGTCGCCATAGCACTGCATTAAATGAATGGAGTGATGGTATGGGACGTTACTTCAAGGTCAATGACGTGCAGCGCTACCTAGTGTTGAAAAAACAAACTGAAACTGGTGTGGATAAAATTTGACGAGCTACTCATTTCTTCTAAATTAACTGACCTGACATAACTCATACCGTTAACTCGATATGATTTTTTAAAACCACGGAGTTTTTTTTTATGGACACCCTGTATTAAAAATCCAAAAGTAAGCTTCCACTTATTTTCTTTTCAAAAGTAAAAATGTAAAACTAGTAAATCTACAGATCAGGAGCCTCAACGTCAGCTCTGAAAGTCAATGTTTTTTAAACTCACTTTTCATCATATTTAATATCTTACAATCCGCAAATTAAATTATTTAAATTACTACATATATATATTACAAAATTTAAATTTTTTCCGCAATTATTCTATAAATCTTGTCCATTCAATAATATTCGGTATATAACCCAGCTTATTAAAATAATTCTCATTCTTAAAATAGCCTTTTACTATCCATATGTAAAGCCAATTATTCCTAATCCACTTAATAATATTTATTCGAATGTAGTTATTCTAAAAATGGCGATAGCTTTTTTAATTTATTCTTTAAATAGAACATCTTTATTTTAATCCATTATTAAAATTCATTAGTATTATTCCCGTGTGGTCAAATTGCTATAACTTCTTTATTTAAATGCTAAAATATCGTATCTTTTAAAATATTCCGCTCAAAAAACCTTATTTCATAAAGTTATCCTATTATTAAATATCAAATGTCTATTAAAATATTTCCGAAAAACTTTAATGCTTTCTTTTTTTTTTCCCTTTTATAAAGATTCATTTTCTTTTCTTCTTATTATTTTTATTACGTATTAAATTCGAAGTTTAGCTACAGCCTCAAAAACAGATAAGCTGGTTTGTTGATATGACAGGCATCTGGTACGAGATTATGGAATATTCTGGATGGGCGTAGAAAGTTTTTGCATTTTACAACAAAATAAATCCTCCGGAAATATTGATAAAGTTCCAAAAGAGACCTTTTGATTCGATAGAAGTGGGTCACGTGACGTATTCTGTATTATTACGCAAGCTAGTTTAAAAACACGATCATCCTAATTCGGAGAGGATTTTTTGACGCTGGTGTTTGCTAAAAGAATCGGGACGGATTCTAGTAAATAATGGAACGTTGTATTTTTTTTTTCGTTTAGCGTTGGCTAATGAGCATTTTCCCTGAAGAGATGTCTTAAACTGGAAATAAAAGGTTCTTCGACAAAAATATGGACTGACATTTCTTGTTGTTGATGATACCACCCGGCCGCCTGATGCGAACTTAAAGGGAAACCAATAACATCGCTAACCCTATTTATCACGAGCACGAAAGCCTTCTTTCCGGATTTGAACTTGGAAACACGACATATATTTATATGCATATAAAATAATTAGAAGGTTTCAGAACTTAAACGTTAAATTAAACACGGTTTATGCAATAATATTCTGACATTCTTATGAATTTCTTATTCTATTTTTTAGATTTAAAAAAAAAACATTTCTTCAGGGGGTGGGGTGGGGGGCTCAACCCCACTGAACCCTCCATAATCTTATTAAATTTTTCTTCGTGATTTCCTATTATTTGTGTGAATGATTCTAGTATATCTTCCATTTCGTTCTGCACAGTGGTTTTATTACGATAAGCAAAAATTTTGAAAATAATTTCATGTTATCCTAATACCTAAATAGCAATATTTACCAATCACGAAACACTCATATCTGATTGATACGTTGAATAATATCTCATGTACAAAAGTAACTTATGGAAATGTAAACTGAATCTACTATATATTTCACTTATCTATTTCAGAAATCTAGTATTATTACAATTTTTGTTTCGGAAAAACAGTTTTGATGGTCATTGTACAATATTTATTTGACCTAAGTACATCCTGATCTAATTCGATGGCAATAGCATACTAAAATCTCCCCAAAATAGGCTTATTTGGAAACTTTTAAACCTATTGTGTAATCATTCATAATCGTGCCCACTGCCAATTCACTAAATAGCAACCTTGATTTGGCGCTATAATGTATTTTTTGTGATAGCATTTTATGATCTCAGTTTCCAGTAATTGTGCTATTTCAGGCTGTATGGATGCGTTTTACTACGCTAATTTCTTTAGATTAACTATCTCGTTGTACGAGATATTACATTCTATTTTTAAAATAATACTAATTTTCAACCACGAAAAATCTACATCTCTTCCAGAAAATTAATAATATCTCATATAAAAATGTTTCGGCTATCATTCTATAGTAGTTAAAAGGTAACTTGTACAAAATAAATTCTCATTTATTTCAATAAAATATTAAAATCCTCCAATAATATTTTATTTTGCGAATAAAATATTGTAGCAAAATCGTCTGAGTTACTTGAATTTTATCATTTTGATATTCTTTGAAATATGGTTGCTAGGTTACTGTTAAATTGAAAAGGAAAATAAAAATGAATGCATTTTAATATTTGCAAAAAGTGATAAAATAAATGTATTATATTATTAGAACAGATGTATAAAATTGCACCAAAAATTATACACCTAATTTAAAAAATCTGACGAATGTATAAACAAAATTTCAAATTAATTTAAATAATTTAACACCTGACTTGATAAAATTTAGCCTTCATAACTTACCGTTTAAATACATTAATCAAATGCGACATTTTATTTTCAACGACTGAAAAATTTCAAAATCGTCTGAATTCCCATAGGAAAGCATTATGATCAAAAAAGAAATGTTCTATATTTTCCGAACGAATGAACCAAATGTAACTAAAAACTATACAGCTAATTCCGGGTATCTCACCAACATACCTACCAAAAATCAAACTAATCGGATCATTTTTACGGCAGTTATCGCGGAACAGACAGACAGACGGACAGACAGACAGACAGACAGACAAACAGACAGACAGACAGAAACCAAAAACTTTTCGGGTCTCCACAGTAAGCCTTCACTGACGTTTCGGCAATTAAAACAGTTTATTACCCTTTTTCTCCCCTGAACCTGCCTCTTACGAAAGTTTTTGGACCCATGATCATAAAATGAAAAACACTATTAAAAGTTGACTTCAACGTGGGATTGAAGAGGCATGAAACATATGAATATCTTACATACATACCACCATTTCTTGCTTTAAAACTTTCAGAATATGCGTCAGAATCTTCTTCAATGAAATTGTAACTCAAATCCAATTTTTTTAAACTTTTAAGGCTAACAAAGTATTCAGAGCTGAAATTTTGAAGTTCGCATTGGCGTAGTTTGAGTTCTTGTACTTCGTTTATTTTTCCATTGAAACTGTCTACTTTGAGAGTTTTAATTGGATTTTCTGAGAGATCCAAACTATCCACATTATCCATACCAAGACACAGGAGAGATTCGACGTCTGTGATGTTGTTGGAATTCAAGTCAATTATCTAAAATAAGAGAAATATTTGAATAAAATTCTATTTTTATTTTATAACATAATAATTTTTTTAATTTAGCATATCATTTAATATTCCTCTCTTTGAAAATATATAGAAGATAAACAAGGAAGGAATGTGGATTCATAAGCTTCCGTCCCTTCCCCCTCCAAAAAAATAATTTAAGAATATAATTTGTTCTACATATAACAATTGAACTGTTTTTACATTGAATGCTGGTACTTCCAGATTAAAACAATATTTTATCGAATTAGAGCGATTTCGGTATCGTTAAAAATCCTGCCAAACCAGTGCTACCCAGTCTGATTTAGGTACACACGCCAACAGTGCACGACGTTCAAAATTCACTAAATATAATTGAATTAATCTATCTTTTCACCGATTTTCGGGGTTATCTGCATCAGTTGCATTCGAACTTTCAATTACTTTACCCAAACAAAAAATACTTCTGCAAAAAATTCCAAACGTTTCATTTTGAGCTCGAATCTCTTTCTTCTCTCTGGATTTGTTATTATCTTTCTTCCCTTCGAATTTGTTCTTCTTCCTCTTTTGTTTCACGCTGAATTCGTTCTTCTCTAATTTTACCTAGAGACACTTTGGCATCGTCTTCGCTAAAATTTTCGTTTTCAACGATTAATTTCTTAATTTTTATCACACTATTCACCGAACTAGCTTCTATACCCAGGTCTGTTGTAAGTTCAATCAGGGTTTCTTTTTTTGCCCTGACCCGAAAACGCTATGGTAATTTTTTTTTTAACGATTCAAAATGACAGTAACGTATAATGGTTCAAGGTAGGGTTGTCACTCACTAATTATTCCCTAAAGAAAAAATATTCAAAATACATGTATATAAATAAAAATTCAAATAAATTTTGCAATAGAATCATTAATTATCTTGTGACTTAAATACACGTCCCCATCTGTTAACTAAATAATTCTATCAACAGGTATTTAAAATATAGTCAACAATAAA
The DNA here is from genome assembly GCA_963931845.1 of Maratus michaelseni. NCBI lineage: Eukaryota > Metazoa > Arthropoda > Arachnida > Araneae > Salticidae > Maratus > Maratus michaelseni. The sequence goes on along the minus strand of OZ007597.1, from coordinate 1,445,408 downwards.
TTCTAGAAATCTTTCACCATGTTTTATAGTTAACTTAATTTTGTACTTTCGTTTTAAAAGGATAAATGTTACAAACACACATAGAATGCACATTCAACAAATAACTAAAGAGTACCAATATACTTTTTCACTGGATTGTTTTCATAAATCACTCCCTTAATGCTAGAGCAATTAAAGTCAATCCAGTTATCTCTATCACCAAAATAATTATAATTTATGACATAAACTCAATAAACTTAAAAAATAATGCAATCATAACACCACTTGCGATGCGCAAAATTCAACGGTAAAGTCATATAACAAAATTTTAAAATTCATATCTCATAAATTCTCAAATAGCTAAATTTAATTATCCGGATACATATCCAAATTGAGCGAGCCATATATAATCAGAATTAGGTCAAAATCACACCCACACCTACATATTAATCTATATCACGCTAACGTAAATCAGTAAACGTAATCCTAATTACGAGAGGTTTTCGAAAAGTAAAGATACAATGCCACATACTCATTAAAAATACGTTTAATTGATAAAATGTCCATTAAAAATTACTTCTGGTATATGCCTCATTTTTTGACATAGTTGTCGTTACTGTCCAAGTATGTTAAGTCTGAGTAGAAGCTTTTGTATCCGACACTCATATAAATTTAACGCTTGTTCCCGAAACCACATTTCTACTTCGATTTTAATCTCATCATCGTTGTGGAAGTTTTGTCCTGCAAGATGTTTCTTCAGGTAAAGGAATGAGTGGTTGTCGCTGGGTGCAAGGTCTTTGGGGGCTTCAGAGATCACAGATGGTCTACCTGTTCTGGGTTTTTCATGAACATTGGTCCTACCTCCAGAGAAAGCGCAAAAGCATTTCGTTACATGTTGTCGATTCATAATGTTCCCATAGACGGAAACAATTTCTTTGTGAATATTCGCTGGACGCTCACCTTTTGCAAAATGAAAACGTATGACGGAACGTATTTCACATTTGGTGGGATTCAAAATTGACGCAGCTATTATAAACATGTGCTTCACGAAAAAGACTCAAAGAATAAAACACGAATTTGACTGTGAGTCAAAGGTCAAAGTTTCAAGGTTACAATATGTGCTGCCAACGTGATCATTAAAACATTTTTTTTCTGCTTGCTGTCCGAGGTTGTATCTTTACTTTTCGAAAACACCTCGTATAATCTCAGTCAGATTAATTAATGTAACAATAACTTTTAAGTCACATACTACCGTTTTAAAGTTTCCAAATATTTTAATAATTAATATGCAACAACTATTAACACAAAACCCCAAAATATTCACATTTGTTTCATTTTGATGACCATTTAAAACTTCCAAAATATTTCATTCTAACAAAACTAAAACTGCTTACTTTACTACAGATCAATATTTCATCAATTCTATGATATTAATCTCAGTTTCGACCATAGAATTAAGAAGAACGAGAGGGAAGATAAGGGGAGTTTCACACAGGATCTTTTCTGCTCGTTGTTTACCGACGGATTTTTTTATTTAGTACTTAATATGGAAACCAATTTCTAAGCAGGGAAATTGTATGGTGTACTTATCACTTGCTTGGTACGTCTTTCCCTCGATATTTTTTTATTTATTTTAACGTTTGATTGATTGTTACTTTGTTATTCTATGAAGTTCCCCTTTTTAATCCTGTGGGTGCGACAATCACCCTTTTCAGTGCCACCAATCAAGAGTATTAATTCTCAGGAAACGCCCTATTCTCTCTCTCCTTACGCCAGCCACACCCATAGGGGTCTTTGCCACCAAATTTCTATTTTGTGCCTTAAACAGGCAAGTTTTCGCCAATAGCAGTAGGGTTGAAAAAAATTACCATATTCGTCTGCTCATCAGCCCCCACGCGCTTCAGAGCTAAACCGGCACGTCATCTTACTTCTGGTTTACTTCTTACTTCTATGGTTTCGACAATCAAGGATTCTGTTTCAGTTTCTACATACAGCAAAATAATCAACCTGGTTCCAACTCATTTCAGGAAACTTTAGAAAAGGTACAGAAAATACTCCAAATCATGGCAAAATATAACACGACCTTATCTCCATCTAAGTGCTCATCCCATGATATATTATTTAGGTTTTCCTATTGAAAACCATATAATTTCGCCCATAAAAGCCAATGTCATGAAGATAAAATCCTTTCCTGCCCCTAAAACAAAAAGAAACATGTTTGAAGTTTAGTCCGATTAGCCACCTTCTACAAAAGCTTTCCTTTGATCCTTTCTTTTTCCAAATTAATTAAACCACTTATTGAATTGTCAAAACCTAGTTCTACTTTCAACTGGACTAATCTCCACCAAGATGTATTTAATGATATTAAAAAAAAAATATCTAACCACCCATCGTAAGACTCCCCGATTGGAACAAGACTTTCTACGACAATACGGATGCATCTGGAATTGCAAAATCTGGTGTACTCCTTCAGAAATATGATGACCAATTACTCCCCATTTCCTATTCTTCAAAGTCACTTAAACCCTCAGAAAAAATATCCAGCTCTAAAATTGGAATTAATGGCTATTGTTAAGTCTGTAAACGCATTTAATTATTCAAACTATAATCGACATTTTGTTATTTTGTCAGACAGCAAACTTCTTGAAAAGTATAGAAAAACAAGTGGGTAAGTGTGATCGAAGATCGCTCAAAGGGTTTCGTTTAATATTCCTTTCAAAACACTTTATCCTTTCTTTAATAAATCCAAATAAATTTCATTTAGCAAAAGAAAAAAAGAAAGTCATATTTATTATATAAAGTAAAAAATTACCGGTCAATTTTTCTTTTTTTCGAATATCTAAACCAGCCCGATAGCGGGCGAAGCCAGCTATTATATTCTGTCATAATAATATCTGTCATGCGGACTAAATGCGATATTTAAAAAAATAATTTCAAAATTAAACATGTTGTACACCTTTAAAATGTTAAAATATGCGAATATTTCCATAATCGGATTTTTATCATGATTCAATATGTTTCTCAAACTCATATATTTACTGTTCTCTATTACTCATATTGATATTCGCTTTGAATTATTCTCAAACATTTGAAAAATTCGTTAAACTTCCAATAGGAAGTCAGATTTTCATTTTAATTCTCTAATGACGTGTAAAAAAATCTACTTTGTTAACATACACATACTCATACTTGAAATTGAGAAATCTTTGAAAATTTCCGTTTTATTACCACTATGACGTCAATCATTTTTATTTCATATTAATATTTTTTTCAATTGGTGAAAATTTTTATTTCATTTTCATTTTTCACTTGGAAATCATTCAATAGAAAATTAATTATTGTAGAAAGAATTTCATTGTGGATTTTTAATTTTGGCAACTGCTTTAACGAAAAATGTTTAAATTTAATAGGAAAAGGCTGTTAGAATTTTAGTTTTTTATCTCTATTTATTAAAATAATACGATTTTTTCAAATTTTAATATTTTGAGCTTCATAACTGGTATTCATCTAGATATACACAAAGTTTCAAATCTGTAAGTTACATTGTTTCTGAGAATGGTTCTGTGACGGACAGGGAGTAATAGGGTTTCGTGAGATGAACGAAACCCTTAAAACTACTAACCCTGACGCTATTACTAATCGTTGGCTAATGCAATTATCTAAATATAGTTACACGTTTGAGCATATTCCTGGTGTATCTAATGTTCTGGCCGATTACTTATCTAGATTTAATTTCAATGAAAGTAATATCGAGAGTTTAAATTGCAACCCTCAGCTTATTTCTGAAAATGCACAGGCCTTGCCCATTGTTGAGAATGATGTTGATGATACTGACAATCAGGAAGTAATTAATTGTTTACTTATTAGTAGGTCAAAAAAGAAAGTCCCTTTATTAGACATTTCTAATGAAACATTTGTTCAGAAAAAAGTAAAAGATCCACAATTAGCTCCTATTTATGATGAAATTTTAAATTCTGGTTCTTCAAAAATATTTATGTCTTAATTTATTCATCCAGATTCTAAAGTTCTCATGTTAAAAAAAAACGATATTGCTAATAAAACTTTCTCATACCTTAGCATTGTTCCTAACATGTTCCTTATCATTGTCCTCTCATAAAACTAAAGCATTAATAATTTTCCACTTATCCCATTTTGGTTTGTGTAAAACGTATGGCTTTCTTTCTTCTCGTTACTGTTGGAAAGACATGTACAAGGATACGTTAAATTTTGTCTCTTCGTGTTAGACCGGGAGGCGGCAACACAGACAATCACTTCATCGAATTCACGGCTGAAATTCCAGAATTAGTTAAAACTCGATTTGCATATTAAAACGTAATCGGTTTGCCAAGTCATATCTTGGTGGAAAATACCTTAAAACCCGATTTTAGCGGTTAACTCGTAGTTTTACCATTGTGTTTTCCTGCACCCAAAGGTATGAAAACATGGAGTACTGGGAGCAGGAACACACAATGGTAAACCTACGAGCCAACCGCTAAAATCGGGTTTTCGGATGTTTTCCACCAAGATATGACTTGGTGGAAAACGCAAACCGATTGCATTTTAATATGCGAATCAAGTTTTAACTAATTCTGGAATTTCAGCCGCGAACTCGATGAAGAGATTGTCTGTGCTGCCGCCTCCCTGTCTATGTGTAAAGTGTCTTCAAGCCAAACATCATAGAATTACAAACGCACCATTCCAACCAACTTATACACCTAAACAACCAGAAAATACCATTTCAATTTATCTTGTAGTTCCTTTTAGAAATGGGCAAACTATTTTAACTGGCACCGGCCATTTTTCTCGACACATTGAATTGTATCCTGTTTACAACACTTCTGCTCCTGAAATTGTAAAATATTTATTCTCTTATATATGATTACCTTTGGATGACCTGCATTCATATTATCAGATCTTGGATCCCAGTTTAGATCATATGTTTATGACATTTTCAATAACACGTTAGGTATAAAATAAATCACTCTTATACCTCACACCCGGCCTTCAATACATATACAGAAATGCTTCATGCATTTTAGTTGACAACTGCATATCCCCCCCCCTTATCAAATATTCTGGTTTACATTTAGTGATTTTTTTACAAAAAAATTAACTTAACTTCTTCCTCTTAAGTACTATCAGTCACTTAATGTTAAATTAAATTTTGATGGTTTTTATTTTACTTCACTTATGACTTGCAATATTCTACTCCAGAAACTTTTTAAAAAGTTAATTTTTCAATTTTAAAAGTTTAACTTTTTGGAATTATTTTGTTTGTGAATTGCTATGAAAAGAAAAATCCCAACTAAGATTTTTTTTTTGCTCTCTTCACTCTAGATTATGTCTTCAAAGGTTACTACATTTTTATATAAAAAAACTTTGATTTATTTTTATTTATTTTTTATTTTTTCATTCACCCCGATGGAAATAAGACCCGTCCCAGATTTTATACCCATGTGGGGTTCTTATTTTATTGTATTGTGAGAAAACAAGTTGAGATTGGTATATCCAATTTTATTTTAAATATTATCCTTGTTTGACGTCGAGGCGGCTCCAGACATATAAGGAACTTCCAAATATGTGCGGAGCGGGGTGAATTTACTAAAATAAATCCCCCTTCCCTTTTACTCCCTAACCTCTAGGACCATTAGTCATGAACAGAGGTCAAAATCCTTGTTTATTTTACCAGTTTAAGGGGAGATACTGTTTCAGAATGCCTACCTTGCATCATTTTCTTCTCTCCTGTGTATTTACACGAAACAAATGCTTTTTTGGTACATTTTTTCGCTTTTTAATTACATATATCTTTCATTTAAAAAAAGTATTATAACAGTATTGGATTTTATATAATTTTATTTAACTATTTTATAATATAAATATTTCTTATCTTCGTTATTGCATAAACAGTGTCATCATAATGAGTGCTATAAAGTGAACGTGAACGTTAAAATAAATAAAATAGAAATCGCACATTATAAAATTTCTCTGCACTACATAAACAAATTTTTGAGCCCATTGTACCTTTAAAAAAATGACAAAATTCTCCTGTACTCTGAACTTGTGCAATTGCTGACCAGCATTCCTATCAAAAACAAAGGTTAATATGATATGAACATTAGTCATTGAAAGAGCTCATTTTGCAACAACATCAAAAAGAACATTCACTAGCTATTCTTATATTGCATCATAGCATATTTTTGGCCATATTAAAGTTGACGTCAATATTTTTCAATTTCTCTTTATTGTTGGTATTATATATATGAGATTTGTATGCATAGTTTTTATATTTGTGTAGTGTTTATATGTTTTATACACTGGCGAGAAAAATTAAAGGAACAACTATAAAAACTCATCGATTTTGAATAATTTTTGCGATAAGAACATGAAACTTGCACAAGATCTTTATTTTGTCATGCCTGACATATATTCAAAATGCAGAACTGCCTATTTCTGCAAAAAATTAATTTACATAAAAACATAGGACTGTGTGATATAAGAGGGGATAAGGAAATTGTACTGTTACAATATTTTAGAGAAACAAAGGAAAATTCAATAAGATATGTGGTCACACCTGACGGAAATGCAGGTTTTACAGCGATTTTCCATACTGTGGATTTGATTAACCAGAAGTGCTTGCGGTAACAGTGTGTATTCAAGATTAATAGTACTCCGAAGCTCCTGGAGAGTGCTAGTTGGGGGTTGCCAAGATGCAAGTCGGCGTACTGGTGCGTCCCACGCATGTTCTATCGGATTTAAATCCGGAGAATATACAGGCCACTCCATTCCCTGGATTCCTTCGCCCTCAAGATAATCAGTCACTTATCCAGAACGATGAGGTCGAGCATTATCATGCATTAAAAGGAAGTTATTACCGATTGCACCCATAAACAACTTAACATGAGGATCAAGAACCTCATTTCTGTATATTTTAGCATTCACAGTTGCACTGGTAAAAATGTGTAGGTCAGTGCGACCATTAAAATTGATGCTCGCCCATACCATGATTTCAGGACTTTCGTATCGATGCCTTTCACGGATGTTTGCAGCCTTATTGCTTGTGTTTTTCTCTCTCCATATGGTAACACGTCTGAAATCACTCTCCAAACAAAATCGGGATTCATCGGTACAGAGAACTCGGCTCCAGTCCGTGGTACTCCAATGACGAGGATCTCTGCACCACTTTAACCGGGCGCATTTCACTACAGGAGTTAGTGGTATACAAATCATGGGTTTTCTTGTACACAGCCCTCTTTTATGCAGCCTGTAACTCACAGTAAATCTGGATAGTTCAGTTCCTGTTACTGCAGCGAAGTCCCTTGCAATCTGAACTGAAGACAGTTGCCTGTTTCTTTTAGCAATCGTTCCCAAATAACGGACCTGACAGTCTGTTGTGGCATGTTTTCGACCTTGACCTGGTTGTTTCTGTACATTACTAGTATCTTTAAAACATTTCCAGATTCTTGACATGGCGCTTTTAGCTAGTTTTAAGTCTTTACAGACCCCTGTCAGTGTCTGTCCTACTTCCATTCTCCCTATACGTAAAATCCTTGGAATCTATACGTAAAATCCTTGAAATTAGACTTCAAATCACCCACATGTACTGCTTTTCAAACATGCAGAAACAACGGGCTAAAAAATTTGCATATTTTTTTGTAGCAAAGGTTAATCCCATTGGACTACGTGATAACTTTAACATTGAGTTACCAACCAATCCCCTTTCATTGAAGTTCCCGCAGTAGATTTCACATAAAGCACCTTTTTATGGTCGATCCTTTAATTTTTCTCGCCAGTGTATGTTCATGATGAGACTCAAAAAAAATTTTCAGCTATTGTCTGGTGATAAATATATGGTATACGAACCATATATTTTATTCAAATGTTAGGTAACCTATTTTTAATTTAAATTGTCACATATGTTTTCCCTTTCTTTTATTCTAAAATTCATTCTCTGTATCACTAAGTTAAAAAGTGCTATCCTAACATTGTACATCTGCCGCATTTCAAAGGCTGCCTCTTTCTCATGTAAAAATTAATCTTATTGCAGCTGCATTGAAAAGAATAATAAAATTTAAATGTTTCTATCAGCCAATATCGCAGTTAAAAGTTGTACTAAAGTCATAATACACAAATCTATTTCATGAAATGTTTTCTTGTTTTATTTGTGCTGCCTCACTCGTTATACATTTCCGGATGTTTCTTTTCACGCACCCCAAAAAACAAAATTATTAGTTCTTGCATTCAAATGTAAATTACAGTTATTGCCAGCTGCTCTCTCAATCCTTAATATGATATAAATAATTTCTTTCATACGTCCTGTTCTAAATATAAACATAGCAGCTGTTTCTTTCCTCTGTTCCCACAAAAGTATCAGGGCGGTAATGCGTCATCGTTAGTCACCTCTATTTTCGCCAAATATTCAAACTCTCCATTTGAAAAACATAAACGACTTTCTTACAACCCTTTTGAGTCTCGCCAACGGTGCTGAAATGCAATTTTTGGCGGTGAATAAATCACTGATTTTTTATCTCTTCACCTCTGGCCTTTGACTCATTCACATCTCAAAAAATGCTGTATCATTCGGAGAGCCATCCCGCTTGTCTTTGCCTTTTTTTTCTGTGATGCCTTCAACTCCATATATTATTTTCTACGGTACATTTTGGAATAAATAGAATTGGACTCTTCTGCTGCCTCTTCCATTTTGAGTGAATGCGTCCTAGTTTTCATCCAGAATGTTCCGGCCTCAATGTTTTATTGCGAACTACGCTTTCGTACTACGTAGTTTCATCTCTCCTCCCTTCTACGTATGTGTGGGGTCTTTGGGCTACACCAGAGGTTCCCAAAGTGTGCTCCGCGGAGCCCTTGGGGCTCCGCCTATACTTTCAGGGGCTCCGCGGCGTTCCAGAAAAATAAACAAAACACGAAAGAAATTTTTTGCATGGGAACATTTTTCGAAAGTATGTAGGAATTTGTTGTGTGTGTCAAAAATGAATACATCTAACACTGGGTTGAAAAATATTGTATATTTTTAAAAATCATATAAAAATTTGCATTATGCATGTGTCTATTTTCTATATAATATTTATGATTTGAACTACTTTATTTTATGTTTCTGCATTTAATGTGTTTTAAAAATTCGATAATCAAAATAAGCTACAAGAAATAGTATTCTGAATCGAATGTACAACGTGAATCAAAAGAGCAAAGGCGCGCCATTGCTGTTATAACTGCTTGCCGAACAAAAGGGAGAACAGTTTTGTTCTTTGAAGTTCCGCCTATTCATATGTTTATACTTAGTTATTTTTTGCTGAGTAACCAGTGCAAAACAATTCAACCACATTTTTCACAGTAAACTTTTATACGTTATTGCTTATCACACTTTGTGCAGAATAAAAAAAATCTATCGGCATTTAATATTTGTATATATTTTATATTGTATTTTTATTTTTGGAATTTTAATTTCCTTAAACTGTTTATTTTATTTTTATTAAATTTTAGTTGTATTTAAACTTTAAAACAATGTTTGTCGCTTAAAACGTCTTTTTTTATAAAATCTTCTATCATTTAAAGAAGCTCACGAGATTCATTTTACATTTGTGCATATTGTATATATATATATTTCTTTTTTTTATGTAACTTTAATTTCTTTAATCTGTTTTTGTTATTTCTATATTTAAATTTTCTATACTTTTTTCAAAGGAAAACAATGTTTGTCGATTAAAACGCCTCTTTTTTGTAACATCTTGTATCATTTAATAAACTCCTCATTAGATTCATTTAATATTTGTATACGTTGTGTATATAGTTTTCTTTTCTTTTTTTTTTTGTAACTTTAAATTCTTTAATCTGTTTATTTTATTTTTATTAGTGCTTAGTTATTTAAATTTTCTATACTGTTTTACATAACTGTACTTAATTTTTAAAGCAATGTATGTTGCTGAGAACGCATTTTTTAACATGTTGTATCACTTAACAACCCCTCTTTAAAATTTTGTTTTACTTGGTCTCGGCATTGGCTAAGATTCTTATGTTATGTTGGCACATTTTCCTATCAGAAATAAGTCTGTAGCAATATAAAATATATATATTGGTTCTTTACATTTGTCATCAAACTTACAATCTAAACTTTTTCTCAACACCACCCCTTGCTTAGAAAATCCGCCCTAATATAAATTTAACCCCACCCATGTATCCCGTTTTGTTAGTAAAGTTTCTCAACTAGTTGCAGTTTTTTTTCACATGTGTAGTTTTTAATCGTATATCTATTTTGAGGCAAAAACACTGGTGAAAGAAAATGTATTTCAAAACTATAATTAATTGCTAAATGCTTCAAATAAAACATCCAAAAAAAGTGAACGATGCTGTACCTAACAATACAGGTTATAAATTTTGCCCACCCACTTTAAACACTAAAACGATGATCTGCTTCTAAATGTATTTTTAAGAAATGGTTCAAAAGAAGCTCAGAAGCGATGCGTTTTCGTTGTATGTTTAGAAGTACTAGAAACGTAAAGAAGAACGAAAAAAGAATCCGTAATCGCATGATTCTATTACGGGTAGCGGGACTAGCGAAAACGTGTTATATAATTACTCATGGGCGACTGGGCCTACGCATTTTCTTTCTTTTTGCGAGTAGCGTATTGGGATTATACAGAAGTCTCTCTTTGTAAACGAAAACTGTACAACTTACCCTTTTTCTCTCTGTGTGTGTGGTTTTCGTCATAAATAAGTTTCGCGTAAGGTCCAATGCAAGGCATGACCCAGGCAGAGTTATCATTCTGATCTTTAATTCCGAATTCATACTGGAAATAACGAAAAAAAAAATTTTTTTAATGGATGTTATTAATCCCTTATTATAGTATTGCTCGAACGTTGCTCTGGTAAGAAGAGTTTGTATTCTTCGTTACTAAAAGCTTTCAGAAACCACAAATTTTTAACTATAATTTTTGCTGTACTTGGCGGACATATCTCGATTATACAAGGCAGATATTTCAATAAAAAAAAGTGGTTTTTAGTCCTTATTTTTAATTTATTGTGTCCAATAATAGCAATATAAAATTAAACTGTTAAAGGGTTAAATAATAGAAAATTTCATTTTTCAAAATTTCTTGTATGAATTGAGAATGTCTGTATCAAGAGAAGGGCCAAACTGAGAATCTTGTCCCCATGTTGAAAACTACTGGTTCGGACTCATATCCAGCAAATCTTTCTCTGCTCCATAGGCATGAAAAACCTTAATTTGTAAACCATAGAGTACCGTGGGGTTAAGGGGCTCCGCCTCAGAAATTCTTCCCAAAAAGGTCTCCGCGAGCCCAAAAGTTTGGGAACCACTGGGCTACACCATAACCTATAGATTATAATAATAATAGATTAAAATATAGTAATATATTTCTTTTAACTAAGAAAACTAAGGGATATAATCCGGGTTTCCTGGATTACAGAATATAGGTGAAAACCATTTTTTAAAGTTGAAAACTCCGGTAGATTATTTTACATTTCATATATTTTGTTAGATAGGCCAATAACTACACCGAAAAGCATTTTTATATGGAAAATATCATTAATGTATACAAATAAAGTTTTGAAATGTATTAGCAGCGATACTTTTATATTGGCTTCATGCCAGGAGTTGGTAGCGTAATAAATCGTACCAGATTTTGCTACTTACAGCAGCCTTTTTTATTCGAACCATTTCAAGTGATTTTAGTGCTTTCCTGTGACATTTCTTTTAAATTTGTGTTTTATTTATATTAATTTTCATTTCGTTATGGAATGTTATCCGGAAACAAAGGATGATTTTACAGTTTTTAACCGTAAATGGGTTCGCAATACTAGAAGATTATCAATACACATTTGAACCAAAATAATCAGAGGATAATATAATTGTTGACACATTTTCGCGAGATTTCTTTGAGAATACACTTAATAAAGATTCATTCTTTTGTAATCGGACTGCATGCGATAAAGATAAATCTTTTCAATGATTATGCTTGAACATTGTTTTAAAAACCATAATAATAAATCGGGCAATTGAGATAGTGTTTCTAAATAAATTGCACTTCAACGAACGTTTTTTCTTCCAATTCGACGCAAAAAAAAAAAAATTGAAATTGTGCGAAGTTTAGATATTAAAATAACTTGCAGAAAAGGGTAATTTAGGAGTCAGGTGTTGCCGCTGTTGACATGACCTCAGCGTTAATCATGGATATGTTTTTTTTCCCCTTTATAATATAGATTTCTTAAACAAATTCTTTATCAGGTTAAATAAGTAAACTATTTTTTCCTCCCGGTACGTGCCGAAAGGACTGTTTTTTTTTCCTTTACCCCTTATTCTTTCTTTTGCCTCCCCTCCCAAAAAAATCTCTCTTTTTTTTAGGGTTTCGTTCATCTCACGAAACCCTATTGCTCCCGCTGCGTTGTCTGTCTGTCACAGAGCCATTCTCGAAAACTATGTAACTTACAGAATTGAAACTTTGTGTATAAATCAGAATATCAGCTGTGAAGAGCTGAAAATATTAAAATTTGAAAAATTCGTATTATTTTAATAAATAGAGATAAAAAACAAAAATTCTAACAGCCTTTTCCTATTAAATTTAAACATTTTTCGTTATAGTCGATGCCAAAAACTAAAAATCCACGATGAAATTCTTTCTACAATAATTAATTTTCTATCAGACGGATTCCACGTGAAAAATGAAAAAAAAGTTTCATCCATTGAAGGAGTATGAGTATGTGTATGTGCACAAAACAGATTAATATCACGTCATTAGAGAATCAAAAAGAAAATCTGTCGTCATATCGGAAGTTTAACGGTTTTTTCAAATGTTTCAGAATAATACAAAGCGAGTATCGATATGAGTAATAGAGAATAGTAAATATATGAGTTTGAGGAACGTATTGAATCATGATAAAAACCCTATTATGGAAATATTCGCATATTTTAACATTTTGGAGGTGTGCAAATTGTTTAGTTTTGAAATAATTTTTTTTTTTAAGTATCGCATTTAGTCCACATGACAGATATTATTATGACAGAATATAATAGCGGGCTTCGCCCGTTATCGGGCTTGTTTACATATTCGAAAATACTTGAAAAATGGACAGGTAAATTTTTACTTTATAAAAAGCATGACTTTTTTTTTTTGGTTGCTAAATGAAATTTATTTGAATTTATTAAAGAAAGGATAAAGTGCTTTGAAAGGAATATTAAACGAAACCCTTTAAGCGATCTTCGATCACACTTACCCGCTTGTTTTTTCTTTGCAAAGCTCGTTCAAGCATCAATCGTGAGAAATATAAAAGAGGAACTCACCGTCACCACTGAATGTGTAATGGAAAATAGGTTCACTACGTGAAGCAAATTATTATGGTCAGCCTTAAATACATGTAATTTCTTCATGGGATCCAACAGGTTCGGTGGAATAGACGTCAACAGATTCCAACTAAGTTCCAGTGATTCAACATTCTCCGTACCCTGCAAAAATAATTAGTGAGTAGATTTAGTATTATTATAATTTTTGCACAATACTAATTAAAATAAATTATAAGTTTAAATAAAGTAAATGTGGCAAGTGTCCCATGTGCATGCGGATAAACAATTTTTAAAGCTGAGGATCTGAGCGCAATTTCGAAACTTTCTTGAAAGTATGAGGGGGGGGGGATAACAATATATTTGATCATGTTGCGCACAGCTGAGAGGCAACTAGTACATTTCTATACGTACTTCTATATTCTCACATATATTGTGAAAATCAGCCCAAGTACTCATCTACTATATATATAAAAAACACAAACGGAAATTTCGTTCCGTTCCTTTATAACTCGAGTTCTGCTCAATGGAATTTGATGGAATTTGCACTGTTGGATAGATAATTTTTCAGGGAAGGTTTTAGTATATAACACATAATTCTACGTATATTAGTTATAGAATTATGATGGAAAGTTCAGTTATTTTGGACGATAAGGTTACCATAGTTCATTTTTTGGCGACCATTATCGTTGGCGAAAGAATTGAAACGGCTATATCAGAAAATAATGCAAACACATAGAAAAATAAAAGAAAAATTCTGTTATTAATTGTTTTTAAATCCCCCCACCCCTCCCCGCAAAAAAAAAATGAAAAAGAAAGAAAAAAAATGCTTTAATGAGGCATAATATTTAATTTAAACCCCAAAAGAATGTTTGTAATGCTTACAAATATTTGCAATGCATGAGATTGCAATTCAGATTAAGACAATATTTGGCGATTTATCGTTTGCGTCAGGTTAACAAAGATGCATCTGTTAATTTGATTTAATAAAATATGAGTAATTATTTTCCCTTTTTTTCTTTCTGTTATTTTTTTTTTATATAACTTCCCTATCATGTGTCTTACAGGATGAACTAGAAGATGTAATTGTAAAAATGACTGCATTTACGAGTTACATGTTATTTGTTTATTTACGGTTTTGATTTTACTTTTGTCGCCAAGCAATGTCATTTTAAGCCAAAAATGCATAAGCGTGACATCAGCTTGAGCGGTATTAGCAATAATAGTGTTTTTTCGTGTTTACAAGTTCCTTTTTGGAGTAATTTTTTATATTCAAATGCAAATGATATAAATGATATAAATAGCAGTTATTGTTATGAATATGGGATCAAAATTTAAATTTTAGTGAATGTCTGCCACTCAAACACATATTGTAAAATAATTAAATTTTAGACATTTAAAAATTTACTACGGAAACATACCGGTTTGTTTTCACCAAGCATATTATTTTTATAGCCTTGAACTCAGACCAGCGAATATTGTCTATTCTTTTATTTTTATTTTATTATTACTTTCTTCTATCTATAATAGAAGAAAGTATTGTAATCGAAATTTTTTTCGACTTCCGGTTTTCGACGGATTTACACGTTTTAGGGATCAGAGATTCCGAAAAACATGTTTTTACAAAATGTCTGTCTGTCCGTCTGTCCGTCCGTCCGTCTGTCCGTCTGTCCGTCTGTGTGGCCTTTTTTTGTACCATCGAAAAGTGTATGAAGTTATGCTTCAAATTGAACCACATTTTGTTTCTATGTTTTTGGCTATGGCAAGCAGATTCTATCAGAATTTGGGGATGTTTCGACGAAAGGAGGCGCTGCGATCGATATTTTTGTTCAATTTTCACTATTGTACCATCTAAAAGTGTATGAAGTTATGCTTCAAATTGAACGACATTTTGTTTCTATGTTTTGGGCTATGGCAAGCAGGTTCTATTAGAATTTGGGGATATTTCGACGAAAGGGGGCGCTGCGATCGATATTTTTGTTCCATTTTCACTATTGTACCATCCAAAAGTGTTTGAAGTTATGCTTCAAATTGAACCACATTTTTTTTTCTATGTTTTTGGCTATGGCAAGCAGGTTCTATTAGAATTTGGGGATATTTCGACGAAAGGGGGCGTTGCGATCGATATTTTTGTTCCATTTTCACTATTCTACCATCTAAAAGTGTATGAAGTTATGCTTCAAATTGAACCACATTTTTTTCTATGTTTTTGGCTATGGCAAGGAGGTTCTATCAGAATTTGGGGACATTTCGACGAAAGGGGGCGCTGCGATCGATATTTTTGTTCCATTTTCACTTTTGAACCATCTAAAAGTGTATGAAGTTATGCACATAATTGAACCATTTTTTTTACTTTCTTCTATCTATAATAGAAGATTGTAATCGAAATTTTTTTCGACTTTCGGTTTTCGACGGATTTACACGTTTTAGGGGTCAGAGATTCCAAAAAACATGTTTTTACAAAATGTCTGTCTGTCCGTCTGTCCGTCTGTGTGTCTTCATTGTATCATCGAAAAGTGTATGAAGTTATGCTTCAAATTGAACCTAATTTTTTTTCTATGTTTTTGGCTATGGCAAGCAGGTTCTATCAGAATTTGGGGATATTTCGACGAAAGGGGGCGCTGTGATCGATATTTTTGTTCCATTTTCACTATTGTACCATCCAAAAGTGTTTGAAGTTATGCTTCAAATTGAACCACATATTTTTTTCTATGTTTTTGGCTATGGCAAGCAGGTTCTATTAGAATTTGGGGATATTTCGACGAAAGGGGTCGCTGTGATCGATATTTTTGTTCCATTTTCACTATTGTATCATCGAAAAGTGTATGAAGTTATGCAGATAATTGAACCAATTTTTACTTTCTTCTATGTTTAATAGAAGAAAGTATTGTAATCGAAATTTTTTTCGACTTCCGGTTTTCGACGGATTTACACGTTTTAGAGGTCAGAGATTCCGAAAAACATGTTTTTACAAAATGTCTGTCTGTCCGTCTGTCCGTCTGTGTGTCTTCATTGTACCATCTAAAAGTGTATGATGTTATGCTTCAAATTGAACCAAATTTTTTTTCTATGTTTTTGGCTAGGCAAGCAGGTTCTATCAGAATTTGGGGATATTTCGACAAAAGGGGGCGCTGTGATCGATATTTTTGTTCCATTTTCACTATTGTACCATCTAAAAGTGTATGATGTTATGCTTCAAATTGAACCAAATTTTTTTTCTATGTTTTTGGCTATGGCAAGCAGGTTTTATCAGAATTTTGGGATATTTCGACGAAAGGGGGCGCTGTAATCGATATTTTTGATCCATTTTCACTTTTGTACCATCTAAAAGTGTATGATGTTATGCTTCAAATTGAACCAATCTTTTTTTCTATATTTTTGGCTATGACAAGCAGGTTCTATTAGAATTTGGGGATATTTCGACGAAAGGGGGCGCTGTGATAGCCATTTAAAGATTTAAAATTCAAAATGATGTGCAAATAAAAAAAATTAGAAATCCTAAAACTTTTTTTCTTTAAATGTTCGGCCTTGATCCGAAGAATCCGGAGCAATTTTTGTTTTGCTTCTATCTTAAAAAATGGCTGAGATAGAGCGGTTTGAAATTTTAGGGTGGCTGACATTTTCAAACAAAACAGCAGAATTCATCCATAAACGGATTTAATTTATGAGTTTTAGTTAACATGCTTTCGGCAAATTTTCTTTCATTGTTGTAACCATTAATCCTATTATATGCTTATCACTATATATTTATATTCGCCAACATCAAATTCTCGCCGAACTTGGCGACAGTTGGCGGAATATCGCCAAATTTGGCGACCAAAATAAGTTGCCACAAATGAAGCGAACTTGGCTGTAGAGGACTAATTTGGCGATATTCTCATTCAAATTCAATGTTGACGAGAACTGGGACTGAATCTTTTTTATTTAGGTTCCACGATTTTACCTTCGTGTTTTCCAGTAAAATTAGCTGAAATCGTAAAACCAATGAATAGGGAGGCTATCTGTTCCTGTTGGTTCAGGCCAGAAGGACTTTTCGTAGTTTAGTATACATCAGTGGATCGCATCCCGGTAACCCGATGATTCGCAGGCAGCTGACGTACAACAGAATGACGAAAAATATTGATTTTATTGGCGATGTGATAGCGAATTTTGAAGTATTAACATGACTGAGATAGAAAAAAGTTTTGGGATTGGCACTTCCGACTAGTTTTTTTAATATATCGCCAATTTCACTTATAGAAATATTCACCGTTTCAAAAGTTAGGAACCAAAGAATATTCTTAAGGAGATGTGTGCATTTATGCGTCATTACTATCACAAAAGGCTACATTTTGCAATAAAAATTGTTTGCTGAAATAAATTTTCGATGCTCTTTTTGATTCGTCATTTCTTTTTAGTTTTTTCTGCATATCTTCCCTTCTTTCAGGAAGGTTTTTAAAAGACATTGGACTAATTGTCCGTATTCCGGTCACCTGTCAGTTGGCATTTTTACTATATTGTTGGATGTTTCGTTTATGTTTGAAGGTTACTCTGGACGACGATTCAGATTACAGAAGATTAGACGAGTTTTGAAATTAGCGATTGCTAAATTTCTGGTTTTTTTTCATTATGGAGCAAAGTTTTACCAAAAAAAGCAATGCTTCCAATGTACGGTTGGTTCATTTTATGACGGCCGATTATCTACACGAGGGATATAGACCCTGGGGGGGAGTGCCCTCCGTGGGAGTCTTTATAAGGGGTCCTAACCCGTATTTACGGCAAGGTTAGAAGAAAACTACGGAAGACTCCGAACGTTTAGGTCAACAAGCGCGACAGGGGTTTGAACCCAGTACTTCCCGTATTCCAGCTTTGAGAGCAGAACATCTCAGCCACTGTTTTGGCGCTTTGAATGTACGGGAAAACTTTGTAATGTCAATGGTGGCGAATGGAATAAATAATATTTGTCGATTTATCATTTCAGGCTGGATAAGAAAAAACGAGTACCTGAAATTCTGATTAGATAATTTTTCGATCATTATAAAGCCTTTTCGACCTATACACAGCCCTAGCAGCTAAACATAGTGCGAAATGAATTTATTTCTGCGTGTTATTATGCTCTTTAGAGAAATCCAAAAAAATATTCGGTTTAAGTATTCACCAGAAATAATATTACTAAACATTTTGCATAACTAACTTTATCATTGTCAGTTTTATTTAAGGTATGGAATTTTGTTAATGAAAGATCTATAATTGAATTAACAGTAATTTGACATTATTTAATGGAACATAGCTTGGCGCGTAAATAACTTCGTTTTGTAACTAACTCTGGTACATTAGTAACTATATCGTTTCAAGCACTTCTAATGTTTGACGTCAAACTTGGATATCGGCAAGATTATGGAAGATTAGGAAGATTTTATTGGATACAAATTAGAGGTTTATTCTTCGACCAGAGTAAATCATTGGTGTTTTTTCAGATTAACGGTTACATGAATGCAACTGGTCTAAAAAATAGAAAGGCAGTGAAAATGGCGTCATTTTAATTTTATTCATATTCAGCTTTAAAAATTCACTTTTTTATGTTTCACCATTTTTCTAAATATGAAAGTTAAACACTGTTCTTTATGTGCAAACAATTTATTACAATTTTCACTGTATTTTGTCTGCTGGAATCGAAAGATGAAAAACCGTAGTAGACTTGCCAGAAGAGGACGTATATTGCGAAATATAAGGTAACATAGAGTGAGATTGTACTTACGTGACCAGAATCACACATGGAGACAAGAAAGATTGACGGAGTTCAAGAACTTACAGACGAAAATGAATCACCCGAACATTATTTAAGTTCAATGGTCAATCTATGCAATCATTGTAATGCTTTGTCTTTTAGTAGTATGTTGACTAGAGAACATGTTAGTTCCTGTTGTCATAATCTCATAATGGCCTCATTTCCCTACCAAACTCTACTACAAATGACTAACTTCACTAAATCAACTAAATGAGTTGCTTCTTTTAGACCAAAGTTTGTCCAATGTATGATATAATATAGCGCAATGTCGTTCACATCGTTTACCGCAACATTGAAGGAAAATCCAGGTGAACGTCCCTATTGCTTTAAAATACATGCTTAAATCCATTGATATAATTCGTTTGATTCATGGTTAGTTTGAAAATATTTACTAAGGTAGCATCTATAGGTGAAGATCCATATTCCTTTAAAATACAAAGCCATTTCGTTTGATTTAAGGTACATTTAGAAAAATGGCCCAGCGCAGCGGGCGTAGCATGCTAGTTAATGATAAATATGTCTCAATTTGAGAATGTCGCAATAGTAAGACTTTGCTAATATTATTGGTAATTATTCATCTGCATGATTAAAAAGTTTATTTACCGATAACATTTCTACCTTAATGAAATCAGACACGTTATTTCACTTTTTGTGTTTTTTAAGCGTTTTTAACGAAATTCTGTAACTTTAGAAGAATTTTTCTTTGAATAGGCAATAGAAATGCATAAAATCGTTAAAAAAATGTTAAAGTTACAAAAAGGATAGATGCAAACTACCAGATATGAAAAAAAGTCGAATTCAAAAATGGACGTCGGATGAGAAATTGTCTTATAAAGCAAAAAACGTGGTCTTCCACTTTAATTTCTTCAAAATACCTTTAGCTCAGACATCCATCTAAACAAGAGTTAAAGTTATTGTAGGAAGTACCCGATAAAATATTTTTTAGTTTCTGTTTTCATTAATATATTGTAAATTTGGTACTTTCATGTTATAGAGGCCCCAAAGGATGAATCGCCAAATTATAAAGCATGTATGACATTAGAATAAAATATGATACTAGCAAAACCTGCGGCTTAGCTCGCGTAATTCTTGAAAAATGCCAAGTGGTATTCGTTGGCCTATTTTTATTAGAGGAGATTTTACTGCCACAGATAATTCAGAAATTACTAATTAGGCCACACTAATTAAGCAAGTTTATGTAATGACTATATCACAGAAATTGCAATTTTAAAACTTTTCTGTTCCTGCTCACATTAAAATTTCAATTTTTTTTTAAACTGTTCTACGGATGCATTTGTGTCTCTAACGTAACAGCCATGTAAAATTTCAAGTTTCTATCCCTAACAATTTCAGATAAATCATTGTTTAGAATGTTTTTAGAACTTTTTCAGCTTATTTCACTTTTTTAAATCGTTTTTAGCGAGCACTGAAATCTTAAAAATAGCCACCATGCCAAATTTCAACTTCCTATATCAGCAGCGTCACTAAAATCGCAATTTTGGAATGTTTTTTGCTTCTGCACCTTTTTTTAATTTCGAATTTTGTAAAAACTGCTCTTTGGAAGCATTTACGTATAACAAATAACAGTCATGTTAAATTCTAAGTTTCCATCGCTAACAATTTAGAAAGAAAAGACATAATTTATAACATTTTCCGCTCAGTTTACACCTTTAAACTTCAAATTTTTAATAGACTGTTTATACAGAGTGTCTGCATCTTAAAAGTTACAACTATACTAAATTTCCAGTTTCGAACCCGAATAAATACAATTAAATCAGAAAGTAGAACGTGTTTAGAACGTTTTCCGCTGATTTCACCCTGTTAAATTTTGATTTGTTTAGAAACCGGTCTCAGCGACCATTTGCATTTTAAGAGTAACCACCATACCAAATACGAAGCTTCTATACCAGCAGTATCACATAAATTGCAATTTTAGTACGTTTTTTTTTTTTTTTTTTTTTTTTTTTTTTGCTCCTTTCCTTTTACATTTCGCATTTTTAGTAAACTGTTCTGGTTGATCGTTTACGTGAGTAACAGCTAAGCAAAATTTTAAGTTTCTAGCCTTAATAGCTCCAAATAAATCGTAAATTAGAACGTTTTTAGAATGCTTCTCGCGCATTTCACTCTTTTAAATTTCGATTTTGTTTCAAATTGTTCTGTGTGACCAAATCAGCAGCCATGTAAAATTTGAAGTTTCTACCCCTCACATTTCCATAGTAATTGCAATTTAGAACGCTTATTAAACGCTCTCCGCTCATTTCACCCTTTGAAAGTTTTAATTTCTTTACAAACCATTGTTAGCGAGCATTTGTATCTTAAAAGTAACCGCCATGCCAAATTTAAAGTTTCTAATCCTGTTAGTTAAAAAAAATTGCAATTTATAACTTTTTTTCCTCTTACAACCAATTTAAATTTCGATTTATTTTTAAAAACTTTGATTTGTGTGCAGTATTATCTTAAAAGTATCAGCCATATTAAATTTCAAGGTTCTGTTCTTAACAATTCCATAGATATCGTAATTTAGAATGTTTTTAGAACAGTTTTCCCTCATATCACTCTCAAATTTCGAATTTTTTAGAAACTGTCCTTAGAGAGCATGCATATCTTATAAGTTACTATCTTGCCCAATTTCAAGTTTCTAATCTCTTCAGTACAATAAAATTTGCAATTTTAGAACGACCTTCACTCTTCCAACCCTCTCAGGGTAGTGGCACTGACATAAAATATAGCCTGTGCTAGAGCTCAGGCTTTCACCATAAATCTGAAAGCATTACGTTTAAAATCGTTCGGTAGTTTCAAAGATTCCATAGAAATTGTAATTTAGAATGTTTTTAGAACACATTATCTCATTTCACCCTTTTAAATTTCGAACTTTTTATAAACTGTTCATACAGAGCATTTACATCCTATAAGTAACAACCATACCAAATTTCAAGTTTCTAGTTCCTTCAGTATAAATAAAATCGAAATTTTAGATCGTTTTTCGCTTTTGCACCCCCCCCCCCCCCCCTGTGGTAGTGGCGCCGATATAAAATATAACTTATGTTACAGCAGGGACTGTTACCATTAATTTACCAACATCCCTGTTGAAAATGGGTTCAGAGGTTCAGTTCCAGAGATTCGATAGAAATTGTAATTTAGAATGTTTTTAGAACGCTTTTTGCTCATCTCATTCTTTTAAATATCGATTTTTTTTTTAGAATTTGTTCTTAGAGACCATTTACATCTTATAAATAATTACCATGCCAAATTTCAAATTTCTAGTTCCTTCAGTATAAAAAAAAATCGAAATTTTAGAACGTTTTTCGTTCCTGCACCCCCCTGGGGGTTGAGGCACCGACATAAAATATAGCCTATGTTAGTGCAGAGACTGTCACCATCAATTTGCCACCATCACTTTTGAAAATGGGTTCAGAAGTTCCAGAGATTTCATTGAAGTTGTAATTTAGAATATTTTTAGACTTTTCGCTCATCTCACCCTTTTAAATTTCGAATTTTTTAGAATTTGTTCTTAGCTAGCATTTACATCTAACGAGCAGGAAAGACCGAGTTATGCTCGGTCAAAATTAAATTTGAGTTCAAATATCAGGACCCATGACCAAAATGACCCACTAATTGAATTTTCTCGAACATGTGACTTAGCCCAACAGTCTTCTCGTGCCCGAAAACCATAGGATGCAAAATTTAGTGTAAATTGAGCCGCTTTTTAGATCTTGACCCACAATGACCCAGAAATGACCCACTAATCGAATTTTCTCGAACATGTGACCTAGCCCAATGATTTTCGCGTGCCCGAAACTCGTAGTATACAAAATTTAATCAAAATCGTTAGAGCCGTTTTTTAGATAAAATTAATTTGACACGCTTTGACCCAAAAATGACCCACTAATCGAAAGTTCTCGAACATGTGACCCAGCTCAATAGTCTTCTCGTGCCCGAAAATAGTCGGATACAAAATTTCGTCAAAATCATTTGAACCGTTTTTTAGATACAACTAGCTTGACCATGACGCAAAATGACCCAAAATGACCCACTAATTGAATTTTCTCGAACATGTGACCAAGCCCAACAGTCTTCTCGTGCTCGAAAACCATTAGATGCAAAATTTAGTGTAAATTAAGCCGCTTTTTAGATCTTGACCCACAATGACCCAGAAATGATCCATTAATCGAATTTTTTCGGACATGTAACCTAGCCCAATGCTTTTATCGTGCTCGAAACTCGTAGGACACAAAATTTAATCAAAATCGTTAGAGCCGTTTTTTAGATAAAATTAATTTGACCCGTGTTGACCCAAAAATGACCCACTAATCGAAAGTTCTCGAACATGTGACCCAGTCCAATAGTCTTCTCGTGCCCGAAAATGGTCGGATACAAAATTTCGTCAAAATCGTTTGAACCGTTTTTTAGATACAATTAGCTAGATCATGACCCAAAATGACCCCCTAATTGAATTTTCTCGAACGTGTGACCTAGCCCAATGGTTTTCTGGTGCCCCAAAACGGTAGGAAATGAAATTTCGTCAAAATCGTTAGAGCCGTTTTTAAGATAATTTTTGCATATATATATACTAGCATGCTACGCCCGCTGCGCTGGGCCATTTTTCGAAATGTACCTTAAATCAAACGAAATGGCTTTGTATTTTAAAGGAATATGGATCTTCACCTACAGATGCTACCTTAGTAAATATTTTCAAACTAACCATGAATCAAACGAATTATATCAATGGATTTAAGCATGTATTTTAAAGCAATAGGGACGTTCACCTGGATTTTCCTTCAATGTTGCGGTAAACGATGTGAACGACATTGCGCTATATTATATCATACATTGGACAAACTTTGGTCTAAAAGAAGCAACTCATTTAGTTGATTTAGTGAAGTTAGTCATTTGTAGTAGAGTTTGGTAGGGAAATGAGGCCATTATGAGATTATGACAACAGGAACTAACATGTTCTCTAGTCAACATACTACTAAAAGACAAAGCATTACAATGATTGCATAGATTGACCATTGAACTTAAATAATGTTCGGGTGATTCATTTTCGTCTGTAAGTTCTTGAACTCCGTCAATCTTTCTTGTCTCCATGTGTGATTCTGGTCACGTAAGTACAATCTCACTCTATGTTACCTTATATTTCGCAATATACGTCCTCTTCTGGCAAGTCTACTACGGTTTTTCATCTTTCGATTCCAGCAGACAAAATACAGTGAAAATTGTAATAAATTGTTTGCACATAAAGAACAGTGTTTAACTTTCATATTTAGAAAAATGGTGAAACATAAAAAAGTGAATTTTTAAAGCTGAATATGAATAAAATTAAAATGACGCCATTTTCACTGTCTTTCCATTTTTTAGACCAGTTGCATTCGTGTAACCGTTAATCTGAAAAAACACCAATGATTTACTCTGGTAGAAGAATAAACCTCTAATTTGTATCCAATAAAATCTTCCTAATCTTCCGTAATCTTGCCGATATCCAAGTTTGACGTCAAACATTAGAAGTGCTTGAAACGATATAGTTACTAATGTACCAGAGTTAGTTACAAATCGAAGTTATTTACGCGCCAAGCTATGTTCCATTAAATAATGTCAAATTACTGTTAATTCAATTATAGATCTTTCATTAACAAAATTCCATACCTTAAATAAAACTGACAATGATAAAGTTAGTCATGCAAAATGTTTAGTAATATTATTTTTGGTGAATACTTAAACCGAATATTTTTTTGGATTTCTCTAAAGAGCATAATAACACGCAGAAATAAATTCATTTCGCACTATGTTTAGCTGCTAGGGCTGTGTATAGGTCGAAAAGGCTTTATAATGATCGAAAAATTATCTAATCAGAATTTCAGGTACTCGTTTTTTCTTATCCAGCCTGAAATGATAAATCGATAAATATTATTTATTCCATTCGCCACCATTGACATTACAAAGTTTTTCCGTACATTGAAAGCGCCAAAACAGTGGCTGAGATGTTCTGCTCTCAAAGCTGGAATACGGGAAGTGCTGGGTTCAAACCCCTGTCGCGCTTGTTGACCTAACCGTTCGGAGTTTTTCGTAGTTTTCTTCTAACCTTGCCGTAAATACGGGTTAGGACCCCTTTTAAAGACTCCCACGGAGGGCACCCCCCCCCAGGGTCTATATCCCTCGTGTAGATAATCGGCCGTCATAAAATGAACCAACCGTACATTAGAAGCATTGCTTTTTTTGGTAAAACTTTGCTCCATAATGAAAAAAACCCAGAAATTTAGCAATCGCTAATTTCAAAACTCGTCTAATCTTCTGTAATCTGAATCGTCGTCCAGAGTAAACTTCAAACATAAACGAAACATCCAACAATATAGTAAAAATGCCAACTGGCAGGTGACTGGAATACGGACAATTAGTCCAATGTCTTTTAAAAACCTTCCTGAAAGAAGGGAAGATATGCAGAAAAAACTAAAAAGAAATGACGAATCAAAAAGAGCATCGAAAATTTATTTCAGCAAACAATTTTTATTGCAAAATGTAGCCTTTTGTGATAGTAATAACGCATAAATGCACACATCTCTTTAAGAATATTCTTTGGTTCCTAACTTTTGAAACGGTGAATATTTCTATAAATGAAATTGGCGATATATTAAAAAAATAATAAAATAAAAATAAAAGAATAGACAATATTCGCTGGTCTGAGTTCGAGGCTATAAAAATAATATGTTTGGTGAAAACAAACCAGCATGTTTCCGTAGTAAATTTTTAAATGTCTAAAATTTAATTATTTTACAATATGTGTTTGAATGGCAGACATTCACTAAAATTTAAATTTTGATCCCATATTCATAACAATAACTGCTATTTATATCATTTACATTTGAATATAAAAAAGTACTCCAAAAAGGAACTTGTAAACACGAAAAAACACTATTATTGCTAATACCGCTCAAGCTGATGTCACGTTTATGCATTTTTGGCTTAAAATCACATTGCTTGGCGACAAAAGTAAAATCAAAACCGTAAATAAACAAATAACATGTAACTCGTAAATGCAGTCATTTTTACAATTACATCTTCTAGTTCATCCTGTAAGACACATGATAGGGAAATTATGTATAAAAAAAATAACAGAAAGAAAAAAAGGAAAAAGAAATTACTCATATTTTATTAAATCAAATTAACAGATGCATCTTTGTTAACCTGACGCAAACGATAAATCGCCAAATATTGTCTTAATCTGAATTGCAATCTCATGCATTGCAAATATTTGTAAGCATTACAAACATTCCTTTGGGGTTTAAATTAAATATTATGCCTCATAAAAGCATTTTTTTTCTTTCTTTTTCATTTTTGTTTTTGCAGGGAGGGGTGGGGGGATTTAAAAACAATTAATAACAGAATTTTTCTTTTTTTTTTCTATGTGTTTGCATTATTTTCTGATATAGCCGTTTCAATTCTTTCGCCAACGATAATGGTCGCCAAAAAATGAACTATGGTAACCTTATCGTCCAAAATAACTGAACTTTCCATCTTAATTCTATAACTAATATACGTAGAACTATGTGTTATATACTAAAACCTTCCCTGAAAAATTATCTATCCAACAGTGCAAGTTCCATGAAATTCCATTCAGCAGAATTCGAGTTATAAAGGAACGGAACGAAATTTCCGTTTGTGTTTTATATATATAGTAGATAACCACACACAAGATTTGCTCGTATAAGAATATATGATAAGTAACTACCATGCCAAATTTCCTGCTTCTAGCTCCTTCAGTAACAAAAAAAAATCGAAATTTTAGAACGTTTTCGCTCTTGCACTCCCTGGGGGTAGTGGCACGGACACAAAATAGAGCCTACACAGTAAAAAAAAATTCCTGAAAAAAACGGAAATTGTACTGGCAATCGAGACGCCACACAGTGGGGCAAAATCCCGAAAAGCTGGCCAAAAGTCGAAAAATAAAGTTACTATTTCGGGAATTTTGATTATACAGTTGGCTAGAATAATGTTTTGAGGGTCAGAATCTGTATTTAGAAAAAGGTTTTCTCGTTTCCCTGACAACATGCATCATTTCAAAAGTGACGTTTGGGGAAGTATCATCTGAGGTGAACAAAGAGAGCAAAACAATGGTTCCTCTAAACACGTGCTACATTTTTCCATATCATCCAATTTTAATTCTGTAAAATGGATTCACACGATGATGGTGTGTAAATTATTAGCATGCATTAGAAAAATTATATTAAGCGCATAAAAATTAATAGTGTCATGATTATTTTTGATTAAAATATTTTTAAAATATATAATTTTTTTGTTTTCAAACATCAGAAAGTTTATAAGTTCCACAGTGTTCCGCGATGAAATTTAAGGAGATAATGTCCTGAACTATTATCTAATGAATAATGAAAAAACCAGCTGCTAAAAACTGCCATTTTACAATGTCACTTTTACTTACCATCATACATAGTATAGGGTAAGTCTTGTAATCGTTTTAAAAATAGAAAAAAAAAAATTTTTTTTGACGGATTTACACGTTTTAGACACTGGAGATTCCGAAAAACATATTTATATTTAAAAAAAATTGCCGTCCATCTGTGTGTCTGTGTGTCTGTAAACGCTCTATCTCCCGAACAAATTGAGATAGAGGCTTAGAATTTGGTATGTACTTAGTATGTAATAATGGGAAGAAGCATTTTGAATTTCAGTTATCTCGATTATCCGGAACTATTTTTTCGGACTCTCGAAATATTCGTTCTGATAAAAGGTACATAAAATTTTTCGAAATTGTTTATTTTAAGGAGTGAATATAAAAGACAATAAAAAAAACATAAATTTTGCATAAAGAATGAAGTCGATCGGATTATTAGTTGCCGAGATATTTGTAATCCTATTTTACACACTCTTCGATTTTTCATGACCCTGTATTTCATCTAAATTTCAACTCAATGATGTATTTTAATTGGGAATGAGACACTTAATCCGACGCAGTAAACTCTAGTTAATATGGTTATCATTTTTAGAGATATGAGGATGTTTCTTTTACGCAGTTCAGTAATAGAGCATTTAAAGTTTATGACGTCATCAAGCCACGATTTTATTCGAATTCCAATACATTATATAAGTAGTTTACACCATGTTTTATTTTTATATTTTATATTATGCATATCCATGATGGGTAAGTATTACGGTGGCCCCCAACGACTAGTTATTAGTCGCTTCAAAAATTCTGAAATTGTAAAAGAGTAGTGCCTGTGTTAGAAGATAATTTTATTGTCAGAGTTGCTGTGGTCTTCTTACAAAGTTGAGTGGCAGCAGTTCTTTGCGCAAAGTTATTTTTTCGAAAATGGCAGCGTTTTTGTTTTATTGACGTGTATAATTATATTCTAAACAGAAGTTTTGTAAAAAAAAAAGAGGGTTTAATTAAAGTGTGATACAGTTCTCTTTTTTCTCTTTGTAGGGTTCGAGTTCAAAGTAAAAATTTTACTTATTTACAAATTGAAAAATTAAAAAAAAAAATTGCTATTTGAACAAGAAGGTTGTAGTCTAAGTTTCTTAAAATGTTTTACAACCCTTTGAAAATCAGTTTGAAACGGGAATGAGTTGTTATTGATAAGAATATAAAGACAAATATTCTGTGTAATTCTTAAGCGTTTGCATGGTCGATATTATTAATATATAGAAACCGTGGGCTATTCCTTATCTATCCTCGTTTTTATTTGACATTCTTTTCCAGAATGACCGGAAAAAAGTATTTATGTCTTTCTGCCGCAGTTGTACAATGATATTTTAAAAGAATAAGAATTTTGAGTTTTGTCAGATTTCTGCCAGTGGTTGGGTATGATTAAAAAAGTTCCCAATTTAAACCGATTTTCAGGGATATGAAAATCGCGAAATGTTGTCATGAGGGAATGTTTACAATGAATACTATTTCTACATAAGACGAGATTTTTAAATGAGAAAATTATTCGTGAAACAATTTAAAAATGTTATTAACAATTTTCTACTGCATGCTTTCGGTATCTATACTAATTCTCCATTTTTGCTTTTAATTTTCTTTTGAATCGTAATTAGCATTCTTCAAAGCACCTGTATCCGAAATTTTATACAAATTGAATAGCTTTCAAAACATTTAAATTTTTAGTCCGCCATATTGGATTTCCCATTTTGATTTTTTAAATTTTAACTACGGAATCGTAAACAGCATCCTGAAAAACACCTGTGTATGAAGTTTCGTCCAATTTAATAACATTTTCATATTTTGGCCAGCTTTTCGGGATTTTGCCCCACTGTGCGCCAGTACTATTTCCGTATTTTAACGGAAAAAAAAATTCCATAAATTCCAGAAAATTTTCCGTGATTTCTGAAATATCCGTTTTTGAACAGATATCTTCCGTATTTTTTGGATATTTTTATATCGTTAAAATAAATTTTATAGGACCAAAAAATATATATATTTGTCAAGAAACATCTTATAACACTTTTTTATTTTCTTCTTTCATTTCTGTGCGAGCTTGCAGTAAATAAACAACATTTGCCACGAAGGGGTTCGAGAACGCGGAAACTTCTGTGTCGTAAACTGGCGGGCTGTACCATTACGCTAAGACCGGACACTTCGTTCCCTCAAATATTGTTATTTATTTTACATGCTTTTAATTATGCAAAACTTAAAGGTTTTATAGTTAGATGGATTTTTTCAATATTTTATTTTCATAATTTTTAATATCTTGCTTTATTTGATGCTGTATAACAGATAAATTTTAACTTTTTATGTATTATATGCATAAAACATTGTATTAAGGCTAAATTTCATGTTTCTAGCTCCTTCAGTGTAAAAAAAATCGAAATTTTAGAACGTTTTTCGCTCCTGCACCCCCTTGGGGGTAGTGGCAGCAATATAAAATATAGCCTACTAGCTGTTACCCGTGACTTCGTTCACGTAACATTAAAAAAAGAATAGATGCATTAATTTAGCAAAACATTTCATTTGATAATTAACAACATATATAATTAACCAAAGCTTTATCACATTTTATAGGAGACCATACGGTATTTCTTTGCTATAGGGGCCTTGACATAACCCAGTCTTAAAAAAGTGAAATTTCATGCCAAATAATATATACAATCGCGAAAATGAAACTGCAACTAATGAAAAAAGGAGAACCAAGTAAAATCGTAAAAATCGAGGAATTCCTCTTCGTAAACCGAAAAACAACACTGGCAGAATTCTTCTATACAACAGTGCATTTTAGATGGTATTTGGTGTACAATTTGTATATGTGTGCATTGCTAAATGGGCATTATTATATTGTTTATTTGCATAGACATATGTTATATATTTATTACTACATTATCTTGTTTATGTATATATTAAATTAAGTGCTTCACGCTAAGTGGTGTAAATAGTGAACAAACTGCTTGTGAATTTTATACATTGATAGCTATTTCACAAAGATATAACAATCTGATGCGATTCTAAAATGTAAATAAAGGTTGCTGGAAAGTACTTTAAACTCTGCCCAATTTAACCTCGATATTATCTCTATCGTGTCAAGAACACTATAAACAAATAAATACCGACGACACAAATTTGATGAACTAAATTTACATATTTTTGTTAGTATATATAAGATTATTTTAACTTATTTCGTGCGCTTGAAATTTTTTACGCTTTCTCTAAGGTTAGGTGTCGAATAAATGCACTTTCTTGTTATTTTATTTTGCCATTTCTATTTATTATATTTTCCATTCATTCCATTTATGGATATTGATATAATTTACATATTCGTGTCAAAGAATATTCTTTAAAGTTATTATCAGGATTAGGATAGGATACGATTAGGGTTAGGATTAGGAATAAAAATTGAACGACAATGACATGACCGATTCAGGTTTAAAGTATGAAACAGGATGTCTATTTACATCATGAAGCAATAAGAAAATTAGAAAATTATCGGTTAATATTTTTTAATATGTTTTACAGTCATGGTTGACATCAAAGGTGAGCGGGGAAATGATCATCTAAAATACGATTAAGTGTTTACCACGCAAAAAACAAATCTGGTTACAACAATGTATTTAATTTTGCGCCAAATTTCACTTGATAAAAGAAAAAAAAAGGGGGGGGGAAATTGACTATGGACCTAATTTTAGACCCTTAACCTTCCTATTCTCGGAAATTTTCTACCTATATGTAAAAAAAAAATTCTACTGTATAGAACGCGCTTTCACGTTTATAATGTGATGAATTGGCACGATCGGCTTGTTCAAGTTTACACAATTCAGCTGGAGGAAAAGATTCATTACTTTTTGATTTCTTCTTTGCTTTTGCATTACGCGAATTTGTTGGTAAAATCGATTTTCTTTTCGATAACATTGACGTTTTTTAAGTTTAAAAAATATTGTAATTTTACTTAAACATTGCTTTAAAATCTATGCAGTTTTTCTTATCCTACAAGACTTTACAAAAATCTATTATGAAACAACTTTAAAAAAAGCTATATTTAAAAACGACAACAAAGTTTTTCCTATTTTAAAACTAAAAGAAATGTAAAATTAAATTCCGTTTCGAAACGAGGATTTACAAATGTGTTTCGATTGTGGGAAAATGATAGAGGAAAAATGCTGTTACTTCGACATAATCATATTAAATCTTTAGCTTTTATGAGAAAAGCAACTTTCTTTTAAAAATTACAGTTATTTTTATTAAGATTTTCTGATTTCACGATACGGATAATTTTGCGATGCATATCATTGACATTTGCCATCCAATATATCTACCCTATATATATAAAATCCTAATGAAACGAATTTGTGAAACGATTTTATGAAACGAATTTATGAAACGATTTTATGAAACGACTGATTAAACGACTGATTATGTTTCAGGGCTATTTTTAATAAAATATTAAACGCTTGATGGTGAAATTAAAACCAATTGTCCATAAAAATCCGCGGATGTCAAAACTGGTAATAGAATTCTGAAATTGGAATTAGTTTTCGAGATATTAATTTTTTTCTAATTTTAATTATATTTCTGTAATGATGGCAACTAATTACTCAGTTTTTTTGTGACAAAAAAGGGAAAAAATTGAAAAGGATCCCGATAGGGATTATTGATTTCTTTTTATTCGTCATTTTCAAATTAAAATTGAATTTATCTTTTATTTCAATCGATAATGAAGACAAGATTGTGATTAAATTATGTTTTTCAGGAAAATTTGAAAAAAAAAAATCACATTTCGATCGTCAGGATTCAATCGTCTGTCAGCATTTAATTTAATTTATAAACTGAAAATATTTTGAATAAATTCGTCCAAATGACGTCATTTATGTAAACGCAAAAGAAAGGGTGGAAAGGAATTAATAGTAATTAATATTTATTGATATCATTTTGTTTTTTTTTGTAAAATTTAATTAAAAGAATTTATAAAATCACTAATTCGGATATTTGAACCGAATATATAAAATAATAATTGTCCAACTGAACGGAAGGTTCCGGAGGCCTGGTATACATATGAAAAAAGAAGTGGTTTTCCCGTATTTGTTTTCCTTAGTCACATGATTTGTGTTTTTATTATATAGATTACGTACTATAGGATTTAATAGAACAAAGAAAACTTTTATCAATATCTTTTTAAGTTTTGAGGTATCCTGCTTGGTTTTCTATCCTGCTTGGTTTTTTCCGCCAAGCTTTTTAAAAAAGCGTCAAAGACCCCTATAATAGAAAAGCACCAAAAGTTCATTGGGTTTGTTTTCATAACTTTTGGCAACAAATCTATGTATATTAACGAATCTATCCCTTTTTGAAGCTCGAATTACGCCAAACCTAAAAGCAAAGGATCCTATACTGGAAAAGTACCCGATTTTCTTATGGACAGTATTCAAGTGACATAACATGGTGTAAAATTACCGCGGATAGCAAATTTGTTTAAATATCTCATCAATTGACGCCGAATAAATGCAGGCATGCATGCACAAAATATTTAATTAATTTTGTATGATACATAATTATTAGAAAATTCGTATATACATATTAATTAAAATAAATAATTTACGTATTTAAAATAACATGAAAATATGCATGATGGTGCACTAAAATAGAGAGAAAATTAAAAACTGTTAATGAAAATGTGTATAACATAGTACTTTTCAATACCGTGGTTCTTAATGTTATTCACAAGCAGATGGAATTTTTCTCATCTTTAAACGCAAAGGAAGAATAGAATACAGATCGTTGTTATAAAAGTCCGAGAGGTAGCCACAATTTAAACCTAACCATTTTATACAAGCTGTTTTTCAAGTTGTAATTGATTTTACTTATCAATCCTGAAAACAGTCGTCAGTTGCCGCAACAGCTGTGTATGAGACCATGGTAATCAAAAAATGCCCCATTAAAAGGTTAAAAGCATGGCAACCCAATTACAGATTTACCAATTTTTTAAAAATAAAACACGCTGTTATGTTTTTAGAGGCCTCAAAGTCTGAGCGGGGGTTGGCGAGCGTAGCTCGCAGGGGGTAGGCCCCCTAGTATATATATATATATATTTTTACTTTTTAAAATTTAAATTAAAAATATGGTAACTTTATGTGAGCCGTGTGCAGACGATAAATCGCCAACCTATCCCATCGTTTGTATTGAATTCATTAAAAATATAAATCTTTCACTCATTTCTTTTAAAACACAGAACATTAATTTACAACACATACATTTAAAATACATATATTACGTACATTTAAAATAATTCCTTTCATGTGAAAAAGAAAAAGAAAAAATAAGAGAAATTAATCACAAATAATTTGATAACCCAAGATCATTTTATTTTAACATCAAAACAAATCTGTTTTATTTTTCTATATATGACATAATATTCGCTTGCTTTCCATACTTACTCGTATTTATGCACTTTGTATTATTATCAAATATTTGAAAACGCACGTTTTATTTCTAATATGACATCATTTCATATTCTGTTTAATTCTTAAATAATTCATTTCCTTTTCATTTTTCACATGGATATTTTTCACGTGAAAATAAAATGTTGATTAAAAATTATTACTCAGGGGTTTTATTTCATATTTGCAACGATAAAGTATTAGCAACGGTAAAATAAATTTAACCATTTAAAAAAAAGCTGCAAAACCGGGCCCTTTGGGCCAAACCAACCAAACCAACCAACCATTTTAAAATATACGAAAAAATGTCCATTTATTCTCTATGAAAATAATGAAATTTTGAATTATAAAGAAAAATATTGAAATAAAATAAACAAAAACCAGCCTATGTTCAAATGAGTGTTATCATCAACTTATATGCAAAGATACAGGTTAATTAAATGCTTCATTTTGACGCTGGCTTCAGCCTAACATTTGCACACAATCAGATTTATAATATTATTAGGATTAGGATGTTGGAGCCGGGACTGTCACCTTCAATTTGCCACCATCACTTTGGAAAACGGTTCTGTAGTTCCAGAGATTTCCTAGAAATTGTAATTTAGAATGTTTTTAGAACGCTTTTCGCCCATCTCACCCTTTTAAAATTTGATTTTTTTTTTTTTTTTTTTTTTTTTTTTTTTTTTTTTTAGAATTTGTTCTTAGAGAGCATTTGCATCTTATAAGTAACTACCATGCCAAATTTATATGTTTCTAGCTCCTTCAGTATAAAAAAAAATTGGAAATTTTAGAACGTTTTTCGCTTTTGCACCCCCCCCCCCCTGGGGGTAGTAGCACCGACATTAAATATACCTTTGTTGGAGCTGGGATTGTCACTATCAATTTGCCATCATCACTTTTAAAATCGCTTCAGTACTTCCAGAGATTACCTCCTACAAACAAACAAACAAACACACAAGCAATCTTTACTACTTTATAATATTAGTATAGATAACATTTCTTGACGTATGTGGCCAGGTTTTAGTCATATATGATGCATGTATAATGCATATATGATGTATATATATGACATGTGTATATGATGTATATACGACACATAAGACGTAAATAATATGTGCATAATGACGTATATGGCACATATACGAGTGTTTGGAATATATACTCGTATATGCGTATATAGGATGCATATATAAGCTTTGCGATGATCTTGGCGAAATCATAAGTGTGGGGGCCGCTATAACACCAAAGTACGTTTTTTTTTTTTTTTTTTTTTTTTTTTTTTTTTAAGCTTTCTGAACCTTTTCCCAATGGTTGTTGTAGTTTGATAAATCATATATATACTAGGGGGCCTACCCCCTGCGAGCTACGCTCGCCAACCCCCGCTCAGACTTCGAGGCCTCTAAAAACATGACAGCGTGCTTTATTTTAAAAATATTGGTAAATCTGTAATTGGGTTGCCATGCTTTCAACGTTTTAATGGGGCATTTTTTGATTATAAGGGCCTCATACACAGCTGTTGCGACAACTGACGACTGTTTTCGGGATTGATAAGTAAAATCAATTACAACTTGAAAACCAGCTTATATAAAATGGTTAGGTTTAAATTGTGGCTACCCCTCGGACTTTTATAACAACGATCTGTATTCTATTCTTCCTTTGCGTTTAAGAATGAGAAAAATTCCACCTGCTTGTGAATAACATTAAGAACCACGGTATTGAAAAGTACTATGTTATAGACATTTTCGGTAACAGGTTTTAATTTTCTCTCTATTTTAGTGCACTATCATGCATATTTTCATGTTATTTTAAATATGTAAATTATTTATTTTAATTAATATGTATATACGAATTTTCTAATAATTATTTATCATACAAAATTAATTAAATATTTTGTGCATGCATGCCTGCATTTATTCGGCATCAATTGATGAGATATTTAAACAAATTTGCTATCCGCGATAATTTTACACCATGTTATGTCACTTGAATATTGTCCATTAGAAAATCGGGTACTTTTCCAGTATAGGATCCTTTGCTTTTAGGTTTGACGTAATTCGAGCTTCAAAAAGGGATAGATTCGTTAATATACATAGATTTGTTGCCAAAAGTTATGAAAACAAACCCAATGAACTTTTGGTGCTTTTCTATTATAGGGGTCTTGACGCTTTTTTTGGCGGAAAAAACCAAGCACGATATTTTATTCTCCTTCCGTTCTGTTGGGCAATTATTATTTTATATATTCGTTTCAAATATCCGAATTAGTGATTTAAAAATTCGTTTAATTAAATTTTACAAAAAAAAAATAACAAAATGATATCAATAAATAATAATTACTATTAATTCCTTCCCCCCTCTTTCTTTTGCGTTTACATAAATGACGTCATTTGGACGAATTTATTCAAAATATTTTCAGTTTATAAATTAAATTACATGCTGACAGATGATTGAATCCTGACGGTAGAAATGTGTTTTTTTTTTTTTTCAAATTTTCCTGAAAAACAAAATTTAATCACAATCTTGTCTTTATTACCGATTGACATAAAAGATAAATTCAAATTCAATTTGAAAATGACGAATAAAAATAAATCAATATTCCCTATCGGGATCCTTTTCAATTTTTTTCCCTTTTTTGCCACAAAAAAACTGAGTCATGAGTTGCAATCATTACAGAAATGTCAGTAAAATTAGAAAAAAAATAATATCTCGAAAACTAATTCGAATTTCAAAATTCTATTACCAGTTTCGACATCCGCGGATTTTTATGGACAATTGGTATTAATTTCACCATCAAGCGTTTAATATTTTATTAAAAATAGCCCTGAAACACAATCAGTCGTTTAATCAGTCGTTTCATAAAATCGTTTCATAAATTCGTTTCATAAAATCGTTTCACAAATTCGTTTCATTAGGATTTTATATATATAGGGTAGATATATATTTAAACAATTGCGAAAAGGTTGTTGTTTTCGGTCGAGAATGGACATCTTGACGTCGTCACTTTATTTTTTTAAGCGTTTTTAACGAAATTCTTTATTTTTTAAGCGTTTTTTACGAAATTCTTTACTTTTAGAAGAATTTTTCTTACAATAAGCAATAGAAATGCATGAAATCGTTACAAAAATGTTAAATTTACAAAAAGGACAGATACAAACTGTCAGATGAAAAAAAGCCGAATTCAAAAATTGACGTCGGATGAGAAATCATCTTATAAAGCAGAGAGCGTTGTCTTCAACTTTAATTTCCTCAAAATACCTTCAGCTCGGACATCCATCTAAACAAGAGTTAAAGTTATTGCAGGAAGGACCCGACAAAATATTAAGGTATATCTCATCAAAAACAACTCGTTGTAAATTATCCCGCCAAGCCACAAACCTAAAACGTCAGCCATAAAAAGAAGTGATATCACATAAAAAGAAACGATATAGAAGTGCATACTCCGAGTCCCGTGTAAAAATCTATCACCACTCATAATGTTTCCAAAGGACTCGGAGTGAGGTACAGTATGTGAAAACTGCTTGGCGACCTGCAGGCTTTTATAATGTTCGCGTTTCCTGCAATTATATATGACTATA
This sequence comes from Maratus michaelseni, assembly GCA_963931845.1. NCBI lineage: Eukaryota > Metazoa > Arthropoda > Arachnida > Araneae > Salticidae > Maratus > Maratus michaelseni. The sequence goes on along the minus strand of OZ007597.1, from coordinate 1,407,916 downwards.
TTATTATTATTATTATTATTATTATTATTATTTAATTATTTTGCTCCCATAAAATTGTAAAAAGTTGAAGCTTCTGTGTTTGCATGTCTTTTCTTATTTATAAGCTTGAAAAATTAATTTGTTGATTTTATTTACCATTATTTAAACTAGAAACACCACTCTTACAAAGAAGATTTCTTAAGTAAACATGTAAAGATTTTGAGTTTGTAATATATATATATACATATATATATATATGTGACGATTTAACTGGAGTCACCATACTTTTGTAGACTCCTATTCAAGGCAAGGGAGGTTTCTCCGAGGAGATTTTCAGTCGAGCACCGAGACTTACTTCATTGTGTACGTATAAGCTACAGAGAAGAGGCAGTTCGTTCCAGTTCACACTTTATTCGAAAAATTTAAAGATTAATTGATTAAGCTTTACTCTATTGAAAACTCACTCCATGCACTGCTAAATTTAGGGTCGTGGCGAAACTTGATGATTTAAATTTAAATATAAGAAGACATCTTAGTTAGTACAGGCAGGTATTCTTTTAAAAATCAATCGGCGGCCAAGGAGAACCTTCGAAGATTTAGGAAGTACATGACTAGTTGCATCCACCACCGAAATCCCGGAACATTCTGCTCTAAACGCGGGAAAAATCCGTATATCATTTCCCGAGCGCGCCAGAATACATTCTATCTAAAAAGCCTCTAGGCCAATCAACGCTCACGGCTTAACTTCTTCGGCGAATTAATATCGAAGTGAACTTACCGAAGCTGGCAAAAGCGCGCCAAAAAATGTTCTAGAACAATCTCGTGCCTTCTACTTCCTTCGAATAAATAAAAGCAGAGAGAAAAGGAGTACATATGTTTTTATCAAGTATGGCAATATGCCAAAATAATTTTTACATTGAGATTAAAATCTTTCAGAATTTGAAAAGTAATATTTTGTCAGGAATCGTAGGGAAATAAAAAATAAAGAAAAGAAATTCATAGGTTGTTATTTCTTAAAAGTAAAATATTTTTAGCTGGGAAATGGGTATTTTTTGAATTATTAGATTCTAGGATGCTTTTTATTTAAAGAAAATAAAAGTGCGTAAATTTAATAGAACATTCTATCAGTGCCATTTTTTAAGAGAATGAATTTGGAATAAACTATATATTTCGCTAGATGTAATTTTGACAATCGAATACTGGAGCGAGAAAATAATTTAGAATAATGGGATTTACACAGAATTATAGTCTTAATGAAGTCAACGACGAAAAAAAAAAATTTTTTTTTTTTTTTTTTTTTTAATTTGTTTCAATATCCCCCCCCCCCCCAAAAAAAAAAAAAACAAGCTTATCTGAATAGCAGTTCCCTAACAGCAGTTCAGATAAAAAAAAAAATAGAGAATTTTCCTAAAATATAAAATTCTAAAAATTTTAAATCATCAAGAATCACAAACAAAGTAATTGTCTTAAATTTTGGAAGAATGGAAATTAAAATATTTATAGAGTAAAGCATAACCTCAAATACATAAGTTTACAGCAACACTTACTTTTTGCAAGTGTAAATAAATGGGATACATCAAGATAAACCAAGAAATAACTAATATAATAAATAATATTACCAACATAATATAATAATAATAAATAATAAATCAATATAATAAATAATATAATAAATAATAAAGTTGGAAATTAGTTACATTGAAAACTGAAGAATATTACCAATTGAAAAAACTGTATTCTTCAGAATACTATTGAAAAACTTAATCATACTAATACTGAATAACTGAATACTGAAGTTTCAATAGTCTTAAACAGTCACTGTTTGAACAACAACAGCAGTCAACAACAGTCTCAAAACAGTTCTGACTAAATTTCAGTCTTTCTCCACTGTGGTTTTGGGATTACCCCCACTCTAATCTGTGGTGCCACTCTTTTTGTGGTCACACTGAAGACCAGAGCTAATTCATTTCATTCGATAGCTATCCTTTTTGTCGCAATCAGTAAAATTTTTGAATTAATAAATGTCCATATTGCACAACATGGTATACATACTACTTTGAAATATCACACCCTTGGTACAAAAATTCTAATTCATCATATATTTTATAACTACATTTCATTGTAAGCAGTTTACTCAATTTGTAAATAAAACTCTAATACTCTAATAACTCTAATATTAACTCTAAATCTCTCTCAACATTTTTTCTAATATTTTCTCTTAATAAATAATAACATTAATAAATCTTTTCAAAATAAATAATATCAACAGACTTCAATAACTACTCTAACAATATAATATATCACAGTAAATATTACATTCAATATAAAATTCTTGGTTGAGGAAAAAAAAAAATACATAGCAAAATATGTTTGTTTCCTTACTTGAAAGGATAAGGAAATAATTTTTTGCTAGCCGAAATCTATATAAAAAAATTTAACTCTACATTATTTTCCAATACTAAATAATTTAGATGCCCAAATATTTAGATAGGATTCACTCAACCAACAATTGTGAACAATAATATCCCTTTCTGATACTCTTCTTTTGACTACTAAAAAATCTATGACATAATCGGATATAGCTAATTACCAAAATTTAAGTGTAGAATCCTCTACTTCTTTTTACACTTTTTAAGTAATAAGCAAAAATAATAATAATAATAATAATTGTTAGATAGATAGGTGACAGAGAATTGGAATATAAAACTATTATTTATACTATTGCAATCCTTAAATTTCAACTAATCTCTCTTAACATTTTACTACAACATCACAATATCAACTCTGACTAATACAGAATATCAGCATTCAAGAATAATTCAAGACCTTTATTGTATTAAACAAAATAAATATAGCTTCTGTGAATCCATTAAATAATATAACTAATATTTACTAAAAACTGTAATTATATAAAAATTTTAATTTCATTTTTCAACATCAATTTGAAAATTCCTAAAATCATAATACACATCTTATGCCTGCATAAGGTGTCTACCTAACCTCAAAAACTTTCAAAAACAAGTAATATTCCTGTGTCGACCCAAGAACATACCTGATAATGTTGAAATTATGGTAATAAGCGATATTTAAAAGAATTTGAGTTTAATCTATTGTTTTTACTTTAGTTTGATTTTGTGAACCTGTATGTGAAGTTGTTTGTGCTGGTTTTTGTGTATCTTCATGAAATAATTTGAAGTCATCTGGAAAATAATATTGTCGCGAATTGTTCCATGTTTCTAAATTGCGACCGTATTCCTTCTGCCACTAAAATTATCACTTGAACAAATATAATTTAAAGTGAAAACCCTTTTTTTTTTTTTTTTTTTTTTTTTTTTTTTTTTTTTTTTTCAAAGTTATCCAATCACCATTAATTTATTAGTAAACATCATATTTCAACCCCAAAATACTGATAGACATTTCTGATAAGCTTCCCTACTGAATTCTATTAATTATAGGAATTTGCAACAGAAAACATTCTACACAGTAAATGTGTCAGTACAAATATAATATTCACATAAAAATTTTGAGTTTAATCTAATTTAATTTTACTTTTAGGGTACATAAAGAATTCGTGGCAATAGTTACACATTATTTTTTGCTCCACAAATTTCACTAAGCATTTACAACACTTGTCAATTTTTCTATTGTCTACACTTTTGTCATAAATATCAAAATCGATTTCATGTTCCGCTATATCACTTGTCGTGAGCTCACCTGACTTTCCTTCAAATTTGTATATTTCATCAATAAGAATTGTCCGAATATCATTTTGTGTGATATCTCTATTGGGACCCGAAAAATTTAAAGTACCCGAAAGTCTACCCGTGTATTGGCGATTGATTAAAGAACCCATTATATTCCTATGCTCAACTGACAGATAATGGACATACTGTTTCCCAGATTGATCGAAATCACGTTCATATTTTGCTCTGATCTTCATTAAGGTATTTGTACTACTCCAACAGTTCATCTTAGTAATTACTTGAATTTAAATTTTTTAAAACCTAATAATATAATCTTATAACTTATAATAATAATAATAATAATATCTAATATCAATTCATAATATATTAATCTTTAACTTAACAACAATTATAAAATTATCTGACTCTAAAATTCAAAATAATAAACAACATAAGAACAACAAGTAATATCAGTATACACTTACACATCAAATTACGTAAAGGATCTAATATTCTGTTATTTAAATTACAAACCATCAATTCTTTCCAAATAGTTGGAAATAACTTCAACAGCATAATAAATTTCAATCATATTACATCTTTTTAGTGAAAACATAAACACAGAATAAAAAGGAAGCAAAAATAGTAAATTACGCAAATGGTTTCCAGTCAAATTGCTTTAGAGTGGAAATAAGAAAAATATAGTCTGTTTAGAACGAAAAATGTAATTAATTATATTTATCTTTCAATTACTTTTATCAATATAAGAATGTATTTCATTTTCTTTACAAAGCCCCGACTTTAAGTATCATTTAAATAACAATAGAATTTTAAATAATCATAAACAGTAAAAATAAAACACATAAAAATATTCAAATATCATAAAGTCACAAAATAAAATATCAATCATGAAAAAATAACTTACACTGCCACGTCTTCTTTTTTTTTATTTACTTGGCCGCAACTCATAAAATAAGTCTTTTCAAATTTCCATTTAATTCGATGATACACACTTCAAATCCGCTATACACACATATTTCAATCTTGATTACATCATACCAAAACATCGTTCCATCCGTCGCGACAGTTGCTGTCTGCACGCACCGGCAAAAATGTTTGAACAAAAGCACAACTTGTAGCATATTCGCTAGACTCCAAAAAATGTCTCAAAATCATGTTCCTCTAATGTAAGAATACTGTCAACATCCTGTCGACTAAAAAAATTCAATATGTGACGATTTAACTGGAGTCACCATACTTTTGTAGACTCCTATTCAAGGCAAGGGAGGTTTCTCCGAGGAGATTTTCAGTCGAGCACCGAGACTTACTTCATTGTGTACGTATAAGCTACAGAGAAGAGGCAGTTCGTTCCAGTTCACACTTTATTCGAAAAATTTAAAGATTAATTGATTAAGCTTTACTCTATTGAAAACTCACTCCATGCACTGCTAAATTTAGGGTCGTGGCGAAACTTGATGATTTAAATTTAAATATAAGAAGACATCTTAGTTAGTACAGGCAGGTATTCTTTTAAAAATCAATCGGCGGCCAAGGAGAACCTTCGAAGATTTAGGAAGTACATGACTAGTTGCATCCACCACCGAAATCCCGGAACATTCTGCTCTAAACGCGGGAAAAATCCGTATATCATTTCCCGAGCGCGCCAGAATACATTCTATCTAAAAAGCCTCTAGGCCAATCAACGCTCACGGCTTAACTTCTTCGGCGAATTAATATCGAAGTGAACTTACCGAAGCTGGCAAAAGCGCGCCAAAAAATGTTCTAGAACAATCTCGTGCCTTCTACTTCCTTCGAATAAATAAAAGCAGAGAGAAAAGGAGTACATATGTTTTTATCAAGTATGGCAATATGCCAAAATAATTTTTACATTGAGATTAAAATCTTTCAGAATTTGAAAAGTAATATTTTGTCAGGAATCGTAGGGAAATAAAAAATAAAGAAAAGAAATTCATAGGTTGTTATTTCTTAAAAGTAAAATATTTTTAGCTGGGAAATGGGTATTTTTTGAATTATTAGATTCTAGGATGCTTTTTATTTAAAGAAAATAAAAGTGCGTAAATTTAATAGAACATTCTATCAGTGCCATTTTTTAAGAGAATGAATTTGGAATAAACTATATATTTCGCTAGATGTAATTTTGACAATCGAATACTGGAGCGAGAAAATAATTTAGAATAATGGGATTTACACAGAATTATAGTCTTAATGAAGTCAACGACGAAAAAAAAAAAAATTTTTTTTTTTTTTTTTTTTTTAATTTGTTTCATATATCTCTATAATAAAACCGTAAGTCATGTGACTGTCATCAACAGTTCCGGAATAGTGTCCGTTTCACTTTTTCATATGCCAGGCGGCCATTTTTATTAAAAATTATTTTTTCGAATAAAACTTCATAAATATGACATTTTTAGAAAGATCGTTCAAAATAAATTAATATTTGAGAGATGACTTACGTTCAATTATGTATATATTCTCCAATAACTTCAGTTGAAATTAGCTTCGCAGTTCAAATTCTCTATCCATGAAAGTAAACAAAAAAAAAGATTCATTCGTCTTGAAGGTTTAAAATATTAAACCATTAAACAATGGAGATAATCGTTCGTAAAGTTAGTTTTCCATGAAAGATTTTTTGGAGCGCTGCCTGGTGTCAAAAAAATAATTCGTACCAGTGACACAATCAAAGTTTACCATAATTATGTGCTATACAACTCAACTTCATTCTTTATCTTTTCTTGATGTAAGCTGAATGTAAACAAATACAACTCATGTAATGATATTTAATGAATCAAATTTCGAAACAAATTGTCAGTTAATTTGGTATTTATGTATTATACGTGAAAGGAAGAGAGACCACCGAAAATGATTGTTAATCACCAATCATATTTACCATTATTAATGACCAATCGCTTTCAAAACAGTAATTTAATATACATTTACAAAATACATAACATCATTTTGTGTTATTTGGGCGCAAATCTCGCCAATAGAATTTTTAAAATCGCCAATACCAGCTTTTATTTTTCGCGTGTGCAAATTAGAAACGATACTTTTATTTTGAAATCAAATGTTCTGATGGAACAGCTGTCGTAGACGCACCGGGGCACTATATTAACTATAGAGTTGCAATATAGAGAGAAAAAACGGGTTGCTGTAATTAGAATTATAGGCGGTAATGTTGGTGTGACATATTTACGTGATTATCAAAACTGGCTTCCAAAAGTTCAATGTTTCACCAAACCATACTCGAAAATTACGTGATATAATATGCACTTCGATTATGTCACATTATTCAAGACGTTTTAAATGAGAATAATGATAGATTTTCTTCTTGATTCTCCCGTAATCAAGTCTACAGCCAAAGTTAGCGAGAAACAAACAAACAAACAAAAAAACATTGGCAACAATACGGTTCAGTGTAAATGGTGGATATCATTAAAGACTTTCACAAAAGAGACTTCATTGCACCAAATCGTATTAACTAAAATACGCCACTCGGCAATGGATCCAATTACGGAAAACTACTTAATATGTTTAAGAATCTCCTCATTAGCAAGCATATTGCAACTGATAAGCAAACGGATATGAAGCATAAATGCTTAAGTTGGTTAAGCGGTTTTTGTCAAGAAAGATGAAATACATAACAACAAAAAATATGCGAAATGCTACCATGATCGAAAAAGTTTTTGATTTGTCTATTAGAATCTTCCGGTTTGGCGAAGGATTACGGAAAAAAAATAAATTATGAATAAAAGTAACGTGTTACAGTGCATAACATACATTTAAGGGAGACCAAACTGGTCGCCAGTGGCGGCTAGTATATATATCATTATATATATATAATGATCATCTCTATAATAAAACCGTAAGTCATGTGACTGTCATCAACCGTTCCGGAATGCCCGCTTCACTTTTTCATATGCCAGGCGGCCATTTTTATTCAAAATTACTTTTTCGAATAAAACTTCATAAATGTTACATTTTTAGAAAGATCGTTCAAAATAAATTAATATTTGAGAGATGACTTACGTTCAATTATGTATATATTCTCCAATAACTTCAGTTGAAATTAGCTTCGCAGTTCCAATTCTCTATCCATGTAAGTAAACAAAACAAAAGATTCATTCGTCGTGAAGGTTTAAAATATTAAACCATTAAACCATGGAGATAATCATTCGTAAAGTAAGTTTTCCGTGAAAGATTTTTTGGAGCGCTGCCTGGTGTCAAAAAAATAATTCGTAGCAGTGACACAATCAAAGTTTACCATAATTATGTGCTATACAACTCAACTTCTTTCTTTATCTTTTCTTGATGTAAACTGAATGTAAACAAATACAACTGATGTAATGATATTTAATGAATCAAATTTCGAAACAAATTGTCAGTTAATTTGGTATTTATGTATTATACGTGCAAGGAAGAGAGACCACTGAAAATGATTGTTAATCACCTGTCATATTTACCATTATTAATGACCAATCGCTTTCAAAACAGTAATTTAATATACATTTACAAAATACATAACATCATTAAGTACTTTTGTGTTATTTGGGCGCAAATTTCGCCAATAGCATATTTAAAATCGCCAACACCAGCTTTTATTTTTCGCGTGTGCAAATTAGAAACGATACTTTGATTTTGAAATCAAATGTTCTGATGGAACAGCTGTCGTAGACGCACCGAGGCACTATATTAACTATAGAGTTGCAATATAGAGAGAAAAAACGGGTTGCTGTAATTAGAATTATAGGCGGTAATGTTGGCGTGGCGTATTTACAAGTTACGGATCTTAATAGTCAGTAGACATTAAGCAGAAATGCCAAAGTAAGGGAATTATGTAGTTATGAAAACTCCTGAACTATATCAAAATAGGAGAGCAGTGAAAAACAGAGTGGAACAGAGATCGGCATCTAGAAGGAAGTTCGTGAATTTTAATCAGATTCTACGCCACGGGTCAAAAGTGCTGACAGCAAATATGGTTTAAAAGGAATGTGATTATCAAAACTGGCTTAAGAAAGTTCAATGTTTCACCAAACCATACTCGAAAATTACGTGTTATAATATGCACCCCGATTATGTCACATTATTCAAGACGTTTTAAATGAAAATAATGATAGATTTTCTAAATCCCGTAATCAAGTCTACAGCCAAAGTTAGCAAGAAACAAACAAACAAAAAAAAATATTGGCAACAATATGGTTCAGTGTAAATGTGGATATTATTAAAGACTTTCACAAAATAGACTTCGTTGCACCAAATCGTATTAACTAAAATACGCCATTTGGCAATGGATCCAATTACGGAAAACTACTTAATATGTTTAAGAATAATTAATATGTTTAAGGGAGACCAAACTGGTCGCCAGTGGCTGCTATATATATATAATCATATATATATAATGATCATACGCATATTAATAACAATGCACCTTATAATAAACGTTAACTAAATTGAGATATATTGCGATAATTCTAGCGTAAGTGGGAATCGCATAAGTCTGGGGGAAAATCCGTTCTGTCAGTTCTTTCGCATAGAAAAATATTTATAAAAGTGATATAACAAAAATTAAAAATTTATTTTTTCGATTTTCAAAATTGATATA